>OY740769.1:111300384-111980276 GCA_963513935.1 Aphrophora alni
TTTTTATAAAACTGGTTTATAAATAGGTTTATAAATGTTTTATAGCTATGAATACCCTTAATCAGCATTGCTGCATCATTCTTAAACAGCATTGGTTTCTCTGGACTTTGACTTTTATTCTAGTTTTAAAAATATTTTGGCACTATGTCATCAGCAGTATTACCGCTTACTTAAAAACAAACTGTACAAACAATGTGATACAATATACAGGCAGGGTGATTCAGCGTTACTTGACATTTTTGGTTCAAGTAGTACCAAGGCTGAACTCGTAGTAGAGTGGCGCAGTTTGTCTCACAGTTTTCCCATAGTTACTATGCAACCCTGTGTGTTCATCGTAGAGACGTTCTTTAAAAATGAAGAATCTGTGACCATACTCAGAGGAAGTTCTGTCTCCAATTTAACATTCGCAATGGTGGAATTCCAACCCGCAATAAAATTCTACTATAGGTTCAGAACTATCGTGGAACCAGTTCTGTATTGAAAAAAAAAACCTGGAGGCAGTGAAAAAACGGCCATGTCACCTGAAAATGTTAAAGTTGTGGGTCATGCAATTCAATAGAGCCCCAGACGATCTACCAATCGACGAGTGTGCCACAAAAGAGAGCCAGCACTTAAATGTTATTATCTTTCAGAAATGATTTATTTCTGTAAAAAATAACAGATGAGGTGTAAACTGTTATAAATCGTGTATATTTTGAAATAAAACATTTGCTACATTGTAACATTTCACTGTGTACCATAATTTCAAAAACCATCAGGTAACACTGAGTCACACTTTCGTTCCTGGTTCCTGGGTAGAAACGAAAAAATCTCTTTGATTTTTGCTGTAGTCCTCTTGGTCACAGAGTTGCCGTCCAAGGTCTTTGTTTTTTCTTCTAATTTGTTTAGTAAAAACCCCCCCTTTTTATAATATATGCTTCTATCAATCTTACATTACTACATACAAAACAAAAAAATAGTCTATCAAACAAAATAAACAAATACCAACAAATTTCAAGAGATAGGAATTTACCAAATATCATGTGCTGATTGCCGCAAAAATACATATAACAAAGAGGCTTATAATTTCAAAAGAAGTTTAAAGTGCATATTCCACGGCAAAAAAAACCATACAACCTCAAAAAACAGAATTAAAATTTGCCAAGCATATAATACAGGCAAATCACAAATACATAGAAATGAATAAACCGTTAAAGTTTCTACATAATTGAGCGAAGCGAAAACTAAGAAATGCCTTCGAACAATATGAAATTTACAAAGTATTCAAAACTGAACCCGGAACACTGCTCGATGAGAAATTCCAATTTATTGTTCGACACAATGATGGATATATCATAAACACAGATGAAGTTCAACCAACAAGTGGCAGTCTGGTTGTAGACAGTGTGCCTACTGGACATAATTTTCAATTAGTGCGAGTATTTATGTTTTTATGTGTCAAAATTAGTTTTTACATGTGTACATTGTTTTAATATGTGATGAAGAATAACTATTCAAAATAAAAACTGAAAAATGGTTGAATAGCCGAAACAGCCATCGTTATGAACAAGAGAAATAACCTTATTAGATGGTACGTAAGTTTGATACAAATAGCATATGAAATTTTCAAACTCATAAAAAGTAGATTTTGAAATGTTTAGCCTGTATTTTCATTTAACAATCTCTTATTTTGTCTATAATAAAACACAGTTAACTATGGTTTATAATTTAACTATAATCTATAAAACATAATTTAAAACTAAGTTACGATTATTTTTGTTATTGAATAAGCTACACTTACCTGAATTGCTGATGACAGACTTTTAATATTGTTAGTGTCCATAGATGATAAATGTATATAAGCAGGATGCAGAGCAGGAACTACTAACATTGACGAATTACCTACATTCTGAGTAAGTATTTTGGCTGAAGGAGCTTTAATGTTATTGATTATTAATTGCCTCATTGGGCCCTAAAAACAGAAACAAATCATATATTCAAATCCATGTAAAATTTCACACAGGCCCTAATATAATAATACACTCCATCTTATTATTACAGATTTATCATATAGGCCTACAGCGGAATCTTGATAGCACAAATTTCAAGGGAATTCTAAAATATCATGTTATCAAGGAATTCGAAACATTGAAGTTCGCACTATTGAGGTTACGATGCAAAAGTTTGTACTATCACGGTTTGTAAATTACATTGTACAAACCACTATAGCACGAATTTTTCCATATTTCACCTCAAAAACACAATTGTCTTAGGCCTATAGTGTAATGATAGGTGAATAAGAACACATTTAATAAACTTATAAATGGGAGTGTATTTTTAAGAAAATAGGACTACAAGATACAGAATATTATAAAAGGTATATAATGTAAACAAGTAAATATAAAGTGCTGTAGTAATTTATGAATAAATATAACTTAAGTATTGTTCTGTAAAGAATCAAAAGAATTATTTTCTAAGAAATTAGAACACTGATTTGTACAATAAAATTCATTAATTTTAGTTTGTCTAATTGTAATAGTGTTTACTTAATTCAAAGTACAATTTAGTTCAGTTATAGATTTCACAACAATATCACTCAAAACACCTTTTTTAAAAACATACACTTCAACACATAAAGAGCACTACGGACATCTTGTACTGTAGGGTCAGGTTAAATATTATCATCCTCTTCTTCCTCGGCACCTTCTTCTGGAAGTTCCACACCTGTATTGGGGTCTTCTAATACCGATAAAAGGATGTAATTTTCAGTGATCTCCCCATAAATTGCAGCATCCCACTTCCTGGAATATCGGTAGCCTACCTTGTGGGGTTTGATTTTGTGAGTTTTCCTCTTCTTCGGGCCTCACTTTGTAATTGATTTTTTTTTAAATTTTTGATCAAAGTCAAACTTTCACCTTGGTCAAGTGGCTAAGGTTTTGAAGTCGTGTTTGGTGGTAAGAATGTGATCGTGATGTTTTTCTCTTTTACACTCTATGGGGTAATCAAAATTTGAAGTACAGTGCAGTATCCGTGATAGGGAAAATTGAACAGGATATACGCTCAGACAAGGGGACAGTAAATAATTCAAGCGGGCATATGAAAATTATTAATACAATATTAAAAAATAAAAAGTTTGGAAAACTGAAAAACATGGGAATTGTACACAAGAACCATCTAAATCGGAAATTTTAAAAGAGCAAAAAGACCAATTGATAAAAGGGATAATTGAACTCTCTCAAAGTCCCTGGAATAGTCCACTAGGTATAATAAAAAAGAAAAGTCTAGACGGTGAATTTAAATGAAAGATTTTGCATGGATTGTAGAAAGCTAAATTCGGTTACTACAAGGGATATACACACTCTTCCAAACAAACATAACACATTAGATATGTTAGGGTGTTCAAAATTGTTTTCGGTCATTGATATGCAATCGGGATTTAACCAAATTGGTTTAGAAAAAGAAAGTCAGCCAAAAACGGCATTCTCCAAATGGAATAATATAAATATATCATTTTTTAAGAGTTCCCACGGGGTTGGCTAACTCGCCCACATTTTTACAGAGAGTTTCGAATAGGGTGTTATTGGGGTTAAAAGACAATATATATTTAGATGATGTGATTTATTTCAGTAATAACATTCAGGAGCATGTATTATCTCTGTCGAAATTTTTCAATCGATTTAAAGAAAATAATTTAACAATAAATTTAAAGAAATGCAAACAAACTTGCAGTAAAACAAGTAAGTTAATTGGGGTTTGTATAAACGAAAACGGAATTAAACCGGATCAGAAAAAATTAATAAAAGTCAAAAATTTCCCAATACCAAGAACGGTTAAAAATGTCCGGAGTTTCCTGGGATTATCAAGGTTCTATAGCAGCTACATTCAAATTTTTTCAAAAATTGAATACCCTTTATTCAATTTAACCAAAGATGGCGTGAAATTTCAGTGGACAGAAAAAGTCTAATGCCATTAGACAAACTAAATAAAAAGTAAATTGATACACACACCCATTTTAGCATTTCCGGACTACAAAAACAATTCGTATTATCTACAGACTTATCGGTTTTGGGGCGATATTAAGTCAATAAATAGAGGGCAAATTACATCCTATACCTTATGCTAGTAGAGTTGTACACAAAGCCGATAAAAACTATGACGCCCCAAACCTAGAATTAACGAGTATTATGTGGGCTGTAAAAATATTTCGGACGTATTTAATAGGTTGGAAATTTAAAATTAAAACTGATCACAAAGCCCTTTGTTACTTGATGTCCCTAAAGGACCCAACAAGTAGAATTTTACGGTTGTCACTGAAATTAGTATAATAGGGCCTACTACTACAAAATTATCCACCGTCCGGGTAAAAAGCATATTTAAACATTGATGTCTTAAGCAAAAACATCCCGGAGACGTCAAATTTTGTTTTGAAAGCTAAAGAACTATTACCGATAATAAATTTAGATACAATTCGAATAGCACAAAAAGATGACCCAGAGTGTCAACAACTTAAAACAAAGAGAAATTATAGGACGAGCCCTGAAAAAATAATCTATTATAAGCTAAAAGATGAAAAATTAATCCTGGTACCAAAGATATTGAGAACAAAAATCAATTATTTAAATCACGATATACCAACGTCAACACATTTGCCGTTTCAAAAAACGTTGAACAGGATAAAGAATAAATTTTTTTGGCCTTACAGAATCAGATGTAAATAATTATATTCAAATTTGTAAGTCTTGTAGTCAAAGAATGGACTATGGAAAGACATGAGCGCCTTTAGAAGACATTTTTACTGAACCAGGAAAACAGTACTGTACAATTTTCTTACATATTTTAGGTCCCATGTCAAAATCGGAAAATAATAACAAATACACTTTAAGCGTACTGGACTATTTTACAAGACATGCCATCTTTATCCTATTGAAAGATCAAACTGTGGAAACGATAAGTAAAAAATTGTTAAAACGAATAATTACTATTTACGGGATACCTGATATTTTGATAACGGGCAGAGGGGCAAATTTTACTAGTATGATAATGAAAAACCTATGTAGGCTAATCTGTTAGGCATTAAAAAAATATTTACGACCACATATCATCTAATGTCTAATAGACGAAATGAAAGAGTTCACTCTTACAATTTACAGAATGTTGTCGTATTTCACGATTGCAAATCAATCTAATTGGAACACGATCTAATCTTACGTTACCATGGCATATAATTCACAGGTTCACAAACCACAAATTACAGTCCACACAAACTTTTATTTGGTAGAAAGATGAAAGCACTACTTAAATCCACTCTAACGATAACGGAAAACACAGTTATTTATAACAATTATTTAGAAAACTTAGTGTCACACTTAAAATTAGCATATAAAAAATTAGAAACTTACCAAGAAAAACAATTTTTAAAACAACATAAACAATACAACAAAAACACTAAATTAAACCAGTAGGTCAACCAATATGTGTACTTAAACATTCCTGCAAAAAAAAAAATAATAAAAAAAATTAAAAAAATACAGTTTAAAACTGATCTAGTTCAACAAGTTCTTTCTCATGGTATCACCCTTCTTTATTCTAAAGTTATATTATTCATGTGAATAAATTTATTCTCCATAGGTGCTGAACCAGTTATTAGGCAGATGCCGGAATTATAGTGACCAACACCAGTATCTCCACACCTATCTAGTTGACACCTACACACCACAAATGAGAATGACTAAGATAAACTGATACGAGTCTTCATTGTAATTTTTTTCTCTTCAATTATTGAAGTGATAACTTCTTTTGGCCCATTGGGCACTTTTGGAATGGGGGAAAAAGTGTAAACTCGCGTCACCCAACGTACCACACCCTACCATTCTGACGTATATCTATACAAGCGACGGTGCGCACACATATGCTTCTGGTCTCTCTCTCTCTCTCTCTCTTTGGTGTCGTAGAGCTCAGAGCTGGGGGGAGCGGGGGGTAACTTACAACAATTAGTGAAGTTTTGTCTGACTTTATTGGCAAAAAAACAGGAATATCGTTTTTTTCAACAATTGTCAAAAGCAAAAAGCATGTAGAATATGTTAAAAAAATTGCAAAAATAGCAGTGACTTTCTTTGTAAACAATTACCCCTAGTTTAGTTTTATTTCATATTCAATTTTCAAAGTAATAAACTTATTTCCAGCGATACAAATTTTGTTGTTTTTTGATTTTCTTAAAAATCTAACTAATTGAGAAACAAAAGTAACATAACCTAGCTATATATTATCCTGTTGCAATCTGGTTTATTTTGATTTGCCCTTATTTTTAATGAGATAATAAGTTTCATTCATTTCAAAATTTAAAATCACCAACGAATTCGGCCAAGTTTCCAACAATTGTTTCATAAACCTTATTTCTAGGGGAAAAAAAGGCCTTAAATTACGTTTAAACTTAACCTACAACTAAAATCATAGATCACCTATCAACAAAAGCATTAAAACAAAGAGTAATAAAATCTCCTCTTACCTTGAGAAACGCAAACGACGAAAACATGTTGATAGGCGTAGTTATGTATTTTATTTGTATATTTCTATAATTAATTAAGAAAAAAAAGTTTTAAAAATGATTTCCAACGTCCTAACCTAAAACCATAATGAATAATTGAATACATTGAAACATAGATTTTGTCCAGAGATAACTTGCCTAAGGATTTTGTCTGTGTGCAAAATTGTAAACAGAACTGCTGAAAACTATAATATACAGTACTCCCACAAGTATTTTTTGCCATTTAATGAAGTGTTACTAATCTAAATCTAAATCTACACATTGTCTGGGATCCTATTTACAAAATATTCCTTGTTACAGGGCTACATTTACATTAAACATTAAAAATAGTGTTATGTATACTTTCTTTTGATAAAATGTTAATTAATGTAAAATTGTACTTTTATTCATGGACAAATATCTTATTTTCTATTTACCATACTATAAATAAGAGGATTGCTATTTATATTTCTGGCCTCATATTGAAAAAAAACAAATATTTTAAATAAAATTTATTTTATTGTTTTTCAAAATATTCTACATTAAGATCAATACACTTTTACATGAGTTTAAACCAGTTTTCGAAGCACTTTTTCCACTCTGATTGAGGTAATTCCAAAACATGCGTTTTGATAGTATCCCCCGATTCTTCGGGTATCTAAAATCGTTGACCGCGGAATAGTATTATTATTTCATCACTAGGACCAAAAGTGAAGCTTTCCGGTACAAGCTCAAGTTTAACGGCCGAGGCGGAGCAGAGGCCGGACAATGAGCGAGGATCGAAAAGCTTCTTTTGGTCCTAGTATTGAACTATATTATGATTCTTTAAATCGTTAATTAATTCGTATAAACGAAGAAACAGCTGGTTACCTCGATTTGAACTGATGTTATTAGGTTCTAGGACTAAAAAGAACAACTTTAGCATCTCAATGCATGTATTGAAAACAGCTGTTTTTGAATCAGTATGCCGAAAAAATTATTACGATCCAAATCAGGGCTGTACGGCGGATGACCCATCAATTTGATGTTTTGGCCGGTCAAAAATTAATTTGTTTGAGCCGATGTGTGAGAGCTCGCGTTGTCACGATGAAGAATGTTTCGCCTCTCCTACTACTTTTTCTGAATTTCTCCGAAGACTTCTGGCAAACAAATGGTCATGTATCATTCAGAATTGATCGTCTTACGTTTTCCTAACGGCACTGTCGGCATATGACCGGTAATGCCGATAAACAGATAACCTTTTGCTTCGATGTGCTTCTTTTTTGAACAAGTTTCGTTGGATTTGGCTCATCTTAGAAGACCCATACTGTTGATTGCTGTTTTGTTTCGGGCTCATATGCGTAGATCCATGATTCGTAACCTGTGTATATGTTATACACAATCTTTTTGATGCACCTAGATCGTATTTTTCCAACATTTATTATTACATTGCAATACAACAATGTCAAATTACCATGGAAACGTCAGTTGGCACCTAACAACAATAATTAATTAATTTGCTAAGGCCAGAATAAAATTAAAAATAGCAACCCTCGTATTTAATATTGACTTGCGCCATTTGTATTCACACTTTGGGATTTTTTTTGAAATTTCAATCCTATAATTTTATATTATTTATTCATTAAATGGTAATTATCTATTTATTTTATTCTTTTTAGACAATTCCTCTTAGTTTTATACGTCGGTAACATTTTGTTGCTTTTATAATGCTATCAATCTGAGAAATGTTTTCACCTTTAAATAAGGAGGGATAAATTCTTTTTTTACAATTTTTAATATATTTGTTATACTTCTATGTTTCATTGTTTCAAAGCACTCTATGGTCACCATTGTGTTTGGTTTTGGAAACTTTGTTATCTGAAAAATGTGTATTCCGTTCCCCAGTCTTTGAATTGGTAAGATTGCTCCAAAGTTCGGTTGTTCGGTTGTATTTATTATTCATATTTTCTCTTGCAATCATTTGAAAATATCAACTTAGGATATTCCCCCCAGATCTTAGCTTCGTTAATATATTTATAATTTTCAGTTTATTTGAAATATATAACATTATGTCATGTTATAATCAGGTAATTCGTGAACTATTCACAGAATTGGTGAGTTACTTTTTGATTTAAAGTTACTTTTCTTTAACTATGGTATAAATATTACAATAATTATTTTGTCTCCTTTTGGACTGTGAATCAATTTATTGCTTTGCTTATATTTCAATAGTATAGATTAATAAATTACGTAATAACTTATTAGCTATTATTAGTGTTCCATATTATTTTATTTATTGTCTATCTTAACATTTGTCTACCTCAGTCTATGAAGGAAAATAGCACTTATAGACTTGTTTTTACCATTTTGTGAAGTAACTTACAAATGTGGGAAAATGAAATTTATTATGTAATTGTTTACAAAGAAAGTTACCAGTATTTTTGGCGATTCTTTTATCATGTTCTACATAAGTACCTTATTTTTTTAATAATTAAATAAGTTTTCAATGCTGAGGTAATTTTTTCACTGAAAAATTGCAATTTCAAAACAACAGAATTCAATGCATTTATAGAGTACAGAAGTCAAGCAAAATTGAGCGCGGTTAGTACTTGGATGGGTGATCGCTTGATTTCGATGATCTATAAATTCATTGAATTCGTAGTTTTGAAGTTGTAATTTTTCGGGGAAAAAATTAGCTCCAGGTTAAAAATTTATTTTATTATTAATAAATAAGGTATGTTGAAAATGATTTAAAAAGAATCGCCAAATAACCCTGCAACTTGCAACTTGCAACAAATACCATTTACACATATGTCAGGTACTTGACCTTGTAAGGTAAAAATTCGTGTACAAGCATATTTTAATGCGTAATCCACTTAATGGACCTTAACCTAGAAAGGTTGAAATTGTTTTTTTTTCCCCGTAAAAAAGTTAACTCACCATTGAAAACTTATTTTATTACATATTAAGAAATAAGGTACGGTATTATTTAATAAAACGGTCTCTATTACAACTTGACTGGTTTCCCTAGGACTAGTCCCTTATATAAAGTTTGGTAAAAGAGGCTATGTTTAGTATTTATTTATTGTTATTATTTCATTAAAACTAGGTTTATATTAGCTTTTTTCTTAAGTGTGGTTCAAGATCTTTTAGTGTACAATTTATATTTTTAACTATTTACATAATAACTAAATAACAAAAAGGTAGTCTTATGTTCAACATCAGAAGGCCTACTAGTAACAGTGAAATACATTAAGACTTTAAATGAATGAAAGCATTTTTTTATTCAAACTTTCAAATAATATAGACTATAACAACAATCTTAATACCAAAAACCGGCACAACACCTAGAGCCGAGATTAAGACTCTACTTATCCAAATATATTTAATTAGAAATTGGAACTTTATTCCCATTCTCATAATAACATACTAGCTGGAATTTCATATTTGAATAACAATATCTAAACTCTTCAGCTATAGTTTATGTGATGTCTTCAAGCTGCTATTAGTGTACTACAGTATATATGTCTTTATAAATAATTGTGTAATCTGAACTAGTTTCTTAATGTAGGTAGGCCTAACTTAGGTATTTTTCAAAATTGATCTCTTAAAAATTTATTAACTTATAGTAGCCTAATTTATAACAACAGAAAAATTTCCGATGATTTCAAACCAAAAGGTTTTAAGTACAAAATCAATAATCAATCTTTCCTACATAAAAATATTAAATAATTATATAATAATTTTATGGATATCGGAATTTTATGAATTAAAAAAAAAAACAAAAAAAACAATGCTTCTGGCAAAAGTCCTCATTTTATCCAATATAGGTTCAATTAAAAGTTAAAATATCATGGCTTACTTGTATCTACCAGTATCTAGTTCATTTAAGAATAATTCAAAAATTTATGTAGCCTATCAAACATTGTTGACAGTCACAAACAATTCAATATTTAACTTCAAAATCACAAACAAATCAAATCAGGTTATTTATTACAACTATAATTTACTAATACAGACCACACTGTAGACAACCCTTTTTGTTTGTGTGATACTATTTTAGAAAGAGAAAGTAGGACATCATTTCATTCAGTATTATTTTGAACAATTGGAGTTATTTTATGCAATTTTTATTAATGTAAGATTTTATTTTCATCATTTATAACTGTTGGTCTTTTTGTGTTTTTTATTTCTAGTAAATTATTAAAATTTTTAATACAGTTTTTGTAGGCCTACAGTTAGGAATAAGTTGTAACCATATACTTTTTGTCAATATTTATAATTTTAATTATACTAGTATATAATATATAATATGTAGGCCTATTTAAAATGTCAATTTTTTGTACAAACAAATCAATTTTTGCGTGCATTGTAAGCATATATTATTTATTTATTTATTTATTCCACCGGTATAAACCATTTCCACACAACTACTGTTCAGGTACCAAATTTATTATTACTTAATTAATTAGAGTAATAGTGGATATAGCCTATTATGTTTAGATTTTTGTATGGATAGGACACAGGCTTACCTTGGAAAGTGATCCTTGGTATTACGTATAGTATTACAGAAATAAAAAAAAAACAATAAAACACTAAAGTTCTGAAATATTTTGTAAACCTGTTTACTTTCTTAATCAGTATAGAAAATAATAATAATAAGAAGAAGAATTACAAAATATTTCAGAACTTTATTGTTTTATTGTGTTTTCTATTTGTGTACTACTAGCTTTCCACTTTTCCAGCTTTGTGTACTAAATCAAGGACCACTTTTCAAGGCATAAACCTATTCATAAATCTAAACACAAATTACTTAATTAAGTATAAATAACTTATATAATAATTAATTGTAGGCTATGTGAAAAATATATAAAACATACATGGAAAATTAAATATTTAACATCTGAGAACAACTAATGCATGAAAATATAATAATAAATCAATTATAGTAATATTGAAATAATAAATAGTACCAGTAGTATAATAGATAACCATATAATATAAATTGTAAGAGGAATAAATACTAAAAAAGAAACTTTTAAATACTAGTAATCATTAGTTCAAAAATAAATGACTATTTGAAGTAAATTACAACTTTCCTAAAATTAGATGCAGGACAGTGGAAAAAGTCCACCTACAGAGATGAACCAACATTGCTTGCTCTTAAAATTTGAGAATTTTACAATGATAACAATATTCAATATTTAACTACAGTATTAACTTATTCATAAAGCGTAGCTTGAAGTGACTAATTGGATTAAACATTTTTGTTTTTAGTCAGACTTCTCTCCCTGCAATCCTCAGCAATCTCTCACGTTTGTGAAGCAGTTGATTGTGAGTGCGATATCACACATTACTTATCTTCATGACATATTTCCTGAGAATGCTTATAAAATATGTCATCTCTCAGGAATACCCCTTAAAGTATTACAAGAAGATAATGATCTGCCTCTTGTACGGAAGATGATGACTTTTATTAGAAGTGCTTTTGAAGCATTGACTATGAAATATGTAAGTATAATATTAATACTAATGATGTGTTTTTGTTTGTTTGTTTCTTTCTTTACTAAGGAAGGTGGAGGAGCAGTAATATAAGTTTGTGACTCTATGATCAGTGGCTTCCAGTTCGTTGTTTTCGTTACTTGGTTGGTCAAGGCATAATATAACTTATTGCTTTATCAACATTCATAATCATATATTATGAAGATATGTATTTTCAAAATTGGGCTAAATTGGACACTCACTTAGTGTCAAAACTTTTTTGGGTTAGAGTATACACTATACGAAGTAGAAACTTACTCTTGAAAATATTTTCTCTAATTTTGCCAAATAACTATCAATTTGATACTGTTTTTCAAAAATATAGTGACTTATCAACAAGAAGTTATATTTTATCAACTTCCCTCTCACCAATTGTTTCTTTGGATATCATTTTCTGAAAGAGCATAAAATTTGGAGTAAAATGCAACCATTTTTTATTTTGAAGTATAATAATGTTAGTATGTTCATCTTGTTTGAAACAAACAAAATAGGTGTTTTCAGAAAAAAAAACCCTTAAATATTCAAAACACTATTTATGGATTGTTGTTAGGCATAACTATTATCAAATTGTATAAAAAATTTACCCTTGTAATAAGCTTTCATTTTAAGACACTTTGGTTTATTCTTTTAAATTTTAAGAGAAAACAGGGCTAAAATTTTATAAATAAGTTTTGAGGAGAATCCAGGTAAGCTCGATTCTATGACAACTGGTAAAAGGATGAAGTGAATGATAAGAATACTACAAGTTTGAATATTTTCAATTGTCTTAATTTTCTTCTGTAAATAATTAAAGGTAACATGCCCATTCAAATTTTAAATTGCTTCAACTATTTTCCTTATCATAAGTACAGTTTTAGGTCTTGTAACTATTCAATAATTTATTAATGGAAATTTGAAATGCCACACGTTGGTGAGACAATTGAAACAATTGTATTATTTAAAAATGTTCTTTTTAGTTATTTGGAATTGATTTAAATAAAAGTTGGGCGCCATTTTGTAGTTTTAATTACAATATATATATATATATATATATATATATATATATAATTATAAAATATTTACTCTTGAAGAGAGTGTAAAGTTTCTCTGAGGTTATAAGTTCTTTTGAAACAGTGTACTTTGAAGAATATTAAATAAAATACAGAATCCTTTTTTTCTGAAATGCACATTTTATTATTAATAAACATCTTTTAACATTGTAATAATGTGAAAAATCAAAATTTATAATAGGTTTAAAATCCGCGGGTGCATGAACTGAGACAGGATGTCTGGATCATGAATTGTATTTAGTAAATTCATTTATAGGAACAAAATGGATTTTCAAGACAACAGTATAAATTACCATGTTTAATTTTAATATAATTTAGTTTAATTGTTATGATATGTAAATTATTTGTGTTTTACGGGAGTGTGTCATAATGTGCGAACAGCACCGGAAGGAACGCTTTCGGAAGTGAGATTTGCCTCATGGCAACAAGTCAGTCGGAGTCCACCGCTTGAATGGACAAGTTGTGTTTTCAAAAAAGTCTTAAGTGGAAGCTCATAGGTGATGGTTGTGTCTGAGTTAAGTGCTGAGAAACAATGGACGTGTTTTCAGAATACTTTAGTTAAGTATTTGGATTGATAAAGTGTGTCATACAGACAGTTTTAAATAAGTATTTGGACAATGTAATCGAGTATGATAAAATCGTATTAATTTTGAAGTAGAACTGACTATTAGAAGTGTTTGATACGAATAGCGTGTTACGAAAAAAGACAATAGACAATCGTGCGTGTAGTATCAAAATATGGTCGGAAAATGAACAATCATAAGGTGTAGAATGGACTAATAAGTTAATAGACTTTCTCAATACAAACATTCGTGAATTGCGATTGAAATTTTTCCGCGGACAGAATGGCGACATCAAATACCACGCTGCCTGGAACACAAATGAGTAATGTATTTTACGACAATGGACTAGTAAAACTTGTTATTTAACATGCTGAATTTAATCTGTTTATTGTATAAAATTTATTATGTTCGATTTTTAGTTTTTATAAATTTAAAATTATATTTTTCATGTAAAAGAACAAAAAATGTCTACTGACATATTTATCCTTTTAAAGTAACGTAAATTCAATAATAAAAAATAGATAAATTTAATCTTTTCAGTTTTATAAATAATTTTCTAGTTGCAACATAAAGAGTAAATTCAAGATTTTGAAATTTAAACCTTCTTAAAAGGAAATAATAATCTTCAATATTAGGATGTATAACATAAGTGATTTATATGATTTATTTCAATATTGATGTTAATGTGTTTTTTCTTTCTATTATTTAATAAATGTTTTTTTTGTTAACATTTCAGCCAAAGTGTTCTTATTTGAAACCAAAATCCACTGTAAGTACACCGATAAAAGAATTTGCGACCCCAGAGATTTTATAAATAATTAAATTCATTTTTTTTCTAAATTGATGTCAACACATCTGGCGCCCTTAAGTCGAGCAAATTAATAATTAAATTCAATAAAAAAAAAAAAAACATAACGTAAAACTCTTCAAGTTTAGATAACTTTTATTCCTAAAATAGCTTCACTATTAAATAACTTATTAGCCTCATTTTTAAATTATTACAATTGGCTCCCAACAATGGGGCGTTTATGGTCGAAATAAACAGTGATTTTGGTAATGGGAACACTTAAAATCAAGGTAAGGACTCTCTCTATTAAAATAAGAAAGATTCTCTAAAAATTTTGTGTTGGTTAAGTAATAGATTCTTTTTTAAAATTTTTTGTGTTAGAAATAGTAAGGTAAAATGGATTTAGAAAATATAAATATTAATAATAATGAACAGGTTAGGCTAATGATGACTTTGGTAACTAAAATTTAAATTTGAAACTAAAGGTAAACATAATAATAATTAAAATGGAGGGTACTAATAATAATAATAATTTAAGGGATGAAGAGGTTAGGGTAATTGAGCAGGTTAGGATAGACAAGAGTGTAGAAAATAGTGATCAAGGTATGAGCATGGAAAAAATATATGAGATGTTAGTAAAAGGATTTCGACAAACTAGTTTAGATATGGATAAAAAATTTGATAAAAATAGCTTAGAATTTAGGCAAGATAATGATAAGAAATTTGAATGTATAAATAATAGGTTTGATCAAAACAATTTGGAATTAAAAGAAATAAGTAATAAATTTGATCAGAATAAGCTAGAAATTAATGCTAAACTGGAAAATTTCAATGTTAAACTCGAACAAAATAATGCTAAATTAGATAAGATAGATAATGACTTGAGACAGAGTAAATTAGAGCTAAGACAAGATAATTTAGATTTAAGAGAAGCAATGTGTAAAAAATTTGAAGAAATGAGGGTTGAATTAAAACCAGATTATGTAAAATTAGAACAGAATCTTAAAATGGAAATTAATGTAAGGGAAATTAATAATAAAGTAGAAATTGAAGTAAGCTATTGTGAGAAAAAAGTAGAATTTGAATGGATAAATAATGTAGAAGGTGCTTTGATAGAAAATATTAATAATTTGGATAACAATTTAGATCAAGCAGTAGCTGAAATTGAAATTAACAGTTTTAATGAAATAAATAACATGTCAAATGAGTTGATAATAATAAAGGACAATTGTGTGAATGACTGTGTTCAAGAAATTGCTAAAAAGATAAATAATGGGTTAACATGTAACAAGGTAAATCTAGAAACAGCAAATAACGTTGAAATTAATATGTCTAGTGGGGTTGGAATAGGTATAATTAATTCAAAAAATAAAGTAAAAATAAATAATCTAATAACAAAGGTATCAGCTGTTTATCTTAAAAAACGAGTGTACCATGAGACTTTAGATTTTGAAAAATACACGATGTTAGAATTTAGAAATGTTTTTAGAATACAAGAACAAGAAATTAAAAGTTTTTGTGAAAAAAGTAACTTTGAATATAATTTCAAAGTAAAAATGTAGAAATAGTAAAAGAAGGCTTTGCAGTAATATACAAAAATGGTGGGGTTAGAATTCCTAAACTAACAGATGTTGAAATTGGGTCATTGTATTGTGAGTTGTTTATGAGGGAAAGAAATGTAAGAATGTTTGAGAAAGAGAGAGGGGTTTTGTCAACACAAAAGTGTAGTGTCAACAAAGGGGAATCTTTTGTTGAGGAAGGGTCATTTGCAAGACCTAGCCTAGAACAGATCTCTAAGCCAGAAGTGGTATTTAACATTAAAAGCGTGTCAAAAAATTTAATCATGTACTTTAAAATCTTTCACCAATCGGGAAACCATCGTAAAAAATAGATAATTCATAATTGTTGTAATAAATTGAAATTTGGAACGACTGATATAAATGTAAAGACATTTTTATAAACAAACGGACTAGATTGTGAAAAATAATTAATAAAAAGTAGTTAAGATTCTGTTAATAAGTAGTTTTAAATTTGAATAAATGTATAGTTTATAATTTGAAATAACAATAATATGAGTATTAATAAATAACTAAATAATAAGCCAAGTTAAAAGATTAAGAGTTTAGTTTTAGAAAACGTTTAGGTATTTGCTAAGTGAAAGACGCTAAGGTTTATATCAGTAAATAACCGAGTGTTGTTTATTCCAACATAAATATTGAGGTTACGTGACATAGATAAGATAGTTAGTTCGAAGCAAAGATTCAGAGTAGTGTTGAAGAAATAATATTCAATATTAAGTAGGTGGATTCAATGTTGAATATTCAATAATGTGACGGGAGTTGAGATTCATCTGCAGACCGTATTGGAGCTAAAAAGATTTCATAGCCGACTCTTATCAGTAGTAAACAGATAAAGAATTGCATCACCGTATACAAAGGGGAAATTGTTTATGCCTGAATCAAGCCTAAGATTCTATTGCGTATAATGTAGAGATCAATACAGGGTGTTATAAAAGTACTGTTCTGAGAATGAAAAACTTTTGACTTATAATCGTAAATTAACTTGAGTTTTCAAATAAAAAATTACTTAAATAAAGGATAATTGGTTTTAAATAAAGTAAATAAAAATAAAAGTTGATTACTTGAATAACTTTTAAAGAATTAAAGGTAAAATTTCTAAGTAAAGAACTTAGAATAAATTTTAAAAATAAAATTTTCTTTTTGAATTTGAATAATAACGTCTAGAAAGGATTACATAAACAGAAAATCGACGATGCTAGTAATAAGATTGGTAAAAATAAACATTATTTCAACTTAGGATGATACGATTTGAATGAAATTTTTTATGAATTTTAAAATTTTCTTCGTGTAAATGCATTTAAGGAGTACATGAACATTTTTGGGAGGAGGCAGGAGTTTATGTAGTAAAAAAGGAATTGTTTTATTTGTAAAAATGAGGCATTTTCGGGACTGCATAGAGGGCGTGTTGTGAAATAGGGATGTGTTCTGGGCTTTATCTTGAATTTAGTAGGGATATCGCATTCAACCATTGCACATTTCAACGTCACAACATGTTACTTTGTGTAAGAGTCCAAAGAGCAATTAGAAGTATGCACGGTAAAAAGTAGGCGGTCAGAAGGACTGTGGTGGGGTAAGTAGGAAGTAAAAATGCATAATAAATAAGTGTGACATTATTACATGAAATAATAATCATGTAATAAAAAATTTAGACAGATGTTGAAGGCAAATAAATTGTAGGATATATATAGAAGTGATCGATCTGTATATTTAGAAATAAACCGGACGTGACAGGAAGGGAGTTTTTATTTGAAATGAAACGAAAAGTTTTATAAAACTGTAAAAATGTTGATTAGCTGATTAAGATAGGTGATTAGATGTTAAATTGTAAAACGATAAGTTGTATGTTTGATGTTTTAAATATTAAGAATTATTTAATAATAAAATGATAAAAAATTGTTAGTTTTAAGTGATTTGTGGTTTGTGAATATGAAGAATAGTTGTTTAAAGTTTGAGAATCTATGTGAGTTTTGCCAAGACAGATAATAATAAAGTTTTTTAAGTTTTTTGATGTTAAATAATGAATAAAGGAGGTTAAGTTTTTGTTTTTTAATGAAAAAGTAGTAAATTAGTAATGATAGGAGAGATTTTGATGAAATTTATAAATAAAATAAAAGAATTAACGATTTTTAATAAATAATAATTGAATTTAAGATAATAGATGATGGTGAGAAGTTATTTGATAAAGGTGTCTAAAGATTTTGATGAAATACGGTGTTAGCTGGGAAAGCAAAGTAAATTTTATTATTTTTTGAAGTTTTTGTATTTAAGTGGTTGATGATTAAGGAGATTTTAATGAAGTAATTTAAATGAGAGAATTTTTGAGTTTTTTATAAGAAGATGATGGCTTTACAGAAGTATTGAGTAAAGTGGTATTTAAAATGAAGTTGTTCTGTTGAGAAGTTTTTTATAAGAAGAATAGTTAAGTTGCATTGATGATTAATTTTTAAGTTTTAAGAGGTTTTTTGAGTGCTGCGATGAAATAAAGGAAATATGCGACGATTTTAATGAAATAAAGGGAGATTTGAGGAATTCTACGAATACACGACGACTATTATGATTTTTTAAAGGAAGCTACGTTGAGATAAAGAGATTATTTATATAAATGATGTAGGTAACCTGCTTGGGCTACATAAATATGAATGATAAAGAGGTTTTTTGGGGATTAATGCAACTTTGATTATTAAAATATGAAAGATAAGATGGAAATAATTTTAAGATAGGATACTGAGAGACAATACAATTGTAAAGGGGTAATTTTGAAATAAATAGATGAGTTTTGTAAGTAATTTTTTTTTTTTTTGATAATAATGATGTTATATTTTTGAATTTTAGTTGAAGAAAGGAGTTGTTAGTAATTGTAAAATCAGTAGTTAACATTTTATCCCAGCGAGACAAAGAGTAATTGAGAATTGATAAAGAATAAATAATTATTGGAGTTAAACTAAAATAAATAATAATATAAGATGATAATTGAAAAGTTTTAAAGTAAATTGAAGTAATTTTGAGTAATAAGTAAATAATTTTGTAATGGTGTTAAATAATAATGAGAAGTTTAATTTTTAATTGTATTAAGTTGAAGGAATTATTCAGATGAATATTTAGAGTCAAAGGTAGATTTATAAAAGATGTAGAAATTTCGTCTTGGCAGAAAAGTAAAGTGTGGGAAAGGAAATGCTAGATGGCAGGAAAATATACAGACGGCTGTCTGGATGATAAGATTTTGAGTGACAGGATCCGGTCAACAAAAAATGTTGATGGGAAAGTTTCAGTCAACTGCTGTTGAAAAAGAAACTGATGATGGGTTTATTGTATAAATAGAGATAAGGTTTAGCGCTAATGGAATTATATATAGTTTTGATGAGTTATGATAACTCAACTAATAATTAAGATAATAACATAGGATCTTTAGTGAATAAATTTTTGTTTTTCTTATATATGAGAAGAGAATCTTTCTAAAATGAATACACTAGAGGTATTTATTTTTTTTTATGAAGTCCTTAGCTTCTGAAATGAAATGTCTTGAACATCCATTAAAATTTTTTTGTCTCGAATTGAAATTTATATATAAAAAATTTTTGTATTGCAATACACGTATTGTAATACAAATATTTGTGGGGTTTTTGTAATAATGTGAAAAATCAAAATTTATAATAGGTTTAAAATCCGCGGGTGCATGAACTGAGACAGGATGTCTGGATCATGAATTGTATTTAGTAAATTCATTTATAGGAACAAAATGGATTTTCAAGACAACAGTATAAATTACCATGTTTAATTTTAATATAATTTAGTTTAATTGTTATGATATGTAAATTATTTGTGTTTTACGGGAGTGTGTCATAATGTGCGAACAGCACCGGAAGGAACGCTTTCGGAAGTGAGATTTGCCTCATGGCAACAAGTCAGTCGGAGTCCACCGCTTGAATGGACAAGTTGTGTTTTCAAAAAAGTCTTAAGTGGAAGCTCATAGGTGATGGTTGTGTCTGAGTTAAGTGCTGAGAAACAATGGACGTGTTTTCAGAATACTTTAGTTAAGTATTTGGATTGATAAAGTGTGTCATACAGACAGTTTTAAATAAGTATTTGGACAATGTAATCGAGTATGATAAAATCGTATTAATTTTGAAGTAGAACTGACTATTAGAAGTGTTTGATACGAATAGCGTGTTACGAAAAAAGACAATAGACAATCGTGCGTGTAGTATCAAAATATGGTCGGAAAATGAACAATCATAAGGTGTAGAATGGACTAATAAGTTAATAGACTTTCTCAATACAAACATTCGTGAATTGCGATTGAAATTTTTCCGCGGACAGAATGGCGACATCAAATACCACGCTGCCTGGAACACAATTGAGTAATGTATTTTACGACAATGGACTAGTAAAACTTGTTATTTAACATGCTGAATTTAATCTGTTTATTGTATAAAATTTATTATGTTCGATTTTTAGTTTTTATAAATTTAAAATTATATTTTTCATGTAAAAGAACAAAAAATGTCTACTGACATATTTATCCTTTTAAAGTAACGTAAATTCAATAATAAAAAATAGATAAATTTAATCTTTTCAGTTTTATAAATAATTTTCTAGTTGCAACATAAAGAGTAAATTCAAGATTTTGAAATTTAAACCTTCTTAAAAGGAAATAATAATCTTCAATATTAGGATGTATAACATAAGTGATTTATATGATTTATTTCAATATTGATGTTAATGTGTTTTTTCTTTCTATTATTTAATAAATGTTTTTTTTGTTAACATTTCAGCCAAAGTGTTCTTATTTGAAACCAAAATCCACTGTAAGTACACCGATAAAAGAATTTGCGACCCCAGAGATTTTATAAATAATTAAATTCATTTTTTTTCTAAATTGATGTCAACACATCTGGCGCCCTTAAGTCGGCAAATTAATAATTAAATTCAATAAAAAAAAAAAAACATAACGTAAAACTCTTCAAGTTTAGATAACTTTTATTCCTAAAATAGCTTCACTATTAAATAACTTATTAGCCTCATTTTTAAATTATTACAACATAAAATTCCATACAAATCAAATATTACCTGAAAAGACAGAATTATACATAACATCCTACATTTTATATTAATCAAACTTATGTTTCAATAAAACTTTATTTGTTATTATTTATATGGTTGCAACCAACCATATAACATATGGTCAAAGATTTTTGAACTAGAGAACAATTAAATTGTTCTCTAGTTCAAAAATCACTCAAACGTAACTACATTGTTCTCAAAATATTTCCTATCAAAAATACGTCTGACCATCTCAGACGTTCCCTTCTAACTTCCAACTGCCAACTTTAGACTCTATTAAAACACATCTTAATCCCTTGAACGTTCCTCACCAATTGACAACTCTCACTTGCTTCACAACCAAGCGTCCTTTTTTTTAGATCTACTTATTCAGCAAAACTCAATACGTTCACATTTCACAGACACTGTCCAAATCATTTGCTTGACGACAAGTTTGTTTATTTTTACAATACAATATCTCACTTTAAAATTTATTATACCTTATAACTAAACACTTTCTGCCTTAAATTTATATTTTGGAAATTTATTTTAATTTTTTATTTCCTCCCGTTTCAAATATTTTTACAGTCATTAATTTGACTTACGTTGTCTTTTCTTTAGACCAATCATAAAATTCCCTGTTTATTTTCATGTTTCAAATCTCAAAGCAAATATTTCTTTCATGTCAAAGCCAAAGTTAAAAATTGAGGATTACACAACTTACAGTATTACTAAAATGACATTTTTGGTGACGATTAGTTCTAGGTCATTTTTATTTGGTTTCGGAGATGTGTGAGTGAGAAAGTTTATGTTATTACAAATTGAAACACTGTGTATAAAGGAAGAAAGAAAGATTTTTTTGCAGTGGTGGTAAAAAAATTGTGATGAAGAGGAAATTTAATTATTAAATCGATTATGTTTTTACAGTATATATCAAAATTTGTGTTTCTAAATTTTGTCAATTATATTCGATTCCAGATTGATATTTTATGTATATAACTTAGTAGTTACATTTTACTTGTATTTGTATTAAAGGGAATAATAGTTTTATTATCATGATTAATTGTTAATGTTTGTTGGTTTACAGCTACACAAGATGATATTTGTCATTGAAGACTTAGAAGCTGAAAGTATGGAAGTGTTTACTTTAAATTTCTTATACAATGACTCTATTGACTGCTATATTCGAAATGAAAATGATGAGACAGTGTAAGTAGGCCTATATATTTAAATACATATATGACTTTTTATACTTCAGTGTTAAATGGTTACTTTGTTAAAGCTTAGAAACAATAAATGATAATTTAATCTGAAATAGCAATGAGCACTCCTCTAAATGTAACTTGAAAGAATTTAGTCGGCAAGAATTGTGCTTAGTTATGATTAAATTTGGTCTATATTCATTGTTATATAAGAAGTACATTGTTTTTTCTTTGTATACTGTACCAGAAACTCTAAAGCAGCATAACTGTACAGCCTCTTTCATTAGTCCTTGCTACAAATAAAAGTATTTTTAGTTTTATACTAAGACTAGCTGTTGTGCCCGTTCTTTGCATGGGTTGAACTAAGGTTTTCATAAATAAAAATAAATAATACTAATGAACAATTTATTTTGAAATATTAGAATTAAACCTAGGTTAAAATTTTAAAGCCCATTTGGATTTGACAATAATTTAAAATGCTTTACTTTCGAAACACTTCCTTGTAAACAACATTCTCTGTCCGACCCTCTGGCTGAAGAATGGTCAGACTGTCTGAACAGCTCACTCTGGAGCAGGCCACGTAGAACTGGCCATGGGAGAAGCAGTCTTCTTTTAGGTTACTCCGACTTGCTT
This sequence comes from Aphrophora alni, assembly GCA_963513935.1. Taxonomy (NCBI): domain Eukaryota; kingdom Metazoa; phylum Arthropoda; class Insecta; order Hemiptera; family Aphrophoridae; genus Aphrophora; species Aphrophora alni. Next base: position 111,323,261 of record OY740769.1, read on the forward strand.
TAGAGACTGTCCTTGAGCCTTGTTAACTGTCATGGCAAAACAAACTCTTACCGGAAATTGGATCATTTTGAACTGAAAGGGCATGTCAGTTGGAATTAATGGGATTCGAGGGATAAAAACAGATTCACCTTTTTCACATCCAAACAGAATAACAGCCTCAATTACAGTATTTTTTAGGGATTTAACAATCAATCTTGTTCCATTGCACAATTTTGGTGGATGGAGGTTCCTTAATAGCATGATCGGTGCTCCAACTTTAGGTATAAGGTTGTGATCGGGCATTCCTGGTGGATTTAGTGTGTTAAGAAATCCTAAGGATAGTGGACCGCATCTTCCATTTCAACAATGGAATCAAGGGACTTATAATTTCTTGTCTCACTCGAAAACTGTTGCAAAAGCAGGTTGTTGACTTCAGCTGACATTTCATTTTTGAGAGTTAAAATGGCTCGCTCACTAAACCAAGTCATATCTTTGTTTAAGATATTTTTGATATCAGGGTAAACCGACTCAATTAGGCATTTTTAATCAGAGAATACTGTACAGAGTTGTTTTGGTATTACAATTTTTCCGTCATTGTTTTCTTCAAAATCGCCATTTCCAGTAGATCGCAAGCAGTAGATCTGCAAACTCTCCTGCATTCTTATCTCCTTTCAAGTGGACCCTCATGTTAACTCTTAGTGATACCTCAGTCTTTTTCCAGAGGTATGAGGATTTGATGCAGGCCGTCACCTCGTCACCTTGGGTTCCACGGGGCACAACAGGAAGGGTTTGCCTGAAGTCTCCGTCGAGCAGAACAGTTGCACCCCCCATGAGACTGTTGTTGTTTTGTAAATCTTTTAACGTTCTATCCATAGCTTCAATGGCACCCTTGTGGGACATGGCACTCTTGTCCCACACTATTAATCTACAATCTCGTAGAACTGCAGCCATGTCGCTTTGCTTCGAAATATTACATAATGGAGGCTCGTTGTGATTGAGGTTCAATGGAAGTTTAAAGGTAGAGTGGGCTGTTTTCCCTCCTTCCAAAAGTGTGGATGCAATCTCAGAAAAAGCAACAGCAACTGCAATATTCTTCTCTGATCTGACTTTGGCAAGTAGAAAGTTTAGGAGGAAGGTTTTACCAGTTCCTCTGGGTGCGTCAAGAAAGAATAATTTACCAGTGGTGGAAGCTATTGATGAATTAACTATCTTGTACACCGCTCTTTGGTCATCATTCAGTTTCCTTGCATTTGTTTTCACTGTGTTTGCAAGTTCTGCAATGTCATAAGCCAGCTCACGGGCGTAGTCTCTGTTGATAAAGTCTAATACATTACCAGACACCTCAGGCAGACCGTAGTTATTAAGACGTTGACCGCCCATTGAAAGGACTAAGTCCTCAATAAGTGTCAAACAATGATTACTTATAAGTCCAGTAAGGTGCTGTACGTTTATGCCTTCACACTCCTTCTCCATTTGACGTCTTAAAGTCCTCTGATAAACTCTCTTGGTGGTTTTGCCAAAGAAGGACAGGGTTCGTAACCTGGCAGAACATAATCATCATGGCGTAGAGCAGACGGATCTTACTCGGAGATTATGAGAGAGCTGCTTCTTTAAGCGCGTGGTCCCAGTGTATGTCATCCTCCAGCAGACCAAGCGCGCTCCAAGCAGATTTAAAGGTTGGATGCACTGTATCCCCAATAGTCTTAAGATATACAAATGATGTTGGCCCTCTTACTTCATGTAATAAAAGCCGTAGGTAGTAGCACTCAACATTGTTTGGATAAACTGTGTATAATCTGCCCAAAACATGGTCTTTTTTATCCCTATTTGCCGGGTACAGGATCTCCTTGCTTTCGTCTTACAAACTTGTTTGATTTCCAGATATAGTATGCAGGGACCTCACTGTAAAGAAGACCTCTGGCAAAATCATCATGCTGACACAATTCAAAAAATCCCAAAAGAGTTGTGTTAGGCGGGTTGTTTATTCTGTCATTTACATTTTCCGACATGAAATACACTCTTTGCCCATTTTCAAGATAAAATACAGGGGGAGGACCGTTCGTGTATAGGAAAAAAAACTCTCCAAGCAGCTTCAGAGCTACTAATGTAGCGACCCATTTCTTATTGAGTCACTTCATGATGTTGGCCATTTAGAGAGAAAACCGCCTGGTCACTGCCTTTATTGACATATTTACAAACGTATTTTATAGATTTCACCGAATTGCAAAATTCAACATTTATGTGGGCATTGAATATGCGGGAGAGGACAGGGTTGTATGGTACCACCCAACTATTGTCAACAGTCACGTTGTTAATTTTGACAGTATGTCCGCCACCACTCGAGGCTCGCCTGCGGAATTTCGGATAACCGTCATCCCCAGTTTGAGTCTCCTTAAGAATTGGCCGTGGGTATTGTTTCCTGCACAACCCCTTATCCATACATGGTGACTTATTGTTAAAGGTACCACAGGGACCATGAATCATTGTGGATTTCACAATGTCATGAAGTTTTGGGTCTGTTTGGGGGTCTGGGATTTCAGCACATATGACATCATCAATTATGTCTGGCTTTAATTTATTCTTTAGCCAAAGAAGAATATGAGCATGTGGTAGTCCTCGTTTTTGCCACTCGATGGTGTACATAAAACATAAGTTAGGCCGATAAATGTTAGCTTTGGTGAGTAAATCTATCATGGTTTTTACTTTAAGCTGAAAAACACGGCTAATCAGATTATGGCGGTCCTGTGGCTTTTGCTTCATAAACAGGGCTTCATTTATTTCATCCCACTTTGGATTGCATGTGAATGTTATGAAGAAATCTGGCCTTCCGTAGCGTTGCATGTAAGTCATGGCGTCTTGTGTTTGCTCGTGCATGTACCGTGCTCCTCCAGTGAATGTGGAAAGCTAGATCACTACTTGACCGAGGTCTTCTGGATTTGTGTCAGCTTTTGAGACTGCTTCTTTCAGATGAATATAACTTTACACTCTAAGTTTTTTTCATTATTTGTAATGAAGTTAAGCCTCTCTGTTTCAATTTTGACGTACATGTCTACCAAAAACTGGTGTAGTAATCCTTGGAAGTAAAGCAAATAGTTGATCTCATTACAACGAATCAATAACCTGAAAGAGTAAAAGCTTGCTGCGGACACGGTCTTCTGTAAGGGACACTTGGTGTTGGGGTCAGTTTGGGGAATAGTGATTGAGTAGCCATCCTTGCCATAACAGAACAACAGAGGATACTGCAAAGTATTGTAGGGCCTATATGTTTCACATATCCGATGAAGCTTACTGTCTCTACCTTTCAGTACAATGTCCCTTTTATTAAATTTTTGGCCAACAAACACTACACCAACTTCTCCTGCGATTGGTACATTATACCTGCCCTGTGTGTGTTACCAGGTTTTTTTTCGGCATAGATAATAACCTGAAATTGATTATTTTCTCCAGACATATTTTCTACTACACACTTGAAATCCATAACATAAATGTTACACTTGTAAAGTATATTTTGTAACAAATTGACCAGTTCTGGTTTGATGCCTGGAACATTATTGCATAGGTAATCAGTTTCTTTACAGTCATCACCAATGAAATAAAGCTGCAATAACTGGTAATCATCGTCAGATGGAGAAAGTAAACTACCAATCAAGTGGTACACCTGACCTTGCACCTTTAAAGTTGGCATAAAGCCTCCTTCAACAATTTGTTTTCCTCCAAACGAAGTCAGCTGAAAGGCACTATTATATTTTCTGTAATTGTTCAAGAAATGTTTGCTGTCAGGGTGATCGCCAACAATAAGACTATGGAGAGGTTCAGGCCGTACTTCTAGGCAATTTAGATCAACCTTTCCACTGCTGGAACACATTCCTTTGGATTCTCCTTTCCATTTCAGTGCCTTACAGTAGCTACAAACCACATCCATTTGTTCAATTTTAGTACTCTCATCTGATTCATAGCAGATAGTCAGATCATATTGGTATCCAGAATTTTCTTTTGATGCCAACACTTTCTTTTTACACTGAAGACGTTTTGGGTGGGTTTTATCATTCTTTGACACAGAAGCTCTGTGCACTTTTGGATTTTCCTGCGTGTATTTTGCAACAGCAACTCTGTGCACTTCGGGATTTTCCTGTGTGTATTTTGCAACAGCAGCTCTGTGTACCTCGGGGTTTTTCTGCATGTATTTTGTAACAGCAAATTTGTGTACTTCAGGATTTTCCTGGGTATATTTTGCAACCGCAGCTCTATTCACTTTCGGGTGCACTTTTTTGTATTTCGCTGAAGCCTCACGCAGTTGTTTTAAATGTGGCACATCACTAAATCTTCCTCGGCGCTTAGCCCTTTTCTTTTTTTGCTTCTTTTTCTCTTGAATAACATCATTACTTCTCGTAATACTACCTAGGCTATTATCTTCAAGTTGAGAGTTTTTGTTTTGATTTTGAATTGATTGAGGATCTCCTTACGCTTCTGAAACACATTCAGGCTGAATGTTAGCAAATTTGGAAGTCTCAATGTCTCGTGAAGTTGTCATCCACTTAGACGGTTTTCATTTCGGCTCCAGTGTATTTTCAGGAACATGACTACCAAAACTGGAAGTTTTACTTACAATAGGTCGAGAAATTGTCCTTCGATTGCCCTTTGCTTTTGTCATATCTTTAGTTAGGCCTTTATTCTCGGAGGTTTTAATGATTTTACCGACCTCAATTGGTTGTGAAGATGAACGTTTTGTCACTACTACTAATAACCTTGTATGTGACCTAATCGAGTATTTTGTGTTAGTTACCGGTCATAAACATCAAAATGCCCACTGCTTAAGTGGCCAGTAAACTTAAGATTATAAACTGGGACTCCTTCTGGACCAAATTTATATAGTAATTGGCAGTCACTGTATACTTTAAATACACAATTAAACATTTCTGAAGCAACGATCAGTTCACAGGATGAACTATACGTAGAGGGTTTCATCATCTCACGATGATAGTGATCAGGAGATGTAAAGTTGTCATCTGTGACATCGTGGGTTCATACTTTAAGTATTTCTCAGTTAGCCAAAACGTAATCAACCACTCTTCTTCTCACTTAAAAACTACTATCACTCAAATTACGTCTATGAACAAAATAATCAATTGCGTGAAACAGGCATGAGCCGTCAGGAGGCATGGTTACTACACGAAGGGCAGTCATGGATTGTCCATGATCACTCAATGTTATATTCGTTTCAAAATAACTAATATAAAACTAAATCGATAAATAACTGATTCAAAACTAAATCAATATTCCAAAGTGAAATTACAATATGAAAAGGAACAAATGTAGTACCGGTAGTGTAAAAGTGAAAATGTCTATAATGTCAGAAGTTTGAAATTGGAATTCAATTGTCTATATCAAATTTAAATGTTATATTTATCAAGACTAACTCCTCTTATGATGTAGAAAGTCTTCCTGATTCAGACTTTGTAATCGTCTTTCTCAACTATACATAGGTAGAATATGAAAATGGATTTATCTCACCAATAAGTTTTCAAATTTTAATTCACAGTTTTCTTTCGTATTTCGTAGAAGGTAGAATAATACGAACTCTGTAACTAAACCACACTGTCTAAATATTATTCTGGTTTTAATCTGAGATACTGGATGAGATGATTAGTTGACTAGATTTAAATCAACTATCTTTTATTTCTTTATTAACATGAAGAAGAAATATATCTGATCTCCTCCAGCTGAAAATTCCAACAATCATCAATCTTGAAGCAATAGCAGTCCCAAGCTTTGAGTTGCCCGCCTTCTGAATCATGTTTTTTGTGTGTGTTTGTATTTGTATACCATAGTGTAATATTTGTCTAGGACATTAAATAAATTGAATTCTACTCATAAACAAACAAATAACTCCTTTAGTACAGTGAAATATTCTATCTAATTTACATATTTTAATTAATACAAATTGCAATGAAAATCCTACATCATACCTTTTAGAATTTCATCTGCCAATTATTGGAACGCGAGTTTCAAAAGTGGGCATGTCTGTTGATTCGATATTCTAAGAAGACGTATATAATCAGTCATGATAATTTGGGACTTGGTTTTGTTTTTAATTTGTACTGAATTACTCGTGAATATGTTTTTCCAAGCAACCTTTTGATGTATTAGATTCCGTTCTATCTACTAAAAATATTAGTTTCTTCCGATAAATTCTTGTTTACTTATAATTCTCGCGATTCTGCGGTATCTTGTCTATGATTCTTATACTAAAGATTCTAAATGATATTTTAAAATTTGGATATTTCTTTTCAGAAGTTGAATCATGGTTATTTGATAATTTTCCTATATGAACTGTTTAATTTAGAATAATTTTGAGGTGGGAAACATAGTCTTTACATGTCGGGAAATAATTTTAACTTCCAATTTTCTTTTGTATTTCTAATTCTACCAGTTGATGGTTGAATATTGAATTGGAGTTGATTGGGAATGTCCGCTAGATATCGTGTAAGTCGCTCCTCGTTTGAATGGCATTCCTTAAATATCAGTTCTTCATATATTTTTCATGAATACGTTCCGAATTGTTTTAAATAAGAAACATTTCGAATTGTTTCAATACATAATAAGCTTCAAGGAAATGCAGAAACATAAAAAACAGATGATTTCATAAAACTACCTACTTTTAATTTAAAGATTCTTTTTTGTTAACCTTGATATAGTTAAAAACAGATCTTTGGTGTAACAATGTGGTTTGTTATTATCAACAGCAGTTTAATTTTTGTATTTAATTCTTTCAATTAATTTTATACCATATGCATAGGCTAATATGGTAACTTTTGAAGGCCTCTGGGGCGGAGCCCTATAGAGATACCGGTGTGTAAACTGCTTAGTTGTCCTATTTAAGATCTAAAGAATCAGTGTACAAAATTTCAGCTCTACCTACATGGGAAGGTGGAGAATTAGTGATGAGCGAGTGAGTCAGTCAGTCAGTCATTCAGGGCTTTGCCTTATATATATATATAGATAGTAGACTAATAAGGATAGATGAAGGGAAAGAATATAAATATCATAACCCTAGAACTGGCAATGTAAAGTTTCTTCGTTTGTTTAAAAATTAATAAAATATATTAATTTTATACAAAACCTAACTTATAGGATATCATTTTTCTCAGAAAGATGCGTAAAATTTATAAATGTTAAAAAAAATAAAATTTATGAAACGGTTTTGGAGTAAGTATGTTAGGTGTCAAAAAATGAAGTTAACTTTTTTGAGAAAAACCTGTATAATCCAAAATCAATAGCTTACCACTTTTTTTTCCAAGATATACAAAAGTTTTGTATAATATTTGTAAATATATTTAGGGGAAAAAAATTATTAACATTTTAAAAAAAAAAATGTTTTATGAAAAAAGGGAAAATGTTTTGCCTAATTTGAAAAAAATCACAAAAAATAGTAATATTATCCAAAACACAACTAGGCTACAAATTATCATTTCCTTCAGAAAGGTGCATAGAATTTAGTTGTGCAGTGAAACAAATTTAGATCTAAAAAAATTTGAGTTATTAGGCCAGGAATAAAAAAATCGTCCGGTGGCCGAGGCAAAAATTGGACAGAAAAGGTAATGTACACCATACAAAATTATTTTTATGAAGTTTTTCAAGTATTACTAAAGATTTGTAATATATTTGTGGATAAAAGTTGCTAAAAAGAAAAATCAATTTATAAAATTTTCATTAAACATGGTTAATTTTTATGTAAAAAGTGAAAATTTTCTCACTATTTTAAAAAATTCACCAAAAATATAATTATTATTCAAAACCCAAGTTTTTATTACCTATGTTCTCAGAAATATACATAGATATGTGTGTAATGCAAAAAAATTTAGATGGAAACATTTTGGAGTTATTATGTACGGAATCAACAAAATTACCCTGTAACCGAGGCAAAATTCCGCAGAAATAGGTATATAAACCATATAAATATTTTTTTTTAGATAGGCCTATATAAATTTATATACATTTTGCATACATTTTGGTAAAAACATAATCAATTTATAAAATTTTCATTATACAAAATTATTTTTATATGTAAACAAATGGAAATTTGCTAAAAAGGTTAGACGAGATATAACATAACCTATCTCTAGACAGCCTAAGCATTAGATTTCTGACAATAACATTCACTCACTCAAAACAAATTCTACTAACAATAATACAGATACACAAATTATAATAAATATATATCACTCATAAAAGTATAACTTCACAATATTCAATAAAAACACACTTGAATAAAAGCAACTCACTTTCTATTCACGACACAACACAAAATGTAGAATATTCCTTAGTTTTCACCCGGTTTTAGGTTATCCACTGCCTATGTTATTTTGTGACTCTACATTAGATTCATATACCATATTTATTGTAAAGCCAATATTCCTCTTCACAGTAGTACCAAAAATGGAAAGATTATATAAAAATTAAGATCGAAATCTTCTAAAGTGTCTAAGCACTCCGAAGAGCAAACCGGTCAGTAAACTCCGAGGAGTAGTTTGTAGAATGGATATAAATCATAACCTATATAACTTAGGATAATTTCGACTACATAGTTCGAAAGAGAAAGAAAAAAACTATATAATATTGTCAACTTGTGGCATTTGGACAAGTATTACCATTTCGTAAAATCATATGAACACAGAGAACAGATTTTTCTATATAAACACCGACACGGCAAGTGAGGCGATCTAGCGAAAAAGTCAGCAACTTTATCGAGTTCTAGAAAATATAGTTTTCGTGTGATAGATTTTGCTAAACTTGATTTTGAAAGATTGAAACATAACCTTTACAATGATATATTATACATTTTGATAAAATAATATCTACTAGGATAAAAGTTGAATTGAAAAAAATGTAATTTTTAGCGTGTAAAAATGAGTTAAAATTCTTGATTTTGTTTAATTTTTATATGATAAAAACTATAACAGATAGAAAGATTTGGAAAACACAGATCGAAAGAGAAAGATGTGATCTATCGAACAGTGTTATGGTTGATCTGTTTGACAGAAATATCGAATTGGGAATATTAGAGAAAAATGACGTTAGTTTTGTTTACATCTTCTCAGCTCAAATCTTTGACGTTACAAAAATATGAAAACTTTAGCAGTTTTTGGAAATTATAACGTTTGTGGTAGTTTTTTTGCATGATTATGCATCTAAGAAACATTAGCTTTCCAACAGTATTTTATTTATTGCGATAGGACGATTGTAAGTGGGCGAAATGTTGAATTGCAAAATACGTGTTTTAATTAAACTATCTGTCATTCATCAACCACGTAAGTGGTCAAATGCCAGATGGAGGGTTACGAGCTTGGATGTTCAACAACCGATCCTGTTCCCTTGAATTGACTACCAATATCATATATTGTTTTTCATATTGTGATGGATCAATATAATATATAATTTTAAAACATAATAAGCCCTGACTTTAAACATATAATACAACTAAATAACAATTTCTGCATCATCTAGTTATTTAATAACAGTTACACAATCTTAAGAAGTTCAAATGTACAGTACAGTACTGCTAACCTAATTTCACAAAATGTAGCCATAGAAAGATATTGAAATCCCATGATTTGTTTATGGTAACTCTGTATTTAAATATATTATACTTGAATATTTTCAAAAAGTTATAAGATAAATTTTTAGTTCATTTTATTGTAAAAAGTATACAAATTCATTCCAGTTATAAGTATATAAAATTAATTACAATATAAGTAAATATATTAGTTATATTAGTATGTAATATAATATTACTATATAATTTAATAATATATCTAAATAATGTTTAATATTTATTAAATAAATGTTATATGTAGGACATTTCCCCAAAATAATGATATACCTGAAAAGATAAGAAATCAAATCCAAGATTGGTTACGGAAACTGTGTATGATGATATTGCCGAAACAGTTATCATCAAGAAAGTTATCAATGAATTTTCGGCTTGTATTAAATAAAGGTATGGTAATGTTTACTTTGTTTTTATTTATCATAGTTTTGTATTAAATCAATATCATTATCCGTATGGTACGTATATCTATAAACTATAATATAAATATATATATATATATATATAATATATATATATATATATATATATATATATATATATATATATATTATATGAGCTGATGTAAGTTATATAATTCCCTGAAGATGCTAGTAGTGTACTAGTGAAATTAGTTGGAATTTTTAAAAAAAATTGTGTGGTAAGAACGGTATATTATTATAGTTTATAGATATAATACTATATATACATTTTTATCATTGTTACAGCCATATCATAGTAATTTATAATTAATGCTCCTTCCAAGTGTAAAATCTGGTATTTACAGTCACATGATATTCCTTTTCAATCCATCAATCCAAACCAGTATGATATTTAATGTGTCTAGGTTTAAAGTACAAAACTTAAGTTTTATAAACAGACATATTTTATTTTTTACTTAAAAATTAAGATTCACATTTGGTGTCAATTTAAATATAAATATCATTTTCATACAATTGAACAAGCTACCACAGATGAATTCATTTTTTAAACCATATTTTCATACATTTCAACAGATTTAGTTTTGTTAAGGGCGTTAAAAAATATATCTAAAAAAATGGACATAAGCATTGTGTAATAAATATAAAAATGAGCCTTGTCGTACTTGAAGAGTACTTATTTTTTATTAAAAAAAATATAAAAAAATGATTTTAATTTTATTATTATTTATAAAATTTTGCCAAGCTTTTTATGGGCGCCAGGTTGCGTTAGCATACCAATTTTGAAAAAAGGAAGTTATTTGTTATTATTAAAATCTCTCAGGGTCGCAGGCTCTTTTAAAAGTGTACTTCAGTGGTTCTTGATGAAATAAAGAAAATCTTATTTTGTTTTGCTGAAATTGAACATAATTTATTTATTGAAAAACATGAGTTATGAATATACATGAAAATTTGTTATATTTTCTTATTATAAATTGTTTTATTTATCTTTTTAAGAAAGTTAAAATTTTTAATAAATGAATCTACTTATTATGGTTGCAACTCATTAAAAATTAATAATAAAATCAAAGAAAACAGATTTATTTTTTCTGCTTTAAAACTTATTGAAATTACTTTATTTTAAAACAACAAAAGCTTCTAATATCTAAAAAAAAAAAATCCTATAATTAATATTTAAAAAAAAAACAATTATGACTTCATATTTTTTACAACATTTGATTAAAATTGTCTTTTATACATGTTACCAGTCCGTCCTTTTGTAGATCTCATTTTCTTCCTTAGAAAATGATGAGTTGTCTCTCTGATGATGAACTCCTGCCATCTTTTTGCACGTGCTGAGCCTTGTCCTGATACTGGATTAATCGACTTTTACCATCCTTCTATTTATTCCCGTCATCACATAGTTAGTAGGCATACATTTTAAATACTGAACTTACGAATAAACAATTCAAATCTTTCATACAATGTCTATAGTTAATTGTCTTGTTATCAACTCAAGATATTTGAACACCACGTGTAGGGCTACGCTTATTTTTGTTCACTTAAACAAAAGTTCAATTTAAATAAATGTTCACTGTCCTTTTTCACCAACACACCTCTCAAATAGTTCATATTTGGTCAAGTACAAATATGATCTGAAAATACTTAAACTGTCTAGCGTGCAGCCATTTTACTGTTCGTAATTGGTTGGTCTAACATTAAAAACCGTCTATCTCACTTAGAAACTTATTTCTCAATATCTACACTAATAGTTATTGTGTATACATTCATACTCTTCGTCTATCATGTTGATTTTACGTCAAAATACATATTTGCACAAAACTCACTGTTCCATATGAAACTTCTTACCCCCACGACAACACATCCATCTTGCTCAAGCATTACCTTTCAACTGACTTAACACATTGACCAAGCTTGCATAAAACCACGTTTTCCCTATACGACTTTACTTCCGCCTGACAACCAGCACTTTACATCACATATACACAAAATTGTATTTAATTTATAACCCTACATTTATCCTAAACATATTTATATTACAAATTATAATTAATATTTTATACATAACATTATTATTTTGGAAACCTATATTTAAATTTAATTACCCTAGTTTTTACATTTACATTGAGTCATTCTTTTGACTTCTGAAAACCCCCTCCCTTATTCAACTTTACCGTTTCCCGGGTTACTTTAAATATTCAAATCTCAATATAACCATTTTTTGGTTATTTAGGTTAAAATTACCATTTTTGGTATTACAATTGTTGATGTTTAGAATAATTTTATATAATAAAGACATATTTTACAGTCTGAAAGAGTTAATCAGTGATTAAGAGATCTTATACTAAATAAATTGTAGCAATAGTGTTGGTAAAGTTGTATATTATAGTATATGTCGATCTGTGGGAATAATTTATCAATATACCTTGAAAAAACTGATCTTTCATTATCCACCATAATGCACCACCAATTTCATTAAAATATTAACATATATTAACATATTTCATTAATATACTTAAATAATATAATAAATGACGCCAAGACACTACCACCCACAAGTGTTGATTGTTAAATATAGTGAAGTTGGTGCCAGACGACTACTTATTGGCAGTGACGTCAACTCACACCATCAAACAGGCCGGGGAAGCAGTAATAACAATCTTAGAGATGAGTCTTTACTTTGCTTTCATATGTCTAATCTATTTGTTTTAAATGTTGGTAACAGGGCTACTTTTAAGAATAGAGTAAGAGAGGAAGTTGTCGACATTACATTATGTTCTGAGAATGTGCTAATACTAGTTAAAGGGTATCAAGTCTTAGAGAAACCTTCACTTTTAGACCGTAAGTGTATCCAATTTCAACTGGGTATAAACTTAAGTATAGAGTCCTTTAGGAACCCACGAAGGACTATATGGTCACAATATAAAGACGACCAGGTCAACAGACAATTTAAGGAATTTTGCAGATCTAGACAATGTGGCACACAAATTGAAGACAGCATTATAGACTGCCATAAAGACAATTGCTCGGTAAGCACTATAATGGTTAAGAAAAGGGCAAAATGATGGAACAAAGATCTAGAACACCTAAGAAGGCATACTCAAAGTATTTTTAACAAAGTAAAACTCAACCAGAATTGGAGGGCATATCAATTAGTTCTTATCTAAATTTAATTACCCTAGTTTTTACATTTACATTGAGTCATTCTTTTGACTTCTGAAAACCCCCTCCCTTATTCAACTTTACCGTTTCCCGGGTTACTTTAAATATTCAAATCTCAATATAACCATTTTTTGGTTATTTAGGTTAAAATTACCATTTTTGGTATTACAAATACCCCATCAAAGCTGTGATTCAATATATAATATTGAAACACAGATTTCTCTTTTATTTAACAAAAAAAATTTTAACTTCAAAAAAAAACTTTCAAATTCGGTCCCTATAGATTTCCAAAAAATAAAAAGTTTCAGCAAACTAAGAATATTCATATTCCTTTTAAAAAAAACAAAACTTTAAAATAAGAAATATTCTCTCTTAACTCACATTAATCATCTTATAATCTATTGATTCACTAAATCTACCTAGTTGCATATTATTATCAATCAAACCACTTATACCCAAATCTTATCCATCATCAAAAAACCTTCATCAACTTCTTATCGTTGAGCTGTCCATCACTCATCTTTTATCTTGCGACGTCAGAGTGTCTACTCCTGATTGCTAAAAGAAAAAATATCTCTATCTCTTTGCCAAGATTCTAACTATTCATCTGAATATTTCTTTCATTTCAATACAATCCAAAATTAAAACTTCTCATTTTTATTTAATATCATTACAAAATTATTTACTTATTACTCAAAATCATTTTAATTTACTTTAAACTCTTCAATTTTAATCTTATATTATTTTAGTTTAAATCCACTAATTATTTATTCTTACTTAAAATCTCAATTCTCCTTTGTCTTGCTGGGATAAAATGTTAACTACTGACTTTAACAATTACTAAAAACTCTTTTCTTCAACTAAAATTCAAAAAAATATAACATCATTATTACTACAAAAAAAATATTAACTTACAAAACTCATCTATTTATTTCAAAATTATCTCTTTACAATTATGTTGTCTCTCAGTATCCTATCTTCAAAATTCCTTCCATCTCAAATCTTTCATATTTTAATAATCAAAGTTGCATTAATCCCCAAAAAACCTCTTTATCATCTATATTTGTGTAGCCCAAGCAGGTTACCTACATCCTTTATATAAATAATCTCCTTATTTCAACGTAGCTTCCTTTAAAAATCATAATAATCGCCGTATTTCGTAGAATTCCTTAAATCTCCTCTTGTTTCATTAAAATCGCCGTATTCCTCTTTATATATCATCGCAGTACTCAAAAAACCTCTTAAAACTTAAAATTAACCATCAATGCAACTCAACTACTCTTTTTATAAAAGTTTCTTAACAGAACAACTTCATTTTAAATACCGCTTTACTCAACAATTCTGTAAAGCCATCATCTTCTTATAAAAAACTCAAAAATTCTCTCATTTAAATTACTTCATTAAAATCTCCTTAGTCATCAATTACTTAAATACAAATACTTCAAAAAATAAAAATAAATTCACATTGTTTCCCAGCTAACACCTTATTTCATCAAAATCTTTAAACACCTTTATTAAATAACTTCTTAACAATCATTTATTGTCTTAAACTGCATTATCATTTATTTTAAATCTCATCCTCAATTTTTTATTCTTAAAATTCATCAAAATCCCTTCATATTATATTATTTATTAATTATATCTCCTTCTTTAAAAAACAAAAACTTTAACATTTTTTAACTCCATTATTCATTTTATTACCATTTCATTATTAAAAACAAAAAACTTCAATATTATTATCATCTTAGCAATGCCTCTTGAAAACCACTCAATTCCTTTACAAGTCACCTTTTTCAAATCTCAAAATTATTTAAATCTAACAATATTTTGCATATAATTACTTATTTTATTATTCTTAACTTTTGTAAACAAATATCAAAAACTTTTTACATATAAGCCAAGCATTATTACTCTTAATCTATTATATACATTTAAAAAATTACTATCTTTCTTACTAAAGTACTCCAATTCTGACTCGTCCGGTTTTAATTTGTATATACAGATTGATCAGTTCTGTATACACTACACCTTATCTTTCTTCTATCATCTGTCTAAAGTATCATTACATGGAAATTCTATATAATATTATATCAAATTATTATTGTCTTAACCGTTGTTACAAAATCTCCATCATCTTATCAAAAAAATACTTTCAATTTTACTTAAAACATTTTAATTTCAAAACTTTTACAAATTTTAACTCATCATTTTCCAAAATTTACCTTTTTATCCAAATTTTAATTATTTAGTAGTCCCTTGTATATTCTCCTATTATCTCCAATATCCACGACACTTCTTGTCGACTTAATTACACTTTGTATCCTTCTGATTACAACTTTAGACACTTACATTGAAGTCTGCATTATGATTTTCAGATGTGAGAAGGTTGAAATGCAAAATTCCTACTCAGTTCAGAATAAAGCCCCAATCACACCTTTCAACCATAACACACCTTCAAAGCTGTCTACATGCTTTATTCCTAAGAATAAAACATGTTTTCGACTACCGTTACCCTGCCATCCTCCCATAATGTTCATGTACTCCTTAAATGCATTTACACGAAGAAAATTTTAAAATTCATAAAAAATTTCATTCAAATCGTATCATCCGAAGTTGAAATAATGTTTATTTTTACCAATCTTATTGCTAGCATCGTCGATTTTCTGTTTGTGTAATCCTTTCTAGATGTTATTATTCAAATTCAAAAAGAAAATTTTATTTTTAAAATTGATTCTAAGTTCTTTACTTAGAAATTTACTTTTAATTCTATAAAAGTTATTCAAATAACCAACTTTTATTCTATTTACTTTATTTAAAATCAATCATCCTTTATTTAAACCTTTTTTATTTGAAAACGCAAGTTAAATTAGAATTATAAACCAAAAGTTTTTTTTATTTTCGAGAACAGTATATTCGTAACACCCTGTATTTCGTCTCAATGTCATGCAAAGGAATTTTAGGCTTGCTTATTTGAAGCAAACAACTCCCCTCGGTATGAGACAATCCTTATCTGTCTACTGATAAGACATGAAAACCTTTTAGTTCCAATACGGTCTGCAGATGAATCTCAACTCTCTCGTCATTACTGAATATTCAACATTGAATCTACCTACTTAATATTAAATATTATTTCTTCAACACTACACTGAATCCTTGCTTCGAACCAACTTCCTTATCTATGTCACGTTTCATAACTATTTATTCCTTTCATAAATATACTGAGTTATTTACTAACCATCTTGCATCTCCAATAATCTTTTCTTCTAACTAATCTGTTTTATCTTAACACGCAAAATCAATATTTATCTTGGAGTAAACAACACTCGGTTATTTACTGATATAAACCTAGCGTCTTGACTTTACAAATACCTAAACGTTTTCTAAAACTAAAACTTCTAACATTTTACGCTTGGCTTATAATTATTTTCTATATTTCTGTCTTAGCTTACAAAATTTATTAGTACACACAAATTATTAATATTCATAACTCTTAATTATTTATTATCAAACTTAAACTTATTTATTAACAAAACTCTTATTCTATTACAGTAATATTATTTTTCAAAACCAAGTCCGTGTTTATAAAAATGTCTTTACATTTATATCAGTCATTCCAAATTTCAATTTATTACAACAATTATTAATTATCTATTTTTTTTACGATGGTTTCCCGATTGGTGAAAGATTTTAAAGTACATGATTTGCTTTGTTGAAGCACTTCTAGTGTTAAATATTTCTGTCCACAAAGACAGTTTGTCTAGCCCATTCATCACAATAGAACCTTTCTTAACAAAGGATTCCCCTTTCTTAGACATCTCAAAACACAATGACCTACTTCTGTCATCTGTCAGCTTAGCATTCCTAACCTTATCATACTCCTTTGCTTTTACAAAAATCTCTTTCACACACCCATTTTTATATTCACATTCAACATTATACTGTTCACTAAAACTTTTAATTTTTTTCTCTTGAATTTTAAAAATACTTGTAAATTTCAACATTACGTAGTTTTCAAAGCTCACAGTGCTACAAAAGTTTTGCCTTCTTACACAAACAGCTGACTCTTTTATTATTACATCATTTATCTTAATCACACATTCATTTACTTTAATTTTATCCTTGTTATTTAAATCACTCACAACTTTTTTAACCCCATCAAAATTGGTAACCCCATCATTTTTCTTAATTTCAACATTACCTGTTAACTGTTTTAAATCATTGTTCTCCATAGGCTCATTCTGACACATTTCATTTTTCTTAAGTTCTAATTTCAACTCATTGTTACTTAATCCATTGTTTACTTGTTCAAAAACATAATCATTCATACAAATATTCTCTATTATTTCAGTTTGATCATTTTTAATAAAAACTTTTAATTGGAAGTTAATTTTTTCTTTTACAGCTAATCTATTTAACATTTTATCATAAACTTCATTTCTTACTTTGAGAACAGCACGTAACATTTTAATTATTTCCTTTAACTCTAATTCTTTATTTATTCCACCCCTTCCTAATTCTTTATACCAATATTCATTTAAATCATCCCTACTTATTTCTATACACCATAGTTCAGTTCTATTACCCAAATCATCCAATTTCAAATCTTCCTTCCTAAAACATTTACTAACTTTACCAAAATACTTATCAGCTTCTTTTTTCATAATTTTAAATTCTACCATTACTCTGTCTTTCTCACTTATTAGATTATTATTAATTGTACCCTCCATTTTTAATTATTATTATTATTTAAACTTTAAATTTAGAATTAGTTATTTTAAAATTACTTATCTACTTATTATTAAAAAAAAATTTAGAGAGAACATTCTTATTTTTTTTTGTTGACTATGAATATTCTTACCTTTTTGATAAGAATTTCTAATCCACCAAGAAACCACTGTTTTTTCGACTTATATTCTTATATTTTTCAATATAAGAATACAGCCCCACGTTGGGCGCCAAATGTAATAAATATAAAAATGAGCCTTGTCGTACTTGAAGAGTACTTATTTTTTATTAAAAAAAATATAAAAAAATGATTTTAATTTTATTATTATTTATAAAATTTTGCCAAGCTTTTTATGGGCGCCAGGTTGCGTTAGCATACCAATTTTGAAAAAAGGAAGTTATTTGTTATTATTAAAATCTCTCAGGGTCGCAGGCTCTTTTAAAAGTGTACTTCAGTGGTTCTTGATGAAATAAAGAAAATCTTATTTTGTTTTGCTGAAATTGAACATAATTTATTTATTGAAAAACATGAGTTATGAATATACATGAAAATTTGTTATATTTTCTTATTATAAATTGTTTTATTTATCTTTTTAAGAAAGTTAAAATTTTTAATAAATGAATCTACTTATTATGGTTGCAACTCATTAAAAATTAATAATAAAATCAAAGAAAACAGATTTATTTTATCTGCTTTAAAACTTATTGAAATTACTTTATTTTAAAACAACAAAAGCTTCTAATATCTAAAAAAAAAATCCTATAATTAATATTTAAAAAAAAAACAATTATGACTTCATATTTTTTACAACATTTGATTAAAATTGTCTTTTATACATGTTACCAGTCCGTCCTTTTGTAGATCTCATTTTCTTCCTTAGAAAATGATGAGTTGTCTCTCTGATGATGAACTCCTGCCATCTTTTTGCACGTGCTGAGCCTTGTCCTGATACTGGATTAATCGACTTTTACCATCCTTCTATTTATTCCCGTCATCACATAGTTAGTAGGCATACATTTTAAATACTGAACTTACGAATAAACAATTCAAATCTTTCATACAATGTCTATAGTTAATTGTCTTGTTATCAACTCAAGATATTTGAACACCACGTGTACGCTTATTTTTGTTCACTTAAACAAAAGTTCAATTTAAATAAATGTTCACTGTCCTTTTTCACCAACACACCTCTCAAATAGTTCATATTTGGTCAAGTACAAATATGATCTGAAAATACTTAAACTGTCTAGCGTGCAGCCATTTTACTGTTCGTAATTGGTTGGTCTAACATTAAAAACCGTCTATCTCACTTAGAAACTTATTTCTCAATATCTACACTAATAGTTATTGTGTATACATTCATACTCTTCGTCTATCATGTTGATTTTACGTCAAAATACATATTTGCACAAAACTCACTGTTCCATATGAAACTTCTTACCCCCACGACAACACATCCATCTTGCTCAAGCATTACCTTTCAACTGACTTAACACATTGACCAAGCTTGCATAAAACCACGTTTTCCCTATACGACTTTACTTCCGCCTGACAACCAGCACTTTACATCACATATACACAAAATTGTATTTAATTTATAACCCTACATTTATCCTAAACATATTTATATTACAAATTATAATTAATATTTTATACATAACATTATTATTTTGGAAACCTATATTTAAATTTAATTACCCTAGTTTTTACATTTACATTGAGTCATTCTTTTGACTTCTGAAAACCCCCTCCCTTATTCAACTTTACCGTTTCCCGGGTTACTTTAAATATTCAAATCTCAATATAACCATTTTTTGGTTATTTAGGTTAAAATTACCATTTTTGGTATTACAATTGTTGATGTTTAGAATAATTTTATATAATAAAGACATATTTTACAGTCTGAAAGAGTTAATCAGTGATTAAGAGATCTTATACTAAATAAATTGTAGCAATAGTGTTGGTAAAGTTGTATATTATAGTATATGTCGATCTGTGGGAATAATTTATCAATATACCTTGAAAAAACTGATCTTTCATTATCCACCATAATGCACCACCAATTTCATTAAAATATTAACATATATTAACATATTTCATTAATATACTTAAATAATATAATAAATGACGCCAAGACACTACCACCCACAAGTGTTGATTGTTAAATATAGTGAAGTTGGTGCCAGACGACTACTTATTGGCAGTGACGTCAACTCACACCATCAAACAGGCCGGGGAAGCAGTAATAACAATCTTAGAGATGAGTCTTTACTTTGCTTTCATATGTCTAATCTATTTGTTTTAAATGTTGGTAACAGGGCTACTTTTAAGAATAGAGTAAGAGAGGAAGTTGTCGACATTACATTATGTTCTGAGAATGTGCTAATACTAGTTAAAGGGTATCAAGTCTTAGAGAAACCTTCACTTTTAGACCGTAAGTGTATCCAATTTCAACTGGGTATAAACTTAAGTATAGAGTCCTTTAGGAACCCACGAAGGACTATATGGTCACAATATAAAGACGACCAGGTCAACAGACAATTTAAGGAATTTTGCAGATCTAGACAATGTGGCACACAAATTGAAGACAGCATTATAGACTGCCATAAAGACAATTGCTCGGTAAGCACTATAATGGTTAAGAAAAGGGCAAAATGATGGAACAAAGATCTAGAACACCTAAGAAGGCATACTCAAAGTATTTTTAACAAAGTAAAACTCAACCAGAATTGGAGGGCATATCAATTAGTTCTTATCAAGTATGGCATAGCGATCAAAAAACTCAAACAAGAATCTGGAGGGCCTTCACTCAGATGTGGATAGCTTTAAGGATTCGGCAAGGCTGCAACAAGTTTTGGCCACTCGGCCCCTGAATTCAGTAGGCACTTTAATGAAGACTACAGGAGAATATACTCAAACAATGAGGGAAACATTTGGTCTTCTTCTCGAAACTCACTTTATCAATTATATTGTGCGTAATGATGCTGACGGAAGGCACCAGTTAATTGAGAATAGTTCTTAGTCAAGGGCGACTCGAGAATACTAGATGCCAGCCAGACGTATGGTTACAGTTTCAAACATAAATTGACAGTACAATTTAAATCACCCAGAGGAGACTGCATCTTCTGTTTTGTTGCAGAGGGGGCCGGATTTGCTTTTTGTCAAACTCTGTGACATCTTCAGAGACAGCATAGCATATGGCTATATACTACGGGCCTGGAGAGAGTACAGAGTGGTTTTTATTCCAAATCTAAACGTGGTCATCCAGATCATACTCATCCCAAATCTTTTTGGCCTATCATTCTTAACTCGTTTATCCTGAAAATTCTGGAGAGACTGTTTGGTATATACATACAGAAGTGGGTTCTGACAGGAAATCCATAGGAATCAACATGCATATCAGCCTGGAAAGTCCTGTGAATCTGCATTACATTAAATAATAAGCATGATTGAGGACGAATTGCAAAGAAAGAGACAGCAATATTTGCTTTTTGTCTTTTTTAGATATTGAAGGTGCTTTTGATAATATCTCATTTGATGCCATTGTGAAGGCAGTGCAAAGTTACAAAGTTGATCATACCATTTCCAGGTGGATAGGCTTCTATGGTTTGCAGTAGGCAGGTACAATCCTCCCTAGGCCACAAGGTTCTAGAGATTGATGCAGACAGAGGTTGTCTGCAGGGGGTTGTTATTTCGTCTCTATTACGGGCTCTGATGGTGGACGGCTTCCTTGGAGATCTTAATGGTGCAAGGTTACATAGACTACATAGTCATCATGGTTAAAGGTGAGTTCCCAAGTTCACTAGAGAAGCTTCATAACTACAATCTGGGACTAACTAGTGACTGATGTCAGAGGGATGGACTTCGAGTAAATCCCTCCAAGACAGCCATTGTCCCATTTAGTAAGAAAAGAACTACTAAATAGTACTAAAGGGCAGTGGGAATATATGGCGTGAGGGAACTGGATTGGGGGTTTTACAAATGTTGAAATATCTGGGAGTAATTCTGGATAAGAAACTGAGGTGGAGTGCTCATCTGGACCATGCCATATTAAGTGCAAAGTCATCAATGATGGTGACGAGACGACTTGTAGAATATGAATGGGAACTAAAACCAAAGGTCGCCCTCTGGGTTTACAAGGCGATTGTCAGACCTCAAATGACATATGGTTCCCTGGTATTGTGGACAAAAGCAGAACAAGCCACAGCGGGCAACAAACTTGTGAGCTTCTAGCTGGTGAGATGCATGCTGATTACAGGTGCCTTTAAGAGCACACCAACAGCTGCTGTAGAAGTGCTGTTAAGTCGGATATTTCAAGTCGGTAAGTGCCTCTAGATATTTTCATAATGTTGTAAGTGAGACTGGCTACATAACCATGGTGAATGGAGGGAGAGTTACAGTGAGGTGGAGCATTCCGAAATCGCCAAGAAGGTATTGAAGAACTTCATGTTGGTCTCTAATGGCAATGGCTTGCAAACTGAATTTGTCTTCACTCGACCTTTAAAAGTTCTGTCAAACACAAGAGAGGACTGGAAAGATGGCAAGATACCGGAATATCCAGGACAGCTTGTTTGGTATACAGACAGATCACTACAATGATCAACAGTCTCGATATGGAGGATACTGTTAAACCACTGGAGTAACTTTCGAAGCTAGCCTAGGTAAGGTATTTACAGTATTTCAAGTTGAGATTTGCGCAATCTCAGTATGTGTACAATGAGGATTAGAAGAAGGCCCTGGAGTCCAAAAGAAGAAGAATCATTGAACCTCAGCAACCTTATATAAATTTTGATAAGAATACCCTACACAAAATCCTAGAGCTTGTCAGAGGGACTTGGGTTGGTGTATTATTGGTGAACATAGGGGAGAACAATAGACTTACAGCTGATGTGCCGGAGGCCACAAGAGCTTTAGTAATATTCCCTTACAACAACAAAATAAATGTAATAAATACACTCTCTTACACCAAAAAAACTATATTGAACAAAAGTGAGCAAAAATACACTATAAAATTATGAAACTATATCTCATATTGTATGTATTCCTATACTGAAAGTGACGGTGACCAAAATTATCAACCTTACTTATTGAAACCACCATAATAACATGAAAGTAATGTAACTCATGATCTCATAGGCGTATAGTTATTTTGAGCATATTCCATTTATGAGATATAACATTACAATTTAAACATTGTATATATTAAATAAAAAAGAGGAAGACTACTTTTGTTAACTAATAGCCACACGTTGGTGCGACAATTGTAAATATTAATAAAATGAGGGGTTTTTGTTATTTTAATTTGACACTTTGAAATATAAAGAATTTACGAAATTGCTCGGCTTTATGGGCGCCAGGTGGAATTAACTCACCAATTTTGAAAATATAAAAAAATTACTTTGAATTCAAATGTTCTCAGGGTCGTGTTTCTTTTCTAAGTGTACTATCAGTGGTTTACAGTAAATAAGAAATCCTTATTTGTTTTCCTAAAACTAAACATTCTTTATTAAACTCAATTTTTTTAAACAATTAATTACACAAATTTATCATCAATTTGTTATATTAAACCTTCATATGCAAAATCTTAACTTAGTACATCCTAACAATTGTTCAATCATTCAAATAATAATAATATGGAAAAGTCAAACTAAATTTAATTACTGAATTTAGATTTTAGTTGCAACTCAAAAAATTAAATGGGCTTTAAATTTATTTAAATGAAATTTATATAGCTAAGAATTATAAGCTGTGAAAATAGATCATGTTTCATTAATTCAGCTATTAGAAAAAGACTTTATTTTAATATTATTATTTTTTTTTTATACTTTAGAATACAAGACATGGTCTTGTATATTAAAACTTAAATTGTCAAATCAAACTTATAACTTAACATTGAAATATTTAAATCATTTCAGATACAAACATAATTTTAGAAATGAAAGTCTTGACGTGGATACCAATCACGTTATTTTTAGTTAAAAACACATTTCCTCGAAGATGATTCGCTTCGTTCGCCGGAGCTCCTTACAGCCTCGTGGAAGTCGCTTTGTCCCTTGTTCAGATGCTGACGTCTTCAATTCACCTTTTCGCTTTACAAAATTCATTTCTATTGCTCATGTAACAACATATCTATTAGCGTTTTAACTTAAACTGTTCTCTATTAACACATTACGGTTTTGTCTATATTTCCCGATTCGATCATCTCACTTTTTATCGGATACGTGGAAGCCATTGTTCTCCCCATATTTATAAAAGTTCACTGTCTTGAGACTTAAAATACGTCCAATCATCTCAATCTCCCTCTCCCAACTATTAGACATTAATTAAATTGTTTTCAAGTTCAAAAATCACTCAAACATAATTACATTGTACTCAAAATATTTCCAATCAAAATACGTCTGACCAAGTCAGACACCGGCTTACAACTGAACTAATTCCTAGCATCTCAAACTAATCGTCTCTTTTTAGATCTACTAACTCAGCATATTTCCATTACGTTCACATTTCTGGTCCCACGGACACTGTCCAAATCATTTTTGCTTGACAACAAGCATTGTCTATTTTCAAAAAATAATATCTCACTTCAATATTTATTCTATCTTAAAACTAAACATTATTTACTTTAAATTTATATTTTGGAAATCTATTTTAATTTTTCTTTTCCTTGTTTCAAATATTTTTTACAGACTTTAATTTGACTTACGTCGTATTTCTTTCAAACCAATCATAAAATCCCCTTTTCCTTATTCAGCGAATATTTTTATATAAAAGCTAAATTCAAAAATTGAGTATTACAACATTTGGAGAATTTTAACGTTTTTATAATGATTTTAAAACTTTTTTACTTTTATTGTTCTGTACCATCATTATGAAGTAAATTTACACTTAAATCATTGTTTAATAGATGTACCAGAAGATTTCCACTTAAAATGTTTCTACCACTGTGATGAAATCCCTTGCATTGACTTTCCTGGTGGTTCCTGCAAAATTAAATTGGGAAAAATTAGCACTTTGTTTCATGGATTAACTACAAATTATCATACTTGTGATAAAGCCAATTGCAATGAATATGGTAAAAACTAAATTAGAATTCTTAATTAATTGTAAGTGTAGAATTATATTGAGACACCGTTATAAGTCCTAATTTGGGTGAGTGAGTGTTTGTTTTTGCACCATTTATTGTGATAAGTTATACATACACCCATTCGGCTGAACTGATTTTTGTAAATCATTTAATTTTCTGTTTCTTATAGGAGCTATAATTTTGCAATATAAAAAGCCTGAATTTTATCTTTGTTTTCTTTAAATAGTCATATTTAACACAGATTTAATGAAAATTTTACATCTGTTTGAATGGGTATTGTACAAAGTATAAATTTTAGTTAGTTCATCAATGAGATTCATATAAAAAATATAAATAAAATAAAAGTGTAGTCAAATATGACTTCAACATAATTATATTGGTAAAAATTTGATCACTGAATATGTTGAACATATTGCTACCAAAACATGCATTGCAATTCAAAACAAGAATTACATTTATTAGCGAATTTCTAATGTACAAATTCTAGCTATGAAATATGCATAGAAACTCTGTCACATTGAGATTATGAATTGTCTACTAATTCTATCTTTAGGAATAATTTAACACAATTTTCATTGGTTTTTGTGAAAATTTAAAATGTATTCTTGGCTTCATGAGTCGATGGATAAGTTTGTTAACCAGAAAAGTTTATTCTATAATGGTGGGTGTTTTTCAAAAATAACTGCTCACCCGTAGGTGCCACAACGTCCTACAAGAACTCATTGAGCAGTTTTAAAATTTGCATCCAATGATAATCAAATAAATTATAATTTTGAGCAGCTTGTTGACCTTCTATATCTATTGTTAGGTTGAAGTCCGCAAATAAGTAGGTCAAAATAACAAATTAATTGACGTTCTATCATGTCTGATATAGTGGATATATTTTTTTAATGAAATTACGGTATTTGTTCTCGATCACCTGTCATTGGATTTTATTTGGTTGTTATAGCAACCAGGCGCCATTTTGTGTTCTGCCCCAGCGCGTATAACGTGATTTCTCGTCTCAGTAAGCTACAGCGGTCAGTTGTAAAAGGTTTTGTCAGCATTATTACTGCTATAGCTGTTCATTGTTGATTTGTTTAGGCTGTATTATTTATATTTTAGGTTATAGTATACATTTTTATTTTGTGTAAAATAGGCTAGTTATTAAAATGGCAAACCCTGACGACCTTGGATTTGATCAATTTATCGATGAAATAATGAATGCATCTTTTTCAACTACGGAATACATTTTGAAATATAGACAGTTTCTATTGACACAGTATTATCGTCAAATATTGTTTGTGTGTTTATATGTATATTTAGTCTATATCAGTAATTTTTTTGATGTCCTGAATGTAGGTAGGGGCCTAATTATTATGAGCAGTAGAAAGATATTTTTGATATGATATGTTGATTTTTCTCAAAATATTTTTTTAGTAAAATTTATTTGTTTGATGAAATTCTGGTTATTTTGAATTAAATAGTAGGCCTACTTTTATATAAAAAACAATAAATATGATTTGTTTGTAAATATAAAAAAAATAAATAATCTGTTTCATAGGGCGGTCAAAAATGTGAAATTAAGTATTAATTCTTGTTTTAATCAGTAAAAAAAATTTAAAAAATAATTTTTAAGCCAATCTACATTTTTTTAACCAAATATATCTGTAAGAACCCAAAATCAAATAGAACTTTAAACAATTACAATTTTTTTTTTCTTTTTTTTTTTTTTTCACATTATGAGTAAATAGCCTAAATTGTTATTCAGCGTGCTAAGGGTTAATATTTAAAAAAATCATAACTTTTACTTACAAAAATAACTCCAAATACAGTAGTTACTCTTATAGGAAGATGGAGCTGTTATAAAATCCCCCAACTGAAGAGAAGAGAGCAAATCAGATAAAGGTAAATTATAGTATGGTAAAAATTATTCCTGCACATCCTTATCACTTGGGGTTACTAATTTTCACTTTTATACTATAATTATATGTGTACAGAAGGGTTAAAAAAAGTAATGACTGTGTTTTATCAAAATGGTAGATGTTGACTTTGTATTAAAACCACACGATTTATTGGTCTGAATCGAAAAATGTTTTTCAATGGAAGCTAAAAATATGAGACCTGCATTTTATATATTAAAGCTTTTTGTACCTGTAATTCTTAATTTAATATACAACAAGGCAAGAGTATAATTCAGAGATTAATGCCACTCTTCAGTTATTATTTTGTAAACATTATACTTAAAAAATGTATTGTTGCCTTTAAAAATATTAGTCCTTCTTTTGCTGAACAAAAAATAATAACAAATTAATTTATAGTATTCCCCTCTGAAAAAAAAATTAAAAAAATTAAAACTCAGTTTTAACAAAATCTTTATGTAATATTAAATCATAATTGGCGCCAATTTGTATTTTTTGAATGAAAATTATGTTTATTTTTCTTTTGTTCTAAATCAGGGGTGTCCAACTTACAAAGCCTCAAGGGCCAAAATTAAACATTAAACATGGTTACAGGCCATAATATAGGGTTCCCAAATTATGAAAACTAAACAAGAGGACAACACCTATGGGGGGGAGGGGGAGGGGAGGGTAAAAAACTTAAAAAATTTAAATTAAAGGTTTTTATTGATACTTTAACTATCCCTAAATAATTCTTTAATTTAAAATTTAAATTTCGATCAGCTGTGTCCATCAACGAACCACCTCTAAAAATATAAATATTATTTTATTGGAAAAATTAATCGGATATTCATTAAATACATTATTTATAAATGTTTAATTTATATAAAAAGAGTAAAATGATTTACAATAAGTTCATTAGGTAGAATGCCAAAAATGCCAAAATTAGAGTCCTGTCTTCACTGAGAATTACATTCCTTGCAGTGATTTATATACACTTAGTAGCTAAATCAAACACTTTGAACTCTAAAATCACTATTTACACAATAAACTATTTACAACACTAAAAACTAACAATATAAAAACAATAATTTACAAAAAAAATATTCACACACTTAATAGTTAAAACTTTCGCAAACACTATTCTTTCGTAAAATATACGATGCGAGCTTGAGTACGGTAATTGTAATAATGTGAAAATTGGAATTAGAGTTTACCACACATTTAAGAGTGCACGTTAAAAGTACAAGGGAGAGGGAAGCTATTGTAACAATAAGCAGTCTTCATTAAATTCATTTATAGAAACAATATAGATTTTCAAGACAACAAAAATAAATATACATGTTTAATATTAGTATAACATAATTAACTACAAGTGTTTAATTTTAGTATAACATAAGTGATTACAAGTGTTTATTTGTTTTATAAGTAATTAATAATTTGCGAAAAGATAGGGGTGTGTGAACTGTTTGTAACAGCGGAAATAATAGCAAAAATGAGGACCGGTTTCCAGTTATAGATAGGAGAAACGTGGTAAGACAGTCTTAGTTTGGGATCTGAGTAAGTCAGACCTATGAAAGTTTGTATAGGGACGTTTTGTTAAAAATGTGATTTATTTAATTTAGAGTCTTATCCTGGGAACTGTAGTGATCAGACCTATGGTATTTTGTATAAAAAACAGTCTTAGTCTGGGAGTCTTAGTTCAGAGCTAGAGAGTAAGGTTGTGTTTCTGAAGTGATCAGATGTATTTTGATAGAGAGAAATTTTTACAAAATGTAACGAAAATTGTTAATGTAGAGTCCTATTATGACATTTGAGTCAGTGAGAGACGTTTTTCTTTTGAATAAAAGAAGTTTTAGAACATTGATAGTGATGGTTAGAGATGACGAGGTTAGAGACAGTTTTTAACGTGGTAGGACGTAGTTAGAGTTTGAGGAGAGTATTGGACAATATCTTTTAATAAAGTGATGAATTTATTGTACAACATTGTGTACTTGAAAGGACAATTGAGCATCGATTATATAAATCGAGTCTACAAGGTGATTGCAACACAAAATGAGAGAATCCCACCATGAAAACATTTTCAACCTACAGGATCGGTTATGCGGTAACAAAGAATCATAGACATTTTTATAATAATTTTGTATAAAAAAGAAACTCTTTGTATGAACTTTTTAAATTGTTCTAATGAATAATTTTTGTATAACAATTAGTAAATTTAAAATATTTAATTTCATTTTAATATAATCATAATCTTTGCTATGTGAGAATAGAAAACACTCACTATAAAAAATTATTTTGTTTTGAGTTGCAACTATTAATATAAAGTCTTAAGAAGGAATTTAAGCCTCTTCAAGGTAAAATATATTGAAAACTTTTAAAACAGAGATTTTAAATATAAGTGGCAGGAAATGTGTCATGAATATGTATGTATAATTTTAATTCAATAAATTATGTTCAATTTCAGCTACAAATGTTTTCATTTCAAGGAACCAAAGTCACTGTGAGTACACAAATAAAAGAACTTACGACCCTTGAGATTAAAAAAATTTATTAAATTCATTTTTTTATGTTAAACAACGACGAAAGTCTGGCGCCCAATAATATTAAAATAACCATACATAAACTCACTTTTCTTCAAGATAAAATAAAAATTAAGAACTCATCAAGTTCAAAAGATAATTTTTTTTATTTTTAAATAGCTTCACTATTCAGATAAAGTCGAATTTTACAAAGGGCGGGTCGTAATTTTTACGAATGAGTAGTGTTCTAGGGTTAAGCTCTCACGTGCCACCAGTTTGGACAGCCCTGTTCTAAATTATTGCATTGCATAGTTGTACTTTTAATATACATTAACAATATTAAACATTGAATAATGATTTCATTTAATCCATTATTAATATTTTTATAAAATCTGTTAATTTATATTCAATATCACAAATTCAAAAATTGGGGTCCGAATGTGGCAGGCTACTAATGGTATAGAATATTATTTAAGTTGTGTAGATGGGTGATGGTAGTAATTGGTGCACAGCTTCCTCGTATAATTTTGCACAAACTTAATACCAATTAATCTTTAAAAATAGCAAGAAAAGCTGTTGTAAGTATAAATTTAAAATTGGTGTTGACAACAATTTAATTGTAAACAGTATTTTTAGAATTATTTTTCCAATTTTAGGTTTATAAAAACCGATAGAAAACATATTGGTCATCACCTACTCAAAGTCCAGAATCACACATTTAGACATATAGGGTGTATAAATTTCTGACCCACTAAAACTTCAAAGTGATGGTGCAATCTAAAATTTAATTATTTCCTTGCCAATTTGATGAAATCAATTTTTCTCCTGTAGGTATTTTTAGGAGGAATAAAAATTTTCAAAATCTAGATTGAGAAAGTTGAGGTCTACATAAAAGCAAAGAGTTTTCCTTCATAATATAAAAACCAAAACTGGTTGCCAAGCTTGGCAATCTAGTGGAGCAATTTCACACTCTAACCTTATGGATATGTTTATGGTATATTTATGTTATATAAAACAAAATAAATAACAGAGGCTGAATTTAAAAAATGTACAGAGTTTGTTTACATCCTAAAATAGAGTGCTGTTACTGAAAAAAACTTGCAAGGATGTTTCAAAACATTATCCATTAAACGTGCAATAAAATGTAGGACTATTTTATTATAAACTCCATCACCAATAATTTATTATCAATACTGTAACTGTATAAGTTTTACATAGTCACAATTAACACTAAAAGATTACCACTTGTTATTATAGAAACAACTGTAAATATCTTCTGTTTCAGAATGATGCCATAGATAATGAAAATCATCTAAGCGTGGATCAGAGTATAAATCAAATAGAAGTAAGTAGTATGTCATTATGTAAATAGTTCATAAACCAGACAAGATATAGTTGTATAGTACATGAGGTGTAGCCTGAGGTATAAGATGTGTGACAGGGGAAGATTTTGACTAGCGTAAGTAAGAAACATGGTAATTGAGGAACTACAGTAAATGCTACAATGCACTCCTACAAACATCAATAGTTCCTGTATCTTTATTAAACAAATACATCTAAGCATAATAAAATGTTAATGACAAGCTGATATAAAAGAATATTCATCACAAAAAGTAAAATGCTTCATCTCTCATTTTATATGGAAACTCACCTAAAATGTGCAACTTATATATAATTATATTTTTGTGTATTAAAAAACTATTCTGTTGAAAACTTTACTTAGGTTAATTCTCAAAATGTAAATGCTTGTTTTATAGTGTTATAACATACACTTCGTTTACAGATAGAATGTAATATTTGTTTTATTATGTTATAGAAAGTGTGCTTTCTATTGCTAATACATAAAACAATTTTTTGGTGTGTGAATTTTGTAGGCCTATCTGATTGAAAGAAGAAAAAAATCAGTGTTTCAGGGAACTAACAGATAATCCAGTACCTTATGCCATATAGCCTTGCACTTTATTTAAATTAATAGTTCTTCTATTTACTGCTTCTCGTTTTATGAACTTAACACATTGACTATTATTTATCAAGATTGTCTAAGAATTTTACTCCCACTAACCTTCTTAAAATTCTCACCTCCCATTGTTTAAATAAGTAAATCAAGCTCAGCAAATGTTTTTAATTAGCGTGTACACTAAAACAGAGCAATACACTACTTGGATAGAGCACAGCCAATAAACTATGACATATATCCCCCCCCCCCCATCAGTCCAGTGGACTCAATTCCTCTGCTCATCTAGATGTCTATATCTAATGTACTTTAGAGCAATACACTACTTGGATAGAGCACAGCCAATAAACTATGACATATATCCCCCCCCCCCCCATCAGTCCAGTGGACTCAATTCCTCTGCTCATCTAGATGTCTATATCTAATGTACTTTAAGTTGGAAGCTTACCTTGGAAAGTGGTCCTTGGTATTACCTAATAGTTCAAAAGTAAGAAAACACACACAAAACCTAACATGCTATGTACTTTAAGTTGTATAATTTGAAATTTGGGAGTACCGATTTTTCTTCATACTGTAGTTACAAAGTGTTTTGAGTAGGTATCACAAAAAATCAGGCCACATGAAATTTAAATTGTAAGTTGTGATCAATGAAAGAAGGTGGATATAAGCTTGTATTCAAATGCTAAATATTTTTTGCTGTAATAATTTGATTTCAAAAATATTTTTAAATAAAATTGAATAAACTTTGTTCCTTTCTTTTTTCTTCTTTATTAAAAAAAACACACATAATTATTTATTAATAAAAAAATTAGGTTGAAAGGAAAATATTAACAAATGGTAGAAGAAGAGAAATTTAAATTTACATTTGAAATTGAAATATGAATTAAATTAAACAATCTAATCTGTTTTAAAATAATAAAAATCTTTAAATTTCTTAATTTTTTAAAAAAATATATTGCTCACAGATAGCTCTTAGAAACTCATATCTCGGGATAAGATAACCTTAGAGGTATTTGTGCTGCGAATTCCTCATGAAGTAGAATTATCATAGGTTATTTTATCTTCAATTATTAATTACTAAATATCAGGAAACTAAAATTAAAATCATGAAATATAATGAAACAAAATAATTTTTTTTAACTGTTCGCTTGTCTATGTAATTATTTAAAATTGTCTATATTGGTAGTTCTCAAAGTTTATATACAAAATATAATATTTGGTATTTCTTAAAGTATTTGAAATTAAGAGTTTGGTTTTGTCTCACCCAGTTTTATACTTTCTTCGTACATTTTATTTATCTTTGTTTACATACAAGCAGTCTTTAAATTTTTATTTGATTAATTATGAAAACACTTTGACTTTTTATAAATAAAGAAAATCCGCACTGGGATCAAATTAAACTACTTCTTTCGTGATTTTGTAGAAATTGTAGCTCTGAAGTTCACGGAGTCCGCCTTGGATGGGCTCCAGCACCAAACTGAGTGTCGTTTTCCTTTCGTGTAACAATTACACTATTTAAAACTTTGGTATCACTCTGTGTCAGCATACTTTTTGAGCACCCTATACTTGCATGTTATTTTAAATGGGACATCACATATGTTTTGACAATGGTCAGCATCTTATTTGATATCGTATATACTTTATAAGTTGAGATAAAAGATGTAATGCAGGCACTGTTTCGTATTACACACTTGCTGTCAGTGACGTAAGTCTACGATAACCATCTTGGCTGTGTGCCATTCTACCAATGGTAAAATAGTAGGCATTGATGAAATATGATATTTTTTGTAGCTTCTTTGAATTTTAAATAATATTTCTCTTTTACTTCGAAGATTTATTGTTATGTCAGTTGTTTTTTGGATATTTTCTGTAAATAATTTTACTTTTTTTAGATATCCTGGATTACTTTTGATATTTGTTATTTAGTCGGTTTGTGTACTGTCAATTTCCATTTATTGTGAGGATTAGGCTTTTTCTTTACCTTGATATTTATTGTTATGTTACGAATTTCCGAGGGGCGTGAATATTGTGAAATTTATGAATATTTCTGATTCGATTGATTAACTTGGTTTTTGAAGGTATTGTACAAATTTCTTGATATTTATGAAATTATGATCTTTCCCCGTCATCGGCTATAGAACATGGTTTCCCAAGCCTCCATTAGATGTAGCGCATGTCTCTGTTTATCTGATCTGATTTGTTGTTGTTGTGACATATTGTCGAAGCTTTTAGTTTAGGTTGTACTCTGTTTGGTTATGTCGAAATGATTGAATTATTTATTTATTTCAGTTAAATCTTATTAATTAATCTACTTTTATAAATATGAAACATTGGAATTTTTTTTAAAGAAATCTAAAAATGACTAAATATATTTTATTAGTGTTTTAACAATTGTTAGTTATATATAACAAGATAGAAGTATTGATCGTACGGTTTTATCAGGGATTACCATAATTTGTGTATATAAAAATTAATACATGACTTTTCGAGAGTATAAATCAACTCCCATTATCAAGCATAAAAAAGTAGAGTTCCTATAACCTAAATAAGGAACTCTAGTCTAAAGCTGAGTTGTTTGCCATTCTTTATGTAGTGCAGTCTTGTGTCTGGTGGGTTTTTCTGATCACATTTATATTTAGTCTTACGTTTTAACTGCTCAGGTCTAGCTTTAGGCCTGGACTCCTTTTTAGGTTACAGTGGCGGCTCGTGATTAGGTGATAACTAAGAAAGAATTGTGGTGTGATATCATTGTTTTGGTTGCAGAACTCGAGTGCTCCAGGCTTGCCTGTCCCTCTCATGGTAAAATAACATGGAACACTTCGCATCTTGAAAACTCAACTTAACCTAGCAACAGCCTATCTCTCTATTAAGTTGCAGAAAGGTTGCTGTCTACCTGACAGCAGACATGTGCAGTGCATAGTTTACACTTGACTATAGAGAGGATTACAGCAGCGCTCCTTTGTTCATCCAGTTATTAACTCAAGTCATCTGTTTGTATTTGTTTTTGAGGTTATGTGTGTTTTTTTACACCTTTATTCACTTTCAACCTTTATTGTTCATATCCGATAACAAAAAGATGATCGATCTTTAATCGATAATTAGATAAATATCAATAATTAGAGACGATTTGACTTTAGTATTAGGTATTTGTTTCAAACGGTGTTGGAATCATTCTCACCTTGTTTGTTTCATAATTAAATAAAACTCAGTAATCTTATTTGTTCTTATATGAAGCTATGTGCGTTTTTGAGTGGTTCGATTATTGTAACAAGTACTGTTAATTTTAAGATTAAGATGTGGTTAAACTATTAGTTAATGACAGTTTTGTTAGGATAATGAATTCTGTTGAAATGTACTACAAAGACCTTTCAGTTTGCTGTCAAGTAAAGAAAAATGTGAAATTTAACGATAAGGTAGGCCTACACCTGACCTTCCTGGTTTTACCCAAATTGTCCCAACTGGAAAAAGGTCTTTTAACAGAAACTTTAATTCAGATTTATACAAAACCGTGCAGTTGGTTGTGTAGCTGTGAATTAGAATTGACATTATTTTATTTCCCCTGTTTATTGTTTGATGGAGAAGTCACATAGGTTAAGACAGGATTTAAAGATCTAAATCATATTGCTGATAGGATAAAAAAAAACATGAAGCATTAGCTAAGCAGATAAAAAATAGCTTACAATTAGCCTGTTATTGTTATTTATAACACTTACAACCAATAAGTTTTTCAAACACCACTCGCCACTGTTAGGTTATATATTCAGTTTTAGTTTCCAACATGGTGTTTTTAAATAGTAGCAAATGTCCTATTAAACCATATTAATAATTTGAACAAATGTTAATTGTATCAAATAACTTTAAAACAAAAAAATAGAAGTATAATTCAAAACTTACTAGTATAGTCACTCTGCAATTGTTTAGTTAAAAAAATTGCCACTATTAAAATAGAAAACAGGTGATTAATTTTTGTTCAGCACTCCATGAACCATAGGAAATAGCCACATTTTAGCAAAATTTGATCAAAATCTATAGTGGATTTACAAAAATCTAAATTTTTTGTTTGAGTCTTATTTTCTATTTTATTGGTGAAATATGACCAAAATATATCTACATACCAAATTTGATCAAAAACGTTTCACCCATTTAGGTTGTACCACACTGCAAAGAAAAAAAAATCATGTACCTACATTGTTTCAGACAAAACTTTATCTATTGTACATATTTGTGAAAAAATAAAATTAGTAACTTAAATCAACCTAAAACATGTGTTCTGAAAAATATACATTATTTATAATAATTAAAAATTTATTTAATATTTTATAATGACAAGAAATTGGAAGCCCTGTTAAATGAAAAGCCTAAGCCTAAACAAAGAAGTTTGCCTTTTATAAGAAAAATTGTAAGTTAAAAATGAAAATGTCATAGAAATCATAATTTTTGAAATTGTGATTTTATTATATACATTGATCCAATCATTGTTAACCTTTGAACTAGTTATTTACCTATATAAACAGTAAAAATAGTTCTTTCCAATCTAATTTTTGGCAACATATTTCGGTACCATAGGCAGCATAATCAGGTCAGTTATTAACACTTATTTATGCAGTTTACACTCAGAGTTCATTGATATTAACCAACTGATCAACATGAAACCAAAGAGCTTGATCAATGCCCAGTTCATATCGATAGTAAACAGTATGAAAAAACTTCTGAAATTATTCTAGGTCCAATGGACAGAATTTTACAAAATAAAAATTTTACAAAAAAAAATTAAGACAATCTAGTTCAAGGCTTCTGCAATGTGAAACAAAGGGAAGCCGATTAAGTGAAAGCATTAGAATAATTAAATTATAATGTTTCAGTTTTTCTTTTTTAATACATCATAAGTAGAATGAAAGTGTATAGGATGCTCAAAAAGACATTTTAAGGAATTAATAAATAAAAAGTTATGAGCAAAATTGTATAAAGTAAAAAAATCCAAAATCAAATCATATTAAAAATTGTAATTATGTCAGATTATAACAAATAAAGGATCTATCGAATTGTAAAATGTTAATTATGTTAATAAGTTATTAAGTGTTAAAAGTTCTTCTTGATTGATTTTTCTCAAATGACAGGTTAAAAGGTGGGGAGAATTAGAACATGTAATAGATTTACATGATCAATGATCATGTGATTATGAATTAACATTTGACTTGTTTCCTTATGTTCAAGTAAACATTATATATTTATATTGTTCACATTACAGATAGAAGGAAGATTCAAAAGACAATGGCTTCATTCTTAATAACAAACAAACCAAAAACGAAGAAGAATATTATTTTGATTTCTTTATAGTTATATAAGTTAACAACCTCTATTAATATTGTGCGATTATCCATAAAAACTTTGTATTATCTCTCTAACTTTGTTAAAAGAAATGTTTGTAAAACTTTGCATTATCTCTCTAACTTTGTTAAAAGAAATGTTTGTAAAACTTTGTATTATCTCTCTAACTTTGTTAAAAGAAATGTTTGTAAAACTTTGTATTATCTCTCTAACTTTGTTAAAAGAAATGTTTGTAAAACTTTGCATTATCTCTCTAACTTTGTTAAAAGAAATGTATGTAAAACGTTGTATTATCTCTCTAACTTTGTTAAAAGAAATGTAGGTATTTTTATAATAATAAAAAAAGAAAAAGAAAAAAATTAAGTTTAATATTACGTTTAAAACACATATTTAAATTTAGTGGATAAGAAAAATATTGATTAATTAAAGCCTCACGTTGAGGTGTCAAATTTTACAACAAAACAAAAGCCCTACCTTGTGGTGCTAAATTTGCAACAACTCTGAAATGAAATTATATGAAACAAAAATAAGTTTAAATTTTCAAATTTATTAAGAACAATAAAATAATTTCAATAAAAAACAGTTACAAAATTATTTCCTTCAAAATCAGAATTGAATAAATAGTTCTTAAAACAGTTTATCTTTAAAAATATTAATTGTATATTTATCAACATTGTTCAAAATTTAATTAATTCTATATGTATAATATCTATATGTAATTAATCAACTCCACATCAATTCTGATCACTTTGTAAGTGAAAATTAATATTTGTCTTCGGATAATCTTTATAAATTTAGTGTTTTGGTTTCAAATCGCCTGCCTTCTATTCACCTGGACCTTTTATGTATGCACTTTGTGTGTGTTTTGTATGCTAAGGGAATATTTAGATAATTATTAATAAAATGTTTTTCTCCGGTTTTCTATGATTCAATTTGGAAAAATGGGACTTTAGGACTTTAAATAAACTTAATTAAAGTCCTTGTGACGTCAGCTTGAAGTTCGGAATAGATCAATTTGACAGCCATATTTAATTCGGGACTTGGTTTAGTTTTAATTTCTAACAATTGACTGGTATGTCCTTTGTATTTTCCTAAATGACTTTTTCTACGTAGAAGATTCCGATCTATCCGTTAAAATTACTAGTTTTTCCGGATAGATTTTCGTTTTCTTAGAATCTTCACGATTGTGATGCCCTGTACCGGATTCTCATGTGAACTATTTTAGGTGATTTTAAATTTGAATATTTCGTTTTAATGCTTGAATTGTTTCTTTATAATAATTTTCCTGGATTAATAATTTAATTTTGAGGTGGGAAACATGGTCTTAAAATATCGGGAAATATTATTAAATTGTGATTTTCTTTTCGGAATCCTAGGCCTATAACTTATTACCTAATTATTCAGTTGACATGTCAGTTGTGTCCGTCAGATCTTGTGCATGTCACCTTTTGTTTGAATGGCATTCCACAAATATTTATTCTGTATAGATTTTTTATTAAATGACATTCTGAATTGTTTCAATTTCATATTAATTACTTAATATGTATTAGTCAGCGGCATATATCTTTGGCCTCAAATGTTATAATTGGGTGGATTAGGGTTAAAGCATTATTAAATCATTGCAATTTTACCTTTCTTACAAACATTATACCTTTATAATAGGCCTATTGCATACTTTCTTTTTTTAAACAAATAAAAAACCAGATTTTCACTGAATTTATAATGTAAACTATGTTTTCCTTGTTTAATATGAAGAGTTAGTAATAAATTGTGAAATTTACTAAACCCTTCAATTTACTTTCTTACATATGAGGATTAAAATTCCTTCAAAGTTAGCTAGGCAAAAGAATTGTTCTTTTACTGACAAAGGAAGAGTGGGGAAAGAACTGCATCACTGTTTTTGATATTCCCACTAGTGATAAGGCTAAAAAATGAGAATACCCTAGCTTATGCTACAATCGGATCAGATCAATCAGGTATTATAAAAAACCTTGATTCATTTCTTGAGAGGGGACAGTAGGACCATCGTTTCTCTGACACAGACGTGGGAGTTTTTAAATGTCAAGACAATTTGACAGTATTCCTAGTATCAAACTATCATGGCACAGAAGACAGATCAAAAGTGGTTGTCAGTTCCCCACCTATTGTTAAGGATTACAACAAATATATGGGTGGGGTAGACCGAAGGAGCCTTGTATAATGTAGACCAAAAGTCAAAAAAAGTGGTTGAATCACCTCTTTTGGAGCATTGTAGACATAGCATTTGTTAATGCCCAGTGGCGGATCTAGAATTTTATTTTGGAGGGGGCTGAACAGGGGAAAATTTTGTGAAAGGACTTTCATATAATGAAGCGACCAAAACAGTAGTTTAACGTTGTTTTATGGAGTAAAAACGTGTGTTTCATATTAAAGGTTTTCAGGATGTTTTGTTTACTAATTTACTAATGAAATACATTAAAGTTAATAAAAGGCAGATTAAAAATGTGAAAAGGATTTATTTTTAAGTACATCGTACATTTAATATTTCAAAGTAGTTCTACTGGCTAGACATAAATAAATAATGACGGGGACACAGTTGGAATTTTTGTTTGGCGACTTGGAGTGATGGTCTGAGAACTAACACTGTCATTGTCTTCATTACTAGTCGCTGTAAAGGAACCGCAAACGCCTTGTGAGCTTTTGAGCAAACTTTAAATTTTCTTACAAAACATTTTTTAAAGGTTTTGGGGGGGGCTTCAGCCCGAAAGCCCCCCCCCCCATAGATCCGCCACTGTTAATGCCTATGTCATAAACTGTCAATTAAATGGCAAAATGTCCATTCTCGAATTCAGGAGAATGGTGGCAAATGACCATGCAAAACTGAAAAGTATGAAAGTGGTCTCTTGAATCCAACACACCATCTCCTGTCATAAAGGTGAGGAAAATGAGTGAGTTTTCAGTTCCCAAAGATATCAGACTGGCAAACAAAGGAATTCACTGCCCAACCTTTGACCATAAGAGAGACTGATGTTAGGTTTGCGAAAAAAGAAGATTCAGTCATGACAATACACTAAATGTAATTATTGCAAAGTTTTCTATCTTTGACTAAGAAAAAAAAATCTTAAATAAGGCCAAATAATAACAAAAATTAAGAAAAAAATATAATTTGAACACCACCTATACTTCATACAGTGAGTGTTGAGCGTGAAGCGCCGCCCATCCCCTAACGGGACACAGGGCTCTAGCCAATACCGGAAAGGACATCACATGGAATGTGCCCCCAATTCACAGTTATACCCCAGTCGACAGCCAGTTCTCGAATGCTTTAGTTAGTTCTTTGAGTTTGGTGTCCGATTTAAGGGGTCATTAAAACAACAACCCCGCCGCAGGCATAAGAGCCGCTTGTGAATCGGCCTGAACCTGATGTCAGTGCCTTAGTGGGCGGCGCTTCACTCTCAACACTCACTGAATGAAGTATAGTCCTCAAAGAGATAAATTGATATATGCTCAGAGAGCTAGTTAAAAAAAAAGTAAAAATATTAAGAAATGACTGAGTTAAAAAATATCTAGCGACTGAATTACTATTCATTAAATATAAGAGTACTTACATATTAACGCCACTGCAGCAGAAGTTGCGCATGCGCCAATAAAGATTAAAATGACGCCTTTTTTGTTTGAAGTTTCATAGGTAATTGTTTACAAAGAAAGTTACTGCTTTTTATGAGATTTAAAAAAAAAATGAAACATAATTTCAACTTTTCTAGGTTACGATCCATTAAGTGAATTACGCGTTAAAATAGGTATGTACGTGACTTTTTACCTTACAAGGTAAGTAAGGTGGCTATATATATATATATATATATATATATATATATATATATATATATATATAGAGAGAGAGAGAGAGAGAAAGGCCTAAGTGTAAATTATTTCTAAAAAAAAGAAAGAAAAGAAATTGTGTGTTATTTCCCAAGCGGTCACCCATCCAAGTACTAAGAAGATTGGCACATGCGCATTAGCGCAACTTCTGCTGCACTGGCGTTAATACGCAAGTACCAATGTAAGTTTATAATTAATTACAGTATATTGTAATCATTAATACTATTGTATGATTGTTTGGTAATATTATCATTATAATTATTAAATATAAACTCTTAGGTAATATAAAGCAAGATGAGAGTACAATTGTAAAAGTGATTTATTTAAAATTGATTAATAAACAATAATTATAAGTGATTAAAAATTGTAAATCTACAAGTTAATTTATTTTATTAGTCATGAATTAATTATTAAATACAATAGTTAGTCTGAATGTTTGAACTTCTCTCAGATATTGTACTTAATGTAATTAGATTTAGAATTGTCCTCGGCTAGCTTTGACTTGATATAAAATAATATTTAAAAAATGAAGGGATTAACAATTTAAACTTAAAGAAAAGAACACTTAAGATTAACAAAATAGTTAGTTGATACTTTATAATCTATATGGTGAAGGTTTGTGGTGAATTTATGATATGGTGGATCATTGATTTGACAAAAGGTAATAATCAGTATTAATAATTAAATAAATGCTCTTTTTAATGTCTCGTTTGTTGGTTCAAGTATACCGATTTATAAACACATTGAAGGTGATTTAACTGTAGTGAGTTTTATGAGAAATTATACGAAAAATATTAAATAAAGATGGACACATTCATTACATAATGAAGGAACACGGCATTCTCAGTCTTTTGCTTTATCGCCTAGAATTAAATTCAATCGAGTTAATATGGACTGAGTTAAAGAAATGGTTTACATCGCACAATTCTACAATTCATTTAAGTGATGTAAAAGAACTTTTTAATAAGAATTTTTTGAAATCGGCTAGACTGAATAGACAAGCTCTAGAAATACAATGTCGTGCCATCGTGGCTTCTGAATTCTGATCTGAACTCTGAACGGAAAACGATGCATAAACTGTTCATTTACAAACTAGAACACTAAGACACTAACAATGTTGTTTGAAACTGCTTAACCATTCATAACACTGTTTTTTATTTTTACGGTGTATTACTGTACTTTAAAATAACTTTAATATAAAACAGCAGTAGAGTAAAATAATTTCTAATGTAAATATTTTATTAAAATTATTATCAGTTTATAAAAGAATTGTAATTAATAGTGGTTTAATATACAATATTAGTCTACTGTTAAATTAAGATCGATACTATAAAAAATAATTTTAATACTTCAAAAAATATTAACTTACCGGTATTTAAATTGTTTTTTATTTATTGGAAATTATATATTTTAAAAAAATCACTATTTTACTTTCTATTAAGGAAATAATTATTTCTTTGCATATAGCGAAGAAATTCTTATTTTTGTTTTTAATGCCTTGGGAGTTCCATAAAAGTATAGGTAGTCTACGGTTCATTATTATTTACGGATTTAATGGTGTTGAGAAGGGAAGTTAGGAAGGACGAAATGGTAGTGTTGGGGGTAGTCATAAGAGATAATAAAAGTTGTAGGAAGGCAAGGAGGAGAGTTGCGTCCCAGGTGAAAGTTGTAATTAGCATTCTTAGGATAGGCTCTATGGAGTTTTAGAGCGAATCTGTGTTGGATTAGGGTGTGCCTAGCGTGTAATGTTCTGGGGTGGAATGGTTTTGGGTGTGGGTGTTTGTGGCAATGTCTCTCAGCTTCCTTTTCAGAACGCGGAGTGGTACGGGACCTGGTGTGTCGGGTACTTCACTTTCTGTGTGCAGGCTTTAGCTGCTCTTTACGAGCAGCTATAACCTTCTCCTTTAGAGAAATCTAAAGTATCTCCTTCGGAGCTATGGTAATTCGGGGCTATGGTAACAGGTACCTTTGTCTCGGAGGGAGCTGGTAGTGGTGACTGTTTTGTTGAAAGCGGTCATCTGATTTGATGGTTGCGCATACGAAATATTTATCCTTGTCACTCGGGAGTGGCAGTGGGCCTGGTGTGGAGTTGGCCCGATAGTGTCAACGTTTAATTTTTCTTTCCTGTCATTGATACTTCGTCTTCGTGCTTGTTTTGTAGGCCTTCCATCCACGATAGTTCGCGGTGTGCGATTTCCCATAAAGGTCGTACTTAAAGTCCTCTCTCTTGCTCTCACATTCTTTTGTACCGAGTTCCTGCCCACATTTTATACATCTGGGCTTTGGTTTACAGTGGCGGCTCTAGCGAGTAGGACGAGTAGGCCCGGGCCTACCCAACTTATTTATTTTCGGCCGGTGACACGCCTAAATGTACAGACATATTACCGTTTTAAGGTGTATTAACGAGCTGTATGGTTTACTTTGATTTAAATATTATTTCTCAACAACTACTTTTGTGACACTTATAGGCAATAAAATATTATTATATATTATAAAATAACAAAAATATTTTTATTTTTCATAGTTGACCTGGCTCCATAGTTTTAAAATTAACAGTGTGGTGTATGCTTTTATCTTCAATAAGCAGTCCCCCCTTATCCTAGGGGGTATTTACCCAGGTCCCCTGCCATAGTCATGACACCCATAAACTGTGCCTACCCAAAAAATAAATCCTGAAGCCGCCCCTGCTTTGGCACCTAAAACACTGGATAGTTGTTTTGGCTTATAGGCCTCTGCAGTACCTCCATATAAAAGTACTTCCTTCAGTTCGAGGACAGAGCTGGTAGCCTTAACGAAAGGTAACTCTACCAGAAACATTGGGAGGGGCTTCTTATTGAAGTTCCCGCTCATTTCAGATACCTTACGTACCTCAAAACCACGGCACTCTAGATCAGTTTTCACCTCATATGGGTACGTTTCCTCATCAATGCCACATAGGATAACCTTGTACATCCATTCGTTCGACAGCCGATATAATATGTGATGAGGGACTTTGTGTTCCTCCATGAACCTCTGTAGATTAATATAGTCCTTGTAAGTTATGGTTTGGAGGCGTACTCCGTTCTTCAAATTTACCACCATGTTTAAATAAGGATAGTACTGAGCTTTGAAAAAACAAAGTTTTGTGTAGGCCCCTATCAGCCCCCCTCCCAATTAGACCTACTAGGGTCTAGGGTTACAATGTGAATTTGGTCAATATTGGTTACAATTAAAAATTTGCTTCTTATTAGAAAAAATGTAATCTGTTGATGTGATATTACAAGGGCCTTAATCCGGTTTCGGTTTTTTTTGCGGTCAACTACATTGCTACATCACATATGCTTCAAAGCGTTTATTGTGGTTATGTTATGTTCCTGTTAGAGGTAGAAAATTGAAGTGAGAAGTTAGGTTATGTGCGTCTTTATTGGTTAAATGGTTGTGTTAATGTATAATTGCTGTTTTTATGTGATTATGTTTTTTTAAACTGTTGACCTAGGACGATTACAGAAAAATAATGCCTCCTACAATACAAACTAATGTTAATCCTGGGGAGCAAAGGCCTCCAAGACCAGGAGAAAGAAGGTAAGTAGGGTAGTCTTTAAGATATTTTGATATTGTTTTTATTTTACTTCATGTTTCCAATTTTTATTTTATTATTATTTTTATTTGTACGGCACTACCATTAATTTACATTAAATACAACTATCTTTAGTTTGAACCTATCTTTAGTCCTACACCCCTGTCTGTTCAACTGAGCTGTAATTGTACTATAATACCTATAGTCATAGTAGGCCTACCTATTTTATTTTATTGGAGTAATCAATAGGTACTTTTTCTCAAATTTCTCTAAACAATATTGTTAACATACAAACAAACATCCACATTGATTTTGCATCTACCCATCTTTATTGCCCAATATAACTTATTTTGATAAATATTCAGTTCATACTGTGTTGCGATTTAATATAAAAATTTCATGAAATCGTGTTTTACATACTTCATTATTAAACAATTGGATCATCCTTAAACTGGGAAGACCCTTTTCTAGTATCAAAATCCATTATTTCTGTCAAAAATAAACAATTTGAAAGTTTGCATTCGATGTTCAGAATACACAATCACCCTTTTGTATCTAAGTTTCATAACTAATAGAATAGCAGGTAATTGTTTACATAAAGGTAACTTGTAATTTTCGTTTTTTTTTGTCGCCTACTACATACCTTACTTCTTAAGAATAAATAGGCTACCCTATTGTTTTCATTGCGGAGGTCACTTTTTTCACTGAAAAATTACATTTACAATCTACATTTGGTAAATGTTTACTGTAAGGTGGCACCGTATTTTCCGGATTTAATTTTTTTTATCGTCTACTACATACCTTACTTCATAAGAATAAATAATGTTTTCCTAGCGCCGATCACTATTTTTCACTGAAAA
Source organism: Aphrophora alni (assembly GCA_963513935.1). Classification (NCBI taxonomy): domain Eukaryota; kingdom Metazoa; phylum Arthropoda; class Insecta; order Hemiptera; family Aphrophoridae; genus Aphrophora; species Aphrophora alni. Next base: position 111,368,196 of record OY740769.1, read on the forward strand.
ATCACAATTTAAAAACTACCAAATTGAGTGTTAGTAGGTTACACTTAATTGCAAGACATAGGCCTAATATCAATAAGAGTTGGTTTGACGCAGGCGCCTTACACAATGACTAAGCTAGATCGCTATTTCAAGTCACGACAGGTTTGGCAAGGTGGCTAGGCTATATATATATATATATATATATTAACCTGGCTAAACCTTTCATACGTTTATTGAAGTTAATAATTTGCTTACTTTTTTTACCCCGACAGGTTTGACCAGGTAGCTATATATAAACTATATATATTTGGCCTATATATATATATATATAAGGTTTGGCCAGGTGTTTATAAAATATATAATAACCAGGTTATCATATATATAACCACCTTGCCAAATCTTTCGTAAGTTTATTGAAGTTAATAATTTGAAATTAGATCACGGATAAAATCTGTGATCATGGATATTATAGATTGAAATATCTTTAATAACATGAGACGTAAAAGTAAACACTTGTCATTATGTCTAACAAGTCTAACCTATAAATACATTAGATTTGAGGTTTTTGATTGTGATTTTTCAGTGAAAAATAGTGATTGGCGCAAGGAAAACATTATTTGGTACTTACGTATTAACGCCACCGCGGCAGAAGTTTTGCCAATGCGCATGCGTTAATATTTGCTTACTTTGCGATATAATTAATTATATATCACGACAGGTTTGGCCATGTAGCTATATAGGCCTATATATATATATATATACATAAACACCTGGCCAAACCTTATATATAATCACCTGGCCAAACTTTCGTAGGTTTATTGAAGTTAATCATTTGAAATTAGATCATGGATAAACATGAGCTTTAAAAGTGAAGTGACGCCAATCTACATCTAAAAATTTTGCGACAAATCATAAAATGAAAGTATATGAATCTCAAAGCTGAACAAAATGGAATTCTGCTTCCTTAAACCAGTTTGCTCTTTATTGGCGCATGCGCATTAGCGCAACTTCTGCTGCGGTGGTGTTAATACGTAAGTACCCATTATTTAAATTCTTATGAAGTATGGTAGGCCTATTTAGCAGATGATAAAAAAATAAAATCCGAAAAATACTGTGCCACCTTAAAGTAAACATCTACCCTACATTTTTATAGGTTACACATAATGGCAAGACATGATATCAATGAGAATAGCGTATGGTTTGACGCATGTGCATTACACAATGACTACGATAGATTGCTATTTATATGCTATGACAGGAGGCTCTATATAGGCTATATTTATATAAAACCACTAGGCTAATAATTTGCTTACTATATATATATAATTACCTAACGAGACCTATTTGCGCAGATGAACATAAACATCGAGCGATGATACACTCAATTTGCCATAGGAATTAATGTAGACAGATGCCATAACCTTATAATCCTAGGTTTTCGTACTTTTAAATTGCTTATTTTTGACAGAAATAATGGATTTTGATACTTGAAAATGGTTTTTACAGCTTAAGGATGATCCAATTGTTTAATAATGAGATATGTAAAACACGATTCCATGAAATTTCTCTATTAAATCGCAACATGGTATGAACTGGACATTTACCCTTACGTTAATACTGCCATCATTATAACTTCACTAATAACTGTTGGTCTATTCTATTCTGTATTGGGGTAGGCTATACAGAGTTAAACGCCTTTTCCACCCACAAGTTGGCATAATACTTATATGCATAAAGGCCTCATTACTTGACAGATAACATAGAGACATCAGCCAAACAAAGTTAACCCTTACCGCCACAGGTGGGTCTTTCGGGCACGTAGGGATATTTGTTTTACAAATGTTGGCAACCCTTCTACTTTTCCCTTCAAGCGTGACCTATGTAAATGTCATTCAATTAATCATTAACAAGTGTACAGGTTGGATGTGTCTCCATCTTTCATTATTTCACGTAAATAATCATGTTTACAAAACTTAGGTGGTCTGTCAGGCACACATGTGGCTAGCACTACATTCTAAGTATGTGTCTGTCAAGAACACATGTGACTACCTATTATATATTTCATTCCACTACAAATCTATTATTACCTACTTGCATGTAATTCTTTTTATATGAGGGTGGGATGAATTACAACACATTTACTGACTGATGTTGATCAACACATTTACCGTAACGAAACTCTACTTTTTCTACTTTAGATTGAAATATTTGAAAAAATACAAATCGTAGATACATACTGGAAGCCAGAAAATATTCAGAAATTCATTATTTTTTCTTATGAACTTTGATTCAAAGTTTGCCGTTGACGCATAATAAATACAAAGACGGGTAACGAAAAAAGTGAACGAAATCAAGTATGGTATTTTTTTTTGAATCTTTTGAAAAACTCAACTTATTCAAAAGCCTAACAGTCAATTGAAATAATAGCGTGTAATGTGACGACACAGCTAGCTGGCGGCAAGCCAGTAATAGTTGATTTAAATAATAAGTGATTGTTACCTATTACCATAGTGACCAATAACGGCGTAACACGTTACCACAAAGTAGCAGTATTTTTCATCACTAATACTCTAATTTTCTCCAATCTCAACGAAGTAACTTCGGTTCTTCCAAAATTGTCACTTTCCCTCTAATTTTTCCTTTTAGCTTTTAATGATTTTTCCCCCTTGTTTTCAAACCTTTCTTCGCAGTAAGATGAAGTACTAAGATTCCTTCATCTATTTGTCGATCTATCTTCTCCAAACTATTTCTTAATTACCCTTTGTGATTTGTCTGATGTTGGCGGAACTTCCCCCTCTTAACTGTGTAGTGGGGACGCATGATCCACCTCGTTTTATGTTCGTACCTGTTGCTCAAGGTTTTTTAACAATTTTCTTCTAATTCGCCATAACTCTTTTTTTGGTTGTGAATTTGGAAATTCTGAGGGCATCTTTTTATTACTCTTGCTTTGTAGGTTACATTAAAACTCGAACGGTGTTTATCGCAATATAACTCTTCGAGTTATTCGAATTTGAATGTTTTCGTATTTTTCAGATGACAACTTTTGATCCTTTTGAGATTTCAACGATTTTTCTTCATTATCTTGTGTTGCCCTTATCCTGAAACGAAAGAATCCTTTTGGTTTATTCTCATAGACCTTTTATTTAAGGCATTATACAACTTCCAAGTTTCGACTTTTGGCGTATGCTTTCTTGGTGTTAGAAAACCCCTCATTTTAATAAATACATGGTTCTCATGATTCAATTTTACTATATTACCTCTGTATCAAACTGTATCATAAAATTTATCTTTTTTAACTTTTAAAATGCTAACTTTTGAATTTATCCCTTCTAAGCTTTATTATACAATGTTTGGTTTTTGGAATTGCTTATTTTTTGGGTTTTTCATCTCTTGGTTTTTTAACTCTAACTTTTAAACTAACAGTGATTTTAAAATTCTTTTAATACAGTTAACTATATTTTGGTACTCTTAACATTTATAAGGTTGCTTACTTTGCTTACTTTGCGATATAATTATATATCATGACAGGTTTGGCCGGTAGCTATATATATATATATATATATATATATATATATATATATATATATATACACACACACATAAACACCTAACCAAACCTTATATATTATATATATATATATATATATATATATATATATGTGCAAAGTTGCTGCGGTGGCATTAATACGTAGGCCCTAAGTACCATTTATAATCTAAGATAATTTAAAATTTTTACAAAAATTAGTTTTACTATGTTATCTTATTTTAATCGAATGATTCTTCTCTCCTGTATGGACATGTCAGTTAATAACAAAGTCCAGTGCAGGTGCTTACAGATGACTCATCATTGAAAACTTTCACCCTTGAATAGAATTGTATAGGCTTGGTCAACCTGTCGATACTGGTTAGTTTTACTTAGTAAAAAATGCATCTTTATAAAATCTTCCAATTTTTTCGTTTTATGAATATTTTTTAGACTTGTGCAGTTTGGGTATTATCCCCATGTTTTTTTGTTGGGCCGTGTTTTTTTGTTTTACTAAAAATTTTTACTTTATGTTAATAGTTTGTTATGATATTGGTTTTTTCATTTGAATTTTTTGTTTTTTACTTAAATTTGTTGATTTGTGTATGCCTTTATAGAAATTATGACAAGTGTGTCTATTCCAGTTCTCATACGACATATATATTGATTTAAATTGATTTTACCTATATTATGAAACATTTCACTGGATCTAGACTAACTACAAATTATATGAAATTGATCAAATTTTTTAGTATGTTTTCTTGAATGATAACATTTGTTTGGTGGTTTAATTAACTTTTTAAACATATTTTTATTAATTTTTTGTATTTTGTAGATCAGAACTGATATGCCGAGTGAAATACTGCAACATTCTTCCAGATCTTCCATTCGATCCCAAATTCATAACATATCCATTTGAATCAACAAGGTAAATATAATATTACCCTATCTGTTTTCTGAACTTCAGTTTTTACCGAAACTAGAAATATCTAATACCCCACAAGTTGGAGATGCATGTCTAATTTCATTTTTTATCTAGATTAAACGGCTTTAGATGTAAGTCAAATGTTATAAAAATCTTAATATGTCTATACACTTGAGCAAAAGGTCATCCATAACATGATCAAACAATTAGAAAAAAAAACTGTAAAATTACTGTAATAATTAAGTATAGATATAGAACAATATAATAAAACTTATGACACTTACATAATAAAACAAGTATTCTCTCCAATTCTGCAAGAAATTAATTATTGAGCGATAATTTATAAAAATAGCATACTGTAACAATATATATATATATATTTAAATGATAGAAAACTGGCACATTAAGGACTTAGTTATTTTAAAATAATAATAATAACAATACTGAAATATTAAACAAGAAAAAATGAAAAAAACCTGTTAAGATTAAACAAGCTTTCCATCACTATACTATCTTTTCTAAATCGTTTTATAAGTTAATGGAATTACATATTTTTAATCTCTTAATTTAAGTTGGTGATCAGCTAAAATAAAAAAAATATTTCAATCTTTGACCACCATATTGTACTGAATTAAAATTGGTTATCATCACTAGAGCTTTTGCTTCAAAATACCCTTGAAATAAAATATATAACTCTTTTTTTCATTAGAAAGTTATATCCCTTACCCTTTCTTTTCTGAAATATCTCAGAGACTAAGAGGGCTTTTGAAATATTATACAATGACTAAAATTTCACTTCTTTATATTCTTTGTCATTTAAAACAAAACTTAATTATATATATATATATACAAATTGTTTAAATTAGCAAAAATCTTGAAAACCCACTCCCAGTTTTTCTGTAAACTTATAATAATTTGTTTAAACCAATGTATGAATTTTTGTGAAATGAGTCCAAATTTTGATCATTAAAGAAACTATACTAGTTTATGTCTAAGAATTTGAACCCCCCACCCCCCTAGTGTATCTCTGTGGACCACGTATAATTCATGGTTCCAGTCTTGCCTTGGCTACAATAATAATATTTGTATGGATATATCTAATAATAATGTATTTATTTAAGGTTTATTCAGTACAACCCAACCTCATTGGAACGGAACTATAAATATGATGTATTAACAGAACATGATTTGGGTGTAACCATTGACTTAATAAATAGAGACACTTATGCCACAGATTATCTCAATCATCACCTTGATCCTGCAGATGAAAAATTGTTGGAGGAAGATATTCTTACACAACAGGATTCTAAAAGGTAACTTATAATTCAATTTTGTATATATATTTCAAATTATAAAGCGAAGAACTAAATTTCTTATCCATTATATTTTCATTGTTATTAATATCATTTATATATAGAAAGCAAGCTTTTACATTTTACATAATACCAATCATCAATAGAAAAAAACCTTAAGTGACTTAAAGTAGTAGGTTACCTCACAGGTATGTTTCATTCATGTAATTGAGACTTAACAGTATAGTACAACCTCGTTAACTCTGAGTAACTGGGACTGGAACTGATCCGGGATAACGAAGATCCGTGTTAGCCGGAGAACGTCTGAAAAATCAAAAATGGAAAATGTAATTAGCTGAAATTGTTGTTATATTGAACAAAGCAGGTTTTTAACATATTTACAGATGTAATAAATGAAATAAAGGTTGATTCACAGACATTAGTCTAGTCTCAGTATCGTCACAGTTCAGTCTCAGGTGCATCAGAGATTGTTTCAGTTTTCCGTCAGTTGGTTCACAGTCAGGCGAATTTCGATGTATGTGAATGTGAGTGAATGAGTTTATAGATTAGGTACAATGACTACTTTTTACTGAAAAAGAGTTGGCTGTAATAGCGATAGCGTTATTTGATGAGGAGCTTGAAAAGCTGGAAAATAAGAAACTGAGGATGTGGGTTCATGACTTGTGGAAAAAGAGGAAATTGAGGGAGAATTTGTCACATTGTTTAAGGAGTTAATGGATGATGAAACTAAGTTCTTCCAATACTTTAGGATGTCACAAGGTACATTTCATATTTTGTTCAGTAAAGTGGAAGGATATTTAAAAAAACAAGACACTCACTGGAGGAAATCAGTGCCACCTAAGGAACCCCTAGCTGTATGTTTAAGGTAAATAAAATGCAACTGTTATGTACAAAATCTTAAGTTTTATTAAAACAAAGTTATGAGATTATGAAAACATTACATTAAATTAAACTAAATATGAACAGATATTACACGGTTTCATCTGTTTTTTGTACAAAAATAATGATTATGTGAAAGTATGAAAGTAGTTTTGCAATATATGCGCATTTCCTGTTGTGCCCGATGTAGTGTCATCCATGTACACGGAGTCACTTGAAATTGTAAATAGTCAGAAATAATTAAGGATAGTTAGTTTTTAATTAATGTTAACGGGAGGAGTTTCCATACCTCCCGAAACGTAGTGTAGTTTTAAACACTAGAAGCGATAGGAAAGTCTAAATAAAACAAAACTAAACATACATTTACATTGTTATTTTATACATTTTAGTTGTAATGAAAAAAATATAATGGGGTATTTTAAAATTTAATGTTTTTTTGGTAGTAACTAAAAAGAACAAAAATTACTTACCATCTATACTCATTTCGGCACCTATCTTCTTGTGGAAATAATGATACGATTATTCAATTCTACAAAACAGCTTTAATTGGAACATATGTTTCGTCGTTAGGCATTTTCAAGCAACTAAATTGAAAACAAAACAAGTCTAAAGTAAAAATGTGAGACAAAAGGAAAAGTTAGAGTAAAAGGGGTTGAGAAATGACAAAAGAAAGGTCAATGATCTAACCTGTGGGATGGAAGTGGGGGTGTTTTAGAAAACAAAGGTTACACAATAGGTCTCAATAGTGGTGATGAGTTAAGATATATTTGTTCATTTAAGTTGGAAGTATGGTTTTTTAAAATTGATCTATTGATTTCTAAACATTCCAGGTTATTGAGTTTCCTACTTTTTCGTTCCATATGCAGAAGTTTAATGTTTAACTTAGGATCAAAATTATGTCCTGCGTCTATAAATTATTTGCAAAATTTGAATTAGATTTGCCATACTTCCAACTGTGTACATGTTCTTTAACTCTATTCTTAACTGACCTTCCGGATTGACCTATGTATTCACAATTGCAATCATTACAAGAAATTTTATATACACCACTATTTTCTAAACAATCTCTCTTATCCTTATTGTTAATAATTAATTTTCCTATATTTCTAGAGCAATAAAACGCAGGTTTATAATGATATCTATTAGATATTAAATTTCCCCAATGTCGTTTTTTGCAGACAAGTCCATATACTTTTGGTCAGACAGATCATACAAAACTTGATGTTGGCGAACACATTCTATCAACTTTTCGTCATTCATCTTGATATTAAATAATAACATAAAAACAAAACAGAAGTATATAAAATGTTGTCAGGCCTGTCCGTCACATGTCTGAACAATCCCAAAATATCGGTGAGAAGAAATATCAAAATGACTGACTGACGCCGGAAGAGCGACTGATGGACCGGCGCTGGAACTGCGCCTAATCAGTGTAGGCATCGCAACGGGAAATACCTTTTAGACTGTGATGTGACTGATATGACTGACCTGTGGACGCGCCTGAACTGATGTGTGTGAAGCGGCCTTTATACATAAAACTTACTTAAAGTAAAGTCTACTTCATGGCAAAATACTCTACATGCAACTTGTTAGTTTCTCCTGCACCAGTTTCGTGCACCATTTATGAGCCACACAATTATGCTTCCTTTTTAGCAGAAGAAGTTCTGCCGGTGTTGTCTCTGTTGCTCGAAGTAAGGTATCAGCTGTTCCAAGTGGGTCACTGCGACTGTGTGAGTTATTGTTGCTGGGTGCTCCTCCGTATCTTCGTCTGTCTCTTCACCATAATTTTTGTAATTTGGTGGACAAGATTTAATAATATCTTGGTCAGTTAGTGTGCTGTAACCTCCGTCATTGTCTGGTATTAACCATTTGTTTACATCATTGAGATGAACATCGGAACAACCATCGATGTTTTCAATCATGTTCATTAGTTCTTTTAGTGTTTTGTCACCCACTTCCTCAATCCTGTTTCAGTCACTAACACTGGGCCGTAATTTCTTCCATGACTTTATTAATGTGTGTCTATCCATTAGTTCCTAAGATTCAACAACCATATAAATTACAATTTTTATATTAAAAAAGAACTTCTATTATACCGCATTTACTGTCATCTTCTATAAGCTGGCCTAACATCTGTCATTTGTAGAATCTCTTGAGGTTCTCGAGAACCCCCTGGTCCATGGGTTGAATCAGTGCAGTTACGTTAGGCGGTAAAAACTTAAACGTAATCTCCCCTGACAAGTTCATCAGCTACCGGATGTGTTGGCGCATTATCAACCAACAGAACAACTTTAGGCAAACCGCACGGCTTTAAATGTTTTATTACACCAGGCACAAAAATCTTAAAAAACCAGTCTTTAAAAATGGGACTGTCCATCCATGCACTTTGTGGAGATCGATACAAAATCGGTAATGATACACTATATATATTTTTAGTGCTCATGTTTTTTTGATTTCCTAATTAAAAGAAGGGGAAATTTGTGCTTGCCTGATGCATTGCTGCAAGCCATTATAGTTTGGTAATCTTTGCTCTTTTTGTAACCATTTGCCGATTTGTCTATTTTCATGGCCAAAGTTTTACTTGGTAACATCCAATAGAATAAACCAGTCTCATCAGCATTGTATATTTCATCTGGAGTCAAAGTTTATTTTTCATTTAAATTTTTAAACTCTATCTGAATGTTTTCAGATGCATTAACATTTCCAGACAAATTTTCTCCAGTGATAGATAGTTGTTGTATACCGTGACGTTTCTTCCACCTATCCAACCAACCTTGACTAGCAGTGAAAATAGGGTCTCCATCTGGCAACTGTTTAATTAAGCTGATGGCTTTTTGTTAATTGGGCCTGACACTGGTAAACCACGTTCTCTTTTGGCACCACACCAAATGAATAGCGCTTTATCTAGTGTTTCATGTTTAGCTTTTTTAACTTTACAATGATTATCTAACCTGTCTTTTGATATCATTTTGAAACAAAACTCTTCAATAGTTTTCCTGTTTTTCTTCCAGTTTGAAACAGTTGATGTTCCAACACTAAATTTTAAAGCAATATTTTTTAAGGATTTGCCTTTATCAATCCTACCCATTACTTTCGGTTTTCTTTCCATTGTTACAACAATGCTTTTCCATTTTGTCGCCATTGAAAACAATCCAGTAAACACACAGCAACAGTTTAAACAAAAATAACATGTCTTATTAAAACAGATTATCAAATGGAACAAAACAGTCAACAACTTGTAAACACAATTGTAAATAAATTTAACAAACTCGCACAATAACAAAAAGCAGACTCCCAAAGAACAACTGAACCCAACTGACACAGTTATATTACAGTATGACAATGCTGTATAGGCGTAGATAGTGGCCGGTGGAGGGTAGCGACACTACAGTTCCGTACAGACTGACATATGATGCTGACTGAACATCATGTGTACGTTTATTCTCAAAATGTACAGTCCCAGCTAACATTTCAGCGAACACCTGCCCCTTGAGACACTCGCCAGTCATTAATATTTCCCAATAAGAATCAATCTCACTCAGATTTTTGAATTTAATTTTTGTCTAAATCAGTCCGAGTTACCCAGAGAGCCAGCTTTGTGGGGGCCGACTTAACGAGGTTGTACTGTATGTACATTTTAAGAATTGTCACTGCAGTACTTTATAATTACAAATTAACCAATCTTCCTTTGATCGTGACATTATAAGATTTTGTATAAGTGATTCGTAACTCAAAATCATTTCACAATAATGATAATGACAGTATTTGCTTACTATTTAATAATACTTTTTTAATATTGATAAAATATTTGTTAGATAAAAGCCAAGAGTGTCACCATCTTGTTTTCTATAGGTTATGATTTTTTAACTGTTCTTTGTTCTAGATTACAATATTTTTTCATTGAACATTATTGTTTACACAGTACATATCCACATATTTAATAGGTTATGTGCCCTATTAAACTCAAACCTATATCCACATATTTGAAAGATAATAGATGACAGTAATTCAAATATGCAATTTTTTTAAATTGTTACTTTTTTACTTATAGTAAATGTGTGATTAGAAGTTAGGCTAACTTAGGATTTGGAAAGTATAACAATTTTGAAAGCATTTTACAGAATAAGAAATGTACCAGGGTGAAATGTTGTGATTTGAGAAAGACTATCTATTAACCTAGTTGTCTGTAAGAGGATGATGGTGATTAACCTCTATACACAAATTTAAGGAGTAACAAACTACTTATGTCTAATTTTTGATTTAAAACTATTCTAGAGTCAGTACATATTAATCTATTTATTGTAGTTGTAGTGATTTAAACTTTTTGCCCTAAATATTAATGTTGGGAATCATAAAAATCAACAATTATATATTGATAAAAATAACTAGAATCATCATACTGCACACTAGATAGTAAACACTGTGTTAAGCTGAGTCCATGCAAACTTGACCAAACAATTGGGATAGTATGGTCCTAGAAGAGGAATGAAACCTACTAGGACTTTGGTTTATGACCTACAAGTCTCTTCCATTAGCTAGTAATTCATCTGTGTGCATAATTAACTAGTAAAAATGTCATCTTTATTTTTGTATGAAAGATTTCTATATTTAATTTTTAAATGTAGAAGCCAATAACGGCCTTTCTTTGTACAGTAGTTTTGGCTAAAGGGTTGTTTTTTAATATATTATTACATGTTTTATGTCTGTATGAGTTTATACAACAGTTAGTTATTAAATTTATGAAAGAACAATGTCAATTTTTTCCAATTTTCAGCATATTAGAAGTTGACCTGCTAAAGTACAACCACCCTCTCTTTTCCTATATTATCTTTGTAAATGATTTATTCTTTATGACAGAACCACTCAACACTATTATATTACATCAGATCTCACTATCTCTTAGCTCCAGGATTATATATAAATAATTTGCTTTAGAGTTTTAGGAAGGGGAAAAACAAAGAAGATCTTGATTTAATGACTTTGTACTTAATCTAAATATAGGGTCATCGAAAAATGTCATCATATATTTTTCAAAGTAACTGAGCATAATATAATGTTTTGTTACAAATTATTCAGAAACATTTCTACAATTTTTATAGTCTACTTAAAATGCTATAACAAAGTTTATTGTTCGCTTTGTATATATCAAAGTAATGTTCTTCTTCTTTCATATTCTCTAAATTATCTATAGATGTGATGGTTATTATAGCAGTGTTAATCACTCACATAGATCGTTTAAATCCTGAATCTTCACAGGATTTACAATATTTTCACTTAACCCCACATAAAAAATTCAATGGTGGGTCTGGTCAGGGCTAATGGGATCGGCCCCATTAATCTGTTGATTTGTAACTGTCTCTGATGTTACAGGGAATATTGAAAATTCAATATGTAGCCACACTATTGTATTAAAAAATCATGCATATATTATTTTCTCATTCATTGTCTTCAATTTGAGAGCTAAATAAATGTTACCTGGGAGTAGAAAAGATGAAAAGCACTAAAACAATTGTCTATGTAAGCCTACCTATACCACATGTTTACTTTCGATGAATTTCGACAGGTACTCAACAATTTGATTTTGTTGTTTAAAACCTAATATTCTGGAGTTGTACGAATTATTACAAACATTTAGATGAAATTTTATTTGATCAGTTCTACATATTTTAAATAACTTTCTCAAAGTCAATTTTATATAGTAAAGTCACTTACGAATTTAATGCTTTTAAATGACTAAGCTAAATTATATCCTTATGAAAATTTAAGCATATATACAGGACTTTTTAAATCGTAATCTTTATAACGTCACAAATTCCATCATAAAAAGTTAGCCTAAAATAAACGACACCAAAACAAAGCAAAGTTCAATGACCCACAAAGCCAACCAAGAAACCGACACTAAAATATCAGCTGATAGGCCTAAACAATTTACGAAAGTAATACACAAGGAAAAACATCATCAATAACTAAATTAACTATGTCAAAATCAATTCACACCCCAAGAATTCACCCAAATCCATATAGAAATGGATATTATCAAATATAATTCTCAAATATAGAATAAAGCCTAGACAGAGCCTTGTAACATGAAAACCTATAACCTCACATCTAAACAAACACATTGAAACCAATTCCATAATACTATCACAAACACTACACCATAAATTAATATAAGCACTACACACATATATATATATATATATATATATATATATATATATATATATATATATATATATATATAGCCTCAGTAAACAACTATTCTTTATTTTAATCATCAGAAGATAGCATATACAATATATGAAGGTAAAACGCATTCCCTATGAACGCCATGTTTTTTGTTAGTACAACTAGATCAAAGAAACGACTATCACAATCGAAATTAATAAAATCAAATAAAAATAAATAATAAGTCACAATATCTGTTAGAATAGTAAAACAATCCTTAAAGTAAATTTAAGAACATAAATAGTAACCGTAAGACCCAAATGTTATATAATTAGAATTAGAACTAGGACTACTTGAGTCATAGATATAAGTACGTCATTCTGTTGGAACGGGAAATTATACAATTAACAATAAAATCAGTAAACTCATTTAAGAATCGGCAATGTAAATATGAATAAATATTATCACGAGACCAAAGGCAAAAAAAGACATAAAGTAATATCAAAATTATAATTTATTCAAGTCAAGAACATCAAATTGTACAAAACGAGAGAATATTATTTGAGTAACCAAGGGAACGGAAGAACAGTGCATGCTGGGAACCGCGGCAACAATTCAATTCTAAAACCGAAGCCAAAAATTCATTCCAATCAAGACTTCAGAGCCTAAAGATGAAAATTTCTATTTGTAATTTTAAAAGTGATGCCGTCAAGTTTTAGTATGTTAAAACAGTATAAACAGTGGTAAATTCAGTGCTAAATCACACAGAGAGTGGTATCCTCTGTAAATTCAAATATAATAAAGTCCAGAAACTCTTAATATTGAAGATAAACTTTAACAAATTTTACAATTCATAAGCCTATTTCAAAAAAGAACACCGATCCTAAATCTCAATTTTTCTTAACTGTAACTTCACAAAATGCGTTAAAAACAGTTTGTTCATGTCTGGTCGAGTGCCTGCCCCGAGAAAATAATAAATATTAATTACTAATATTTATAAAAGAACTTTGTAATTCTATGATAAAGATATATGTAATGAACCCAAACCTAGAGCTAGCCTGGAATAATTTAACTTTGTAATTAAAGACAATTTAACCTTGTTGTGTTATTAAAAGAACTCAAAAGCAAATATTATTAATGTTCAACAAGAAATAATTTATTAAAAGAAAATATTTATAATTTAAATGAATAAACAAATGAATTTATATAACTGAAATCATCTGCATTATTGTCAACTTATTTAGTAATAGTTGAAGACTAGTTGTAGATATTTCAAATAAATTTTTAATAAAGTAACTTCACTATTTTGGATTTTATAATAAAGATAAAATATTTTATAACATATAAGAATAGAATTATGTTACATCTTTAGGATACCAAGTTTCAAACTTATCCAGATAATAGATTTTGTTAGGTTGCATATGCAATACTGTCTGTAGTGTTTTAGCCTTGTCGAATGTTCAAGGTCTTCCATGGGATTTCTTTATGCCTACTCTGACAGTTTCTTTAAATTGTTTATATATCATAACATAATTTTCTTGTAACAAGTGTGTCTATTCTATATACATATACCAAACAACACTTTTTGTTTCTATGCATTTTACACAAAACATTACTTTGGTTCAATCAGTTACTTTGGAAAATATAGTGTTAAGAACTTAAATATTTTCTGTTCTAACACGTTTTATAAATACTTGTTGAAATGTTACCATTTTTTATATTATACTTCCTCACGCCCAAGCTTCACTAGTGAACTTATTACTCATAATTCACAGCCCAAATAGTCTCTATTAAACAAAATGTGTTTTCTGAGTGCCCTCTGTAATCATGTGTAGACCCCAGAAAAATTAACATAATTATTAAAAATTGACTCCAATAAAAAAAAAATATAATAATACAAATAAAATTAAAAAATTGTCTCTTTGAATGAAGCAAATTCCAAATCTTCATTTGGGATTACTAAATCACAAGCCAGGTCTTCTTCTTCTTTTTTTTTTTTTAATTAGTCAGATGAGTGAATAAACCTAGAGTACAAACCTATTTCATTGTTATAAATTATATTAGTATATTGACTCAGTCTTCTTCTTAACTCTACTGATTGAGAAAGTGAACAGTGTTTACGAAATATTTCAAAACTTTAGTGTTTTTTGTGTGTTTTCTTACTTATGTACTATTAGGTAATACCAAGGACCATTTTCCAAGGTAAGCCTGTCTCCTGTCTATACAAAATCTAACCAATATATATATTAAGGATATATGCTCCTGCTCTAACTTTAATATTTTAAATTTGTCATCAATTAAAATAAAATTGATTTATTTCTGTTGACAAAATCACAAATAAAATTATTTTTCCAGATCTCGACATCATGCCCAAAGTGTATCTTGGTTACGCAGAACTGAGTACATTTCAACAGAACAAACGAGATTTCAACCTCAAACTATGGACAAAGTGGAGGCTAAAGTTGGTTTTAGTATCAAAAAGAACTTTAAGGTAATATTGTATGGTTAATTTTACAATTTTTAGCATATATATTATGAGATTATTTGTATTATAAATTGCCTAATACTTTAATTGATATTTAATATTTAAATGTTTACAATAAGTAAAAAAGTGTCGGTTCATGTAGTATCAATTAAATGTTAAAATAAGCTATGAATGCCAACTTTGGAAGTTGAATATCTCAACAGCTTTAGCTGTTTTGTTCAAAGTTTTGTAAAATTTGAATTTTTATGATACAAATTATTATGTCATACTGCGTTTTAAAAGGGAATAATTTTTAATTAGAAAATAATACAATGAATTTTGATTTCTGTTGGGTTTATTTGGTATGCTGGTTTAAAACATAAATATTGTACTTCACCATAAATTAGAAATAGTTTAAGCCGATTTTAAAATATGTGATCTAAGACACTGTCCTTGATTGATTCATTTTATCACTTTTTGGCTCTAATTCTCAAACTCGTTGTTTATAATAAGGGGATTGTTTGATTACTATTTGTTTGTTTAATGGTTGTGTAAGAAAATTTGGGTATTTTATTTTTTTTAGTAAACATATACCATTATTTGTACATTTTGAATTAATTGAAGCCTTGTTTTGTAAGTAATAAAGTAAGTCTGTTAATTATAACAAGGAAGTGGTCAGAACCGTAGATAAATTTGGGATGAAATGAAATAATATAAATACATAGATGAGATAATTTGTTTTAAGTGATTTTTTTTTCCAATTGATTTTTTATTTTTTATTATTGAATCTGTAATATCATCAGTTATATTTTACAACAAACAACTAGAATAGCTATAAATAATTGGTCTACCTGAAAGATAAAGAATCTAGGTATTGCTTGTATAATATCAAACTTGTAGAAGTTGTATGTAAATTATACATAAGAAAATCAGAATATAATATAGCCATGAAAAGGCATACACAATTTATGATAAAATGTTTTTTAAATTGTATAAATTATTGTGTTCATTTTGTTTTATAACTTGTATCATTAGTAAAATATCTTTGGAAAATTATTATATTCTAAAATAAAATATAAAAATTATTTTTATTGTTTCGAAATAAATTATTATTTGTGTTATTATTTAATATAGTGTATTGATCCCGAAATGGTTGAATTTACCATTTAATTATGATTTATAAATGTTTTAAATTTGATTGTTTAGGATGAAACATTGTATATGGATCGTGATAGCCAGATAAAAGCAATTGAGAAAACATTCAAAGACACTAAAATACCAATTGATAAACACTACAGTAAACCTAATGTGGTGGCTGTTGAAGTACAAGATATCTTCCCCGACTTTAAGGTAAGATGAGTGGTTTGTTTATTGTTGATAAGAATGTGGAAAAGTGAAATGTTTTTTTAAATGTCTTACTACAGTTGTAGTGCATTGGGAAATTTATAATACAGAAATTGTTGCTATTTCAATATTCCTTGTAGAAACATTGACATCTAAAATGAAATATCCATAATTTCTAAACCATCGGACTATTTTGGCACCACTTTTGACTGTATCTATAATACTCGTTATGCCTGCTGCTCTATGTGTGTGTAATTTGGGCTTGTATGCATATCCTTAATCACAATGGTTTTCAAACTAAAACCACCTAATCTTTGAAACATGTGAAGTGATGTTAGTCATTCTTTTAATTTTAAATAACATTTTAATTATGTACAAACTTTGATTGATAAAATTTATATTGTCACTGATCTGTCAAAAATATACTGGAGAATATGAATTTCCTCTCAATTCCTTAAAAAACATAGAACTATGCACTGATTTCAAACGAAAGTTTTCAGTTTGAATAAAAACTATAAAGCAGTTTTGTATTGCTGAAATGTCAAAAATATATGGGAGAATGTGGATTTCATCTTTCTTAATCATTAACAAAAATTTGAGAACTACAGATTTTAAATAATTTCAATTTGCGTTTAACTGTTGTTGATGAAACAAATGCTGTCACTGAAAAGTTTTAGAGGATGCCCAAAGTATGTAAAAAAAATCTGGATTCCCTATTTTCAGTGACAAAAAAAAGGCTATAAATCGAGAACTAGTGCTCAAACACATTTTCTGTTCCAATTAGAGTTTAAATCATGTATCAAAAAAATTATTAGTTCCAATTAAATTTTTTTAAATATGTCACCGACCAAATAAGTTGCTGTGGACAATTTTAAGAACTTAAAATAAAGTAGTTCAACAATTCTGGTTTTTGTATTTATGTATTTAGTGTCAAGTTCACTGTTGTAGCTGCTACTGGAGATATGTCTGGAAAGATTGTACCAGTGATGATTCACATTGAAGGTTTGGTAGGGCTAGATGTGGCATTGTGTTATGTCAAGCAACAAGCGAAAGCTACACCGAGGCCCTATTTTAAAACAAAAGACATTGGACAATTAAAAAAAAATCTTTGTTTTTTTGATTAATGTTATACTGTGTTATCATTTAACTTCTTTGTACTCATACAAATTTATTTAAACACATACCCTATGTTTTGTTCTTATTTTCGTGTAATCCGAGTTCCTTGCAATTCGAGGTGACCTCATCCCCAATTAGCTCTACTGTATTGATAAAAAGTTTGGAAAAGAAAATTGACTAATTATTACTTTTGTTGGCAACTAACTGCACTACACACAACAGTATTCTTGTTCTCGAAAATGTGAAGGTTATTTATTTCCCACACAATATAACGTCAGTCATAGAACCCATGGACCAGAGTATAATTCAAAATTTGAAACATTTCTACAAACGATTATTGGTTGAAAATATTTTTACTGGGGACTTTCCGTTCTGAAGATTACTCTTGACATTCTTCAAGCCTCAAGAATGTGCAAACAAACATGGGATCAAGTAACAGACAAAACAATTAAAAACTGTTTTAAGAATGTCAGTTTCTTCAAGAATGAGACTGAGGGGGAGAATGTTGATGAAACTGTGACTGATGATATGCCTGCTAATGGAGGATGTAACTACTGATCCATTTTAGACTTTGTGGTTGTGGATCAAGATATGGCAAGCTGACTGATGCGGATATCTTTGCTAAAGTCATTAGTAGAACATTAAGTGACAAAGAGGAAGATTTCTCAGCAGCCCAGGAAACCCTAGCCTGAGTGTGGCAGAAGCCATGCAATACATTCAAGAACCTTGGCGATTTTTGAAAGTCACAGTAATGTGAGTGATTCCATTTTAGTCACATCAATTGTCATACACTATGACTGAGAGACTTACTCACAAAACATGTTAAAATTTCTGACATTTTTAAGTGCAACATTTCTGACTGCTGTATGTGCAATATTTATTAGTCTGAATAATGTTATTTTCAAATAAAGTTCCTATTTTTGATTGTGTTATTTTTCAAATAAAGTTCCTATTTTTGATTATAAAGTTTATGTATTTTTTTTCCAAGCCTTGTAAAAACATATGTAATTTAAATTTTTCGTCTTCAACTTCAAATTAGTCAAGTTCTACTGTAGTTTAGATTTAAAGTTGGGTAACAGAACCGTTTTTTCAAAATTACCACGATATATCAACAGTTAAAAGTGCTTTAAAATGTGGAGGAGAATTACTACATTTAAACTTCAAGTCTTGGGTACTGGTAGTAAATTATAACTTAGTTTTATGCATTTTAATAAAAAAAGGAGATGTATTTTATGTTGTGGCACAACATCCTGTATTAAAGAAAATACTAAAGCAGTGTTTAATCAAAATAGTATTATCCAGATAGGAATGCAGATGAAAATTTGAATGGAACGGAGTGGGTGCATTTTGCTAAGTATGTCCAGCTGGCATGGCAATATAGATATGGTCTAATAAAGGAATTTAATTATTAGAAATACAGATTTGTAATCATTTATTTTTTATATATAATTGAGTTGATGTGTACATTCAAATATATGTGTGATTGTGTTAAAAAAACAAAATAAGTAAAAATAAACTATAGATGTAAAATCAAAAACTTTATTGTAAATTTATATTTGTGAAGGTCTTTAAATGGCTATTTGTAATTGGATTTAGTTATTCTGGTTTAACAATACATTAGCTATATGTTAACTATATAACAAACCTGTTTAAATTGCAATAAAATGTATAATGTGAAAACTGTGTTTTATTGTTATGTTGTAATGATTTGATATTTAAGACAAAAAGAGTTACAATTAAATAGATAGGCTATTGCATAACTTAGGCAATTAGTAATTAGATTTAGCGAGATAAATATGGTTATCATATAAAGGGAGACACTGAGTTTAAATAAGCCCTGTAATACTTTCTAAAAATAACATTGAATTTACATGCGAACACTGAATAACAATTTGAAATACTTAAAAATGAAACTAACCTCAGTAAGTTATTCATAAACATAGCCTACATATTCTTTTATAGACAAGACATTTTCATTTGCCAGGTTGTATGTATATTTTAAGAGTAAATTCTTCTCTTTTTTTTCGGAAGATATATTTTGTTAACCCTAGAACGGATAACGCACCCATATGACACCCAGGCTCGGTCTAATACTTAGGCACCGTGTCTATAAAACACGTATTTTGCAATTCAACGTTACGCCCACTTAAAATTGTCCGATCGCAATAAATAAAATACCGTTGGAAAGCTAATGTTCCGTAGATGCATAATCATGCAAAAAAAATACCACAAAACGTTATAAATAATATTCCAAAAATTGGTGAAGTTCGCATATTTTTGATGCGTAAAATCGTAGATTTGAACTCTGCGCCTTTTCGTTAGCGCGACGCCATTTTTCCCGATATCATTACAACTCTGTTTTTCTGTCATTTATTTCAACTAAAACACTGTTCTATAGATCACATGTTTCTCTTTCCAACCGTAGATTACAAATTTTTCTGCGTCTCATAGATCCAGAGATATTCCTACTTGAACGTAAAACAAACTTGACGAGACGAAATTTGGTTGGCATTAGGTTTGCATTTCTCTTTGGTTTCTAATATTATATTTCTTATATTTCTTTACACTAAGTTGTAGGGGAAATTCCATTCTATAAGTTGGTACCACTCGACATAGGGCAAAAACTTACTAAGAGGCTTGTTTTTTATCTCGAAATGTAGCAAATCTGTGACGTAAATACTATAATATTAGGCGTAGCACATATTGGTTTTGGGATTAGATTTTTGTTATTTTGAAGGTTTGTGTATACAAATTGTATATAAATTGTGTATACAAGTTACAATATATGTGTTTTTATATCTAAAGCTTATGTTTTTGAGTGATAGTTTGGTTTTTGAACGTTCTTATTTGCGATAACCTAGGCCGGTAAACGTAAGTTTAGGCTATATGCAAATTGTCTTATATATAGTGTTTTATATGATTATAAAAGTGAATATGTGTGTTATTCTTTGTAAAGTATATATTTTCTTAGTTAAATCTAAAGGTTTTGTCTTTGATCTATCTTCAAATTGGTACTAGTGAGTCTAAATTGTGGAGGTTACAAACCTAACCTCACTTGTAAAAGTTACCTTTTTAGGGAAAATCGGTATTTTTATTTAGAAAATGTAACATATTATTATTTTTTCCCCCTAAATATATTCACAAATATATGACAAATCTCAAGAAATGGTTGAAAAAAATCCTAAAAATCTATTAGTATGTTATTCATTACCATTTTTGTGAAATTTCTGCTCCATTACTCTTCGATTTTTTGGTATTTGACCAAAAAACACCAAATGTGATACATCTAACTTTTTTTTTCACTACACACCTACATTCTATGCACCTTTCTGAACATAATGAGATATAGAACTTTTGTATAAGATAAATATTACTATTTTTAGTGATTTTTTGAAAAAAAAAAGATCATTTTACATTTTTTCGTAAACTATTTTTTTTTTTTTTTTTGATAATATAACAATTTTTTTTTTTCCCCCTAAATATATTCAAAAATATTACACAAAACTTTTGTACATCTTAGAAAAAGGTAGTAAGCTATTGATTTTGGAATATACAGGTTTTTCCTGAAAATTGGTAACTTCGTTTTTGACATGTAACATACTTACTCCGAAACCGTTTCAAAAATTTTTTTTTTTATTGCATAGATGGATTCTATGCATCTTTCTGAGAAAAATGATATCTTATAAGTTAGGTATTGTATAGAAATAATATATTTAATTAATTTTTTAACAAACGAAGAAATTTAACATGCGACCATTGGAGGGTTAAAGGCTACATTTGATAAAATTTTGTTATTTCATTTTATGATATTTTCTATACCCTATACCCATTTAAAACCATATACAGCAGGTTTTGTTGCATTAAATATTTCTTTTTCCTCCCGCTCCCATTTTCTCAATACATTAATACACACACTTTAGTAGTATTTTATATACGAGGGTTATTCAGAAAGTAACTCATGTTTTGGAGTTTTTAAAATCCAAGTGAATTAAAAAACTTTTTATTATAATATACCTTTAAAACCTCTACTCTTACACTACTCTCTACATAGTCACCATACAAATTGAGGCACTTATCATACCGGTGAACAAGTTTACAAATTCCAATGTCATAAAATCTTGCCGCCTCTGACTTCAACCATTCATTCATGTCAGCCTGAAGTTCTACATCGTCATCAAAGTGCTGCATCGCTAACCAGGTGTGCATGTGCGGAAACAAATGGAAATCACTGGGTGCGAGATCAGTGCTGTATGGAGGATGTTCAAAAATCTCCCAATTAAAGCCCTGTAAGAGTTTCTAGATGTAACGGGCTGAATGCGGGCGGGCATTGTCTTGAATCAGCAGTATTTTTGCACTGAGTTTTACTCGGCATTTGTTTTGTATTGCTTGACGGAACTTTATTAATGTTCACAGTATTTTTCTGAGTTTATTGTTGAACTATGTTACAAAAAGTCGACTAACAGTACACCTTTTCTATCCCAAAAAACAGTAATTAATTATAAGTTTTCTCGTTGAAAAAGTTTGCAAGCACTTTCTAGGTTTCGTTGGTGAACTACGTGTGTTCCCACTGCACACATGGACTGTCTTTTGGTTTCACAAGTCACCTGCTTAACCCACTTCTCGTTCCCAGTCAAGAAGGAAATCATCATCTTTGTCATAGGCTTGAAGGAAGTTTAGTGATGTTTCCATCCGTTGAGTTTTGGGTTCTCTGACAAAATTTTGGGAACTCATTTGGCACGAAACTTATGGTAGCCTAATTTCTGGGTCACAACTTTGTGCAATACGCTCCGTGAAATTTGAGGAAACACAAATGACAGCTCTGTTATCGTGAAAAGTCGATTTTTCAATTTTCACAAATCTTGTCATTGATTTTCTCAACCAGTTCATCTGTCACAATGTTTGGTCAACCACTTCGGTTTTCATTGTGAACGATCTTGCGACCATCTTTTAATATTTATACACAAACTCCTCACTCCACTTTCAGTGATCACATCTTTACCATAAACTTCACCAAGTTACTGATAAATTTCGATGGGTTTAGTCTTTTTCACCAACAAAAATCGTACAACTGACCGTACATAACAAGCGGCGAGATTTTCAATTGAACCTCAAACTGCTACAGCTGAATAGGTACTGAGTGGAAGGAAGCTCTCAACAAAATGATAATGCTTGCAGCACTTCAAGTAATGCTGTGCTGAAACGAAAGTTACTTTCTGAATAACCTTCGTAAATAGAAGGTAGTATATAGATAGATTTCTCTTGTGGCCTTTTATCTACCCATTTTTTATATAAATGTATAAACTTGCTTTATATTAGGTTTAGTTTAAGCAAGTTTTTAATCTGTACTTACTGAATATTTTGATGAATCTTAACTTTGTGGTCATTGTAAATTAAGTTAATTACATTTATATGAATGAGCATGCATTGATTTTAAATGTAATCAAATCATAGTTTTAGAATTAGGATTATGTTATTATAATATTTTGTTTTGTTTTCTAGATATGGAAGTATCCTTGTGCTCAAGTTATATTTGATTCAGATCCTGCACCTACAGGTCGTCCTGTTCCTGCACAAATTGAAGAAATGTCACAAGCTATGATTCGGTTAGATTATTTTTCAAAATACCAATATTTCTTTTCATCACTGATTAGTAGAATTATGATTATTTTTGTTTCATTGACTGTTTTGGCCAGTGGCCTAATGTATCTGGGAGTGCAATACAGAACAGTGGAGGATACTTATGATAAAATTTACTTTCATGTAGTGTATATATACACTATAACTATATAAAAAAAAAAATTATATGAGATATGTCATGTTTTTGATATACTGAAAACAAATTTTGTATATTTATGTAAATTTAAAGAATTTTGTAAAAAATAATAAATTTTTCATTTTTATTTATTTAATTTGCGTTCTAACTAGGTATGAGACGATTTGAAGCTTACCAATTACAATTAATTATTACGATTATTTTTAACAATCGGTGATGCTCATTAAATCATTTCAGTGTTTCTTTTGTAAGTAAGGATAATAAATGTAATAATTTATTATACAGTGTCAAATTAACTCAACTGTGGTCACCTGTGTGTGTGTGTGTATGTGTGCACGTGCGTGTTTATAGACACATCAAAAGATAGGTAGGTTTCAGTGTTTTGTCATTTAGAGTGAAAAAGCAAGCATTAGGGGAAGGGGACTAGTTCCCCTTGAACTTGTTTACATTTATATTTCCTTTCAGTCAGATTCAGACAACTAGATCTCACTTCGAGAAACTTGTCATTTTAAACGTGTTACTTTCTCGCATATACGTAGTAAAAACTAATGTATTTAAATTTTATAGTATGATGAGTGTAAATAAGGTTTTGTATGATAAGACTTCTTGACTGAAGTAAACAGAATTGCTTTCATAATTGGTGTATTATTATTTTAATTTATTTCACAATAAAAATAATTAAGTATTGTTAAAACTAGAAACGTATTGTCTTCACGTATTGTTTTTAAAATTTGTTACAGATTTTATTTGTGATATTTTATTCGGTTTCTTCCTTTTTTTAAATAGGGAAATAAAAAAATTGTGTTAATTGTACGACTTTGATTGACAGAAGAAAACAGATTTTTTAAATTTTATAATCTCTGTAATATTCTTTAAATTTATTACAATCAATTAAATTTTGTAAGTTAATTTATATAATTATGTAATTGAAACAATGTAATCTAACAATGGTGTTAGTTGAGAAACAATATTACAAAAAATGTTTAAAAAGAGAATGGAGGAGGACTCGCATTTTTAATTATCCACACATAACATCTTAAAAGAAACAAAGTTAAATGAACAAGCGTTCAATCTCAAAACATTTGTATTTCTAGAGAAGTTTTCTTTCAATTCTGTGAAGCTAACAAAAAGATAAAAGAGTGATAAAGGAAGTAAAGTTTTGACTTTGATGACTCATTCCTAGACACAATAAACAAACCAGGCCTTTATACCTGCTGGATCTTTCTTATCATTATGTCTGTGTTTAGTTTAGCATCTGCACTACTGAATATCAAGTTCATTGATATCACCAATTCTCCTCCCCCTCCCCGCCCTTTACTCTGTAGATTAGAAGGGGACCAATGGAAAAAAAAGAATTAAGGGACAGGACTTGTATGCCATAGTAACCGAAATATTGTCCAACATATTCTCCTTCCAGATAACCATAGATCCTTTTTGACAACAATTCTACTTGGTTCACATCGCCTCTTTAAAACACACGCACTATGTTTGTTTAATTTTCTCAGTCTATAATTTTCCTCTGAGACAATATTCTTTAATTTTGACATTACAATGAGCCTGTATTCTTTGAAGCGGGAAAGTGGGGACACGTTTCTTCTGGTAACTTTCTCTGGTTAATAAAAACTTGTTTTTTATCTCATAAGAAGTGCAACTAAAGATAAATATCATATCCATTTGTTTCATATCCAATATCTATTATCACCATTTTTTAAATTTCATCACTTCATGTTATAGTCAGCTTTCATTGCAGTATTATTCTATCAGTTTAAGCCTTGTTTTAAAACCAAGCCAGGCTCATAATAGCTAGATCTGCCAGGAAAACAATGTAGAGTTCGTAAAATTGATCAAGGCTCATAAAATCAAGTCATGCTCAGAAAATTGTGCCTGGCTCAATACATTTAGGACTGTTGTCCAAAACTCAAGCTTGGGCTTGGTTCGAAATTAGAAGAGCTCGCACATCCCTAATTATTTTTAATATTATACATTTCTTAAATATTTTCCCCTTTTGTTTTATAGTTAAAATCATAAACGTGAACTATGATGATATGTTATTTTTGTTTTCATCAAAATACATCTTCCTATGGCTTGATAATCTTTTTCCGGTTCAATGAGTAGTATGGAAAAGGAAGGATCTCTATTTTATATTTTTTTTTTATAAGGCTATGGATGAGCGAAAGGTATTTTTGGGTTTAAAGGGAAAACTTTTTTGTGGTGAGCTCTAATCGATAAGCCCGAAACGGTAAGAAAAGTATGTATCAGTGATTAATCGTAATCACAGATCACCGTAATAATCGTGATTATGATTAATCGGTAAGCTAATCGTTTCATCCCTAGTTATACCTTATATCTTTTAAATGAAATAAATACCACATGCATATTTTAGTATGTATTTATTTTGTAATTGTTATTTATTGTAAATTCTATGTAATAGATGTTTTCACTTATTTTTGTAACTATGCAAAAAGCGATAATGGAACAAATATAAAAGGGAGAAATGATTCACAGTAATGTACGTACATAGAATCTACCTCTAGCCAATTCTGAAGTTTGCTAAGCTAAAACAGGTGATAAGACGTTTGGGTGTAGGAATATCTCGTATTGCATGCCATATGATTCTGTTAGGTTCCGCTATGCAGGTTATGTCCAGTAAATGTGTTAAGAAAGTATTGTTTATTGAAATTGTTCTTGTTTCTAATTATTTAATCTTAAATTACACCATTATTAATCTACCTTCTCAATAAAGGCCAGGAAATCTTTTCTATTCATTTCTCTGCACCAAATTCTTTGTCCATTGTCCTGCCAGGGCATTTGCAAAGTATAAACAACTTATAAGGGAGAATTTTGATCCTGTTAAGGTGCTGCATCAAGTAATAGTGTTCAGAGGCCAAGTGGAAAGTTCTATGTGTAAGACTTCATATGATTTACCATTCAAGTTTTCTTTCATTCTGTGCTAGAAGAAAGTTTGATATTACTTGTTTAGTTGTACAATCCTTCCGCCATTGTACTGAGTCTTGAAGGTTTCTGTTTTCCAGTTCATTCTCTTCCGATCTTCTGTCCGACGTGCCCACTTATTATCACTCTGCAAAGTTATTTTTACTTCCTTATACTTATTTCTCATGGACTGTATTATAGAGGGTTTGGGCAAGTCCTATTTAATGTCATTGATTTTAAATCTATTAGTATTAAAAAAATCATTTCTGAGCTACAATTATTTCAAAGCTTCATCAATTGCAAATAATTCAGCCTCAAGCACTGTAGCATCGTATTTAGTGCAAAATAGTGGGTGAAGTATTCATTGTAGATATTTGATCCTGTCTTATCTCTTAGCTTCGATCCATTTGTGTAAATTCTGGTCCATCTACCATTGGATAAATCATGTTTATGGTTTGTCACTATCTAATTGAATATACAAGGGA
The DNA here is from genome assembly GCA_963513935.1 of Aphrophora alni. Taxonomy (NCBI): domain Eukaryota; kingdom Metazoa; phylum Arthropoda; class Insecta; order Hemiptera; family Aphrophoridae; genus Aphrophora; species Aphrophora alni. The sequence continues at coordinate 111,395,096 of OY740769.1, forward strand.
AGTCCTCTGTTTTACTGATTGATTGTATCAATTCAAGTTTTATATCAAATTCAACATAGTCTAGTGGGTTCATTAATGGTTCTAGTTTTTCACTTATATGGATTTCATTTAGTACTAAATGTTTGAGGCTCTTTTGTGTTTTCAATGTTTGTTCAGCTAGTGTTTCGATTATCCATTGTATAGTTGGGGGGGGGGGGGAGGAAAAAAAATAGCCAAATGCAGCAAAAAGTGATACAACGATAAATATTTATGTAACACATTTTCACCTAAAATTTAGTAGTGGTATAGAATAAATAAAATTAAACATGATTATAATTATAAATGAATTAACTACAATTGATTATACTATAACATAATTTAACAATTTTATTTCTTGAAGTGCCAAAGGGCTGTATTACTGTTGTTTAATAATAAGAAGAAATATAAAAATAGTAATAAAGTAGAAGCATTATTAAATATTTCTAATTTACTACTTTTTTCATATTTCTTGTTATTGTTAAAAAAATGTTATTTTTTAAAATATTTGTAGATACAATAGAATAATTCTGATAAAAGTAACTATTTTATTTCAGAGGTGTGATGGATGAGAGTGGAGAACAATTTGTTGCTTACTTTTTACCTACAGAATCAACATTAGAAAAGAGACGTTCAGACTTTACCAATAATATTGAATATTCAGAGGAAGAAGAATATGAATACAAGATGGCCCGCGAGTACAACTGGAATGTAAAAAGTAAAGCAAGTAAAGGTTATGAAGAGAATTATTTCTTGGTTATGAGACAGGATGGAGTTTACTTTAATGAATTAGAAACCCGGTAAGTGGAAAGTTAAATGTAATCCAAAGTTTTGTTTATATATTTACCTACTTTTTCAATTTTAACTACTTCCAATGATTGCAAATTTTCCAGGAAGAATTCTACTTTAAATTTAAAGGTTAAAGTGAATTTTTATTTATACATATTGGACATACAATTTTTGTTCATGTCATTCACAAATTAATAAATTATTAAATTTTATCCTTGTTCCCAAATGTGGTTGTTTTTTCTTCTTTATTTCAAAAATAAATTGTGCTTTTTCTTTAAGGATCGATTCTTTTTGTCTATAGTCAATATAACAACAATGGAAGAAAAATAAATATATACTGTGAATATTTCCTCTATTACCTCCAGTTTCGTTTAAACTATCATATTGTGAAAGGATTATTCAATCTAAAAAAGTAAAGGAAATCCCAAAATATAATATTAGCCAAAACCTAATTGAGGGGAGGAGGAGGGATGTTTATTGTATTCTTGAAGACTTACCTCTAAACACAAATAAAAGCTGTTGATTTGTTTTTGAGCTTGATTTCTTTTTGCTAGTAAACCACGGAACTTTTTAATATTTTTAAGTAATGACTTCAGAAAAACATCATCATTTTGAAACTGTTTATTATAAAACAGGCTGTTGTATATTTCTTGAACTCTGCTAACAGTATCAACTAAAATTAAAACCTTACTCCACAAGGAAATGTGTTATAACAAGAGTTGAAAGTATAAAACTAGTTCATTTTCATTTTACTCTTGTGGTCCTTTAGGAAAAGCACCAAAATACTTCCCCCTCCCCTTTCTTAAATGGGAAATTATGTAATGTTGTTTTAGTATATACCAAATGGTTTAGGTTCCATATATATTTTTTAAATTATAGAGCCACACTAATGTGTAAGATTATCCTTAGTTACATACAATTTATGAGATATTACTTTCTCCCTTATAGAATTTTTTCTTATTCTATCGATCGGGAAAGCTCAGTGATCACAAGAAAGTTTTATGAATTGTTAGATCAGTTCAATTTACATTTTACAAAGTTTATGAGAAATTAGAGTTTTGTATTATGGAAAACCATTAGGGTTGGAATATGGTTTTATTAATATCATTCAATAATATCTAAATTGAAAATGTTCAACTATCAAATTAAAAATTTGTCTTACTGCTGTCATATTTTATTTCACAAAATGTACTAGTGGCTATCCCCAAAGCGGGCTATGCCTTTAGGGAAGCCAGGTGTTTTTCTTTGTTTGTTTTTTCTCTTCCAGAGTAATGGGGGGGGGGGGGTTCTCTGAACTATATTATATTTTCTATTCAAATAAATGTTTTTTTATACTTTTAGTTTAGATAAGCAAATGTAATACCGGGTGTTCAAAAAGTCTGGAAACCCCTTAATATTTATTTTATTAATAAACGCAGAACAATGAAACTCTAGGATTACGTCCTCACTGTAGTTACTGACTTTTTGGTCATTTTAACTGTATTTTTTCGCTTTGGGGGGACGTCCTGTGGAGGAAGTCTAAAAAATCTTAAATTATAAGATGTTAAAACAAAATAAAATTTGACTACTACCATTGAAATTTAATTTTAATTTCTAAATATAAATTTTAAAACGGTTTAAAACCACCGGATTTTTACATTTGTATTTTTGTGCATTTATGTAAAAGTGAAAAGTTTATGCAAATATTTGTACACCTTTGTTTTTAGAGTTCGACTGAGTAAAAGAAGGCAGAAAGCTGGTCAACAAGCAAACAATACTCGGTTGGTTGTTCGTCATCGTCCACTTAATGCACAGGAATTCAAAATGCAACGATATCGAGAAAAACAACTTGAACCTCCTAATGAAGAAGAAGAGGATGAAGAAGAAGATGAAGAAGAGGAACAAGATGGAGCATTAGATACTGTTGAGCAAAATAAATCTGGTAAACGACTCTATCTTTTTATATTTCTTCTAGCTTATATTAATTATCAATTAATTAATTGTAGTTTGGGAAATATCTGTAGTTCAAATTACATATACATGTTAAACACACTCTGATTATAAAAATAAAATTTTAAACAATCTCTTTTATCTAAAACTAAATAATCATGTATTTTATAAAATCAGTAAATAACAATTTATATTTAAAGCTTTGTGTCCTAACCACTAACAACTGATGCAGCCTAAGAGCATTTGAAATGGGTGTATCTAGAAGTACAAATTTGGTTAGGTGGTGACATTTCATCAACAGATTGAAGTTGGCAAAAATCTGAATATTAAAAACCAGTCCATATGAACCAGCCTCCAGCCAGGGCCTATGTAAAATGACGGACTTGCAAAGTCTTTCTGGGTCACTAACTTAGTCCGACCAGCCGAGCTGTATTACTTACCAAAACATAGTGTGGACATGTCATCGCTCACTCCAACCTGCCCTCACTGGGCGCATATATGAGCTTGTGAGAATTAGACGAATGGATAACATAATATGACATTTAGTTTGGTTGCAAAACTCTTTTGTGTGAAATATACAAACTTTATCAATTTATTAAATATATTTGTTAACGTTTTATGAACTTTTGGTTGTATGTACATGAATCTATGGAACATTAGCTTTAAAACAGTATGAACATTATTGCGATCTGATCATTTTTACTAGGATAAATATTGAGTTGGAAAAAGAAAGTGATTTCGCGAGAGTTCATCTGCTCATTTGAGCAGGTTACCACTTGGAGGTGTTAATCTTTAGCTGTTCTCAAGTATGATCTATAGTGAATGTCAATGTTTTCTGCTTGCTATGGCTCGCTAACTAAACTCATTAGAGACTTTTAAAACATCATTTAACAATGGCCAAGTTTTGGATTAAAATTATATTTTGTTTATAAGGCTGAATATATTATTTGTAATATCTATACCCTTTGAGTCTCATATTTTACATTCTAAACTTAACACAAACAGACAAATCTATACGTGGTGCTTCTTTTAAAGGAATGGAAATCTTTGAAAATGTTAAGCGATGTTCATTTTTAATAGATGTGTAATCCAGATTTTTATTGCAAAACTTTTGGTAATTAGTAGTAAGTTTACAAAAATTATGGATACAATCTCTTTCGAATTTTTCACAATCTTTTTGATTTTTATTTTTTCAAATTCTTTTTGACGTTCTTCAGGTGTTCCTTTTTTTGGCAAAACTTGAGACAAATAACTAGGTTGGTCTTGAAATATAGTAGGAAGAGCTCCATCTTTAAATTTCGGAAGTCAAAAAGTCCCTACTCCGTAGGTGACGTCACAGCTGTAGCGAGGAAATGCCTGCCGGCTCGGGAGTTAAAGTAGGCTCTGCTCCAGCCCCACTGAACTTACTAAAAATGATTTTTGTTGCTGCAATAAAAGTTGTGGTGTAATTTATAGTTGTAAAAAGGCAGGTTTACAATTTGCACAAACTTGTAAAATTGATTTGTGATATAAACTGCTTAAATTGTGCTGTTACAATCTTGGAAGCTTCTTTTTTTTAAAATCATGTTTAATACACAAAAACACGACAATATTTTAACAATGCTTTAATTTATAAGAAAACTTGACTATCTTTTTTTCAAATTACATTAGGGTTTAATAGGCCGAATAGCCTATTTGTCTTTATTTTGTATGAATAGGAGACACAGGCTTACCTTTAAAAGTGGTCCTTGGTATACCTAAGGACACAAGTACACAAATAGGAAAACATAAAAAAAAACCACTAAAGTTCTGAAATATTTCGTAAACACTGTTCACTTTCTCAAAAGTAGAGAGAGTATAAAAAGAAGAACTTTAGTGTTTTTTGTGTATTTTCCTATTTATGTACTATTAGGAAAATACCACAGACCAGTTTCCAAGGTAAGCCTGTATCCTATCCATACGAAATCTAAATTTTCTAAAAATTAAAATTAATAAAAACTCTTTTTTAATGAAATACTGCACGATTTTGTTTTTTATCCACCATATTTCTTCCATTATTTTAAATTTTTGATCTTGTACTTTAAATTGTTATCAGAAATTTCAAAAACTCCATTTTATAGTTTAAAATATATGTTTAATAAGATTTTCAATCATTTTGACTTTAATCCTCAGACTGGTTGTCCTTTTAAGTTTGATTAGTGACCTCAAGAACATTTACATCAAAAACGACCTAGTATACATTTACTCATAATTTATTATTTGAATTTTTTGAATATAACAATTTCACAATATATATATTTTTTAAAGTGGTTTTCTTTAATTTTCAAAAAACAGGGTGAAATTTTATAAATATAAAGGGTCAGGGTTGGTATTAAATTCCTTTCAAACATAATCCAAAAGGATTCATTCAGTTCAATTCAAGGCTCTGTAATTATTCTTTAATAAAAGTTCTTTTAGATCTTAAAAGATATATATTTATTTTAACAATTTGTGGTCTCATGGAGTTTGAACCAATGTCCTCATGGGTTGTTTAGACCGCAAATTAATAAATGGGTTATAAATAACACATACATTCTTTAAATTGCTATAAAACATACATTTATTCATTTTTCATAGCTTGATTGTATTTATTAATGAAGATTTAGACAAATAAAGATACTTTTTCTTGTAAAACCATAAGCAATTATCTTAGTAAAATATCAGTCTTCATAGCCTACATTGCAAAAAAAGAAACCAGTAGTTTTCAATAATATACACTATAATAGTACATAATTTAAAACAAACATAAATACATATATTGTTACATAAATTACAAAAAAGACTTTGAATGTATGATGAAGGTTTAAAAATCTGAATTTTTCTTATTCTCCTCCTCTGCAATGTGAACACAACAAATGCAAAATGCTCTCACCAAACAAATGTAAGCATTGTATGTTTCACACTTTTGGACTTTTGATTTTTAACTCTGTCACAAAAACCGCAGCGTCCAGGTGTATTTCCCTGATTTTATTTACTTCTTTGGCTTCTTGTTCCGGGATGAGTTCTCATCTGGCCTTTAGACTTGCTTTTTGATTTTTTTTTTTTTTTTGTATCTCTAAAAAACCTGCCTCAATGTTGTTCTTGCTTTCACATAACTTGTGCAAAAACTCCAACTTAGGGTTTTTTTATGAAATCAAAAGACTCTTCGTGTTCTATTGAGTCACCAATTTAAGAACAATGACAACATTGATGTTCAACATTGAGATAAACAAAATCAAAGGCCAGCTGATTCTTCATCTGACCTACAACATCAACACCCAGCTTTAGTGGCCTACTGGTCCTTTTCAGGGCCTAAAAGCATGCCCAACCATTCCCGGCAACAAACACTCCAGACCCTCTCAGATCGACCTACCTATACATACCTCCTTCTATACCTATTCCTCCCGCAAGCTAAGACACCTCCCTCCACAGGGCAGCCTTCGTCAAACTATTTAAAATGCCACCGTATCAAATTTCATATCCATATCTTAATTTTTGTGACTGCTATCATATAGACTACAACAATGATGGATAGACAGCAGGTTGAAAATAACTATTTTGTTTCCTGAGTCCATGAAACGTAAAGATCAGTTAAATAACATTAGTTTTTTTTTATGATTACCAGAACTTGCTCTATATTTTGTATACTGGGTAAGTAAAAAGGTCATTACAAAATTTCAATCTCTAGCAGATGCTCGCACTGGTAAATATTCTATGACGATTCCTGTTACTTATTATTTATTGATGTTAGTAATAACTCTAATATTGTTTTAAAATTTAATGAAAATTTACTATCACTAGTTGGTTCAGTTTATGTAGGCAGTTTGATCTTGTTCTGATCAAAAATATTGATTAATTTATTTTCTAGATGGTGAAAATGAAGATAAAGAAGAGGAAAAAGGTGGCAGAAGTAGAAGTGGCAGTGAAAGAGATAGAAGTGACAAAGAAGAAAGTGATAGAGAAAAGAGTGACAAAGAAGAAAGTGATAAGGAAAAGAGTGATAAAGAAGGAAGTTATCAAGAAGACGGCAGTGATAGAGAAGGTAGCACTAAAGCAGAGAGTGGAAAAGAAGGTAATTTTCTTCACTTCTTATAATATCTACATTACTGCCATGATGTTGGTAGACCAATCTATGGACATATTTGTAGTGCCATCCGAAGGCCAGTATTTCAGGTTTTTCCATATCATAGGCGATGAAAATTTGTATTAATTGTCCAATTTGGTTGAAATTTGAATTAATGGTAACAAATATCTGTTTCAATAGTTTTGTGGTTCTCTACTGTAAAGAATTCACAACTATGGTTTAGAATGTATTTTAGCATTCATCCTAAAGTGATAGAAGAGTCATTTCCTCATACTTTGTCATCAGAAAAATATAAAATTTCAATAATAACATAAACTTAGTACACTAAAACTAGGCCTGAGGTTGTAGCATATGGTACCGGTACTAAACTGAGGTTGCGTAATTATTTCTTCCCTTACATTAATAATGAATTTTTGAACTGCTTCCAACAGTTTATGTTGGACTCACACGTTTTGTGGGTCCAATTTTATTGGTTTATAGATTTGAAACATTCATATTTAGTTTTAAAATTTCACCACTATTTATATACCAACCTGACATGATATTAATACTTTCAAGTTGTCTAGATGTGATTCTAATCAATCAAATTAAACTTTCTGGAATCTTTATTCTCCTTTGATATATGTTTACTGAACTTTTTTTTAAATAAACAACCATCTGTCCTATTAATATTTGGGACACTCATTAAATATTTTATTAAAGTTTTGAATTTGCTGCTGTCTCTAATTATGACAGAACATCATAATAATTAAGTGTTTTGGAGCTCTGAGTATGAATATGACATGAGTTTTTATGTGAAGTAATTTGGTTATGGGTTAAAAATAGAGCGAGAGTGAATGTAATTGTCATATATTTTCAAAAACAGACATTCCGAATTATTCAAAATTTGGACACTTTCCACATTTTTTCATTAGAATGAATTCAACATTTTGTAGTTTCATGTGGGCGTCCTCTGACGTGATTAAATTTTGTTCTAAATAGCTTAATGGATTGTAATATAATTTGGTCTCAAATTTATAAACATTTATAGCATTAGCTTATGGTATACCAAAAATCAAATATAAACCAACCATTTTAAAATTGATGTATTTAACTGATTTTTATGAAACTTATACTATTAATGTTTTTAAGGCTAGTTCAAATTTACCATCAATTTCTATTTATTTAGCCCTTGTTTATTCCAAAAATCATAAATAAACTTAAATTTATTATAACATTTTTATTGATCAATACTGTATTTTTTTTTCTTCTGTGGAGGTGGGGAATGCATTAAGCACCATAGGGTGGTCGTAAATACCACCCCATGTGAGGGACTCCCTTTAGAAAGGTATACCTCACTAAACCCCACCTCCTAGTTCCCAGGGCTCCTTACCAAACACGGAACTACCTTCCGGCTATATCCATCGTGTCGGCAGCCCTCCTTCCTTGCTTCTTCCTAGTTTACTTTCTTTTCATGATTCTGAAAATGAAGTTGGCTATATGTTCTCATTTATTCATTGACTCCAGCATTAAGTTAACCATGTTGTGAGCGTCGACCTCAACACCCACGTCTTCACTCACCTTCTTTCTGTCTTCTTCCCACGCTATGCATGTGAACAACGTATGCCCCACATCATCGCATTGCTCATCGCAGAAGTCGCATGCGGAGTCTTCTTTAATCGTGAAACGCTTCAGGTAACTATTGAAGCATCCATGTCCTGATAGGGCCTGAGTCAGGTAAAAATCTATCTCTCCATGCTTCCAGCTAGTCCATTTCTCCACATTTGGTATTAACTGGTGGGTCCATCTTCCGGTGTATTCTGCGTCCCATCTCAATTGCCATCTATAAAGTAGCGTTTTTCTGGCTTCTGTCTTTATTTTCCTTGGCTCCATTTCCGATGTCCTTGTTGCCACATGAATTTCCTGACTTTCCGTAACCAATAAATCCAAAGGTGGGGTGCTGGATATCACCTGTAGTTGAGACCGTCCTATAAGCCATAGCTATTCTTAACGCAATTGGCCTCTGTGCCGACAGCAGTTGCTTCTTTCCAACCGTGCCAGCCCAGACTGGTGCTGCATACATTATTTTTGACCTAATAGCACTGGCCAATAGTCTCCTCTTTCTTTCTTTTGGTCCGGCGACATTTGGCATCATCCGTCCTAGGCGGGCACTTACTTCCACACCTTTTTCACCGCTTCGATGACGTGCGGAACGAAGCTCAATCTTCTGTCTAGCTGAACACCGAGATAGGTTATTTGGTTCTTCCACGGAATTTCTGCCCCATCGATAAAGAGCTTTGGGCAATCAAATATCCTTCTGTCTGTCACCAGTATTGCCTCTGTCTTTTCAACTGCTATCTGTAAGCCTCTACTTTCCAGCCATCCTTTGGCTCTACTTAGAACCTTGTTGATTCCAGCCTCCAAAATCATCTCGTCTTCCGCCCAAGACACAACAATCGCATCATCTGCAAAGCCAATGATGGTTGGGTCTAGAGGGAGCTCCATTTCCAGGAAGTCGTCATACATTGCATTCCACATGAAAGGGCCAATCTTGGAACCCTGTGGTGCCCCACATGTCATTTCACCCCACAAGGACCACTCGTCATTTCCGTATAAGATCCACCTGTTGCTTAGGTAGTCATCTAGCATTCTTAACAGATATTCTGAGATTTTCTTCCTTTCAAGTGCTTCCATAATTACTTTCCATTTAGCGGAGTTAAAGGCGTTTCTGATGTCGATAGCTACCAGTGCGCAGAAACCTCTTTTTTTGCCCTTTCCGTTTTTCCCGTTCTTTGCTAACTCAATTACCTTTGAGATAGCGTCAACTGTAGATCTACCCTTCCGAAAACCGTATTGACGTTTGGAGAGCCCTGCCTCCTTTGTCATGTGGTTTTCTAGCCTTCCGAGGAAGAGTCCCTCTAGCAGCTTTCCTAGAGTGTCTAGCAGGGAAATGAAGAGGCCTCCGTTAGTGGTTTTTCTCCTTTTCTCAGCAGGATGACCTGCTTCTTCCAGTTCTCGTGGAATCTACCCTCCCTAAGGCACCAATTAAAATATTTGTAAGTATTGGCTCATGAAACAATTTTACAGCCGCTCTAATACTTTCATTAGGTATTTCATCCATACCTGGAGCTTTGTTTGCCTTTAGGTTCGCCGCAGCTCTGCGTAACTCTTCAACCGTGAAAAGGTCTTCTACCCTCACGTCTAAAGGCAATGGGATAGTTCTTTCCCGAGCTACGTCCCTCGGAAACAGGGTTGTTAGTAGCTGTTTCACCCATTCTGTGTCGTCCAGTTCTGAAATCCTTTGTCTTTTTACCAGCTTCTTTGTTACCAGCTTGTATGCTAGTCCCCACGGATCGTACTCTAAGCTATCTATAAGATGTTTCCAGCTGTTTCCTTGGCTCTTTTTAATTTGAATTTTTAATGTCTTCCTGGCTTCCTTCCATTCTTTTTTTAACTGAGGATTACCCATTGAGCGTGTGAACTTTCTCCTTGCTGTCAAACTAGCTGTTCGAAGACAGCTTAAATCGTCGTTCCACCAGTACATTGTTTTCCTTCCTTTTCCCTCCTCTGTCCTTCTCCGAGGCATACTCTTATTTCATGCTGCCGTTAGCATTTTTCTGACAGTTAACAAATTCATCCACTGATCCGAGGGGGCCTAACCCACGGCATGCTATACTCTAGCCTTGCTTCAATCTATACTCTATTGTGCCCCCCCCACATACTTCTAAGACAAGAACTCTCGTCTTTGGACCCCTCCACTCCTTTATAAAATGCAGCATATGAGATGTTTTTGCCCTGGATTTCTCTAGTGACTTGCCCTGAACTAATGATCATAAATATCATCTTACTCCTGCCCTACCAGACCTCTTTTGAGCAGGTCATCTATCCCGCAAGGTTGTCCTAGTGGCAGGTGTAGAATGTTCATTCTTCCATGTTTCTAACCCTTTCTGTCCTGTCTTTACTTCTGCGATTACTCCTGATTGACCGGTTTGACCTTTCTCTACAAGATTTATTATCTCCGTGTTATAGAGGAAATCTGTTGAATTGCAGTGACATCCCACACAAGCTTCTCTCTCCCCATATGTTTCCCATGAGCAACTAAGGAAAGGATGGTTTACTCGTCCAGAGCTGTACAGTATCAATACTGTTAGAGGTCACCAAGTAGTGTCTCACAGGCTATTTGACACCTTTTGCTCAGTGCCATTCACTCCATCAACATGGGTCACTTTATTGTACTTTAGGCTTGTGCTAAAAACAAATAACAAACAAGGTGGTGTAGAGATGAAGACATAGTAGGAGGGAGTTACTCATATCATAGTGGAGGATATCTTAAAATTTGACGGCCATTATGATTTGAACTGATCATAGTATAGTACAGTGGATGCTCGACATTCATGACTCCCAAACATTAGTCACTCACTATAACATCAAACTACATGTTTGTGTTGTCTGTTGTCTGTTGTCTGTTGTTCAGTAATGGGTACCAGTCAGTGTTTGTTGTAATTGAGGTGCTTATGCTTACCTTGTATTTCTTACGTTGTGTTTTCGACAGTTTTTTCTTAATACTAAAACTAGCTGTGGACATTTTAAACTGTAAGAATATTACTAAGATAAAAAAAAAATAGCTCCCATGTTGTCTACACTGAAAAATAAAAATATTCATAAGAGAGAAGTTATTGTTAACTTTTTGAATTTCATGACAGAGGAAGAAGAAATGGAACATTTGTTATTTCCGTAGAAAAATGGCAGTTGAGAGAGCAACCAGGGCAACAGGAGTATCGCTAAGCACAGTACAGCGAGTTAGGAAAGTTAAGAAGGAGAGTTTGAATTTGGAAACTGGAGAAGGAATTTCATTCACCACAATAGACAATATTAGAAATGAAAGAAAATTATTTCAGACCTCGATGATTTTGATAAAGTGACTGTTCATATAATGGTTCATAATTTTTATATTTAGGAGAAAAAAATCGCAAACTGTCAATTCAGTGCTCTCCGTTTGAGGCTAGTAGATATAGCATAAACTTTAATGGTAACAATTCCAGTCTACACAATATGTTACTATTAAAAGAGATGGGGTTCAAATGGCAATGAACTAAAAGTAATAGGTCTTTTATTATTGAGAAATATGACATTGTTCAACAATGAATCTCACATTTAAGCAAATGAAAAAGTATAGAAATTACAAGAGAAACAAAGTTTTCTTAGACAAATCGTACATTCTGTCTTCTCATATTCAAAATAATCTTGGAGTGATGACTCAAGCTATGGCATTTTGAAGTAAGTGTCAAAGAGAGATAATTGTGAATAGTCTATGTAGGAGGAGAAATGGGATTCATTCTGAATCCTCTGTTAATGTGTAAATCTATCATTAAAACAGCTGATTATCACATCAGATGAATCGGACAAATTATGAAAAGTAGATGACATAAATGTTAATACCTAACTTTCCTGAAAATAGCATTGTTGTGTTTGACGACACACTATATCATAGTGTTGTTATTGATAAAGTACTGAATTTTAGAAGTACAAAACAACACATGAAGAATTGGCTTGGTACAGCAACCAGAAAAACTTGTAATCCTACAAAAAATGAGAAAAGATATTCACCATATTGTGTTAGAAATACCAGTCTAGGCTAATCCACAAAGAAGTACATTGTTTTTATTTACTGTAGGGCAATATTTTATTTACCAACCGATTTTTATAAAAATTTTCCAAGGGTTCTAAAAAAGATCTTAAAGTTTACTATAACAATATCAAACTTGTTAAACGAATATAAACTATAGACTTCTTATAAAGAATACTCCTTTTTCAACACTTATGTTATTTATTTTCATCTAACCAAAGAAAATTACTCAAGACAGTATAGGATATAGCCTATTTACTAAAAAGACTTGAAAATAATAATTTAATAATTGTTTAATTAATTACAGAAGTAATAATAAAATATAAAATAATAGACTGGTGGTGTAACAGAGTAATCGCAAGATGTTATTGTAAAATGTCACTGTTTTTAAAAATTTTAAATTGATAATATTTTTATGGTAAGAATATATTTTATTAAATAGCATGTATAATTTCAGACAGATTGGTTGGTAAATATCATGCTTACAACAAATGAAAAATTGTAACCTTTTTGATTATACATTATAGTATTTTGTGAGATTTCTTCTAACGGATGTTTTAATTTTTATGTATTAAACTAAGGTTGAACAGTATCGTTTCAATAATCATTATTAAGATAGTAAATGCATGCAAATTATAAATATTATCTATCACAAACAAGCAGATTATAATAAGACAACACAGCAAAGTGGATTGTATATTTTTGCAATGTCGAATAGCTTGCTGGATAGATGTGATGCGCATGCATGCAGCCATTATTGCTCTCAATCGCTTAAGTTTCTGTGACGTATCCCAAAACTAAAGCTATCCCGCACTGTGAGTAAGGTGTAAAAGAGTTTATAGAATAGATCATGAAAGATACATCTACATGGGAGTGGGAAGTAGTGCAGCCCACAGGAAAACTTCAGAATAATATGAAGAGTAAAGATCTGAGGAGGCTGTTTGCACTGGGTGATGGGTTCGCCAACATGTACGTCATAGTTTATTCTCTTACAACAGTTGTTTTTTTTGCAATATTATTTTTAATAGCAACAATAACAAAAATACATATACTGATACATCAAATAACAGCAGAGGATTTTTCTTCTTATTTTTTATAACTGGGTTTAGATCAAGTAAATCAATTGTTTTTGTAATGTTATCTGCTTCATTTTGTAGATTGGCTAATTTGCAGTTTGAATGAGAAAAAATATGATTAGATTTTTCTCCCAAATGAAATCTCAAATAACTTAATCTCTTTTTACTATTTTCTCCACCACCAGTTTCTCTTGATTTTTATAACCAGCGATTGAAGTTGAATATTTCAGTTATGAAATCAGGTTCTCAGTTTATCCCTAACCATACTAAAAATATAATCTTCTCTTACTAACTGATAGTAACCAGAATTAAAAAGTAGATCTAGTTACATTTTTATAATCCAATTGCCCGTTATTCAAATCAGAAATTGAACAAAATGAGTCTTTGAATTTTAATGCAACTATCATTATTTATCTGTATTTTGTCAATTTGAATATGGCTTAATGTTATCATCATAAAAGAATGTATTATTAATTTATAAATATGTATCTCATATTTGATTTCATTTGTATATTTATGATTGTTTTTAGATGGTGAAGATGAAGAGAAAGAAGGAAAAAGTAGAAGTGGGAGTGAAAAGGGAGAGACTGACAAAGAAGGTGAAGCTTGTTATATAATAATCATTGTTATTTTATTTCTTGTTAAATTATTATAGTATACATTATTTTTTAACTTTGGTATTATAATTTATGTCCCTCCATGAGTCAAGTTACCAACATTAATATATTTAAATGAAACTGGTCTTTTTGGCGGTCCTTTATAATCCTTTCTGATTCTAAAATAAAATTATTGTGATGTACTTTTTGGTCGCATTAATATCACTGGAATTCAAAATTAGTTCATATTTTTATCTGAGGAACATTTTCACCTTTTTAATCATCTACTATAACTTTATTCCATACAATATGTATCAACAATTAGTGTCAGTTGTACACATTCTTCTTTTAAATCTATTGTTTTAATTTTTCAATTTAATAAAGATACTAACATTAACAAGTAATTAAACACTATTTTAATTTTTAAAATATTTCAGCTAGTGGAAGTGAAGATGAAGCTAAAAATAAAGAAGAGAATGATGCAGCTTCAGGAAGTTCTGGGTCTCGTAGTTCATCAAGATCCCGATCTAAATCACGTTCTAAGTCAAGATCTCGTTCTCGATCTCAGTCAGAATCACCTGCAGGTTCTCGTTCACCAACAAGATCTCGATCACAATCTCAATCAGGCAGTGCAAGTGGTAGTGGTACTGGTAGTGCAAGTAATAGTGGTAGTGAATCTGATGATGACAAATAACATTAAATTAATTTTCTTTTCTCCTAGCATAAACATTTTATTTGTTTTCTCTCTCTCTTTTTTATACACTATTTTACTAAACTTGTTATAACTGTACATAGGCCAAGTAGAAAACTAATTAATTGACTAAATATGAATTACTGTTTTAGTTTATATGAAAGTTCAATCAATGTTTTATTATAAATAAGGTTTACTTTTTGAAATATTTTTGTATCTACTTATAATTTCAATAAATGTTTTATTACGTTAGTAAGATTTACTTATATTTGAAATATTGTTGTATATAAGTTAATTTTAATCAATGTTTTATTACATCAATAAGGTTGACTTTGATTTGAAGTGTTGTTGTATATAAGTTAATTCCAATAAAGTCTTTTAAATTGTATATAGGCCTAATCTTGTGTTAAAACATAATACAGTAGTAAAATCCTTTTCCAACTTCAACATGTTTTATATAATATAGTAATTAAAATACTGATTTCTCAAAGCAAACTTATGTTATATATATATATATATATAATAAGTTGATAAAAACTAGTCTCTGTATTTATAAAACATACTTAGTAAAAGATACTTTCAAATCCAGTTTATAGAAAATTTTGAGCATCACATTTATAGAAAGTCTTGGTTTTCAATAAATATGCTCTATCTTATTTTAAATTTGATGAACACTTTCTGTAGCCAGTATAATAATTTATAATATATAATATCGATTTTATACAAAGATCTCATACAATATGTATTAAACACTTGACACTACAATATGTACTAAATTATTATACTGGCTACAGAAAGTGTTCATCAAATTTAAAATAAGATAGAGCATATTTATTGAAAACCAAGACTTTTTATAAATGTGATGCTCAAAATTTTCTATAAACTGGATATATTTATACAGTTTAAATGGATATATATATATGTATATTTATACATATATATAAAGATGTGATTCTTCTCTTCTAACAACTTCTACAAAATAATATTATTATACAGTAAAATCAAAAATTATATTTAAAACATAAAATTTTTAATGTTTTATACATTTTTTTAGTTATGTTGGTTTGAATTTTTCTTTCCAAATTCTCATTAAATTAGCATGAATTTTCTCCCAGTAGTTTCATTTTAAACTCCACTTTGTAAACCATGAAAGGAGATTGAAGGGATCTCTCCAAGACATTTGCCAATAACCGTAAGTATTACAGTCGGCTGGTTTTTAAGCTATCAACAGTAGGATCAAGCTATTGTTTTACTTTTTAACTATTCCTGGGTGATTGGTACAGAGTCTTAAAGCATTATTTTATATAAACATTTTGATAAGTCGCTGATCCCACAAAATTATCATAATTTATTGGGTATTTGTAGCATTGAATCAGGAGAAAAGTTTGAAAGTTTCATTTGTTGTCTCTAATGAAATCAATCAAAAGCCACAACTTTAATTCAAAACAAAAAGGTTATTTTTTAAGTAAGAACCGTTTGCGCTTAGCAACCGCGCAGGCTGTCACGTGATGCCCTCTCAAGGTTAGCCACTTTTGCCCAGTCCCCAACTATGCAGTCAGTTGATTTCATGTCTCTGCCACTGTTGGTTCTATCGTAACACTGCTTTGTTTGTCGCCATGTTAATCAATAAACCCGTCGATTGTGAATTACGCTCGGTTATTCGATTTTTAAACGCAAAACAAGTTTGTCACGCCAAAATTCATCTGCAGCTTGTTGAAGTTTATGGTGAAGGTGTAATGAATGACAGTAATGTGCGTAAATGGTGTAGGCTTTTCAATGAAATAAGAACAAATATTCATGATGAAGAACGATATGGGTGACCAAAAAAAGTTGAGGAGGAAATTCACCAAAACTGGCGCTTTACAATTGACAAGCTTCATGAGAAATTTCCACAAGTTTCAAGATCGGTTGTTTATCACATTGTTTCCGACAAACTGCATTACAAAAAAATTTGTGCGAGATGGGTGCCAAAAATGTTGATATAAGAACACAAAAAGAAGCGTTTGGCACATTCTTTGTAATTTTTGGAGTGATACGATAACAGTGGTGAAGAGTACTTGAATCATATTGTTACCGGTGATGAAACGTGGGTAGCATACTACACTCCAGAGTCTAACGTCAATCCAGTGAATGGCATCACTCAAATTCACCGACAAAAATTCAAATAAGAAAATACTGAAAATCATGGCCACGGTCTTTTGGGATCAGAAAGGTGTTCTTCTTATTGACTTTCCAAGATTTATTGACTTTCTTATTTATTGCCAAGAGGAATGACCATAAATGCTGAGAGATATTGCGAAACACTAACCAAGCTTAGACACGCTATTCAAAACTGCCGGCGGGGACTTCTGTCTAGCGGCGTTGTGCTGCTTCACAATAACGCTCGGCCTCACGCTGCACCAATGACCAAGACTTAACTGGCCAACTTTCGATGGGAATTACTGGACCATCCCCCCTACAGCCCTGACCTGGCACCATCAGACTTTCATGTGTTTCTTAAACTCAAAGAATATCTTGATGGAAAGCGATTTGAAAATGATGAAACTGTTACTAACTGGTTAAATGCTCAAACGGCAGAGTTCTATGATGAGGAGATCCAAAAGCTTGTGTCACGACTTAACAAATGCTTAGATATTCGTGGTGACTATGTAGAAAAGTAAAAATATGTTCATACTTAAGTTTTTGATACAATTTATGTTCATAAAAAAAATTGCTGTTACTCCACTTAAAAACTGTTTTTACTTAAAAAATGACCCACGTATAACCACAAATTGTCTCCTTCCCTTAATTGTTGTAAGGTCTGGGAATTAGTGATAATATGTTCTATGCATCTGTAGGCTCTTTGTCCTTTTCTGTATAATATTTAAAAACGTGTACTGATAATCAAACACCATATTTATGGGAAATGGTGGTATTTTAGGTAATGATTTGGTTTAATGACACCTCTGAAAATACTTAGCAAAGGCTTATAATCTGTTATTTAGTAACCTCCTGGAAAATTGTAAAAGGCACTTCTTCACACAGTTCACTATTGGTAATGTCTCTGTAATGAAATTGTTACGGTTTGTGGTGTTCAGTTTTTGAGATCAAAATGATACAGTACATTCTTGATGATCTACTTAAGTGAAACAACACACTGCCAATTGACAATATGAGAATTGTGGTGGTAAAATACATAAGTGATACTCATATATTATAATGAATCAAAAATCATCTGAAAAAAAACAACATTGCTTTAGAGATGTTAATTCACTCCAGTCTACAGCTCATGCCCCGAATCTTCATATAATTTCACAATGTTTTTCATATAACACCATTTAGAAAAGTTCAATGGCATCAGATTAAGACATCTTAGAAACCAAAGAACAGTACCGGTATTACCAATCTATCAGTTTGGAAACTTATCATGAGACTCAAAACATAGGATCTATCTTCCTGTCACACCAATCTTTTCATCATAAATCACACAAATCGTTTTAATTAGAGGAAAACAATCTTAACATGTCAAAATAAATGTCACCTGTACCTGTATTTGTTAATTCTATGAATACGAAAGACTTCATAATCGTACGTTCATACTTTAACACACACTATATAGTTTACTTTCTGTGAATCTCGAACTTATTGCTGGTATCAGAAACAGCTGTATTAAAAAACTTATTAGAATTATATTATTGTATTTTGACAATTGATGCAGAAAATAAATATTGGAAAAAGATAATTCTAATATTTTGTGTAAACCTTTTATATCATTATCGTCTTTGTTTTCTATGGTCAAATTTTTATAAAGTATTATCTTAAAATAATTTAATTTATGATGTATAAAAATTAAAATGCTGATGAGAACGTCGGTTGGTGTACATTCTCAACACATTTGCTGCGGGTCACGGCCCGGGCCGTATTTCATGCAGTCACCGCCACGCGCACCACGGCCCAGGCCATTCTATTCCCATTTAACTTTATTAATTTAGTGTGCTGTAGCACTTCGGTGTAGTGTAGACAATTGATTTTGTAGTAGCGTGTTACTGAAGTCTCGGCCTTTGTTTTGGTTCCCGTCGTTCCTTGTTTCTCCGGTGTTAAATAGGAATAGAACGGCTTGGGCCGTGGTGCGGGTGGATGAACTAGCCACTTGGTTGTAATAATACGTTTTCACATGTTGAATTTAGAAGAAAGGGTTTTTGTATGCTCGAAAAAAAAACTTGTGACTCATTTTTTGAAACGTTTTAAAATTGAAAAGAAAAAATGGTCACGAGCATTGAAAACTGACCTTACATTATAACGGTAATATCTAGACTGGTTCTTATCTCTTTTGGTAGAGTTCAATGTCGGATCGCCTGAGGTTGCGTTCAAAGTCTGTCAACCAGATCGTAGTAGGTGATAGATACCCACAATCTGGCTAACATGAAACTAAGAAATTAAATCTGTAAGGTGGATAATTTAGACGTTACATGTTATGTACTGAAATACTCTAAAATCTAAATTATATATATTATGTAATGCAGTTCTTATTCCATAGCATACACTTCATAAAAAAAGTTGGTAAGTCAGTTAAGCAATAATAAGTACTGTCTTTTTCTAAGTCAATTTATCAAATTTTACGATAAGCTCAATATTTGTATTAGAATTCTATCCTGACCATTAATTATGTATATTTTTTTCCTTAACCCGTTGCGATCGGAATGGATATTTGACGCTATTCCTCAGCGATCGCGCGGCCAGCTCTACTGACCACCGCCATTCGCATGCCAAGTCGGATTTTTTTCCACAGCAGTTGTCTTTTGAGATCGGACGGCCAGCGGTGCTGGCCAAGTTGAAATCCAACGAACGCTCGGGCGTCCAGCAGGACTGGCCAACAATGTATGTTATCGTTTGTAATATTCAAACTATGGTATGATGTCTGTAGAGTGCTGCAAACTTGTGAGGAATTATTGAACTAAATGATCAGCTGGTTTGCAACATTATGTCGTAAAAAAATGTGGTAAACTAAGGTAAAACAAAGTAGGCTACTGCGCAGTGTGTAGCGATAGGAGACAAGGAAAAGAAAGAAAAAGAAGAAAGGGTTTTTGTAAAACTAGTTCAAACAATCCTGGACTTCTTATGGGTGAATGTTTTGAAAAATACCACTCAGTGAAAAAAATAAAAGAAGATTAAAACACAATAATTACTTATCGTTTGTATGAGTGACAAATAGATGTAGCCTACGTTTTACACGTTTAGTAAATAAATAATTAATATTACTTTCAATTTTCAAACAAATGTATGTCATAATTCAATATCTTATTTGTTTTGATTTAATAAAACAGCAGTATAAAATTACAATCATTTATTTATTACAATTTAAATCCCCTATGCTAACATTGCAGGTTTTCAGTGAAAACAATTCTGAGCTGCCGGGAGAAAGCCGACATTATGAATGCCGAGTTGACGCAGAGTGGAGCGTGGCCAGTACAGCTGGCCATCCGACCGCCGGAACCAATTTATGCGGAAAGAATTCCGAGTGGCTGCTGACTGCGTTGTGGCCACTCCTAAATTGGCCTTCCGATCGCAAAGGGTTAATGACCTTTTGCAATGATTTTTTTAAAAAAAAATGTTGAAACAATTAGTACACTGTACACTTCTACTAATATAATAAGAAGAATTTTTGTAATGTAATAATATTGTTTATAATTAAAGGTTTAATTAAGTATAATACACTTTTTTACCCCATACATGAATTTCAAATACAGTATGCATTTACCTTTAATATTCATTTCTTGAGCAGGCATCAAGGACATTTCTATTAGAATACATTTTGTTTGCTTATCCAAAATGAGTGATTTCTCCAATAGTTAGAAATCAGGACATCGATCTCCATAAAACACACCAAATTTAATTAAACAAATTAAAAACAGCAAGCAACTTACTGAAGAGCACTGTCATGCTCTCCGATTTGTCCAAAATCTGCAACCAGAATGAAATAAACCATTCATTATGGTAAACTGATGGACTTAGCCGGTCAGCTCTGTTATGTGATCTCCCACTTGGAAACACTGCACTTTAAACCACTTCGACAATCATACTTAGAAAACCAGTGTTCGTAATATCCCTACTTTTACACCGGACATGCACTCAGGCGCATGGGCGTCATCACCAGTTCATTATTGGGGGGGGGGGGGATTTTTTTAAATTAAACTTTTCAAAACATCGTATTTATGCGTTTGTAACAGAAATGTAACGTTAAAAACCCTAGTAAAGACAAAGCCTGATGTTTACCTTTTAAGGTTTTAAGTAAATCATTCGATTTTAGCAAAAATATTTTTACATCTCAAATATTGGGGGGGGGGACGCATCCCCCCCCCCCCGGCGATGACGCCCATGCTCAGGCGACGGTATGTATGTTGGTGGAAGGGATTTGTTAACTTTGAAACGACATAGAGGGTGACTATCTTTCACAGTAGCTGAAGACTATATAGAAGAATTGATAACCAGAAAAGTCGAAGTTTCTCTTAAGTTCTATGCAATAAAGGTAAAAGAAAGTTAGAGAGTGATTGAAAAAAATAAAGTGTCCCAAACTGAGTCAAACGAGAATAACCATTTTTACCGGGTAGTTGACCCTTTCAATGACGAGTTGGAAGTGTGGAACTTTAAACAAAAATTTAATAGGCCTAATAGAAAATGAACTTCCTATCAAAAGAATGAATTTATTGATAATAATCAAAATTCCACTATTAATGTTGATTTAAAAAAAGAATTTGTTTGTAATATAGTTGTTTACTAATAACGTAATTTTCTCGTATTTATACTATGTAAATCTAGTTTTTTTTTTCTATGCATTCAGTTAAAAGAATTATGGTGTTATGAAAAAATGAATTTTTTACTATGGTTTTCATGTGTGTTTTTCTGAAGTATTGTTCATAACTAGTGTCAAAGGGACTTTTTCGGTGTTTGTTCGAATCATTCTCGTGTTCTGCTCTACTCGCACAGAAAATTCGATCTATCAGCAAAAATCTGACTTTAGGTACTAGTACCGAAATATTACAGTAATTTCACGTATTATGATCCTTGTACTTAATCATTAAGACAATAATGTATAAAAAAGTAATTATATCATTATTATCATTAAAGTTTATTTTTTAATAATCATCCACTTCTACTAAACATCCAAATTTACATAATAAGTTTATATTATATAGCGTATAGCGTATACATCTTTAGGCGGAAGTGGTTATGTTATATAGGAGCCATTTCCTTTACGGAATAATAGTTAGTCTTTTGAGAGTGAACACGTTTCCCGTTTTTACTTCTGTCTTTCGTTCACTATGGCGGTAGGGAAAAACAAGGGTTTGTCGAAAGGTGGCAAGAAGGGTGTCAAAAAGAAGATGTAAGTAGATTTCTAACAATATTCTTCTACACTTTATAGTAGATGTAGTGGGTAGAATATTCTATATTAATATAAAATGTAATGTAAAGTAAACTTTGTTTCACTACTTAGGCCTATTTATACACACCGTCGATATCGGGTCCCACATTTTAGATTTTTTCGTGTCTTGTTGAATCAAATTTGTTTTAGTTCTAAAAACAAATGCTTTGTCGAATTAAGTGCATATTAACAATAGTACTATAATCATTTGTGTAGTTGTTTTCTTAATAATTAATTTACCACAAGGATGTAGCATATTTTCACCATGTGGCTAGTAGGCCAGTGTGGTTCTTTTTTTTATATATATTATAAATCCAAATGATTTTTATCATAATTCATTTGTGGTGGGGAAGTCAGTGTTATACTCTTATACAGTAGATCTTTTCACTTTGATTGCTAACATCATTCATTACAATTATTAATTGGGATACTTGACTCCCCAGTAATTATGCATTCTACCTTACCCTGAAATTTAGTTCACAAAACCATCGAAATTGTTTACTATCTATTTTATTTTGAAACAATTAGATCATATTTGATGTCGGAAGACACTTTTTAAGTAACAAAATACATTTCTTTAGTAGAATATAAAATAAAAGTAAGAAATTTAACCAGCTCAGGTTATGAATGGCTATGTTAATATTTATGAGTAAATGTTTACTTTAAGGTGGCACATTATTTTTCGGATTTTATTTTTTTATCATCAACTACATATTACCTTACTTCTTAACAATAAATAATGTTTTTCTTGCGCAGATCTTAAAGGTGGCACATTATTTTTCGGATTTTATTTTTTTATCAACTACATAGTACCTTACTTCTTAACAATAAATAATGTTTTTCTTGCGCAGGTCACTATTTTTCACTGAAAAATCACAATAAAGAACTATCAAATCGGACATTAGATATAATAGCAGATGCTCACATTTACGTCTCATATGTTACTAAAGATATTTTAGTCTATAATAACAACCGTGATCACAGATCATGTGATATGCTGTGAATCCTCCATATTAATAATATTTAATTTCAAATTATTAACTTCAATGAACATATGAAAGGTTTGGTCAGGTGTTTATAGGCCTATATATATAGCTATCTGGCCAAACCTGTCTTGATATATAATTATATCTTAAAGTAAGCAAATTATTAACTTCATTAAACATACGATAGGCAACCTGGACAAACCTTATACCTGTTGTGATATGAAATAGCGATGTAGCGTAGTCTCATCGTGTAATGCACATGTGTCAAACCATATGAATGCTATAATGTTTTAACCTAGAAATCCGTCGGATTTGGTAAATGTTAGAATGTGTTTTTTCAGTGAAAAATAGTGATCTGCGCAAAGAAAACATTATTTATTCTTCAAAAGTAAGGTATGTAGTAGGCGATTACAAAAAGAAATCAAGAAAATAAAGACCACTTTGAAGTAACATATACCCTTTAGTGAATATGTTATCAACATTACTTTATTTTCAAATAATCAGATCATTTTAAAATTCAGATGAAATTTTTAAAGTCACTAAATGTGTTTGTTTATTAGAAAATAGGTAATATTAAAGTATGAACTCGAGTTAACGGTGAGTAGCGTCTAAGTTGCGTTGTTATGTAAACAAGGTCTCGGCAGATATAGCCTATATATATATAACCAAACCTAGTCTGATAAAGGAACTACAGGTCTGGGAAGGTTTACCAGACCTTCAGTTAGTTCATTTATCTGCTAAGACCTATTTCACATCATTATGAACTCTTACAGCGTAGTGATATTTAACCTGTCAAAAGTCATGTAATGTGCATGCGTCCAACAACACACTATTATCGGAATCTCAAGGCCAGGAATTTGATATGACAAATAATATTTGAGCTATATTTATTTGACAGTGAAAAAATGAATTTTGGGACTTGAAACGTG
The DNA here is from genome assembly GCA_963513935.1 of Aphrophora alni. NCBI lineage: Eukaryota > Metazoa > Arthropoda > Insecta > Hemiptera > Aphrophoridae > Aphrophora > Aphrophora alni. The sequence continues at coordinate 111,419,192 of OY740769.1, forward strand.
TCTTCTGACAAAAGATATCCGATTGCTTGAATACAAGGTAATTAGTTAATGATTTCATAATTTTTAATAATAAAATCCAATGATAATGAACAATAGATATTTACCATATATATATATATATATATATATATATATATATATATATATTGTTACCTAGCCAGACTTAATAAAACAAGTGATCATACATTCAATGAGTGACTTCATGAACATAGTATTAAATATTAGCTTGGCATTTCTAACCTATGTAGCTGGATTTTGTACTTTAGTAAATCTCATTTTCTACTAACCTAATGTATTTTGTGAATTGAAAACTATTTTCTGACAAAAAATATGATCTGATTATTTGAAAATAAGGTACTTTATGATTTCAACAATTTTGTATAGAAAAATCTGAGGCCTAATTACAACCGATATTTACCCAAATAACGCATTGAAAACAAGGAAATCCAGCTGTTGTTAGGTCAATTCCAGGTCTGGTTAGTTTATTACGAATGCAAGTCCAGCTCTAATTTTGAATGGCTATGTTAATATTTGACATTTGTCAAATTAGTGAATGTGTCATCGCTAGATGTTTATTATTAAAACATACTTGTCATGGTAAAAAGTTTTTGTTTTATTAGGTTGGTTAGGTGACTTATATAGTCGCCTCCCCAAACCCATTTCTTATGATTCTTCAATCATACAAAGTCATGATTTTAAGCTGTAATGCGCATGCACCATTATATATATGATTATATATATATATATATATATATATATATATATGTATATATATATATTATATATAATATATATAATATGAAGTTATTGTACCAAACTTGTGGTAGGGGTTTCAGTGCTCATTGGACATCTATTAATGTATTTTGGTACTTTAGATGGGTCTTCCAACATCAAATGTGGTCTAATTGTTTCAAATTAAGGTAGATAGTAAACTACATATCAGGGCAGACTAAAATGTATAATTACCAAAACTATATTATTATATTAATACTATCGTAACGGTTAGATTCAATATGTGTAATCGGCGATTCATACTTTTCTAACCTATTCAGGTTTGACAATTAGAGTTCACCATAACATAAAATATAAATCTCTATTCCGATAATGAAAAACAATATGCAGTTGCCGTACATACAATATGTATGTTTTTATTCGGTAATCAACATTAACAATGTTTTTCGATCCAAATTACAGTTCGTGAGTCTCAAGCTTTGAAAATTGTGGGTAGCAGACTATCCATAACTACTCGAAACAAAAAGAACTGTACTAATTAACTACAGTGAGGTCGCGAAAGTCCGAACGGCCTATATGATGTTCTAGAGTTATGGAACTTTTTTTAACAGTTATTTGATCTGAGTCACTAGGTCAGTTCTGCGATAAATGTACTGTTTACTGTGGGTGGAAAGTAGTGTATAACGTGCTGCTAAATGTTTAATTGCTTATGTTGAATTTTATTTTTGATACATGTAATAATAAATTTATGTTATTGTATTTTGTTTTGTTTTTAATGTTCTAATAATCTGATCATCTTTTGCAATCAAATATTGATATTTATTAATGCGATCTCCCTGTATTTAAAGTATTAACGCAATAGTGATTGGTAGACCAGTAAAAGAAATGTAGAATGTGTGCTATACATTCACATAAAAATAAAACAGGAATAGAGTCACGAGCAATGACTGAACTAACGTATTAAGGTTTAGATTAGATTATAAGCTTTTCATCAAAGAGAGGCGCTACTATAATAGCCAAAGCATTTGTTCCTCTACTTGACCCCTTTTCTTTTTTGAATTGTTATATTGGTTTCCTGAGTCTAGTAACGAATAAATAGGTTTACAGTCCTGTTTTTATTTTTTCTTCCTATATGCTACAATAACATATATATATATTTATCAGAAAGAAAAAAATCAAATTATATTGGTATGAATTAAATGTCTTATTATAGTCTTTTCTTTAAGTAAAAAAAAAAAAAAAATCACTATTATCTCAGGTGGGGTTAGATGCTGACTTTTTTCCAATCTTATAAAAAAAAATATATGGACGTTAATTATAAAATAAAAGATTAAATTAAGTTCAATATTTACACATATATGAACGAATAACTATGATCAAAAAATTTATGAATGAAATGATATAGTTCTATATTATTTTGTCCACCTATTATATATACATTATACACTGGTGAAAGTCTACTATAATGAATATTTGCTCCGAATCTAGGCTGTTGGTTTGATCTCACCATATTAGAAAGTTTCCCTCATATTCAACTGTTTCTTGTTTCCCTCTTCACAATCGTAAATCGAACATCCTTATACTAGACAACTACCGCACTATTTCACTTGAACAATTCCTCTAAACTTGGATAAAACATATACATTTGCTCAGAACGAAAGCTGGATTCACCAAATCACTCCCCACTTTCACAATGATCTTTATGTATGAATAAGATGATGATAATGATAATTTTTATTTATTTATTTTTATACGAATTTATGATTTAATTTTGAATAGTAAGTTTCTTTATTCCAAATATTAAATTGTATATACATTAAACAAATTACTTCTATATTTTAAAATCTTAATACTAATCTATATATATATATATATATATATTTCTTTTTAAATTTAAATTTGACGGGATCGATAGACGATTCAGGTCTCACATGTTATTGCGCCAATCAGAACGATAGTTTCGAAGATGGGCGTGTCCCTTCAATGACATAATTTCATTGTTCGCTATTTCCTCACACATCACTTTGATGTAATCAATTTTATAAAATTCTTGTAGACATTTCGAATTGTTACAATGCCTATGTTTATAAAGGTATATAGCCTAATCTGCTAAATTCATTATACGAATAAAGCTTTGTGACTATTTGTAAAAATAATAAACTTATATAAGTAAAATTAGAAAATGTAAATATTCACTTCAAATTATAATTATATCTAACCTAACCTAACCTGCCCAATATTTGAAATCATGGTTTTATTTTATTTAAAATTATTTATTATTTTTTTATGTGCGTCATTCTGTTACATTCTTCTAATTCTAGTTTTATACGGCTAATGCGACTTTAGTGTTGTTGCGATATGATTCTAGTACTGCAGTGTTTTATAAACATAATTTTTCTTCACATTCATTTTAAATACAGTAACTTTGTTCACTTCTTTAGAGTAAATAAATATTAATTTCTGATATTTTTCATTTTATCTGGAAATTAAAAAAAAAAAAAAAAAACATCTAAAATATTGGTAGGGAGGGAATATCTAGAACTGATACTAGATAAACAGTGTAGATTGTAAAAACAGGGTTTGCATTATTAGTTTCTTCAGTAAAAAAAAGAAGTGGATGACCTGGACTTTTTTTCTGCGGTGCCATATAAAGTGATTAGGATGTATAAATGTTTAGTAATTGTTGGGTTGAATGGTCCTATGCTATTCGACTTTCGAATTGGCTCTGTCATTGGATATTTGAAAGTTATCAGGTCCATTTTTTAGCAATATGGTGCCATATTGCTAAAAACCAGTAATTATGAAATGGTATTTTTGATATTATGATATGACTAAGCAATCATTGTTGCCTCCTTGGTTCTTAATTAATTATGTCTAGCTGTTTTTGAATTAATTCACTCTCATAGGGCTCCAGGATGATTTGTGTTTTAATTTCAGTAGAAAATCTGAATTAAATGTTATTCAATATTTCCAGAATTTACTATGTTTATTATTCTACAGACATTTGTTTTTGCAGTACATTGCAATTTCTTAAATTTTGATATCTCTTTTCTCTCTCTTTTAAATATTTGCTACAAGGTGGTATGCCAAATTGAAATAATTTAAATTTACAATTATATTTGATTATGTAATCAAAGGTTGGTATGTCAGCTTGCAAATATTACCTTATAGCTATTACATTTAGACATGTTTAAAATAATATAGTATGAATTCTACTTTAACACTAGTTATTTAAGATTTTATAGGCTTCACTTAGTGATTTTGAAAATAAGGAATACATTAATTCAATTCTCCTGATATAAAATCAATTATACAAATATACAATGAAACTATTTGCTGGGTTTATTAACAATATGAATAAAATTTAACACATAAAATCAATGAAACATAAATTTTAAAAGAATTGTTCTTAATTCATTGCTGTCAACTCTGTCAAATCAGAGTTAGACTAAATGTTCATTTGTTTGACCTTATCAAAATCTATAAATTATATTATTAGACACTAGAATTGATTATTGTTCATTAGTAACAAACAAAATAAGGAAATCAGTTGGAAGTTTCATAATAATCACTATAACAGTTTGTGAGATTATGTCATTCTAATTGTTCAATTGGCTATCACAATGATTATATTTACATAAGTGAAAATAGTAGTACATTAAACACAAATCTTATCTCAGATTTGGAGTAAGTGCCATCTTTTCCCAAGACTAGAGGGTAGCAACAAGATACAAATATACAAAATTATAATTCAAAAGATGATGAAATGGAAATGTGTAATTATGTGAAAGGATAATGTAAGTTCATTCATTTCTATAGTTATAAAATATATTATACTAAGATTTAGTAGAGGGATAAAATAACTTCTCAAATAACTAAAAATTAATTAAAATCTATTTTGCATATTCAACTTATAAAAAAATTAAAAGTTCGGTTCAATGAGGATTGAAAAGCCAATGAAATTTTATCGGCCAACAGTGAGCTTATTTCCTTTTGTTGGCGTGTCTTTGAATTTTATGGGTCAAAGGTATCTGCAAATAATTTTGTTTTGCTTGTTATTTTCTGATCAAAGGTCCGGGTTTTAGGATAGAAATGGACTGTTTGTCTAGCGTTGTTCATAGTTGTCGCTAGATGTAGTAGTGGTTCATTCATTCGTATTTTGATTTGTAGAGGAAAATTACGAAATGTTGCAACATTGAAAAAAAAAAGATGTTATTAGTGTCCACTCTCTTCTCGCTTAGACCTATGTGTGTTTTAAAAGAATGAGCTTGAGCTTCCTCTTTCTGATTGTAAAAGAATTAGTTCTTATTTGATATATTCTATGGGACATAATAAATGTCATTTTTGTTAAAAAACATGTCACCGAAATTAAAATGTTTTTCATAATCTATTATAAATTATCGGATAAGTAGAACCCTAATTTAATTTAATGTATAACAGCACAAATAACATCTGAGACTAAGCATTATAAACTAATAAATAAGAAGAAATAAAATTAGGGTAAAATAAAAAGCCAAAGCCCCTATCGAATGAATTAGTAAATATACGCCCAGCTGATATTTGTAATCGCGATTAGAAACAAAATTTAACCATTTAAATAACAACTAATTAACCCATAAATTGAATTATTATAAACAATATGAATTTAAAAGTGTATCAATATAATCAAAAATTGCCTAATATCCAGAAAAGGTATAAAATACCAGGACTATATACAACAGCGGAAGACGATCGGCACTTCAACAAACGATGCAGAGAAGAGATCCCTCCGCAACGAAGCAAAAACCCGCTTAGATATGAAAATTATTATTAACATTGTAGCATTCGACATAGCAAGAAGCCAAAAATTCCACCTCCAAAGTTTTTTTTATAATTAATAAGTGTTTTTTTATTTTTTTTTTATACAGTGAATAAAAGTAGTGCAAATACAGAACTTGGTATATTCTGTCTAATAACAGTTAAACATTTTCTTTTTTTTATCAATTTAAAAGGAACCTTATTAAAGGCCTAGAACTATTAAGTAACCATTATAAGAACTTGAATATTAAAATTTTTTTTTTTAAATTTAATAAACTTTCACTACAATTTATATATGCGTTTTTAAAAATAAAATAATACAATCATCCCAGCCGAGTGCCTATCCCGAGATTAATTGAACTAATTAAAATATATTTCTAAATATAAATTTACTATATAGACTGAGCTAAGCCTAGAGGCATTTGAATTGAACATTTATTTCAATTGTAATTACTAAAGATCAAAGACTAATTAAAAATATTTCAAATATGATTTTGTATTATAATAATTAATAAATAACTGTTTAAAGTGATATTGTTAACTAATCTCTAGTTTTTCATTTTAATAATTTTAGACTTAGAATTTAAAAAAAAATTATTCATAAGTAAAAATTTGTTATAAATGAAATTTTTGATTTCTTTCAATGAACATCTTTTTTTATTAATTACTTCTTAAATGATCATCAAATAGGCATATAAGGTTGGTCATATATTCTGTTACTCATTAACATTAATATTTTTCTGACTTCAATATAAGTTTGTTATTATTTAAGTGTCATGGAAACACTCTTGTAGGCCTACATTTGTTAGGCTAACTTACATTTGCTATAAAAAGAGTAGCAGTTAAAAAGTAAGTAATATATATATATATATATATATATATATATATATATATATATGTTTGTATTGCTCTTTGTTAAAGGTACATTTTGATTACAGCTGTTGGTAACATTCTTAAAAATCAGTTGTAAACTTTTTATGATCCCATTGTTGACAATTATAAGTAATAATGTGATGTCCCTTGGAAGTTGTGTCCAAATTGGAAATTCCTGTTATTACTTTTCTATGGGCTAAAAAATGTATTTTCACTCAAATACATTTTTAATGGTGGTTAAGTGAAGATGACAGTGAAAAAGCTTTTTCTCACCAGACCATTGCAAAATGGTGCGAATTGTTTAAAAATGGTTGCAGTGAAATTAACCCTGGCACATGTTAATTTTCTTCGTTTGTTTAAAAATTAATAAAAAATATTATTTTTATACAAAACCAAACTTATGACATCATTTTTCTTAGAAAGATGCATAGAATTCATCTATGTAATAAAAAAAAAAAAAAATTGAAACGGTTTTGGAGTAAGTATGTTAGATGTCAAAAAATGAAGTTATAATTTTTCAGAAAAACCTGTATCATCCAAAATCAATAGCTTACCACCTTTTTCTAAGATATACAAAAGTTTTGTGTAATATATTTAGAAGGGGGAAAAAAAAATTTGACGAAAAAAGGTAAAATGGTCTTTTTTTCAAAAGGTTAGGTTTGAAACCTCGACAATTTAGGCGTAATTAGTAATTATCTAAAGCTAGGCCTAAGACAAAATCACTAGATTTCACTAGAACAATAAACTTTACAAAGAATAACACACATATACACTTGTATAATCAAATAAAACACTCAATATAAGAAAATTTGCTTTTAGTCCTAGGTTTAAAACTTACATCTTGGTTAGTCCGAATATAAACCATTCAAAAACTAGAACTTCACTCAAAAAAATAAACTTTAGGAATAAAAACACATATTGTAACTTGTATACACAATTTTTATACACAAACCTTCAAAATAACAAATATCTAATCCCAAAACAATATGCGCCTCGCCTTTCTATTTCAATTTATGTCACACAGTTGCCTATGTTCGGAGTTCAAAACAAAAGCCTGTAAGTACCTATCTGTTGCCTATATCAACTACTACCAACTTGGAGAATGAAATCTCTACAACATACTATAAAGATCGATTACAAAATATCGATTGAACAATCGATTATCTTATTTAGTAATATGCACCGAATGCCAAGTGAAATTCTTTCCGTTTGGTACTTCTTTGGTTAGACAGTAATATCTCGCAAAGTGTTTAGGTCGACCTGTTTAATAGAAAAATAGATTTATGATCATATGGGAAAAAATGGCGTCGCTTTTACTAAAAACTGCACAGTTCAAATATTTGATTTACGCATAAAAATATGCAAACTTCACCAATTTTTTGGAATATTATTTATAACGTTTTGTGGTATTTTTTTTTTGCATGATTATGTATCTACGGAATGCTTTCCAACGGTATTTTATTTATTGCGATAGGACGATTCTAAGTGAGCGTAATGTTGAATTGAAAAATACGTGTTTTCCGGTTGTTAGACTAGACCATGCATTAAAAATCGACCCGCTAGCGGTTTGGATAACCGTCAGAGGGTTAAGGAGGCCATCGAATTCGGTCATGGATGGCAATGTTCAACAATAGATTCTTGCAAACAGAATAATCACGAAGGACTAAATCATAACTGAGATCGATATTTCTCATGGAAGTGTGCACAGTATCATGAGCATCTGCAGTTTCGAAAAAATCGTTGTTCGTTTTAGTATTTCTACCACAATTTTATGGAGTCTCCAATTTTTTAGAAAACCAACATGGTGGCAAACGACTCACAGATTTGTTAGGAGAGTCAGAAATGAGAGTGCACTCACAGTGAACATTGTCCTCCAGCAAGCCGAGTGTTCTGCATGCCACTTGGATTGTAGGGTAGACTACTGCTGCGCTTGTTGGGTGCCTCTCATACTCACTGCAGAACAAAAGATACACATTTTTCAATTGGCTCTGCAGTTTTTGCTTCATTACAAATGGGAAGGCAATAAATTGTTTGACAAAATTGTCCACTGAAGTTACTGAAGATGAAAGCTGGGTCCATCATTTCATTGAAATTAAACGAAGTTCACACGAATGGACATGCTCAATCTTCACCTCCAAAAGAGTTTCGATAGGTTCCATCAGCAGGGAAAGTGACGTTGAGTTTTTTTGACAATCAAGATGTGCATACTGAGTTCATATCAAAGGGAACAACAATTATTGCAGCAACTAGCTTACTGTGAATCCTTGAAAACTTTCAAAAAGTATGCTTCTCTATGATAATGCAATTCCTCGTTCTGCTTGTGTCACAAAAGGCCTCATAATTGGAAGAGTGGTAACATCCTCTGTATAGGACCAGACCTTGCGATTGTACCTTGTGATTTCCACATGTTCAGTCCAATGAATGAAGCTCTTGCCAAACAGTCATTCGGAAACGATGAAGTGAAAAATGCAGTAAGAGAATGGTTGTCAGAAGTTAAACGCAATTTATGTAGTTAAGGAGTTGATGTAAAACTTGTCACTCGATATGATAAATATCTGAATATGGCGATTATGTAAAAAAAGTTTTATTTGTAGTTTGCTAGTAAATGCAGAAATTTTCTTATTTTTACAACTTCGTTTTTTTAGGCTACTGCAAATTTACTTTTTGACTGTCTCTCTTATTTTAAAAGTGTCTGAAAAATAAAATTGAAGTGCTATATATATTAATATAATTAAATAATTTTTGCATATTGTTATTAAATTGATAGGCCTACATGGTATATGCATAAAGTGTTTTACTTTGGGGTTTACTTTACAAAATGTTTTACTTTATTATAATATAGCATTAACTTTGATATTACCTTATTACAAATTATTTATTAAATTTTTTATTTTTTATTTACAGTGTGGATCCTTTCACCCGTAAAGATTGGTATGATGTAAAAGCACCGTCTGTATTCACAACACGACAGATTGGCAAGACTTTAGTGAATCGTACCCAAGGGACAAGTAAGAGTTTAATACCTTTTAGTAGTAGTAGTAATGTTGTTTTCTTCTTCAAGCACCATCTGGGGCTCACGAAAGTAAGGGAATCTATATCTTTTTTCATGTAATGGGTTAGATCCCTCATTTTCATCTTTCTTATCAGGTCGTTCTTGACCACTCTGATTCTTTTCCATTGAATTAACAGGTCATATCCTGTAGTTCACTCCTGTTCCGTTCCGTAACAGTATTTTTTTTCTATAATAGAATCGTTAACCCTATAACAAATCCCCAACTCTTGTTCATTTCTGACTCTGGTGTTATTAGAGTATTTGAAGACAAGTAGTCTGTATTTACTCCTTACTAAATCTGTTTATTCTTCAAAATTGTAGAGTATGATTAGCTTATTTAGTACTAGGTTAACAAAAATCTGAAAAACTGAATTACAAAATTATTTCTATAATTAACTGAATAATGATATATAATTCTTATATATTAAGATGTTTATATATAGTTAAAGCTAAAGTATTTGTGCAGAAGTGCTTGGTCCATTATTTTTTAAAGTATTTAGGTAATTTATGACCTGTGAATGATTTGCCTCTAAAAATGGATTTGTTAGATGATATTGGCTGATGTAGAAAAATTATAGCCTAATTATTTTCAGTGTAATGTAGTGAATGAGGGTTCTTTAGACTGTTAATTTTGTCAAAAATCTGTTAATATTTGACAGGTTTCCTCTTGGACTTTTCAATGTCTAAATCTGTTTTTAAGATATTGTGTTTAGTAAATGGTTAAAGAACCATTCACCCTTCTCAGTAGCAGATTATATAATATCTTTGTCAAAATAATCATGGAAGTATAATATGAACTGAAGTTAAATAACATAGGGTATTACAAATCGTCTCTGATTATTTAATTAGTCAAATTAATTTAATTTTCATATAGCATTATATTTTTTTGTAATTTTTAAATGACATTTTTTTTCTTGTACTAATATTTTATTTTTAACCCTCAAAACTATATTCCATTAACCTTTTGATGCCCGACTTATGATCAGTATAATACAAGCTCCAGCCCGGGTATTTTTCGCAAATTTGCAGACATTATTATGAAAATTCATATAAAATCTAAATATGAAGCAAACCTATCAATGTAATATTTTTTTTGTTCAGAAAGAACAGGGGAATATGAAAATGGTATAAAAAGTTACATTATCTAGGCCAAATTATTATTTTTTTTTACTTTATTTTTATTTAAAAAAAATTTATATTGAAATTTCAAAAGTAAAGTTATAATTTTTTTTTTTATTGTAAAATCGTTACATACATTTTGTAGGAAATTTAATTCCCTACACAAAAATGTATATATATATATATATATATATATATATATATATATATATATATATATAGACATATCATAAAAAATATTATAACTTATATGCAAAAATGTAAACAGACGTAAAAGTAAAAAATGTAGATTTTCACACTGTTTATTGTAGCTTTTACATTAAATTAAAAAAGAACAAATATACAAGCTATATATGTTTTTGGTACATGATTTTCAGTACTCTTATATTTATTACAATTATATATTTCACTATTTACAACACTTGGGCCGGGAATTGGATTGTCATATAGGTTAGAATGCGTCGGTGCATCGCCTGAAGGTCCAGGAACATTTTCAACTACACGATTTGAACACGTCACTACACTACGTATTATCTCGTCATTATCACTATCACTGTCTAAAAAATCACTAAAATCATCACGAGATAAATACTCCATAATTTTCACATTCACGCAAATTAGACATTTTGTTTGTTTATCAAGACACAACAACAACAACAAAAGAAGCTACCACAGCTATACAGTGACAGCTGGCGAAATAACGAAAGTGAACCGGATATTGCAGTGATGCAGACTAAGACGCACTAAAACAAAAATTACCTCTCATTTCCCTGCATTCTGCTGAACAGTTCAATACCAAATACGTCATAGCAGTATAACCGCTAACACGCAAAAAAATGAGATATAAAACAGCTGACGCCAATTCGCATATATGCGGGCGTGGGCTGCTGGCAGGGCAGTCGTCTGCTCGCATATATACGGGCGTGGGCATCAAGAGGTTAAAGGAAGAACACTATTCCTGTAGCGGTAAACAGGACAAAATCACTTTTTTCTATTCAACATTTTACCTACTAAAAATCATCTTACTGCAATAATTTATATACCATTGTAAAATTGATATTCCAAACGTCCTGATACATTATAAATAATATTTAATTAAATTGGTAAAGTTTGTGTATTTCACCGCTAATGAGTAACACAACAACTTCGTAGTAGTGAAACACAAATTTACAGTGACATTGTTCTATAGTATGTTTTTTCAGCTTTTGATGATGCACTTTCCAAATCTTTCTAATTGTTATAGTTTCAAATCTATAAAAAATTTACAAAATGAAGAATTTTAACACTTTTTTTAACATAAAAAGAGTACTAAAATAATCGTTTCGAAATAATTAATATATCCATTGTAAAGCTAATGTTTCAATCTTCCAAAATCATATAAACAAAAGATGTAGTTGGAATTTTGCCATTGGAAGAGGAGCATTACACGGTTCATTGCAATATAACAAAATATGATCTCATTGATCATATAATTTTTGTAAATGGTAATACTTCTCCAAATACCACAAGTTGACAATATTTTATTCTATTCTTTTTCCTCTTTTGAACTATATATTCCAAATTATTGTTGCTGTCGTAGTTTTTTTAGATATATTACTTTCTATGAAGTAGTATCCAAGATGAACCAGTCTCATTTTCTTTTCAGCGTGTTTATGAAATATCTATCGCTTATATTGATATTTTGTAACTGTTCTGCATAACATTGGAAACACTAAATTTAGGTCTTTCAGTTGGTACAAATCAATATGTCATTGTGAATTTGTAATTCCGTTTCTGTCCCATGTTTTGGTGTCATCCAATAATCTGTAAGTTTTGTGTGTGTGGCTCAATTTATTTCTGTTATTGTGAACTTATTTTGTTATACAGGGTGATTTATTTATTATAATTTGTTTGTACAAGTTATAATATGTGTATTGGTGTGTATAGTATATTTTTTTGAGTGAATTTTAATATTTTCAGTGTATTTGTTACAGGCCTATTCTAAGTGAACCTAATCTAACTTTTTAGCAAATTTCCACTTTTTACTTAAAATTGAATATTTTAAAAAGAAAATTTTATAAATTGATTAATTATTTTTTCAACGTTTATTCACAACTACATGTGACCCAAATACTCAATTAAAAAACTTCTATTTCACACACCCATTTAAAAAAAACTGCAATGTTACACAAAAATGTAGAAATTCTGGGATATTTTAATATTCCTCGAGCTTTAACATTACCATTGTATTCTACATTAAATTTCAAGTAAGGATGTATAGCTTTGATGAGCCTGAATTTACAGAATCACTGGTTATCACACTGTGGGTAATTCGTGTGTTATTCAAACAAAGATTGTATAAACTCTATAACTTAAACAAGTTTTTTTTTTTAATATACAGTTTAGTACGGTTTCCGTATACAGGTTTTTAAACATAGTTCCTAATAATTTCAGTGTGATTCTTGAGCTTGTTACATGGAGCTGATTTTTTTGACAATCAGATTTAAATAAACACTGATATAATCTCAAGTCAAGAGATGCAATCAAGCTTATTGCGATATTTATTCTTATTGTATGCGTAAGAGGAGAATACTCTTTCGACAATCTGTGTTTGTGAAGAGTTATAAATATTTTATTGCTTTATCACTTAGTCCTTGTTGACAGTTTAGGTGAAGAGGGGATATATGCATAATCGTGCAATATGATTAGTGGTGGGCGAGGCTTGTGACAACAAATTATTAATCAATTACTAGCCCTAGGCCTATTCCATCCTTTTCCTCATTTTGTCATTTTGCACATAAGTCTTGCTTTGTAAACAAAAACTTTATAACTTTGTTATTATGTTTTCATTTTAAGCCTTTATTTTATTTTGTGTGTGTGTGTGTGTGTTTTCCGCCATTGCCAATTGTGTGTTTTTTCACGGTTGGGAGCCAGGGTTTTAACCCTAGAGCTGGCGCATGTTAATTTGTCTTAAAATTCTTCGTTCGTTTAAAAATTAATAAAATATATTATTTGTATACAAAACCTAACTTATAAGATATCATTTTTCTCAGAAAGATGCATAGAATTCATCTATGGGGAAAAAAAAAAAAAAAAAAAAAAAAAAATTGAAACGGTTTTGGAGTAAGTATGTTAGATGTCAAAAATGATATTAACTTTTTTTCAGAAAAACCTGTATCACCCAAAATCAATAGCTTACTACCTATTTCTAAGATATACACATTTTTTGTGTATTGTTTGTGTCAATAGCTTACTACCTATTTCTAAGATATACACAATTTTTGTGTATTGTTTGTGTATATATTCAGGGGGGGGGGAAAATATAAATTTGTTACATTTTCAAAATGTAAAAAAATATTTTACGTAAAAACTGAATTTTCTCTTTATTTTTTCAAAAAAACATTAAAAATAGTAAAATATATTTTATACAGAACTTCTATATATCATTATGTCCAGAAAGGTGCATAGAATGTAGGTGTATAGTGAAAAAAAAATGTTAGATGTATTACATTTGGAGTTTTTTGGTCAAATACCAAAAAATCGAGAGTAACGGAGAGAAAATTTTCACAGAAAACAGTACATAAACCATATAAAAGATTTTTTTTCTTCATTTTTTTAAAGAATTCCTAGAGATTTGTTATATATTTGTGGATAAAAGTTGCTAAAAAAAAAATCAATTTTTAAAATTTTCATTAGACATGGGTTATTTATGATAAAAATCTACCTTCACAATAAGCCTAGACGTTGAGGTTAGGGCTGTGAAAAAAAACCAAAAATATGAAATATCACTAATAAATACACTCTACAAACATTGACACATTTATTTTAAGTTGTATAAACAAATTATAATTTAAAAAATCACTCCATGAAACTTATATTCACTACAAAAACACATAGCTATTACACTTTGATATTTCCACATCGGCAAAATTCTTGCGAGATCGAAGTAACAAATTTGAGGTTATTCTTGGTTTTATAATGTACCACAGCCTTTGTATTTTTCCTTGTACAGATGTGTTTCAAATACAAGGTTAAACATTGAAACCTCCTCTTTACAGTTATATCAAAAACGACAAGATTGTATAAAACTAAAGATCGGATTCTTCAAGACTGTCTAGATACTGAATATCGCAAACCGGTCTGAAAGTTCAGAGGATCATTTCCTAGAATGGATATAACTCGTAAACTATATAAATTAGGATGATTTCGTCTTCATAGTTCGAAAGAGGAAGAAAAATACTATATAATATTGTCAACTTGTAACATTTGGACAAGTTTTACCATTTCGAAAAAATATATGAACATATAGGTGATATTTCTATATAAAACTCGCCGCGGCAAATTGTCGCAACCTGGCGTTATGAACGTCAAGTCGTGTTTTTATATTTTACGCAACTTTAATTTTTCTAAACCTGGTTTTGAAAGATTGAAAGATTACCTTTTCATTGGTATAGAATACATTTCGATAATATAATATCTACTAGGATAAAAGTTGAATTGCAAAAAATGTAATTTTTAGCGTGTAAAATAGCGTTAAAATTCTTGATTTGGTTTAATGTTTATATAATAAAAACTATACTAGTTGGAAACATTTGAAAAAGACGGTTTTTAAGAGAAAGATGCGATCTATCAAGCAGTTTTAGGTTATATTTGACTGACGGTAATTTGGAAATAAGAAAAATAGGCAAACGAGACGAATGTTTTGTTTAAAACTTGTTAACGTAAAACTTTGACGTTTCGCATAAAAAATATGCGAATTTCACTAATTTTTGGAATATTATTTATAACGTTTTGTGGTATTTTTTTTTGCATGATATGCATCTACGGAACATTAGCTTTCCAACGGTATTTTATTTATTGCGATGGGACAATTTTAAGTGGGCGTAACGTTGAATGGCAAAATATGTGTTTTTTAGTTGGTGAAGTGAGCCATTACTAATGCTGCGACCCGGTCATTTGTTAAAACCGGGTCGTCCACTAGATCGAGGGTTAAGAATCCTAGGTGGAAGTTCATCACTTTCTGATGCTTTTTTAGATTTATGCTATTATCGATTTCAAGAGCAACTTCCGAATGTGTTACAGATTTAAACTGTGGGTTTTCTTTTTAATTGATTTATAATTGCATAAACACAAATGAATGTCCAGTATAAGGTTATAAATGCTCGGAGTTATATCGACTGCATTCAATATCATAATTAATTGTAACTTGAGTAAATTTGAATTTTTCTAAAATGACTTTTTGAAGCACTTTGGTTTAAAAATTTCCTGAAATTTATGTAGGGGTGTACTCATTATAGAATATTCATGAATGTAGCACCAATCCTGAAGAAGATCAATTTCAGAACTGGATTTAGTTTCTTTGGAATCTTTTCCAAATCTATTCAGAAATAGAATACTAAAAATTTCATTAACTACTTTTACGATCACATACAATTCATGAACTTTGTAATGCACATAAAGACCACAGAGGAAGTAAATTGCAATAATTTAACAAAATTTGTTCATACTCCTTTTTGGACTGTAGAAAGGATCTCAGATTTGTAACATAGATACTAACATCTAGATGTTTTTTATTTTTAAATTTAAATATTCATTACAGTTTATCTAACTTGAAAACATTTGTGTGCTCCTAAAATTTTCCTTAGCTGTACATAAAATAATGATAATAATTATGAAATTTCAAAATGTTATTAAAGTTTTACTTATAAAAATTGTTATTAAACAATATAAACTGTCTGGGAACAAATTTAAAGCATGTAATGAGACATTAGTTGAAAATTCGCAGTATTTTCTTAAGAACAAAAAAATTTAGAAGTAAATTTTTCATGTGGAGTATAGCATAGTATGCTATTTTAAACTGATTCACTTTAATGTTATAAATAAGTAATTGGTGCATAATCATAATATCAAACATTTACCTTTTTGCAGAAATTGCTTCAGAAGGTTTGAAATACAGAGTTTTTGAAGTATCTTTGGCTGATTTGCAAAGTGATAACGATGCAGAACGTTCATTTAGAAAGTTCCGACTCATTGCTGAAGATGTTCAAGGTCGCAATGTTCTTACAAATTTCCATGGCATGGACTTGACCACAGATAAACTCCGTAGCATGGTCAAAAAATGGCAGGTGAGGTTCAATATTTGAAGTAAATAATTGTATTAGAAGTGTAATTTAATAATGACTTAGCAAACTTTGACCTATATTACACATTTTTGAACGTTTGTTCATAAAACTGTTTTAGTGGTTTTGAAAACAAATTTTGTACGCAACTATATACTCTATTTTTGAAACCCAGATGTTGAAGTTAACCGAGTGATATCATTATTTTCATTCATTTTCTGTGGTTTAAGACTTTCTTACCAATTCCTAGTTGTTCTTTTTACTGCGTATCTCTTTTTATTAATAAAAGCAGGAATCGTGTGGGAATTTTCAGCTGTCCTTGAAAACCAGTTATATTTTATTCCACTTTTATATGTTTATCCTAGTGTCAAATTATTTGAAATAACACTAATTTGAAAATAAATCCTGAATTTTTATATTATGTTATTCTTAAAAATAATTGTGTTATAAATATGTATTTGTAAACCACTAGAGAAAGGAAATAGATACTTTCTATCGTCTTTCATCAACTGTTAGTTTTAATGTTCTGATCATGTTATTGTTAATATTTGTGAGTATCGACAACTACCAATGTAATTTCCAGTGTTATAGTACAGTTTAGTACCTTTTTTTGATTGTTTGTGTGTTTTGTCTGCTTAAAAGATGGAAAAGTCTTGTAATTGGATTATATTCTACATATAATCACAAGAGTTGTATATCTGAAATGAATTTCTTATCGAAACTCCTTTAATAAATCAAAACTTAACCCACTGACGGTTATCCGACCCGCTAGCAGGTCGATCTTTAATGCATCATAAAACACGTATTTTGCAATTCAACATTACGTCCACTTAGAATCGTTCTATCGCAATAAATAGAATACCATTGGAAAGCTAATGTTCCGTAGATGCATAATCATGCAAAAAAAAAAAAATACCACAAATCGTTATAAATAATATTCCAAAAATTGGTGAAGTTCGCATATTTTTATGCGTAAAATCAATGATTTGAACTGTGCAGTTTTTAGTAAAAGCGACGCTATTTTTTCCCATATGATTACAAATCTATTTTTCTGTCAAACAGGTCGACCAAAACACTGTTCTATAGATCACATAATTCTCTTTCTAACCGTAGTTTACAAATTGTTCTGTGTCTCGTAGATCGCAAGATATTTCTACTTGACCATAGTAGAAACCTAACGGAACGAAATTCACTTGGCATTCGGTGCAGTTTACTAAATAAGATAATCGATTTTTGAATCGATATTTTGTAATCGATCTTTATAGTATGTTGTAGAGGAGATTTCATTCTACAAGTTGGTAGTACTTGATTTAGGGTACTGTTATTCTCTGTTTCTTATTTTCAAGTCGGAACATAGGCATTTTTAGACGAGTATGTGAAATAAATTGACGCAGTAGGCATGGCGCTGTTTTGGGATTACATATTTCTGTAATTTTTTAGGTTTGTGTATATAAATTGTGTATACAAGTTACAATATATGTGTTTTTATTTCTAAAGTTTATATTTTTGAGTGAATTTCTAGTTTTTGAATGGTATATATTTGAGATAACCTAGAGGTATGTTGTAAACCTAGTCCTAAAAGCAAATTTTCTTATATTGAGTGTTTTATTTGATTATACAAGTGTATATGTGTGTTATTCTTTGTAAAGTTTATTGTTTTAGTGAAATCTAGTGATTTTATCTTGGGCCTAGCTTTAGAAAGTTAATTACGCCTAAATTGTCGAGGTTTCAAACCTAACCTCACTTGTCGAGTACCACTTTTTATGGGAAACCGTTATTTTTATTTTGAAAATTTTAGAATTTGATTTTTTTTTACCAAACTATTTAAGGCATTCTATGTTAAATAATCCATGAAAAAGATATTCCTTAACATTTCTTTTGGTTGTAAGGGACACCAAGAACCCACTATAAAATTGGCACTAATCCAACTTTAGTTAAAACAAATTTTTTTATTCAAATAATTTATCCTTTTATAGGCCTAAATGAATACTTTTGAATGCTGGAAGCAATCCACAATATATTAACTAGGTTTAATGCAACCTAAATCTCTTTATTACAAAATTTATACAATACAGGATACATCTTAATTATTTAAATAATTATGTCAAGTGAAAAATATACAACTTAGACAGGGAATTGATCCCAAGACCTTTGGCTCTACCAACTGAGCTATTCTTGATCAGTTCCCAGTATCACACTTATCACTTGACTTTCTTTTTGCTGCAATTTTTTAGTTATAACAGATAAATTACCTCGTTACAAATGACATTGAAACTAACCTGTATATTTTTCACTTGAAATAATGATTTAATTAATAATGAATAATATTTTTTTTTAATGTATAAGCATTAAAATGAATAAATTAAAGTCTCAATTATGCTTATTTTTTTAAGAACTGTCACAGATTATTAAAATTTGAAGTTATTTTACACCCCGTTCATACTGCATTATTTGCATCATATGTTGATACGATATTTTATAATAAATCCTACTAGTAGAAGTACCTACAACAGTGTAATCAAATAACGTTAATTTATAATACAGTACTATAAAATTATTATCTATAACATATAGCCTATATTTATTTATAATAATATTATTCATATATTATAAACGTGATTGATTGTTAACCAAAACTTGTTGATTCATTGTTAATTTGCAATTCCAATTATTAATATTAATTTCTATTAGAATTTTAGAAAACGTTTCATTATGTTACGTTATAATATTCAGTATATAATGTATTTGTCAAATCTGTTCTTTTTATGCTAGAAAGGAGCAATAATAATAGATGTAAGGTCATGGGTTAAAATCAATACTGTCTTAAAACACATGATTCATACGTAACTGGTAACTGTAAAAATAAGGATTTGTATGCAATAACTACTATTTATAAACTATTAAAAATTGTGTGTTATTCAAACTTAATTCAAATGAAATCTTTGTTTTTAATAAATATCAAAAATCAAATTTATTAAACCATCTTCAAAACATAATTCATTATTGTGGTTCTATAAATATTGAATGGCAAAATTTTGAAATATTATTTTCATATGAATTTCCAACGTGAATCAATCTTTCGGTTCCAATGTAAACTAATAATTGAAGAGGTTTGGAACCTAATTATAGTACAATCACTATAAGTGCAGTATTATTACTAATTTCTTCTTCTTAGTTTACATGCCTTGACAAAAGTAGTTCTATTTCTTATTAATTGCTAAAGTTGTTTCGCTTTAACAAAAGTCATCCTCAGGTGTGGCACACGTAACACAAAAACACAACATTCTAAATAGTTCGAAAGGCAATCTGGAAATAAATAAAATTATTCTATTTAGTACAGCTATTTCTTAGAATTTGGAAACCAGATAAACACTAACAAATATAAATAGGTGCTCAAAGAATACGGTCTCTTAATTTCGCATGGTTGTAAAAAGACAGTGAAGTTAAATACAGAGCTTGATTTGTTTTTTAGTAACTACAGAACAATTTGTAGATAATTTTTATTTAAAATTGGTATTTTGTTTCTAGACTCTTATTGAAGCCAATGTAGATGTCAAGACAAGTGATGGATATCTGTTACGAGTTTTCTGTATTGGTTTTACAAACAAAGATCCCAATTCTAAAAGAAAGACATGTTATGCTCAACATACGCAGGTGAGTGTGACTTATTTATTATTGACTATATCTTGAATAAAACTTCAATGACTAAAATTAATAGTCTTAAGTTCAGCATACTGTACTTTCAAATATCTTGATACATAAACTACTTTGTGATTTAACATTGTTGGTATCACATTTTAAAAATTTGGAGCCTTTAGAACACTTATAATCAGTTTCAAAAAATGTCTGTCTGTGTTATTTTTGTCATGCATATCTCTCTTTATCACTGGTAGTTGAGTTAATTCAAAAAAAATTAAGTCAATAGTAGAGTGTGTGTTCTTTAGAATGCTTAGATTTTATACAAAATTACCTAAGCAAATCGTGAAACTTGAAAAGTGAGTGTTGTTACCTTAAATATGTGATAATTGTATATTTAAACCATATTTATTGACTGATTTTGATTAAAATTTATGGGTCCCAACTGAAGAAATATGTATTTTAAGATGCTGAATTTTAACTTTACATTGGTTTGTATTTAAGTAAATGGAATGTTATATGCCAACTATTTTTATTTTATTTTTTTCTTTTTTCATGTAAGAGAATTTTAAGTCATAATTTTACTGTCATTTATTTTTGATCTTATGACGCATTGGTGTTTGTTTTGTAGGTTCGAGCAATTCGTAAGAAAATGGTAGAGAAGATTACAGAATTTGTTTCTACAGACCTTAGGGAAGTAGTTGCAAAATTGTTACCAGATTCAATTGCCAAGGACATCGAAAAAGCCTGCCAGGGAATCTATCCTCTCCATGATGTATACATCCGAAAGGTATTTTACAAATAAATTTGCTTGATATATTGATGTCTATTGATAGACAGCAGGTATATTTGCCTACCATACTTCGTTCTGCTCAGTAAGAGATATGTTATTGCTCTAGACTTAGAAAACAGACTAAACCTCTCCTCTCTTGAAAATGCCCCGAGTCTCTTCTTAGTAGAAGGATCGAAATTGATCTCACCTTGTTCCTTTGATACCCACAGAAAGAACAATAAAGAGTTAATTTTACCCCTATTTGTGCATGGCGATCAGAATATCTCTTGATACTAATTTAGGATATCTTGCTAGATCATTCACCAAATTAAAACAGTTCAAAACTAGCCTGGATTCAAAAAGGGTTAAATCAGCCCAGCTTGGTTATGTGAAAGTATATTCATATACCTCTATAACTCTTAACATATTATCTTTGTTGTACTGAGGTCCATAGCAATATCCTTGGCTTGAAGTATTAATTGGGAGGATTAAAAAGGCGTAGATGCTCTATATCATGGTCCATAGCTCCACATTTGAAAATATAATAGTTCTTGTTTTGTAGACATCAAATAATTGCAACTAGTTTTAATTACCAATTATGTATTCAATTATTTACATCTGCGACAGTCAGATGTATTCAATATTTACATCTATATACAGGTTACATTAATTATTGTGTACATTAAAAGTTTTGCTGGGTTTTGTCCTTAAAAATCACAGCATTCTTAAATTATATTAAAATAGTTTTAATCTCCCTCAATTTGCAAGTTCACTCTGTTTATACACTAGCTAATTTATAAGTGCACTCTGTGACGGTTTGTTTACAGACTGGGCCAATTTGAATTGTGCATATATTAAAAGCATAACACCTATTACTGTATCTGTTCTTAAAAGATCACAGCTTATTATGTTTGGTTTGTGACAGTTATGTTACGTATATATAATTAAAACAAGCTATAATGTCCCTAATTTGTAAATGCACAAATTTTGTGTATATTAAAAGCCTGCAAGACGTCACTACGTGAGGGTTAGGTGCTCACACCACGTCAAACTTGGGAGATTCCATTTTGTTGTAATTTTATTTATTTTTGATTTTTAACTGGGGGGTCCATCAGATTTGATTCCTCGAATCAATATTGTTTTCACATAAGAAGTTTTTTAGATTTATAGATTAAAATAAGTACAGAGGTGAGATCGAATAGTCTGAAGTATTAATATATTATTAAAACAGATTTAAAACATTTACTTCTACAATGTTTTGTCTTAAAATTGAATAATCTAAATGTGACATTTTTATTGTATAAAATTCTGTTAGTTATTTTATTATAAAGATTGGGGGGGGGATTTTATTTCTAGTTCTTCATTATTTTGTATACAGCCGTCTCGACATTTAATTCCCTTTTGATTGAACTACTTATTATTTAATACACAATTAATTACTTTATTGCTATACATAATAAAATATTCTTATAATATTCGTACTTATACAATTTTTAATTATATTATATTTTGATTTAATTACAGATTTTTATAGCTCCTTTAAAACTGCTTGGCAGATGTCTTTATTAAAACCTGAACTGGTCATTTTCTATAGTACTTATTTTTTAAATATTCATTTTTGAATGTATTTCTGATAAGTCCAACATCTATTATTGTCATGTGATCTGTTCTTGAAATATCATAGCTTATTATGTTTGGGACAGTTATATTACTTATACCCAATTAAAACTAGTTTTAATGTTCCTAATTTGCAAATGCACTCTAACCCTAGAACAGGGAGTGTAAACTTTAATTGTTATTTAAAAATTCATATAAAATTAAAAAATACTAATGTGAGACCCAAATTGTAATTATTTTTTTCAGAAAGGTACATAGAATTTATCTGTGTAATGAAAAAAATTTTAGATGTAAAAAATTTGGAGTAAGTATGTTAGGAATTAAAAATGAAGTGAAAATTTCACAGAAAAGCCTGTATATGTGTGTGTGTGTATATATATATATATATATATATATATATATATATATATAATAATAATTCATTTTGAATAATGTTCATAAAATCAAAATTTCTTATCATTTTTCTCAGAAAGGTGCATAGAATTTACCTGTGTAATTTAAAAAAATTTAGATTTAGTATGTCCTGAATCAAAAATTCGTACATAAGCCGAAGTCAAAATTCCACATGAAAGCCTATAGCCTATTTATCATACAAAAATTTGTGTTTCACAACTGCGCAGTTGTTGCGCAATTTCTTTGCCGTGAAACACACAAACTTTACCAATTATGATTTATAACATTTTATGGTATTTTTTCCCCATGAATATGCATCTTTAAAACATTAGCTTTACAGCGGTATAAAATTTATTGTGGTAGGATGATTCTTAGTCGACGAAATGTTGAATTGTATAAAACCTGTATTTTTGTGTTGAAAGGTGGTTTGATGGTTAACCCTCCAGCTGGCGCATGTTAATTAGTCTTTAAAATTCTTCGTTCGAAAGATATTAATTGTGTACAAAACCTAACTTATAAGATATCATTTTTCTCAGAAAGATGCATAGAATTTATCTATGTAATAAAAAAATAAATTTTTGAAACGGTTTTGGAGTAAGTATGTTAGATGTCAAAAATGGTATTAACTAATTTTCAGAAAAATCTGTATCACCCAAAATCAATAGCTTACTACCTATTTCTAAGATATACACAATTTTTGTGTATTATTTGTGAATATATTTAGGGGAAAAAATATATAAATTTGTTACATTTTAAAAATGTAAAAAATTATTTTACGTAAAAACTGAATTTTCTCTTTATTTTAAAAAAAAAACAAAAATAGTAAAATATATTTTATACAGAACTTCTATATATCATTATGTCCAGAAAGGTGCATAGAATGTAGGTGTGTAGTGAAAAAAAAGTTAGATTTATCAAATTTGGAGTTTTTTGGTCAAATACCAAAAAATCTAAGAGTAACAGAGCAGAAATTTCATAGAAATGGTAATCAAAAACATACTAATACATTTTTTGCAATTTTTTCAACCATTTGTTGAGATTTCTAATATATTTGTGAATATATTTAGGGGGAAAAAATAATAATATGTTACATTTCCTAAATAAAAATTACGATTTTTCAAAAATTTGTATTCTGACGCTTGAGGTTAGGTTTGAACTCTTGACATTTAGGCGTAATTAGTAACTTCCTAAAGCTAGGCCTAAGACAAAATCATTAGATTTTACTAAGACAATATACTTTACAAAGAATAACACACATATTCACTTGTAAACTCATATAAAACACTAAATATAAGAAAATATGCATATAGCCTAAATTTACCATTTTTATTTATAGGTTATTCCATATATACACTCGAAATTCACTCAAAAACAAACTTTAGAAATAAAAACACATATATTGTAACTTGTATATACAATTTGTATACACAAACCTTCAAAATAAAAGAAATAGTAAATATATTACACAAATGCCACGCCCTTTTGCGTCTAATTGCATCGTGAAAGATTGACTGGAAATGGAGGAACTTTGGACCAAAATAGCTTCCCTAATTTTCAATGCACAAATATTTAACACACACTAAATTAAAGATGGAAATCTCGTCTTTAAAATGGTGCAAGATTTAACGGTTAAATCAATGCCGGCAACGTAGAAATATTGAATAGCGTCTAAATACTCCAAGTCAAGAGTAGGATCAAAATATTCAGTAAGCCACATCGTAGACTGTATATAACTCGAAAACTATATAACTTAGGATGATTTCATCTTCATAGTTCGAAAGAGGAAGAAAAATACTATATAATATTGTCAACTTGTAACATTTGGACAAGTTTTACCATTTCGAAAAAATATATGAACATATAGGTGATATTTTCTATATAAAACTCGCCGTGAGAAACTGTCGCAATCTAGCGCTAACAAGGTAAACTTCAGTCTAGTCGCATTTCTTTACTACACGCTACATAAAATTTTCTAAACTTGGTTATGAAAGATTACCTTTTCAATGGTATAGAATACATTTCGATAATATAATATCTACTAGGATAAAAGTTGAATTGCAAAAAATGTAATTTTTAGCGTGTAAAATAGCGTTAAAATTCTTGATTTGGTTTAATTTTTATATAATAAAAACTATACTAGTTGGAAACATTTGAAAAAGATGGTTTTGAAGAGAAAGACGCGATTTATCAAGCAGTGTTAGGTTATATTTGACTGACAGTAATTTGGAAATAAGAAAAATAGGCAAACGAGACGAATGTTTTGTTAAAAACTTGTTAACGTAAAACTTTGACGTTTCGCATCAAAAATATGCGAATTTCACTAATTTTTGGAATATTATTTATAACGTTTTGTGGTATTTTTTTTGCATGATATGCATCTACGGAACATTAGCTTTCCAACGGTATTTTATTTATTGCGATGGGACAATTTTAAGTGGGCGTAACGTTGAATGGCAAAATAAGTGTTTTTTAGTTGGTGAAGTGAGCCATTACTAATGCCGCGACCCGGTCGCAGTTAAAACCGGGTCGTCCACCAGGTCGAGGGTTAACAGCTTGTTTATAGACTGGCTCAATTTGAATCTTGCATGAATTAAGAGTCTAACACCTATTATTGTGATCTGTTCTTAAAAGATCACGGCTTATTATTTATGGGACAGTTGGTACTTACACACATTTAAAACTAGGTTTTTAATTTCCCTAATTTGAATCTTGCATATATTATAAAAGCCTAACACCTATTACTGTTTTCTGTTCTTAAAAAGATCACGGCTTATTATGTTTGGGACAGTTATGTGCAATTAACACTAGCTCTAATATCTTCAATTTGCAAGTGCACTCTGTGGCAGTCTCTTTATAGGCTGACTCGATTTGAATCTTGCATATATTAAAAGCCAAACACCTATTACTGTGTTCTGTTCTTAAAAAGATCACGGCTTATTATGTTTGGGACAGTTATGTGCAATATTAACACTAGCTCTAATATCTTCAATTTGCAAGTGCACTCTGTGGCAGTCTCTTTATAGGCTGACTCGATTTGAATCTTGCATATATTAAAAGCCAAACACCTATTACTGTGTTCTGTTCTTAAAAATATCACGGCTTATTATGTTTGGGACAGTTATGTGCAATTAACACTAGCTCTAATATCTTCAATTTGCAAGTGCACTCTGTGGCAGTCTCTTTATAGGCTGACTCGATTTGAATCTTGCATATATTAAAAGCCAAACACCTATTACTGTGTTCTGTTCTTTAAAAGATCACGGCTTATTATGTTTGGGACAGTTATGTGCAATTAACACTAGCTCTAATATCTTCAATTTGCAAGTGCACTCTGTGGCAGTCTCTTTATAGGCTGACTCGATTTGAATCTTGCATATATTAAAAGCCAAACACCTATTACTGTGTTCTGTTCTTAAAAAGATCACGGCTTATTATGTTTGGGATAGTTATGTTATTTCTAAGCAATAACACTAGCTCAAGTACCCCCACATCTGTGCTGTAGACTTAATACATACCTCGATATTTTCCAACAATTTATTTTTCTTTCTGTAAGGTATTCAAATCCAGGGACATTTGGTTGAAATAGTCTACTGCTAAGTTTTCTCTTGAACTATGTTGGTTTTTTAGATTTCCCAATCACAAGAAACTAAGTTTATGGCTTCCTTGTTGCATTAGTGTATTACATTATCATAATCAGCTCCTTGCTTGATTTATACCCCCTTGCTTGATCTTATTCTCAAATACCAAGTTGGAAGACATTCCAAAATAATCCTGATTCGTTAGAAAGCTCTTGAGTGGAAAAAAAAACTCTTCGAACTCACTCTGATAATTTTCAGCTGTTTATGCTGAGCTTCTTTGAACCTATAGTATTGCCTAAAGCTCGTCAACCATCCTGATGAAGCTACAAAATTATTTTTCTTCTTTTTTTTAAATGCTGAGAAACGTTTCCGATTTAGATGCAATTGGAAAAAGTTTATCCTTTTGCTTTAAAATGGCATGCACATTTGATTCACCCACACATTGTTCCAGATACAAATTTGTTTTCTAGATGCACCATTTTTAATTTTCACTCATAATTGAAGATTTTGGTTGATCATTAAGACAACCTTTTTACCCTTCTCAGCTATTTAAAATATACATAACTTACTCACAAAACCATAACTCTCACTTATAGAAAACACTAGCAGCACACGGAACAAAACTTAAAATCCACTCGAATGCTCGACAGATTTGGCCTTGGTTCCGGATGACTCATTATGATGCTAAGCAGTGTGTATGTAATGAAACCAATAGAGAGCTAGATGACTAACCTCAACCCTTCATTCCAGGATGGTGTTACGCTTCACTTTCTTGTACAGAACCTAAATTTGAGTTTGAGTAATTTTTGATCAGTATTATATTGGTGGCAAATTAACTACTGTATTATACCTGTACATCGTAAACATGTTGCAAAAATGAAACATTATTGAGAAAGTTCTATCTTTGTCCAGGTGACTTACTCTTCCGGTAGTTCGGTGAGTGGTATGGTATTTTAGAAATTGTATTTAAATTTAAATTGTTTACATTTATATAGGATATTAAAAATATTGTTTGTTTAATTGCTGTTAAACAAATATTAATAAGAAAGTTTAATTCGTGTAGTACTGGTTATGATGAAACCTGGAATTACCGTTTGATTTCTAATGAAAACAACTAATTGGCTGCTATTTTCTGAACCGGACTACAATTTTGAAATTATGATTTGAAACCATTATTAGGGAGGATATCAAATTGCTTTTAAGTCTTATAAGTTGAATGAGAATTACTGTATTATACCTGTACATGGTACACATGTTGCAAAAAATGAAACATTATTGAGAAAGTTCTATCTTTGTCCAGGTGACTTACTCTTCCGGTATTTCGGTGAGTGGTATGGTATTTTAGAAATTGTATTTAAATTTAAATTGTTTACATTTATATAGGATATTAAAAATATTGTTTGTTTAATTGCTGTTAAACAAATATTAATAAGAAAGTTTAATTCGTGTAGTACTGGTTATGATGAAACCTGGAATTACCGTTTGATTTCTAATGAAAACAACTAATTGGCTGCTATTTTCTGAACCAGACTACAATTTTGAAATTATGATTTGAAACCATTATTAGGGAGGATCTCAAATTGCTTGTAAATCTTGTAAGTTGAATGAGAATTATCAACAATAGAGATCGATATGTCTAGAGTGGATAAATCTAACCCTGTGAACTTGCTAAATGTGTTTTTCTTTATTTTTATTAGAAGCTCTTGAGTGATAAATAAATGTAGATTTATTTTAAACTTGTTTGATATCGGTTAAAGGACATGATAAATAAAGTAATAGATGTAATAAGCATAAAGTTGAAAGTTCCCGAAATGATAAGCAACGATTATTGATTCTGAAATGAATATTTACTGTTTTGAAGTGCTTAAGTAAATATTTTCTAGATTCAAACTTCATACAAAGTATATTGTGCCGTATATTATTGAAGCAATATTGTATATTTTGTAAGCAGTATACATAGATATATTTTAAACACCTTCCAGACTAAGCATGAGTGGGAAACTTTGGTAAAAGAATTTTAATATGATTAAACCCCTGAAAATTTTACTAAATACTTGAGTAAATATTTTAATGATTTCTCATTTTATGTTTTATTTTGTTTACTTAATATTTGAAGGGAGGGAGATAGATTTATTTTAATGTATGGCATTGATTTCGAACAAGTTCGGGCTTAGATTACATTGAATTGAACGTTCTATTATTAGTTGTTTTTGTAACTCGCACACAACTAATAGTCACAGAGTAATCCATTTTGTATTACTTTGTTTGAAAAGCTCCCCTTCCTCAAATCCTTTGTTTCAATATTTTTGTTCCTTTCTCCTTATAATGATTATGATTAAAAAAAAGAAATCAAATCTAAGGAAAATGGAAAGATAGTCTGAGATGTTTTAAACTATTACAAAAAAAGTTATTTATAAATCTGGTGAAGCTATGCTGCTGATATTTTGTTGTTGTTTTTCCTTTCTTTTTTCCCAAATCAATTAATTATCTTTTCAAAAGAAATTAACAAACAAAAATAATGGTATTTAAAGTGAGATAAGCGCTTGCTACTGCTTGTTTTCCTAATAATATAATGGACACAAAATAGATTATTTAGAATGTTTTAATAAATTTCAAAACATAACTAAGCTTTGAAGTTGAAAACTTCAACTTTAATCCTGGGAGGGGGGATCTATTTCGATCTCAAAACATCATTAATCCTATTTTGGTCTCACAAAACTCTCACTTCTCCTCATCTCAAACTACTGTATAAGACTGTTTTTACATGCGTTTTCTTTTTACTTATTAATTTTGTACCTAATTTGGTATTTATTCAAATATATTATTTGTTAAGCACATATAAAATTATAAGGAGTAAAATTTGCAGAGTACTGGTTATGAAGAAAACTGGAATTACCGTTTGATTCCTAATGAAAATAACCTAATTGGCTGCAACTTTCTGAACCAGGCTTACTAATTTTAAAATTCTAACTTTTAATACTTTAAAAAAAAATTAATTTGTATGGTTATTTTGAATTCAGGGTTGAAGATATATTATAAATTAGAGAGTATAATTATTTACTATAGCTTATGTAGATGGGTAAATGATGGAAACCTGGAATTACTATTTGATTTTGGAAGAAGAGGAAAAAATGGCTGCTTAGCTCTGAATCAGATTTAAACTGTTTTTAAAAGCCTAGTTTCTTTATTTATTTCTAATGATTTCTTGATTGCTTGTGAACTTCTAACTTATTTTGTTACTGGTTTTCAAAGTTTGTAGATTAGATTTTAGATTTCCAAAAGAAACTTGAAAATGTTTGTTTCATACCAAATCCATTAAAAAAAAGTCAAGATGTTTCATTTTCACAGCTGTAACAAATTATTGATATTTTGAACAAATTTTCTTGCTGGTTTTATTAATTAACCTTTTTCTTCCTTTTGTGGTCTATTATCCTAGTTTTTTTTTTTTTTAATCTAGGAAAAAGAAAACATGAAGCAACAAAATATGTAGAAAGTTGTGGTTAACACACTTTGTTATACCTACTTTCGTTCAATAATGTCAATTATTTTTTGTTTATATTGAAAATAAAAATCTGTATTTCTATAAATTTTAACACTCTTAACAATTACTTACCGTCATGTTCTTGATTTTAAAAATTCTGTTGTTTAAAGTTCTGGTAATGATGAAAACCTGGAATTACCGTTTGATTCCTCATGAAAATTACTAATTGGCTGCTATTTTCTGAACCAGACTTACCAATTTTAGTGTTACGATATCCATATTATTGTATATATTTTTTATTTTGAAGTTAAATTAGTATTTTCTTAAGTTATCAGGTATAGTTCTGATAAATGATGAAAACCTGGAATTACCGTTTGATTCCACATGAAAATTACTAATTGGCTGCTATTTTCTGAACCAGACTTACCAATTTTAGTGTTATGATATCCATATTATTGTATATATTTTTTTATTTTGAAGTTAAATTAGTATTTTCTTAAGTTATCAGGTATAGTTCTGATAAATGATGAAAACCTGGAATTACCGTTTGATTCCACATGAAAATTACTAATTGGCTGCTATTTTCTGAACCAGACTTACCAATTTTAGTATTATGATATCAATATTAGAGTACTGTTTTATTTTGAAGTTAAATTAGTATTTTCCTAAGTTAGCAGGTATAGTTCTGATAAATGATGAAAACCTGGAATTACCGTTTGATTCCACATGAAAATTACTAATTGGCTGCTATTTTCTGAACCAGACTTACCAATTTTAGTGTTATGATATCCATATTATTGTATATATTTTTTTATTTTGAAGTTAAATTAGTATTTTTTAAGTTATCAGGTATAGTTCTGATAAATGATGAAAACCTGGAATTACCGTTTGATTCCACATGAAAATTACTAATTGGCTGCTATTTTCTGAACCAGACTTACCAATTTTAGTATTATGATATCAATATTAGAGTACTGTTTTATTTTGACTTTAAATAAGTATTTTCTTAAGTTAGAAGGTATAGTTCTGATAAATGATGAAAACCTGGAAATACTGTTTGATTCCATATTAAAATAACTAATTGGCTGCTATTTTCTGAACCAATTGTAGAATTTCCAACTACTCCAATTGTAGAATTTATGATTTGTATACAGTTCTTGTATATGAATATTTACTAGGTTTGAGTTAATGGAATATACAGGCCTTATTATTAGCTTTAGGCTAATGCCTTAGTGTCCTTATTATTAGCTGTTAGTACATAAATAGAAAAACACATCACTATTTATAGATATTTTAATTATTTGATTTTTTCCGCTTATACGTTTTTTATTAGCAAATATTGAATTTACAATAATATTTCAAGTGAAAAATATACGACCTAGACTGGGAATCGAACCCAGGACCTTTGGCTTTACGCGCCAATGCTCTACCATTGAGCTATCCTAGTCAAACTGGGAAGCGACTAGGATAGCTCAATGGTAGAGCATTGGCGCTTAAAGCCAAAGGTCCTGGGTTCGATTCCCAGTCTAGGTCGTATATTTTTCACTTGAAATATTACATCACTATTTATTTTTTTAAGGTGAAGTACATTTTAAATTCTTCTAACGTCTACATCCTATGTTATTTATAAATAAAACGTATACATTATTTATACTACAAATTTAAAAAGCTTAGAATATATACTTTTCTATAAATAGGAAGTGAAGAAATATATTAGTTTAGACATAATTATTTTAAATTAGACGATAATGAGAACGATTTGAAGTATAAATTTGGTTCCTTAACTAATATAATTATTTTGTTCTCCAGGTTAAAGTATTGAAAAAACCTCGTTTTGACTTAAGCAAACTGTTGGAACTTCATGGTGATGGCAAGGGTGGAGGTTCTGATGAACCAGGTGCTAAAGTAGATAGGCCAGAGGGTTATGAACCACCTGTGCAAGAAGCTGTTTAAAAATTCAATAAATCATTTTTGACTTTTATTGTGTTTTTTTATTCCATAACCACCATATTTTGATTAAAGAAATATATAAAACGAAGGATATCTGGCACTTTACCTCAATCTGCCAAGTTTTATAATTGGATTCTAAGTATTATAATATTTTGGCTGTACTATTAAATAATACTATATTTTTTTATAACTGGGGTAGGGAGAGCCTACAAAGGATAAAGTTTGGGTGGTAGACTTCCATAAGACCTATATTTGGAATTGAGATTTTTTTTTTCTCCAAAAGTCAGCTAATAGATTTTTGATAGAATTTTAGCGTAAATGAATTCTCAACCATTTCATTCTTGATATATCACTTTTATTTTAATAGAAAATTGTACCGTTTTTATATGATATCTGCACCAGAGTTGGTAAGAATAGATACAACTCGACGGACAGATTGAATGGAGAGATACATGCACTAGAGTTTGTGAATATCAGTAAACTTGACGTTAAATCTATAGTAAATCATGAGTCTTTCAAGGATTAAAGTGTCATGCGAGAGAAAACATGTTTTATTTGAGACTAGGTGGATTCTTGGTTGTCCTGCACTAATCATTCGGGCTGCAAGCTGCATTGTGAATGATATATACCCAGTGTTTAAATGTCTGGATACTCCAAGATTTTTGTTTCGGAATAAACATACAACAATGCAATTCTAGGGTTTATGCCCTTATTTGAGTTAACAATATCTAACGTATACTTAACTGTCGTATTTCGCTACAGAGGGACATCCAACAAAGGAAGTCGAAATACCTAATGTCTGTTGGTTTTATTTTAAAACCTGTTTTAGCCCAAATTAATTTTTTTTTAGAAAATTATTTTTTTTTACAGTTTTTTTTGTTGTTTGGTGGACAAATATAAAGAATAATACAAAATTTTTGAAAAAAAAATACTTTAGGGGCTTAAAAATTGATGTTGCCGTATGGCAACGCTAGGCTAATATACTACCTTTGAAGAGATCATGTGTATAGTAAGAGGAAATTGTGTATAATGAACACTAAACAGGTTTATCTATAAACACACATGTATTGAAACAGTACATTAACCATACAATATTTTATAGTAAATAACAAAAAACAATGCTTTGAAAAAACCTTCATAAATCATTTTCTTTAGTGAGTGACAGAGTGAAAATCTGAAAAACATGGAATGCACATTCCCAAATTACACTTTTGGCACATTGTGCGTACAATAGAAGAACAGCCTTCTCCTGCGCATCGCTTTTTCTTCTTATCAGGGACACCGATTACAAGATGGTTGGTTCTATCATAGCGAATATCATCCGAAACACGGTTGGAACTAATAGATCTCTTGGAAGAGAGTGGCCTTCCAGGACCCTTACCTGGAGTCCCATATTTCCTTATGTAGTATGTGGCGAGTTCTCTCTTGAATTCAAGTTGAGGTTGGTTATCACCACTGTATCTACGAATTTGCCATGCGTTGTTGGTGCAGACATCAACCAACCATGTAAGTATTGGCCAGTACCATTTCTTGCTTCTCGTTGATATTTGGTATCTGTTTATGTTCTCGTCCATTTTGTCGACGCCCCCCATAAATTTATTGTACTGACTGAATACTGCCGGTCGCTCTACAAGTATATGTTTCTTTTGTGATTGAGAATACCGTCTCACTTTAGCAATCGGTTCCACCCCATGACAGTTTGAAGCAACACACCATTCCATTATCAACCCATTTACATACGATTATTCCATCTTCCTTACATATAGCTGATTCGAAATAACCTCTTGGTTTTTTCTTCATCTCAGATTTTGCTAAAATAGGACAGTCCTTCCGTAGACGATCTTCTCTGATGGTCCCAATTTCTCGAAGATATTTCAATAGATATACATTGGAATAGATTGTCAAAATATATTCTGTATGGACAATCTTGTTTGTCTTCAGGTAATTCATCCAAAAGCTTCACTAAGGGTGCCGCAGATTTTCCAAATAATTCCTCGTTGACAGAGGGTACACCCAAAGATTTACCTTGATACACATCAAATGCTACCAAATAACCAGAAACAGTGTTGAGGCACCAGACTTTGAAACCAAACCTAATAGGTTTGCCTCGAATGTGCTGTTTGCAACCGTGACGGCCAAAATATTCAACCATGCTTTCATCGTATGAAAGGTTTTCCTCTGGTTGAAAGTGTTCTAAGCATTTCTCCTTGATTTTGTTTAGCATTGGTCTAAGTTTCCACATCTTGTCATTCATAACTAAGTTATTGTTATCAACACAATGTAGGGATCTTATGATTTGTTGAAATCTATTTCTTCTCATAGCATTAATTACGAAGTCTAGGCCCATGTCTGAATGTGAATCCTAGTAAAACCGTGTTCCTGGTAATGTATGGTATCCGGTTAGAATCAAAATGCCAAAAAAGCACTTCAACTCATCTTTAGAAATATGTGGATTCTCACCATTTTTTACTAAGGCATATCGTTCGGTTTCACAAACCAATATATCAAATAGCTCATAATCAAAGAAGAGTTCAAACAGCTCAGATGCTGAAGAATCTCGATATTTGGAAAAGTTGGTATTGGGAAATATTTTATTGCTTGGTTCTATGTCACCTTCTACCCAAGTTTTGATAACTGGCGTCTTTTTCTTGTTTGCAACTACCGCTTCTCAGAAATCAAATCTTGTATTATATTATCTTTGTTTATTCTTATCGAGGTCAAAGGTGTATTTACATGTAAGCCGACATCATAGATACCTTGATCTGTGCTATCATTAGTGGGTAAAGTCCCTGGAGGCACAGTACGCTCGTCACTTCTACATGTAGTTCTAAAGCCAGGAGCCACAGTATTAGAAGACAAATCCCGCATTTCTTGATCGGCACTGCTAAGTTCAGATGAAGGTCCAGGCGCAATGGTTTCATTAGGCCTAGTTGCAGGTAAACTACTTATGACGGTGTTGTCAGGCATTCGTATTTCAGCACTAGCCATTAGTTGCTTCTCCGAAAGATTGTCAAGTAGGCCACCTTCATCTTCTCCCGCTGAATCCTCGTCAGTAAGTGCGGAAGGATCAGGAGGTGCGATAAATAAATCAAAATTGTTAGGCATGTCTTCATCTTGACCAATGAGTAGCTCTACAGCCTCTTGCAATGTTAACCCTATCCTGAAATATAGAAAAGCAAGTGTTAACCACCAAGCGTGTTATGTAAACGCTTGGTAGTATATTAGCCTAGTGTTGCCATTTGGCAACAGCAAACATTACAGGGGTATAGCACACGTGAAAATAAAAGTGGCTCAGGGAGGAATATGTTATTATGTTTTTACACTATTTAGTAGTAAATTTATCATATAAATAGAAATGAAAAGCAATAAATAAAATAGAAAATTACTTACTCAAACTGGTACGTCATCGTGTTTTGTAACAAAATCACATACAATGTTTCAGTGTGCACCACTAACAGGCAAACATAACCTATCTCCCAACAATGTCACTTCTCAACTCTCACATGTGTCAAGAAATAGTAAAGCAGGTTAGCCAACCCAAAACAAAAATTTACCCGCGATCAAATAAATAATGTTTTGTGTTGCCATATGGCAACGCTAGGCTAAAACGGGTTTTAAAGTAAATAATGTAACAGAACTAAAAAGAATTATAAACATTAAAATACAGTATTAGTTATGCCCTTACTCTAGTTAACAATATCTAACATATACTTGACTATCATATTTTGCTACAGGGGGACATCCAACAAAGGCGATCGGAAAATCTTCGAAATACCTAACGTCTGTTGGTTTTATTTTAAAGTAACAGAACTAAAAAGAATTATAAATGTTAAAATACAGTATTAGTTCTTACTGAACAGTTAATTGCTTTGCAAGTCAGATTAGAACCACACAAATTTTAAAGGGCTGTTATTTCCGATTAGATTGTTCTTCTGCATTTGGGTTTGTGGTAATATGTTTTTAAAAGATCTTTAAAATGAGATTACTTGGTGTGCTTACATTGAAGATTTTCCCCTGTGGGACATCCCTCCCCTCCTGTAGTGAAATATGACAGTTAAGTGTATCAAAATGTTAACTAGGGTAAAGACAACCATAGATTACATTGTTGTATGTTTATTTACTAACAAAATATTCTTGATCAAATTGAATCAAAAACTTGCCCTTGTAATAAGCTTTCGCTTGATATGAGACTTCAGTTTAAGCTTTTAAATTATAAGAGGAACCCGCTTGAAACCCAAAAATATTTTTGTAATTAACTCACGGTACTTGATAGACCATTGTAAAGACGATAAGAAAATAGTTTAGGCAATTTATAATTTAAGAGGGGCATGTTAACTTTAATTATTTACTGAAGAACATCAAGAAAATTGCATATTCACAATATTTGTATTATTCTTATCATTCACTCCATCTTAACAGTTGTTGGTAGAATCCAGTGTACCTGGTTCAAGGTATATTCTATATCTTTTACAAAATAAAACATTTCAATCATGAAAGCCTATATACAAAGGAAACACCCTTTTATAATTTTACGTACCAAATCAGTGAAGTAAAATCTACTATTGAGTTCACAATGCAAAGATGTATTTGATTTACAGTTTTTGTTATGGTGATGCGCTTGCCACTCATAGGGAATATCAAGGTCAGTATCTTGATCTTGTCTGCTAGTGTTTGTTTTAAGATTACACCAAAGTCTAGTAGGGAGGAGCACAATACACAGATATCCTAATGGGGTATACATGATGATATTGTTTTGTTTGGAATGATCAACAGTAGTAGAGAAATTATAAATGAGATTGGTGTGTCAGTGGAAGGTTTTGGACATTTTATATAAAGATTCATTTCAGGACTACAACCATTTTTCAGGAAGCTACTGATTTCACACCTAGAGTTCAATTTTGCCGCTGGTTGCTCAACAACAATTTGAACTATACAACTTTCTGAAGAAAATCCTGTGGACCGATGAGTCATTATTTATCAGAGAGATTTTGTAACAATCGCAAAAATAATACTTCATTTCTACAATTATTACATGTTAAATGTAAAGGAATTATGTCGGTTGTCATGTCATGTGTATCCATAGTGGTGACTAGGAGAAAAGAACAACAAAAGCTTACTAAAATTTAGTCTGCCAAAGATGTTACATTAAAATTTAATACAGCATTACTGTGAAGCTTAGTCTGTGCAATTACAATAAAAAACAACTGTATAAATAAACACTTCTACATTTATCATGAAATATTTCCAGAAATATCCAAAATAGAACAAAGCAAAGGAATAATGAAATAAGTAAATAGTGGAAAGATAAAAAACATATATTATAGTTGTGAATGTTAACTTATAATGTTGATGATATGACCTAATTTTTTGATTTTCATTAATCTTTTGCACTTTCATAAAAACACCTTAAAGTTTTACTTGTTTTTATATCATTGGCCCTATAAGTAACTAACGTTGAATCTTAAAAAACTTTCAGAGAAGAAGCCTTTGGTCTTTTCAGGTGCATCATAGAATGACCTCTAGTCTTGTAATAAAGTCTCATTCTTACTACTTCATATGAAAAATATTTTTAAAACTTTTTAAACAAACAAATGTTTAAGGGGCAAAATTTTCATCAATTTAAAAAGAGGGTACCTTTTTACCCTTAAATAAAATGATTCCTACAAAAAAATTCCGTATAGTTAATAACGGCTTCAAGGTTACATTCGCTCCTCCTCAGCATTCAATTCCTTATTGTAAATAGAAATGTATTTACACAAAATACAAGTTACATAGTAACTTTTTTAGTGCAATTTTCCTCAGAAAATAAAAGTTCCTGACATTTCATCTAATTTTGGAATTTAAATATTTTATGTGGTTTCCAAGACATTTTACTATACAAATAAACCCAAAGATATTTTATTTGTATTTTCAATAACATGGCAAGAAGAGAACACAGGAATTGTGCATAACACGTCATGGTATATAATATTGGTTTTAAAGCCAAGACCCCCTCAACTGAAACTTTATATGTTTAGTCTTCTATATTGACAACTATCCCACAAACCATTTATATATTGTAAAGCAATATCAGCAAAAGCTCCAATTTTTCTTAAAAAAATATATTTTTTAGTAAATCGGTTACAAATATTAAAAAAAGAGTTGCAGACAAGACATATTCCTGTGGGACTTTTGTTTATGACTGACATGATTATTCACATGAACTTGTTGGATAGCTAGCAAACCAGCTCAATGCAGTTCCTCCAATACCAACTTAAAAAACAATATTTTATGTTCCATGAGATCAGATGCCTTTGAAAAATCTTTAAACAATCCAGTGGCTTTGTTTTTCATACTGATAGCAAAGTAAACATTGGACTTAAATCAATAATCACTTCTATTCCATCCTTTTGTAAAACCATATTGTCTTATATTTAAAAAAAACTGACTTTAAAAACCTTCATAATTTTTTCAAGTGTTTTGGAAAAAACAGGATAGCAATAATTGGTCTGTAGCTGTTATGACTCTTTCAATATTACCCTCTTATAAATTGGGACCATTATATTTAGTATTTCTGGAAAAATCCCAGTACACAGACTAAAGTTTATTATTATAGGCGAAGATTGAGAAATTTAATATGCTATATTTTTAATTAGGTTAACAAAAAAGATGATCTAAACCTGTAGACTTCTTATTTGCTAATTGAAAAATTGTATCAGTACTGTAACTTCATTTTTTTTTTCAGTAGCAGAAACAAAAAAGAGATTACCATAGAATGCAAATTGAGGTTATATATTGCATCTGGACTATTATTTATGAAATTTTTGTTGATATTTATAAATATAATTGTTAAATTTGTCAGCAATTAATTTTGATTCCTCCAAAACCATCTTGTGATTTAATTCTCCTTTGTTGATTTTCACCAATTATTCCATTGATTATGCGTCATTGTTCTCCAACCTTACAGTTTGATGATGTAATAATGATGGAATAGTAATTGTATTTAAGTCTGTCAATATCGGCAGCAAGATGCAATTTGTATTCATTATAAAAAGTGTGTAATTTCTTATCATATGGTCTTAACTTAATTTTTTTCTATACTTAATACATTTAAGTATCGATTCATTTATCCACGGACTAGTTGCTGAGGTAATCTTAGTGCTGTTGGGATATATTTCAGTTGTGTTTTTAATAACTAATTAAAACTTGAAATGCAAAGTTAGGAGTTATATTTTGTTCCAAAACGGGGACCAGTCAAAATTGTTTAATTCAACATTTAATTTGTCAAAATTTATTCTTGATTTAAATTTATTCATATATTTCCAAATATTATTAATTTTTTTGACAACTGGAAAGAAATAACTGTGGTCTGTGAGACCTGCATTGAAAACAATTCATTTAAGATTGCTTATCTGGCAGCAACTTTAATATACAACTTTAATTTTTTGATAAATACAGTTTCATTTTTTAAGAGCAATTTCATTTATAATGGTATGTACACTTTTGTGCACATATACAACTACTACCGTACTCCAGATTTGTTTTCATTATTACAATAACTATACATTTTTAAACCAGGAATTTGATCATCTAATACCCAAATTTTACTTAATATTATAATATTTATTTTATGTACAAAACCCAAAATACTAGAGTAAAATAAGTCAAATATTTTTCTTACACTTCTTATATTTTGGTTTTGGTGCAAAAGATTAACAGTATCCTCTGAATTGCACAAAAAGAAATCTCTATTAATCTCCTCCTCATAAATAAGGCACTTTTTTCAAATTTTATCCATTAAAATAAAATAAATTACAGTAGGCCTAATTAATGAAAATTAATACCAATAATAATCAACAAGGCAATATAGAATTTCAAGATATTACAAAATTTAAGACTAAATGGAAACTGGATCTTTTCTGTATTTCACCTGAAGAAGTAAGTCCACCTCTAGGATGATCAATGGATCCAGTTGGATGAATCGGTTCCTTCGAGATTATTTTGTGTATCCTAGAGACTGCTTAACTTACAAAAGAACTAATATACTATGTAGAAATTGTAATGTCAATGACTTCTTTCCTTACTTTGTTTCCGAAGGTAGGTTCATCACCAACATCAAATACCAGTAAACTATTACTGTTATGACATTCTAAGAGACTCGCCTCTAGTATTAGTATTACTTGAGCCCCATGCTATGTGATGATAGTTGGATTCTGATCCCACAAGGAAATGCTCCTTTTCTTTTACTCAGAAGTTGTAACGGCTTCTATTTCCTTAGAGAGTTAAAGGGAAGGTAGACCTGGTAATAGTGGCCAAAAGTTGCATTTTATATTCATAAAGAAAGGACAAAAATTTCGTTGTCATATTTCAATATCTTGAAGGTGTCGCAAAGAGTTTTAATATTTTTGAAAATTTTGAAAAAAATTTCTTTTTATTAGTAAAAAGAGGTGTAGATAAAAAACACATATATTTAGGTATAATTTTATTAAAGTAGTAGTAAGTATATAAAAAACACATTACACATTTTTATGAAAAACAAAAGTCTTAAGTAGCCTAATTCTGTTAAAATTTTAACAAAATAGCAACAAAGTTTTACACTACTGAACTTCGATGTTTGGTTTTCACTTCATAGACAATTTGAACTTTTTTTTTGTATCAAATTTTGGCATTATTCTTCTGTGAATCAATTTTTGTTCTGATATAACCATCCCTTGTTAGTGATCCACAGACTTTTATAGATGATTCAGTGACAATTTTTATTGTTCTCTCCACAGCTTGAGTGTAGTGTGGAAACCTGAGAAAATCTATTAAAGGGTTCTCTTCATTATTTTGTTGAGCTTGAGATGTTTTCTGTATGAACTTTTTCAAAGAATCAGCGGAGACATGTTTTATTGTAGGAGGCTCTGTCACATCACTTTCAGCCCTTGAAATCATGTCAATGTAATTCTTGCGTCAAAGTTTATTTTAGGAACATTAAATTTTCTTACGCCTTCTCTGCTTTCAAACCTTACTTTTAGAACCCTATGTAATCCAACTTCCCTTATATATTTGCACTCATCACATAGCATGGACAAAAGAAGATATTCTGGAGCTGCAAAGTACCTGTTTATTTGTATAACGGGATCAATAATTTTTAAAAAAATCATCAGCCAGATAGCTCGAGTATGAAATAAGCTTAAACAGATGTTTGGAACCATAAGGACTAACAAATTAACCATTTTAATAGTATGAATGAGCTACAATTGTTTCGCCTTGCAGCATCTACGGGCAAATGATAATTTACAAGTATAGACAACTATATAAACATAAGTAACAGGAAACTGAAATACAATAGAGAAATCGGGGAAGGTAGGGGGGTGACCTAGCAGGTAGGTAAAGGTTAATGAACTATGTTACGGATGGGTTTTAGAAGAGGTGACGAATTTAATACAATGTGGTCATTTAAGTTGAGTAAATTCTATTTATAATTCTAATTATAGTAAACTAGTTAATAATTATATTAAGAAGTGTACTAATTTGTTCCCTAATAACGTTGGCCAATACTTGAGAGTTATGAACCCCCAACCACCCAGATTGTATGGCCTACCAAAGCTTCACAAACCTAATATTCCTGTTCGTCCCGTAGTATCTTTTAACAATGCTCCTACTTATAAATTGGCCCAAAAAGTCAATACTGTATTTAAAAGTGCCACTAATTTTACATCTAAATATAGTATTAAGAATTCGTTAGATTTAATTAACAAAATTGGAAATGTTACTATACCTTCCAATGCTAAAATTGTATCTTTTGATGTTAAAAGCTTTTTCACTAGTATACCTATTAACCAATGTAAAAACATAGTCAATGACATAATTAGCGATACCAATGGTGATACTACACTTAGTAATGAATTAAAAGCAGCCTTAGAAATTTGCATTAGTCAAAATTATTTTAAATTTAACGATAAATTTTACCAACAAATAGAAGGGTTGGCAATGGGTTCACCTTTGTCACCTCTTCTAGCAGAAATTTTCATGGCTGATTTTGAAAATAATTTATTTGATAAAGACAATCCTTTATTTAAAAATATAATTTATTGGTACCGTTATGTTGACGATGTTTTGTGTTTGTTTAGTGGCACTAATAGACAGTTAGACTCTCTCCTTAAAACCATAAATTCTGTAAATAGCAACATTCAGTTCACTATGGAAGTAGGTAACAATAACAGCATTAATTTCTTGGACCTTAACATTAATATCAGTGATAGTTATC
The DNA here is from genome assembly GCA_963513935.1 of Aphrophora alni. Lineage (NCBI taxonomy): Eukaryota > Metazoa > Arthropoda > Insecta > Hemiptera > Aphrophoridae > Aphrophora > Aphrophora alni. Next base: position 111,461,521 of record OY740769.1, read on the forward strand.
ATAAATTTAAAATTTTCAGAAAACCTACTTATACAGATACAGTTATACCTGCTGATTCTAACCATCCTATCAGCCATAAACATGCTGCTTTTCACAGCATGGTACATAGACTTATTAGTATACCTCTTTCACCTAATGACTTTCATGATGAACTGAATGTCGTTAAACAAATTGCTGTTAATAATAAGTATGATGTTAGTTTTAATAGATAATATTTTAAGAAAAAAGTTAAGGCGTAAAGCTGAAAATTTAGTCTACTCTTCCCATAACGAGAGCATTGAAATAGTTAGATATTGTAAATTATCTTATATCAACAGAACTAGTTATAAAATTAGTAACCTTATTTCTACTAAATGTAATCCTAAAGTTGCCTTTTATTGTAATAAAAATCTAGGGAAAATGTTGGTGAATAATAAAGATAAAAAAGAAATGTTAGAAAATAGTGGAGTTTATAAAATATCTTGTCAAGATTGTGACTCTGAGTACATAGGTCAATCAGGTAGATCTATAAAAGTTAGAATTAAAGAACATGTAAATAGCTGGAAACATGGCTATAGAAACTCTAACTTTGCTAACCACCTTTTGGACTCGGGTCATAGTTTTGATCCGAAATCGAATGTTAAACTCTTACATATAGAAAATAAAAGCAATAGATTAAATAATTTAGAATGTTTAGAAATAAATAGATCTTTTTCACTTAGGCCTAGTCTCAACTTAAATGACCACATTGTATTAAATTCGTCACCTCTTCTAAAACCCATCCGTAACATAGTTCATTAACCTTTACCTACCTGCTAGGTCATCCCCCTACCTTCCCCGATTTCTCTATTGTATTTCAGTTTCCTGTTACTTATGTTTATATAGTTGTCTATACTTGTAAATTATCATTTGCCCGTAGATGCCGCAAGGCGAAACAATTGTAGCTCATTCATACTATTAAAATATTTGAAACTTTAAGCTTTTGTTTAAGCTTTGTTGAATATGGAGTTTCAACAAGAAATATCTGCTATTACATTAAAGTTAAATTAACCATTGTAACGATCTTCCTATTTCATTTTCAATTAAAGTAATCACACCATCTTCTATCCAGTATTAACAACCGTTCCATTACATCTAATTGCAGCAAATTTTAATAGTTGATTGTTGTGTTCCTTGTCTCCAAGATACTCAAGCATACTGTCTGCAATATCTTTTCGAGTGCCAGATTTTGGTGTTGCATGGTCTAGAACATTTAAGTTTGGTTTCTCTACAAGTGAAACATGCTCTTCTAAAACAATTCTTTAAGAGTGCTTAGTTGCCATCTTTTTTTGAACAAATGCTTTGTCTCTTCTTCCATCAAAAAACAGTCCTCTATTTTCAGTAGTCTCATTATTCTTACTATTACAAACAACTTTTATTCTCTTCTTTGATCTTGCTCGTCTAATTTTCATCCGGTCAATTACTTTAGTTTTGACAACTTCTGTGATTATACCCAAATCATGTAAAGCATCGGTTGCTATTGCTGCAGCAGCTCTATCTGATATTCCAGTACGATAACAGATGATAACTTTATTCACATTTGAGGGGCCTGGTAGATTTATCTCTGATTGTACATTTGAGATACCTGGCTGATTGATCTCAACGGGTAAAAAGCACTGTTGTTCTTCATCATTACTTTCACTTAAAACAAGGTTTTCATTCTCTTCTGTTTGTTCATCGGAACTTTCATAGTTTCCAGTAACAGTCTCTGTTATATTTGTGCTTTGTGATCGTTCTTGGTCAAACTTAATTTTCTTTCTAATATTTTTTTTCTCTCTCTTTTTCTCTTATTAAAGCTTTTGTCGTGAATCTATCTACATTAGCTATAACCATTTTCCTTGTAGAACGCTGGTTTTTTAGAAACTCACGCTCGAAAAGAACTTTTTTTCTCTTTTATACAACTGCAAATATCAAAGTCTAGACATTTGCAAGCAGAAATATCAAATAAACATTCTCCATCTTCTTGAAACTTTTTGAAGTTTGACTCCCTTTTCTGCAATCAAATAAATTCCTATATTTATCATGATAAACTTTTATCATTTGTAAAATTCGAAGTTGAGAAACAGTAGAAATAGAAGCTTTTAACCATATTCTTTTTTTTTAGGATCTAAAATCTCAGATATTTCACTTACAGGTGGGTCCTTTCCTGAGCAACTTCCCCGCAGGGGGGGTGCAGACTAGCTGCACCTAATAAGAGGGGTTGACGTCCCTCGCGGTCCCCAGTCAAACACTCACTTAATACTCACAACTCATAAACTATCATACGTACAGTATCTTACATTCATCTTTACTTAGAGTTCTCATCGCTGAGGGGTACAGATTATCTGCACCTATTGAGAGGGGTTTATAGTCCCTCGCGAAACCCGAGCTATACAGGGTTGGTACAATAAAACATCTTCTCCAAATATACACACACATACAACACTTATACATATTTTACAATTCGTAGAGGCTATTACACTTCATGCCTCCCACATGGGATATATTTATAAACACTCTACATTCATATATAGGGATTAGTTTTTTTGACCATGCACAGCCATAGTGTGTCTGGGAGTGTTTACCAGACCAAAGCGTGACAACCTTTGAATCTGGTAAGCTGATGACGTATGCGTGGTTTCTGTTCAGTAGCCAGCCACTTTGGTTCTTGGTCAGGAAATGTTCACGATGGGGGAGGTGTCGGATCCTCCCTTTCCAGTTGCGGGTCTGGACTGATGCCCATCTAGTCTGGTTAAAGAGGATACTCCGGGGTTTGGAAATGATCGAAAATGATCCAAGGGTATACCCGTTTCCAGGGTCTCGTCTGCAACCGCTTACGAGCTGGTTAACTCATGCATGGCCTCTACCAAAAATAACATCAACCTGGGTTGATAAGAGTCAACTATTAGGATCGTCCGAAGAGTCTGTTTTCGAAGCAAAGAAGAAAAATTTGGACTTAAGAATTCAGGGACCTGCTCCCAGATTTCTTATTGTTCAAAACTGTGTCGTGGGGTCAGATATATCTAAGATCTCTCCCTTTGTGATTAATAAAGCTGTCACTGGTGCTGCAGGTAATGTTCGTTCAATTCGAAAACTCTAAAATGGTATTTATTAATGCAAACTGATACTGATAAACAGAGTCACTCTCTATTGAAAATGAAGTCCCTTTTTGATGTAGTTAACATGTCTGTTGGTGTTTTCAGTGTTTAGAAATAACTGTCACTGCTGACAGAGCTAAGGGTGAAGTAGCAATACATGCCCACAACTCCATCTTTGGTACCTCTGTGAACCTTAGGACTTCATTCCAAGCAGTAGCAATAACAATCACTACTCCATACAAAATGACAATTTGCTGTTTGTATGTGCCACCTAATTACAGGTTTGAAGAAGTGGAATTGGTTGACCTGATCAGACAGTTGCATGCCCCATTTATTTTGGGTCCATTACTTGGGGATCAAACACCTGTAGCCCAAGAGGGAGCTGACAGGATTTGATCAATGACGATTCACCAACTCATCTGGCGGCTTCTACAGGTTTTTGGACAACTGTCGACTTGTCATTTTGTAGCCCTAGTTTTGTCACTAAATTTAAGTGGTCCATTCTATCTGAAAATTACAGGAGTGATCATGCCCTGTGAAGCATACATTTTCTGACCTCTCGTACTGTAATGATCTTCTTCCCAGATGGATTTTGCGCAAAGCAATTTTTGCTAGTGAATTTGTATCACCTATTTATATTAATAACGTTCCTATTAATAAAGCAGTGCAGTCTTTTACAGAAGCACTCCTTACGGTAGCGGACAACAACGTTCCGAAAACATCGACAAGCCCACTACATCTACCAGTTCCATGGTGGAATGACGAATGTAGTGACGCTCTCCATTTATGTCATAAAGGAAGTTTAATCATAGATCTACTTGTGAAAACCTTGAAAGGTATAAAATTCTACGAGCTAAAGCAGTAGTGTTTAGGCAAAGTAGGAAAGAATCATGGGCCCTAGATATGTGTGTGATTTATCTAGGCATTATTACGAATGATAAACATCAGGGCCGGATTTAAAAAATATCTAGAAATAAAAATAAATAGCCATAACTTAACATATTTTTTTAATTGATTACAAAAAAATCATTCTGATTTTGAAGTTCATTGGAACAAATAATTGTTGGTAAAGTTAAACTATTTTTCAACATTACGCATCAACTTCGTTACAACATAGGCTTGATATAATTTTTTAATAAAGATTTTTGGGGAAGTAACAGTAACCAGACTAGGGGGCGGAAAAAAATATTGGGCCTAGGGGCGCCAAAATGCTAAATCCGGCTCTGATAAACATCAGAGCATATTAATTTTTTTTGTGATTCGTCTAGGATTTATTACGATTGAAAAACAATTGAGTGTTTTTTTATTCCTTTTTTTTGTGTACCGTATGTGTGATTTTTTGTCTTATCATGCTGCGAATGATAAACATTGAGGCGTCTTATTTTTTTGGTATGTTTGTCTAGGCATTATTATGAATGAGAAACATCCAAGCGCCTTAATTTTTCTTTCTTTTATAATTTTTTTAGGTATTATTACGAATGATAAACATTCGAGCATCTTAATTTCTCTTTTAGTTTGTATGTGTGATATGGCATCATTGATATGAATGACAGATTGACAAACTTTGGGACGTTTTTACTTTTGTGTGTGTGATTTTTGTAGACATTATTACGAATAATAAACATTCAAGCGTCTTAATTTTTCTTGTTTTTTTATGATTTGTCGAGGCATTATTAAGAATGAGAAACTTGGCAAATCACAAAAAGAGAACACATAAGATGCTTGAATGTTTATCATTCGTAATAATGCTTAAACAAACCACACACAAAAAAATAGGACATCTGAATATTTATCATGCATAACAATGATGAGACAAAATCGGTCATACACAAAAAAGAATAAACTCTTATTTATTAGTTTTTGCTCGAATGTTTATCATTCGTAATAATGACTAGACAAATAAAAAAAAGAAGAAGAATTAAGACGCTAGTAATAATGCCTAGACAAATCACAAAAAAGAACAATTAAGATGTTGAGAATTTATCTGTCTTAATAATTCTGCCTAGACAAATCACACACAAGAAAAAGAAAATTAAGTCCGTGAATGTTTATCATCCTACACAAATCACACACACATGCTTGAATGTTTATCATTTATAATAATGCCTAAGGAAATCGCATACAAAATATAATTTAATACGCTAACATCGTTGGATAGATGACACTAATGTTTTTGGAGTCATTAGAGATTACATTTAAGCAAAATTTGATCAAAATTGTTAGAACCGGATTGTGAAAAGCGTAATTATGTGTTTTCTAATGACAGTTTCCTCCAAATTTTTGTTATTCGAAAAAAAGTTCCGACATGTGGCTACGTTTGGGCTGTAGAGCATTGCATGACAGACTACAGACATATAATTCCCAAAGCCACTATCTTGGACTCGGGGACGTCAAAACGGAAATAATCGCAAAAAACTCAACATTGATGTCTTAGCATTGACCCATAGTATAACTTTTCCTATACTACGTATAGGCCAGAAGAATTTCCACCATTTAACATACTAGCTTTTTTTTTTTCTCTTACAATGCCGACTTGGTGCAAAATATATGAGTTCGATCGATCTTTTAAACTAACTTTGAAAGATCAAAACTTCTTATATCAGATTAATCTTCGCCATAACTTTTGGCGCTCTAAAGATAGAAAACTCAGATTAAATTAATGTTTTATTTATTACAAATCTAAACAATTTTTACTTTTAGTCTATACTGTGTGTTATTTTAATTTTTTACCGTAAGCTTCGAGAAATTGATGTAGGCTTGGGTTTAAAATACTGTAGACACATTCATGGATTATTGGTTGATTTAAGTTAAGAGCTTGGTAAAACATATTGTTTGTCTTCGCGGAAGAGTAAAAAATTTATTTCTGTAAAAATCGTTCGATATATTTCACTTTGAGTAGAGAAATTTTAAACTATTTTTTTTTGTAGTCGTTTGAAAACAAAACTACAAATGATGTTCTCCCATTTAACTATTCGTAGCCTACCAATGGACTTATGGAAGGCTGCCAGCTTACTCAATCATAATTTTCTCACACAGATTAAGGTTCTATTCAAGGATTAAATGACATTTCTATGTAGGCCTAGGTAATTGTAAAAAAACCATAACATTTACAACATACAACAAAATCAACTAGATGTGCAGGTTGATTTTGGAATGAGTTAGAATGAGTTATTCATATAGACTAAATAAAATAAAATAAGATTTTATTGGATAAATTTAATAATGGTCATGTACTCTCTTTTTACCATTATTCGAATACAACTACTTGGCTGTGGTTAGGGTAATAAAACCACAGAAATAATGCTAAAACAGAATTTCACATACAAACTTCAACCACAGCCAAACAAAGGACGAACATGTACTAGTTAAGATCTAATGAAATGTGTAACTGATAGCACAGAGCAACTATAAAATATTCCTTTAAGTTAGTACAAGGCACAGTCGTGCCAACTGCCAAGGTATCGAATCAGTTCAATGTTAATGTCGATCACGTTTACAATCGAGTTCCCTAACCTCTCGGGTTTAGACACGCTTTAAGCTCCTGTCTTACCATTCGTTGTACACATTCACTATTTTTACTAATTAACATTATTGTAGTTTAGGCCTATTTTCAGTCGAACTAGTCACGTGATCACGAATACGTAGTAAGAGCTTTTTTGCGTTTTGACAGTTTCCCGCAATTTTTAGCTTTTAGGTACACATTTACAGTAAATTCTGTTTAGCTGCTTTTTAAGTATTTTTGGAACTTTTTATCTTAAGTAATCCTAGCGACTCAAAATTTGTAGTTTAGCACTGAAAGATTAGGTGAAAAAATTATTTAATTAATTGAGGATAGTGGAAAAAAAATAAAATTTATGGTGGATAAACTAAGATTGTAAAGAATAACATCTCAAGAATGGAGTAATTTTGAAAATTGGAGGTTTGTTATAGAGCACATGTCCCACGGCACCTGGATGAATAGTTTTGTCAAAATCTCTTTAGTTTTTATTATAATCAGAGCTAAACCAAATTTAATGAGTTTGTACTAATAAATTAACATTTATATTGATTTTGTTCTTGTTGTTTATAGGGGAAAACTTCTCGGTCGTCAATGTCCTATAAAATTATAGGAAAGAACATAAAATTAAAAACCCTACCTCTCAAATACTCAAATAGCCTCAAGGTTGGAAGAGAACGAGTTGGTCGAATCTCTTAATATCTCTGTACTCTATTTTGTTGAGTTGAGTTCAAATTTTGACTTCGCTTTACGCATATCTCTAGAAATAACAAAAATTTGTATTATCTAATTTTTAGAAAATTGATAATGTTTAAGTTTTTAATTAATTTTGATATCGTTATGTCATTTATGAAAGTAACGATTTATCTGTAGTAAGGGTCTTAATACACAATCTCCCATTTCTTCCCATTGTTTATTCTCCCTTTGAGATATATATTTATTTTTAAAGTTCTCACTATTCATTGCTTATTGTAGTAATAGCCTTACCAATGCTCGTATAATAGGTCTATATTATTTTATATATTTTAACTAACTGTTTTAATGCGTAAATACGGGGTTTTAAGTGAATTTTATGTTCTGAAGATGTCTGACAAATAGACGAAACAGCTGTCAACAATTATTGACACAAGATTGTTCAGGCAAGTTAAATAATATATAAAATAATATATTTTCATTATTGTTACAGTTAGTTTAAATACTGGGGATAACCTGAAAAGTATATTGTTTGGGGAAAGTAGTAGAATGATACGTCTGCTAAAGGCATACCAAGTGTATTTTTTAGAAGTCATTTGTGTTTTTACCCAATAAACCCACTATTTGGGAAATTAAATAACTAATCTAAAATCATAGTTACTATAGCATTTATAAGGATTTTAGGTTAAAATATGATTTTAAGCGATATCGCTTTTTTCCCTTTTTTAATTTTAGCAATCGAAGAATAAATGGAATATTTATAGTTGTTTATAGAAACTCAGGAGATTGGTAACCATCTATGCGTGGAAAGTAAACTGAAGTCTTGAAAAAACAATATATATTAAGAAATAAATTATACAGGTCAAACAATATATTTTTTTAAAATATTTCTTATTATTTTGAGTTGGTAGCTCATATTTAGAATTTAAAAGTAATTAAATTGCACAAATCTTTCCACTTCAGGTATTTAATCTATGAACGTAGGTGCATTATACGTTTAATTAAAAATGTTATTGATTTAAATGTAATTCATATATAATTAAAATCAGATTTATTTAATAAATTTAGATTTAAATACAGTCTTACTTTTTAATGAAGTAAGACTAAGACTAAGTTTTACTAAGAAGTAAAACAATTTAAAACATGTTTTTATTTAAAAAAAAGTAAAATATGTTGAACTAAAAAGTAAAAAAAATAATTTGAAGATAATGTAAATTATTTGGTAATCTGATAATAAATACAACCAGTTTTCTTTCACTTATGAAATAAGATTATTTACTTTTCAATACTACTACTTTTAATAAAACTCCATGCTTGCCTAAAAAAAGCATGGGGGCATGGGTCTACTCTTACAAATTTTCGTAAATACTGCGCCTCATGTTTTTTTAGGCATGCATTGAGTTTTATTAAAATTAGTAGTATTGAAAAGTAAATAATCTTATATTTACTTTTCATAAATAAAAGAAAACTGGCAGTACATTATTATCAGATTACCAAATAATTTACACAATCTTCAAATTATTTTTTACTTTTTAGTTCAACATTTTTTACTTTTTTTTTAAGAAAAGCATGCTAAAAAAATTTTTTAAGTTATTTTTCTATTTGTGTTTCTGTCTTCTAAATCCTTGTCACATGCCGATTAAGAATAACTAAGTGGATTTAAAATAATAGTGCTAAATAGTTTTGATTTGGAATGGAAATGCCCCTATTTTACAATAACAATGCTACAGAGACATTCAAATCTAAATTTGTTTCTCGGGGCTTAACCGCCGAAAACACGTTATAGAACTTTTCGCCATTACAATTTTGGTTTTTTAAAATAATTTTAAAATAAATATCTGAGTTTATAGTAACATTGATTACGATAAATAATTTCAAAATAGCTTCAATATTACCTTTGATTTGTTTCAAAAAACGTAGCTAAAAAAAAGAGAAAAAAACTATTTTGAGAGTGCTAAACAAAACGTTATGACTTCTTTTAAATAGTTTCTAAAGTGTGACCGAAAATTAGACCCTCATAAAATCAGTTTCTTAGATTTCGAAACTTTAATAAAATGTTCACACTAAAAACACAACGTGATTACTTCACGTGGTACTTCTGTCTATAGCTGTATCAGCTGGTGTCATTACCCTAACTTTGTGTGGGTGATTGCCTACATACTGTAGGTGTAATACTCGTTCTCAACCTTTCCATGGTTTGTTATCTTGATTGTGTACATGCATATTTTTCTAGTAGGCCTATACAGAATTGGCTTTTATATTATAAGGAATATCTGATCCTCAAAGAATCACTAATGTAATCTAACCTCAAGTGATTTGACTTTCTACATATCTCCAAGAATGCATGACCGTGTTTCATAACTTTATCAAATTTCCATAGCTTGACGCTATTTTGAATAACTTCACCTTTGAAAGTTTGGTTTTGATGATAATGGTCTGTTTCTAGACCTTGTTTTAGAACCGAGGCTAAACTGATTCTTTCTCTTTAATTATGTTATTAAGAGATGTATTAGAACTAACAACATACACAGAATAAAAACTGGACAAACATTTCATAGAGTTTCTTATAGACCTCCCAAAAAATAAACAAGTAAAAATAAAGTTAAAGTTACGAAATATCAGTTAAAATTTATCTAACAGTGTTCTGCATCTATACCGGGTGTTCAAGAAATCTGGATACAACAGGATATTTTGTTTGGGAATAAACATACAACAATGCAATTATTGGGTTATATCCTAACTGTAAAACAATGTAATTTTAAACTCAATAATTCCAATGAGCACCAGCATGGAGTTTGTCTCAAAACTGATTAAATTTAACGTAATTTTTGGTGAAAAGACAAATAAGTTGAAAAATAAAAAAATGGTTTGTGAGAGTACAGTAGTTATGTAAATGGAATTCTACAGTTTTCAAGGTTCATTTTCTAATTTATCCAATTAGGTTATTCAATTTTTGTTTTCATACAATTTGCCAATTTTTAACAACCACTTTTAAGTGCTCAGGAGACATCAAAATGAATATTTGATTTTAAAACTGTAAATAGATATTTTTTCACGATTAATTAGTTTTGTTTCTATAGTATGTTATGTCAGAAATGAAATGTGATTTTCCTGACACTAAATTTCGTCAATGGTTTTGTTATCCAGAAAAACCTGTGGCTGTGTGAACGAGTCAGCGCTATGAACAATTCCTACTCCAGAATCGGAATGTATGTATGTTCAAAAACATCTGCTTCATCCGGGAGATATCACCGAAAAATATAATCGATCACTGTCTTGAATTTAGTTCGAAATAATATAACGTTCACACAATATCGCAAATAATTGTTAATTAGATTCTTTAAATTATAAATAAAGTCTTTCTTTGTCTGTAACTTATGGCGATGTAAAAGTGGCATGTTTTTAATAAGGGTTATTTGCCAGTTAAAATAAAACAGTAAAAACAGTGGGAAGATAAACTCGCACTAATAGCACAGCAAAGCGGCTGTACCACATTTACTGGCGGCTATTTAAGTTTATTTTCAGTTTTTATTAATAATTCACAGCTCAAAATTTCAGGAAATATCGAGGTGAATGTACTTTTTGTATTTTAGAGCATAATTACAACAAAGTATGAAATCAAAACCTCTGAAGCACAATGATCGTTTTACGAATGTCAGAAGCGACGTTTTGAATTATAAAAATTGTTTTGAACTAAAGCTATTGAAAAAAGTATATAGTTGCTTTCAGAAATAGTTAAACGTAAAATATAAAATTGGTAGATACGAGGTTGTTTTACTTGTGTTTTAACGTCAATATTTTATAAACAGGTCTAAGTTTATTAGGCCTAATTGATTTAAAAAAATCCAAAATAATATCAGAAGCTCTGTTGACTAGTCTAAATTAAAAGTGAAAATTCAATATTATTTAGACATATAGAAAATATGTTGTTTAAATAACATAGTAAAAAAAAAAAATCTGTCGCGTTCTATTTCGAAAATAGACCTTCAAAATATATTGATATCTTTCGCCTGGAAACTTCGAAACCTGAAATATAACCTCAAAATTAGAAACAAGCAATAATATATTTAATGGACGGAATTTTAATCAATAACGTGTGAACTAAGATTTCACTAATAGTTGAATATGTCGAACAATTTAAAATGGAAAATTTATGGGACATTTCAGAATGATGGCAGTTTTGTAACGGTTTTTTGGTAGACCCTTCTTGTCTAGTACCTAAAGCCTTATTGTACAACTGTTGATCTAAACATTTTAATACGAAGCCCAACCTCAGACCTTTCTCAGACCAAAACCAATAACAAAATTGAAGAATGTTTCAACTTTCAACATCCTGTATTGTCTCTACTGATTTTTATGTTGTTTCTACTTATTTGTTTCTACCATGGCTTTTAAATTGTGACCACGATTTTTAAATTTCTGTTTTTAAACACTGAAAAAATATAACAAAAACCTCCAAAAAAAATTGCAAAAAGGAGAGCTTCTAGCGATTCTCTATCCACGTTTCCTACATACATTACACTGGGGAAAATAAAAAATTAATGATTTTGTATTTCTTGCTTATTTTTATAAACTTCCGACTTGTTTGTTTTGTCCTTGAACATCAACAGAGTCCTGTAAGAGTAGTGGATCGTGATCCACGTTAAGCGTTGATTGTGATTGCATGTTGGTAGAACACAAGAAGGAAATGATGGTTTCGTAATTACTGACAGAACTGTGGACAGGCGAGCTTTCACACCTCTACTGAAAACTGAATATATCTTTCTTTTCATGTCTATTGTAGGTAACCAACCTTTACAGCTTAACTCGTCTTTAAAAACTGTAAAATAAGTCATGGCCACAACCATATCACCAAATATCTTTCACAATTAACAAATTAATTAAACAAATAAACACTAAAATTGATGTCCATTCTATTGATTGTTCAATGATTATTCTATGTAGCCTATGCAGCAACTTTCTTCCTCGAAACTTGCTTGCTTTCTTCTCAGAGCTCTATCCAATGCGTATTTCATATTTTTGATAAAATTTGCTTTTCATGTCGAGAAAAGCATTATGTTTTTCCATTTCGGCAATTTAATTAAAATACGGTTTTCCAATCATCAAGCACTGCTCCTTCTCCATTATTCTTTGGACCTCCAATACATGCAAGACCTCCTCCAATTTCTGGTATATTTACCTAATAATTCACCTGATTTATTCTTCTTCGTCTCTCTAACTTTCTCTCTCATCTCAAATCTCTTTATTTTTCCACAATAAAAATCGTACTTCTACTCCTTTCTTTCACAGACTAAACTCCATATTTGTTCCGGTAGCCATTCCTTAACTTCTCTCCTTTCCACTCATATTATATCTTCCAGTGTCTCTAGGTAGGCTTACTTATGCATCTTACATGTCCACTCTTTCTATGATATTTTCACTCCCTATCCTCCTCCTGTATCATCTGGTTGAATAGGGAACCAATGTGATGGTAGAAATTTTGTTAGATTTTTACTTTTAAATTTGACACTTATTAAATATACTTTTGTACAACAGCTTGGATTAGATTAGTAATGACGGGTCAAAAAATAAGTTTGTAAATTTCAAAATGGTTGGTGTTTTTTAATAGTTAACAATATAACGTCTCGTATACAGGTCCTACATCACTAGTTCATTGTGTACAACTTGAACATCTACATTCATTGATATATATTTTGTATTATACAATTTAATAGAGTCATTGCTAAAATATATTAACCTTTACCTATATATTTTAAGGAAAACAATCAGTTACGAACTACCTAATAGTCAACATTTTATTCAGAGTAAAACTATCCATGCTTGGTTAATTTTTCAAGTTATTCAACATAATTGATACCAATAAATAAATTACATCAAATTTCAAAATACCGGATATTTTAATAGGTTTTCCTAACCTGTAGCCAGTAATAGCACTTTTTGTTCAACTTATCGAACTGCATATATTGATACCAAGGTTGAGGGCGTCAATTATCCATTTTGTAATTAAAATAAATTCGTGTCCTATCACATCGTGTTAGCTGTGTGCGAGATTTTTGGTTTTATAAGCGTGTCTTCGTTATAACAAGACGCATTGCTCTAATAATGTAAACGAATGGTGCTTTTAGGTTTTTTCTTCGCAAGAAATTAAAATTATATAATTATTACAGCTGTCATATCCGGAGTTGTCCAGTTTTAATTTTGTTGATAGTAATATCCGTCCGTGTATCCGCCGCAAAAACTGGATCAGAAATATTTCGATTGCGTTTGTATTATACCGGAGTTGTATAACTTCCCTGGCTTCCACTAGTTCTGCTTAGTGGCCCTAATGGTCTTAACCGCCGCTCATCATGTTTGTGTCGGTGACTCGATCCTGTTAGGCTTCGAAGTTGTCCAGTTTTTAATATGAACCTTCCAAAGCTAGCTCCTGTATTCGTAATGTACAAAAATCGCTTAAAGATAATACACATTAAGCATAATGTATTAATATACATTGTTGGGGAAGAGAAAATAATCGTACTTAAACAAATTTTTAGTCTGATGCATTTTTAACGGCAATTATACTTTAAAACTCAGCGTCATTTAGAGTAAAACAACACTTGTATGATTTATTATAATTATTTAAAAGGTTTTGTCTATTCTTTGGGTCTTTTAAAAAGTTGTAAAAATCCTGGGTCTTTGTAATTGCAAATGATATAAAACAGCTAGATATTTAGTTAATAAAAGTGTTTAGGTTAGGTTAGGTTTATACCTAAACAATAGCAATGTCCAGATTTTTGTAGTTTTACAACGATTCAAGTTATGTATAATGTACAATGTGACCATTATAACACACACAACAATTCTAACATATGTTTTTAGCTGATCAGCTGTTATAAATGTTTTAACTTATTTCGATTATGTTTACATAGTTGCTAAAAACAAATCCACAGAACTTTTGAGTAGTGCAATCTAGTAATTAAAGAATAAGTAAAATACACTATAGACCATCTATTTAGGTTCTGTCAGTTTATAAATTTTACACTTGTGTACTCGGAAGGTTTTTAATTAAAATACTACACAGATTTCATGGAAATCGGTTTTACAGTTGTTATTAACAAAAGGGAATGGTGAAAAGGTATTTATTAAGTTAGCCGTGTGAGTATGTAAGTTTGTATATATCTATTTAAACTCTAAGAACAATGATTTTACTCACGTTTCATAAATACCAGAACATCGAATCTTTTAACATCGAAATGTGAATGTATACTGTAGTTTTCGTTATACGTTATTTGTTACATAGTTTAGTAATGATATCGATTGACGGAGGGTGGGGGGGAAGAGGATGGAAAGACATTTCAAGACTTAGGAGTTGATGCCTATTAGGATAGATTAGCAAAATACTACCGGTCACGAATGTACATAACCTGTGATGATTCACAAATAAGAACTGAAGAGAGTTAGACTTGCCTATTCTTTCTACAACGGGTAATCTTTCGTATATATTTTAAAAACCTCTCGGTTAACATAGCTTTATAAAAAAAGAAAAGAACATAAAAAATAAAGACGCGTAGCTCACGAATAATGTATTACTGTCAGGATCGGAAGAGAACAAGAGTAGGTCAAGAAAGACATGATAGGAAATTAGAGTTATCTAACTCAAGACTACATGAAAAAAAGGGTGTAGATCCAGCTAGTATCTCTGGGATTGCTACGATCGTACTGATTATAGTGGCCCTTAGAGGAATTAGCCAAGTGAGCTACGACGCTCCTCATTTATAATAAAACTATATTAATTTATAAGTATAAATAATACACAACTTTGTGTTGAGCTAAAAACTCACTCTAGCAACTTAACTAGGTACCTTATTAGTGTACTGTTTGAGCTATAAACAATTTAATTTACGTAATAATTATTGAAATAGTTTGACGAAAATACGAATCATAAAATAAATTATATTGCTTGATTTTTAACTTTATATTATTGATTAATTACTTTTAAAATTAATTATTTTAGCAGAAATGGTACAATAATTGATATTTTCAGGAGGTTCTAAAGAATATGTGTCTGGAAAAACTTCGTTAGACATCTGTGTTAATGGTTTTATTCCCCTCAGAGGCTCACTTCTAGTGAGTACGAGTATTGACAATCCCGAAGACCCTAGCTGGATAACCTTACTTCATCAAGTATTGGGTTAGATTACTCTATTTCCTATCAAGTTTCTCTTGACTGACTCTTATTTTCTTTTGACTCTATCTGTTATTAGACTATTCGACAGCTAGTGGGTTCCTATTTCTATGGGACATATTTAGACACTGAGTAAACATTTTGTGTTTAAACAATGGTACTTATTATGCAAATTTATAACTGTATAGGCCTACTGCTCGATTTTGAAACTGTCACTAGAAATGTTTATATCGAATATTTCTGAAATAGTTGGTTTTACCAAAAAAAAAAACTACAAAACACTACAGTTTTACACTTTTAATGTTGAACATGATAATACATATTTCTTTCTTTTTTGTAAGTTAAATGGTAACCGAGATATTGGCAAAAAAATTCTTGACAGTTATATAGAACACGCTTTAGGCTTTCTCTGAGGTTTTGAAATCTCCAACAAAACAAATAAACAATTTTAATATTCTTCACCTTACTGGAGATCTTTTAAATAATAATATATTTGTTCTACTTACGTCTGCTCATCCAAAATTGTTTCAATGCATTACGGCCGTTTCGACTATTTATTCAGCCATGGTCACATGCGTTATTTTCGGTACTATAGATAGCATATATATATATACCTCGTCAACATTGTTATAAAATCATTTAAAACATTAGTACGTATTTGACACACATTTATTACACTAACACATTTAATTTCTTTTAAAAAACACTTGTTTAGTTTATCACGGAAATAACTTTTTTACATAATCGACCGTATCCGGCTGTGCTTGAAACTGTACTGATTATTTTGATTTTAGTCTAATCTTGAATGTTGTAGACAATTACCAAGAAATTATGTTTTCGGTTTGTTGTTGATAATTCAGTTATACTTCAATCTACAGTAAAAATAAAAAAAATCATAGGTTTAGAAAGTACTCGTAGCTCACTTCAAAGCCTTCCTAATCTCGTAGGTTTTAGTTTAACTGCCTACATACTAAAATGTAAACTAATGAAAATAAATTATGATTAATATTAATATTAAGTAACTACAGTTTTATATTTTCATTATTTATACGATTTAGAATAACAACTACTAAGTCTGTGAAACATATTACGAAGGCCATCGTATATATTTGCCGGAGCTGTAGCAATAATCTTATAATTATAAAATATTGCTTTCATTTGTGACAGTGATATAATTCGTTTGGCAACATACATTTGACGCAAAGGGGAGAAAAATATAAAATAACATGTCACTGTAGACAGGTGAGATCCTTTGTGGAATATCAACGTAACGAATGTAGGATTGTTCGGTTGTCAATGTAACTACGAGTATTTTATTGTATTTATTTCTTTTGTCGAGGATGTTAACGTAATATTTGAGTTTACTAAAGTTACGTTTAGTTGTTAGTTGGAGATTGATCTTTATTTTAAAAGGTAATTAAGGGAATTTTATAAACGATATACAATACAAAAACTTACACAAACTTTCTCACCCACTCATTCCTAAAACCAAATAAAAACCATCAAAAACTATCATATCCAAAAATGTCACTTCGATAGTCAATCAGTCAAAAAGTAAAAATAAACTACGAATGCCCCACGAAATTTTGAGTTATAACAAAATAAAGGAAAAATTCCGAGATATGGCTAAAATATGCTTACATACCAAATTTATATATATATATATATATATATATATATATATATATTTAAATTTGGTATTTATATATTTATTTAAATTTGGTATAGATATTAAATATATATTATAATTAAAAAAAAAATTAAAATTGATAATAATTTAAATTTTGAAAAATAAATACTTTAAAATAGAATATAAAAATAATTTATAATATTTTTTTAAACATATTCAAAAATGATTATATTTAAAGACATATTTAAAATAAAATTCAGTTAAAATCTGTTTGGATTGTAGAGCACTGCACAGATGGCATACAGACATAATTTTAAATGCCACTTTTTGAACTCAGGAAACACCATACGCTATTTCAAAAATCTTGACATAATTTATTAACATATTTTTCTATACGTAATGTGAAAGAAAAAAAAATACATTGTCCAATACAGAATTAATTTCATTACGATTACAAAAGAAACTTTCTGAATAAACACATGACAAAAATATATCAGTTTTATGTTGCTTTTAGTTTACAATTTAAAAATAAAACCCCGTAAAAATACAGTATAACCATGGTAAGAGATGAATTTTAAGAAAAGCGAAGAGACAGTTCTTCATCATTAATTATTTCCAGTCTTTGAAATAATCCCAGCTTTCTAAATACCCATTTTCAATATTACATGTTTATATTAAGTTTTCTTCCTTTCAGACAATTCAAAGTTGAATTTCTCATAGATTCGAGTAAATTACAATATTACGGTAAATAACCTAGGTTAGTGTTCACTCTAAACATCTGTTCAACATCTTCCTTGAAATGCATTATCTGATTGAGGTTAAAACAGTTACATACCGAGAAATTTCGCATCATTAAATAAATAAAAACGCATGTGCAATAATTAAGCCTATCCTTATGTAAAAGATAAACATAACCTGAAATGAGGGAACTGTTTTATATCCTGTTCCTGGGAAACAAACTTAAAACCGTGAGCCAGGAAACATTAATTTGTAATCTCATTAGTTTTAGTATTTTACTTTTTCATGCAGTATTTAAAAGTTTTATGGTGGAACAAATTTTTGCGTATTTTGTTCAAATATTTGTTTTTATGTCCCATGAAATCAATCAAAGTGGGCTTAGTTTGTGTAGTGCAGTACTCCATAAATAACTAAACTGATTTTTGTTTTTCTCCTTTTGTTGTTGTTTAAAGGTAAAAAACCTTTTGGCCATCATTGCCTTATAAAAAAAGGAAGAAATTAGTAAAACATAAATTCCCTTAGCCCTCGAATACTCTAATAGCGTCAGGGTCGAAAGAGGATAAAAGTTGGTCAATAGTTGAAAGAGAAGGATTTAACCCAAGATAACAGGAAGAAAGTGTATATCCTGTTAGACCTCGGGATTTCCACTCCCGTACACATTATAAGTCAGCTTCTGAAGGAGCCTCTAAAATGAAGGTAGGCCTACATTGCCATAAAGCATAATATGTGCAAAATAAAATGAGTTGTATGTTACAGCCTTAAACATAAATCAATAGAGTTCATATGGTTAGTTCTATGAAAATATTTCTATTCAAATGTAGTAAAATAATGTATTCATTACTTTAAATTTGAATAAGTTTACATAATCGGAGGCCGTTTAAAATTACTTATTTGTTTTTTTGGAAATTTCAAAACTTTAGATGAAGTTGAAAGTAGGAACGCGTGTTCTATACAATTGCCAAGAAATATGTTTTTTACCAATATGTCGGATACCATTTAAGTTACAAAAAAAGAAGGGGTCTTTTCTATTATACGACCGCATGGCTCAAATTATTTTCTATACTAACAGAATAATAATAAAGTAGGTTTTCTCACCTCAATTGATGAAATCATCTATAAAATAAATGGTTTTATTGTTTTTCACAAAACACACAAATAAATATAGGCTACAAAATAGAAAAACACACTAACACAAACTAATTAATTACATGTGAACGTTTTTATGACTTTTACACTTATGGTTAGGTCTGGGTTAGGTTAGGTTTGGGTTTACACTTCTGGTGGCCAAATTACTACAATATCTTTGATAATTTGATAGAACAGATCAGTTTCTTGATGGTGTTTCCGCCATAGAAATTCACATAAGTAAGAGTCAACCATGTCCCTGCTTGTGCCACACTCTTTACGATTTCGTCTTTTTGCCGACGCCCACAAAGCTTCTATTCGTTGAGTATGAGCTCCAGATATAAACCAACCAATAAATAGCGAAAAATAGTCAGACAACTAGTATAGAAAACAATTTGAGCCATGCGGTCGTATAATAGAAAAGGCCAAAGAAAAATAGTCAAACTTTTTGTCACTGTAGTTTTTTAGTAAAACCAACTGTTTTGGAGATATATTATTAATATAGTTTAATTGGTCATTTACCGTCAGTTGTGTATATAAAAACTAATACACTAATAATACACGAGAGTATAAATAAAATTGCTTCAAAATGGAGTAGGCCTACACATGTATACAGTTATAATTTTCCACCATTGTAAAAATTTATATATGTCCCATAGAAATTGTACTATTTCAGCGTAAAAAATGTTCAGTCATCACCGCCTTTAAAAAAAGAAGAAGAAAATAGCATAAAATAAAGACCTCCTAGCCCTCAAATACTGTAATAACGCCAGGGTCGGAAGAAAACTAGAAAGACCTGATAGAAAAGATGAAAGTGAGGGATGTAACCAAAAGAGTAGTTGAAAAAAGGTGTAAGATCCAGCTGGGTATCTCGGGACTGCAGCATCAACTCATTAAAGTAAATCTCTGAATGTTGAACGGATTATGGGTTTCTTTTAATAGCTCAAATTAAACTACTCTTCTTCTTATTCTTTCTTCCTTGTTAGGCCAAAGACCTGTTCTTCGCCGCTGATGACTCATCAGGTTATTGCTTTAGAGTCTTCTATTGTCTTGAGTAGCCTAAATAATGATAATGAACTCCTCGCTGTAAAATGTAAAGATTTCAGAAAAGAAAATTTTTAAAATTTTTGTCATATACCTCCGTTGGTATATTTAGTGTAAGGGTGTGAAAAATGTTGTTAAATCTTTGAAGGTTTATATTTAATTATTGGCAATTCAATTTATGTTGGTTCTTACAAGTTTTCCAAGATTAATATGCACCAGAATTTTTGATTTTCTCTCATGTCGGTATCAATTTCACAAAAATATAAAAACAAAATTAGGATTTTCATCCTGTTTTTTGCCTATAATCTATATAATATAAAAGTCAATTGCCACTCACTGACTGACTGACTCACTTATCACGATTTCTCAAAAACTACTAAACGGATTGCAATGAAACTTGGAACATAGCTTCCTCATAGGTAATAATAGGTGCTTACTAAGAAATCTTTTGAAAAACTTTTGCGTTTAAGCATATTAAAAAAAAAAAATCCGAAATTAAATTTTTCTCTGAACTACAAAGGTGAAACGAGCTAAGGCTTCTTACATTCCTTCTTTTCAAATGTTTGATGCTTGTGGTATACAAAATAAGCAAAAGATTAATGTTAATTATTCCATCAGGGCACCGCCCCACTGGCCTTGAAAACTCCCTTAACAAAACTCAATTATCTATACGTTAACCCCGTACGAAGGACGGGTACTCTGGTAGTATTTGTATAATTATTATATATTATAATTATTATTCACTCATTTTAGAGGAAGGATCAAAGCGCTTTCCAGTTACAATTAAGAAAATTTTTGTTTGTTTATGTGCATCAATAGTAATATGGGTATGTAGAAGATGTTTGTAAAAGTGTTGTGGCAGCAAGCTATGAAGAAATCATTAGTAAGAGCAGAATTGTTCTGCTTGGCCTGCTTTATTATTGGTTTTAGGTTGTTTAATATACTTTCTAATCACAAAAAATGAGGAAATAAAAAAATGTCGAAATGTTTAGGTCTCATTAATTAGGGTATTCGGTGATATAATGAATTACTTCGAAGGACTCAAACACAATAAATTGTTTATCTACAATCCATAGTTCTGCAAAATGATAATTTTGTTTTATAAATCTAATAAGGGGATATAGGCTACAGTATCCTCAAGGGAGGAATGTGTCTGGGGTGGAGAAAAAAAGATGGGCCCCCACACTTCGTTTATTGCGTTTGCTTTCAGCGGTACAATCCCAATAAAAAAATATATACCTCAAATGCATCTTTGTAAACGCCTACCCTACTTTCGTTTCTTTTATAGATGTAAATAAGAATAAAAAGTTTACAAAAGTACAGAAAGATGCATATTAAAGAGGTGAACACTTTAAAGAGATGGAGATATTAGAGCTAAGCAATAATTTGTGTACCTAGTTTTCTTGTGATGGGTTGTACCGTCATGTCAGACTAGGGAAGCAAGTAGAAGGGAGGACATGCCCATCACACCAGACACACTCCTAATCTGAGGGTACTGTACGCCTAGTAGCTAAACAACAAGTATTCTTTTCTTCTGGTGCAATATAATATAATATTCAATAAGGCTTGCTAAGCTCCTAAGTCCAAAGATGTAAGTCTGGCGTTTATCGTATGCGCAGCGTTCTACCACCCAAACGTGTGGACAGATTTTAATCAAATTTGTTATGTGGCTATATTTTGGTCATATCTGGAGTCATTTATCATTCTCAAAATTAGGAGATAACTTTCATTAGAAAAAAAACGTAAAATTACTTTTTTCTCAAAATCTGCTCTAACGAAGTCTAAGGAGGCAAAAAAACGCATTGGTCATTTATATCTTTAAAAAAAGTTCCCGAGCTATCGGTAAAAACTAAATATCAGCTGTTGGGTTTTATAAAAGACGTGAGTTTTTCAAAATCGGCTCTACAGATTTAGTTCAGAGAAAAGTAAATAATAATGACCCAAAACTGTGCGGAAAGTCGTAAGTAAAAAAAAAAAAATGTACCGTTCAGGAATAATTGAGCAAAATTTTTAAAATGCTGCATTTTAATAAAATGAGATTTACACTGCGGACGCCTTTATAACACAAGTAAAACAATTTTAGGTTCTATTCACACACATACACGCATACACACACACACACACACGCGCGCGCGCGCGCGCATACACCCCCACACACATTTTTCTCATGGTTCATTTTCACTTTTTGACTCACTACTATTGAACTGAGATTTTCGGCAACGAATAGGTAGGTTTTGTTTGGTAGGTTTATGTTTGGTAGGTTTATGTTTGAATTGGGGATGTGTGAGTGAGGAAATTCGTGCAATGTTTTTAAATCTTGTATTTAAGCAGATCTTGTGTGGAGATTACTAACATTTTAAATCGATGTTAAATAACGGAAAACCTTGCACTATAATTACGTAAAATCTTTTAACTATTTTTGTGCCCCATCATTTCTTTGCTACTGGAGAAGTACATATCATTATTGTCATTAAAAAAAAAATACAAAGCTCTTATGTAAAATTATACTTAATACGACACACTTTGCCAATATTTATCTTTGCTAGAATTTAAAACATTTGGGTTTTTTATACAAGAAAAGTGTTATTAACCAAAATTGTGTTAGTTTCATATTTAATAAACGGATTCGGTTTTAAATGAACACGTAACTGTCAATCGGATGTCCATTTTGCCTTTAATCTCTTATTATTTGGGAAGGAGTATTAAAAAATTGAGTAAGAATAGACGATAGAATTAGATATCGATCTGCCATTTTGGTTAGTTTTCGTGTCCAAATATTTATATGGAAATTTTGAAAAGTTATTTAGAATTCGTTGAAAATCATAAAATAACAATATTTAAAGGTTTTTATAGATTTAAAAAAATGTATACCAAATACATCGTAAAATATTTTTTGTAGATTCTGTACTTAGATTAGATGAGTAAATTAATCTTATAGTTATTTGATCTAATGTTGGTAAATTAATTAAATAAATACAGTAACTTTATTAAAGAAATTTTAAATTATTTTGAATAAAATAAATACTGTAGTGGTATGGAAATCAATATTACTTCTGAATCTTTAAATTTTATATTATTCATAAAATAAAACGACATACAGTTCTTAAAATATTTAGTTTAATTTTATATAAATTGTATTATCATATTTTAATAAAAGAATTGATTTTATCATGGAATAAATGAGTGAAAGTTTTAATTTAAACCTGTTTTGCTACCGACCAATGTAACGTGTTGTCTTTAAAATTATCTTTGCAGTTAGTTGAATAATTTACTTTGAATTAAACAGATCTCCTTGAATGGTTCGGGGGAAAATTTGAAAAGAGAATTTGAGTGAACCTTGCGTCATGAAGTGTAGGAAGAAACCAGTTCCCTCCTACTCGGATGTTGTGGTGCTAGAAGCCGCTTACTCAACTCTGCTTGGTACTGTCCAGTCGCCGAGTAACAGTGAAAGTGCTGCAGTGGTTTGTGAGGTCAACTAACATGACAAATATCTTTGTCTATTTAACATGTTTTGTCAGGAATTAGTTAAATGTGTAAGTTAACTAATACAGTGAATAGTTTTTGTTTTAGTGTCGGTAGAAAGTGCGTGTTCTTACAAACAGAAGATTAGTAACTGCCATCTGCAATGGAAAGTACAATTGTTGTTTTCTGTTTGTTGAGCGCTATTATTAATTTAACAATTGCTCAACCTTACGATATCGTCAACGCACCGGAAGTGAATCAAGATGTTAGAATAGAATGCAACAACAACGAAATCAATGTGGCGATCGAAACGAAATCCGGGGAATTCAACGGGATGATATACCCTAAAGGACTGTCCAAGAACTCCAGCTGTATGACGGAATTCTTCCATCAACGAAGTCCAGTATACTATAAACTGCCTCTGCGTTCTTGTAACACCATGAGCTCGCAGATGGTTGAAGGAGGAGTCGAGTACTTCAATACGATCGTCGTACAGCCGCACAGGAAACTAGTGACCAATCAAGGACGTGGATTTCATATACGTTGTCGTTACCAGACTCGTGATAGGACGATCACCAACGATATCAACGTCAACACGTTGGAACCCACGACATTGTTAGCAACAGCACCGATGCCAGCTTGTACTATGAAGATCTTCTCCGGTGAACCCAAGTTACAAACTGTAGCACAGGATGTCAAGATAGGAGATCCTTTAACTCTGGTGATAGCGATCGATAGTCAGAACGTTTACGGGTTCACAGTTTCCGATTGTTTAGTGCGAGATGGTCTCGGTTGGGGCGAACAAAAACTAATCGACGACTACGGCTGTCCAGTCGATCAGGAAATAATGGGATTATTTGAGTACAGTTCAAATCGTACAACAGCGTGGGTGCATTTCCAAGCACACAAGTTCCCTTATACTGCATCAGTTTACTACCAATGCAATGTTCGGTTGTGTTTGAAGGCCGATAACGGTTGTGAAGATGTACCTCCAGCATGCAACGGCGGTAGACGTCGTCGAAGGAGAGACAACGAAGATGAATCCGAAGGAAGTCCTGCGACGATAGAAGTGTACAGTGGGCTGTACGTGAACGAAGCCAATGATCTAACAACCCCCGATCAACTTGATTTAGTCTCTCGCGAGACTTTGGATGATCCAGATAATATATGTATATCTCAACGTAACTTTGCAATTGGAATCTCAGTAGCTGGATTAGTTTTAATGTTGCTGGTGATCGCGGCTTTCCTTATTCTGTTTGCAAGAAGGAGATCTCCGAAAGACGTCTCGACGACAGGAAGCTCAATCTACAGTGGACCCTACACAAACACTGCCTACAGCCATAGCAGTTAAATTGAGTTCAATCAAATTAGGTGAAATAGAGGAACAGGAGCCTGAATAAATACAATGGACTGGGAAATCTTCAAAACCGAAAAATTGAAGGAGATGGAATGTATTTCTGCGCATCCGTGGTGGATGGAATCGTTTCTTAAGATTGAAGCATCTGACCAGAAATGGAGTCAAAAGAAAGAACCGAATAACTACTTCCCCAACACCATTCTCTACAAATAGCCAGTGGAAGTAAGCATACCTAAAACTAAAGCGAAATTATTCTGAAAGAAAAGGTACTTAATTTAAAATATAATATCAGTAGTAATAGTTTAGGCTTTTTTTGTAACGTGAAAGACAATAGCCTACTGTTTATGTATTAACCATATAAGGTAAACTTAGGGTATTTTAATTTAAGAATGGATGTAAAGAAGTGGGGGGCGTTACAGAAGCAAAACAACGTTGTGAATGTTAATTTTAAAAAGTAAAACAATAGTAATTTTTTATTTAAATATCATTTTGATAAAACCTACATCTACATCTACGATAAATGTATGTACATATTCAATTATTAAATCCCCAATAATTCATAAACAGATGCTTTTAGACAAAGTTAAATAATCTTGTTCATTTGAATGATTTCGTTTAACTAAATTAATTTAATCTTTTAATTTCTTTATAGTATCATAAATTTTTTATTATAATAACAGTACATTAATTGATTTTGTTTTAAATTGTAAAAAACTCTTAAAATTTAAATTTTAAGTTGATTTAGGATAATGCAAAATTAAATCTTTCTTACTCATAGTTTGTTCATAAGGGTTTTTCAAATTTAAATATAAAATCGACCCTTTTTGGTACATTGACGCTTCACACCAGGTAATGAATTTTATCAAAGAGATTTTCAGGAGATGGATTTAGGCTAAATTTAAATGTTGTGTAATATTTATCCTTCGCGTAGAAAGCGAAAGAATCGTTAAATTAATTTCCTAAAATTTGTGAATCTCTAAGCACACGACCTTGACGTAAAGTGATCTCTATTAGTTATAGAGCGAAAGATACAATTCTATGATTATATTTTTATTTTAGATAAAAATGAAATGTTTCTGTTATTTACTACGTTTTCTATTCGTTGAACGCATGCTGGAATCGATTAATATTATAATTGAAACAATAAATAACTCTTTCACTTCTCGTTACATTGGATCTAGCAACAAAATCAAGCAAGTATTTTTCAATAACAGGTTTGCAAAATAATAGTCGTGGTAAAATGAAAGTTTCTTGAACTGTGACGCGGCGTGGCGTGCCCACGGGGTCACGTGACTGGTTGTTGACCTTCGCGATTTACTCAGGCGGAGTGATTATCATAATACCAGTCCTTAAAACGTAGTTACATGATGTCATAACTGTCTATTACAGTTCCGTTATTCCTAATTAATCTGAAATTTAAAAACATATATATTTTTTGTTCGTAGATTGAATCATTTATAGACATATTATATCAGAAGGAAAAATGAGACTCTTGCTGATTTATTTATCATATTTAGCCCTATTTTTATGTATTTCATGTACGCAACACACCAAACCCGAAAATAACCAAACATTTGCAGTTTAAAATTTAGCCCATCAGGACGGATATTTAGTAGGCCTATTCGATTTCAGCGAATACACAATTCGGATATATTTTTTAGTTTATTCTTA
Source organism: Aphrophora alni (assembly GCA_963513935.1). Classification (NCBI taxonomy): domain Eukaryota; kingdom Metazoa; phylum Arthropoda; class Insecta; order Hemiptera; family Aphrophoridae; genus Aphrophora; species Aphrophora alni. The sequence goes on from OY740769.1 coordinate 111,487,996, forward strand.
GATGTTCTAGGTAAAATTAAGGTCTCAAATGCAGTTTCTTTGGACTGTAATTATAATTTGTATTTTACTGAAAGAAATTAGTCCATATCCTATCTTTAGTTATTCAAATACAGAGAGGTTCTAGCTACAGTTGCTCTAGATTACCAATTTGTATTAGTAGTAAAAGCTATGTCTTTACAAATTTTAACGTTTTAATAAACAATGAATATGTGAAAGTATTTGTGGTCATTCCGGTTGACATTGCAGCTAAATTGCTAATAATACGAGATCTTCTTCATCGTGTAGAAGACTACAACCACCTCTCTCTAACCTTCAATATTAAAGTTTGATTTCGTATAGTGTTTTGGAATAATTTGTAAAAGACGTAGGCAAACTTTAGAAGATCAGCTGAAGTATGAAAAAAAAAAAAAAAAAATTAAGTAATGGTTTTGTTCGTTACAAAAGCATCGATATTTGTGTTGAAATTTTACGAAGTAATTGTATAGGGGTATATACATTTCTGAATTTGTTAAACAAGCAAATTAATCTCTAATAAAAGATTTATTCGTTGATTAAAGGAATAAGTGATTACTTACACAGTTTTATAAGTAAAAATAACAATATTTACTCCACCTGTCTTCAAACAATAACGATAAAAATAACTAAATCTGTTTTTCACCTTAAAAGACTCTGCTCTACCTCCGCTGTATCTCCAAAGAATAATGTTAGACTTCAAATGTTCACTGATATCATGTTTATCTCAGAATTATCATTTATGTTTTATTTTTTAAAAACACATGTTCTTTCTTCAGAAGCGCGCATATGCTTGCATAATAACCTTTAATCTTTAGAAAGATCAAGAAGTTTTTTAGTTTTGTTGCATCTTTTTTTATTTGATTTTGAGTAGTCTTTTTTTAGTCATGTTTTGTAACTGTATTGTAAAAGAAGGGACAATCAATTTCATTTCATTAAAAAAAAAGAAGAAACAATTATTAGTGTTTGCGTAGACCGAGCAATTAAAAGTTAAATTTTGTTAATTATTTGTTTTAAAACTGCAACACATGTTTTCTTATCTATTGAAAGAAATAACGCTTTATTGCCTAACTTAAGAAATAGGGAACTTGCAATGCCTAATTAAATACTTTGCAAGATGTAAAGCTATATAACCCATGGCTCAACTGTAACGAAATTCCATCTTTATAAAGTTGTTAAAGCCCTCTACTTCTTTATCATCCGAAAAAAAATTCATAATTTGTTTTGTTTTAAATAAGAACCTCATAATCATTATATAATTATAATACTTTTCAACAGATATTGTTTTTATCTTATAATAATGCATTGTAGATTATAATCAAACATTTGAATTTAGAAATTGTTACCTAATTTATTCTTGCCATTACATTAAAATAAGGTTAAGTTGTGTTTGTTTAGTTTTGTATGATAAAAGATCTTCGAAAGTTGATATTCATCTTGAATGAAAAAAATAAGAACAAAGATGGAAGTTTATTAATGTTCAAAACAAGACCTTTTAGATTCCATTTCTGTTCTTTCATGAACTATATTTTAAGTACTTGTTCCGCTCCTTTTCCTCTCAAGGTCACTGTGTCAACGTGCATGGTGGGTAATATTTAGTTTAAGTTAATTAACATTAAGGCGACTCATGTGTTGTCTACAATGTATTTAATTATCTGAAGTACTTGTATAACTTTTAACACAGAGAACTTCATACAAATTGTAAACAGTATAGTAATATAGGGGTGTCCATTCTCCTTTAACCTCGACGCAAATTTCCCTATAATAATTCTTCCTCCTTAACAAATTCCAACTTTTCTCTGTCCTCGATTTTAAAACACTTCGAGCATTATTTAAGTATTAATTCAAAAATATCTTTCTGGAAGTGAAGTCAATATTTGCATTTATAAGCATTAATTAAATTCAAACAAATTTTCTAAAAAAAAATCGAGTTAATTAAAACAAATTTAAAATGTTTTAAATAATACATACTGGGTGTCCCACCTAAAATGTTACAGTTGCTAACTTTTGAATTATAAATATGATAGAGTACTTTAAATGGAGAACCTTCCTTTCTTTTTAATGAAGTTTAAAAACCCGTTTTGTAAAATGTTTAAAATTGCCGCCATTTTCCAATATGGCAGCCAACTTTGAAATTTGTTATAGAACACCCTATATTTTATGGGTTTTTTCAGGAGGTGTAAAACAATATTTTAAGAATGTTTTATTCTTGGGTATTTAAAAAAATGTTTAGTCATTTAGGAATTACAGGCACTTAAGTTCAGAAAATTAAACGTTTGATAGGCCTACAAATAATCGATTCCCACCTAAAACGTTACAATAACTGTTGGGGGTACAAATAAGTTTTAATGGAGAACTCCCCTTATTTTTGTAATCTCTAAAATGACATGGATATCAATTTTTTAATAAAGGGCTAAATTTCATTGAAAATGAGGATTTGATTTCTTTTAAAATGGTAACCCCCAATTTTTATAATGAAATATATTCTTTGGTCAAATTTGAGATTTTTTTTTTAAATTAGCACTTACCCAAAATTCACTAATAATAACAGACCTGGGGAACATTTGCTGTATTTTTTTATTAGTGTTATGTCCTGTTTTATCAGAAATTTGACGGAAATGGATTTTTAAACTTCATTGAAAAGAAAGGAAGGTTCCCCATTTAAAATACTCTAGCATATTTATAACTCAAAAGTTAGCTATGTAACAGTTTAGATGGGACACCCAATATATTACAGGTTCTATAAAAAAATTCGAAATGAAAAAAGAAGAAATCATTAATGTTTTCTTTTAGTTACAATTATTTTTTAAAACAGACAAAACCCGGTGAATAGAAGAAACTACAAACGTTTTTATCAGTTCAGTTTTAAAAGTTTTTGTCTTTGAATTAATGAAACTTCAGATTTGTTAACGAGAAATCTTCATTATCTTCATTATGAAGAAATACTCCCCCTCCCTCCCTCTCGGCACCCCTAAGTTATGTATTCAAGTGCTGTTATAACTAATCTCTGTAGTAATACTAAAATCGTAGGTCAGTATTTAACTATTTTTCAAATCTACCTTTTCCGCTTGGTATTTGTAAAACATCTTCAAAACGTTTATTACTTAAATTTACTTCTACTAATATTTACTATTGTTGAGTTGTTCTGCTATTATTGGACCACAACAATTTTAACATTCAGGTTATTAAACTACTTTTTTACTTTCCCCTATGTAGATATCATATAATTATTTATTTAACAATACTTTACTCTAGTAACAATTTGTTAAACCATAATTACATTAATTCTGCCATATTTACATAATTGTCGTTTCTTTGCAACTTTTATTGCTGTACAATATTAGTTATAACTAATTATTATGTAATTCAAAAACGTTTTAAAGTCTGATAGTTTGTTTTAATAGTTAATTATAATTAATAAATAAGAACATGTGCTTTTTTACTTTTAATAATATTTCATACCAATTTGTAAGTATTTTGTTACAACATGTACGTAATAAAGAATTAGTTTTTGAAATTAAAATACTATTTTGAAACCGCAATTTTGCAGTTTTATTGATATATAATTCGTAAATTATTAAAATAATCAATTCTTATATTTTACATTAAAGAAAAGTTATGTTAACTTTTTTAATGTTTAATGTATGTTGTTTTATGTACGAAACTATTTAAATTGTGGTGTGATTTGTAAGCTTGGTGAGTTCAAGAGGGTGTTAATATTTATATTCAATTCATGGTGTAAATCGAAAACGAATTCCAATCACAGAATTTGTAGCCACTATCTTGGAAACTTTTGACTCTCAGGTTAATTAGTAAGGCCTTGGCAATCTCAAGAGAACCAAGCTGGATCTACAGCTCTTTTCATGTAGCCTTGGGTTATATTCCTCTCTTTTATCTCTTGACCAACTCTTGTTCTCTTCCGACCTTGACGTTATTAAAGTATTCTAAGACTAAGGGTCTCTTATTTTATGCTCTTTTCTTCTCTTTTTTTGTAAGGGAATGGTGTCCGAGAGGTTTTCGCCTTAATGCAACAAAACCATTTCTTCCTCTAGATTAAAATTACATAAATGAAGTTCTATACTTCACATTTAAAATATAAAAGCACTTTTTCCAGTCATTCATATCGATATTAATTCATTTCTATATTTAATGCCTTCATTTTAATTCGAATAGAAGGCGATATTTGAGGAAGAAAGGACATGCCGTAGGTAGGTAATTGCTTAATTTAACAAAAGAAACCAACGATTATCATTTTCGAGTAGATCTTGGCCTCGTGGCGCTTCGTTGAAGTGGTGTGACGAATTTGAGCAAGCATAACAAATAACACCAGTCAAGATACCCCCCCCCCCCCCAAGGGAGTTTCAACAAATTCATTTATCAAGGTTGGTAGTTTATTACCTGAAATTCAAGCTTTTCCTAAAGATTGTTGTAATAAGTAGACCTGTTCTGTAATTTTGTTATTCTTCGTATGAATGTTGTCTAAATTATAATTGAATTAAATCAAGTTATTACTGCACAGAAAAAAAATGCAAAGTAATAATGTTTAGCGATTTTATGTTCTGAAGGAAAAATGTACAGTGGAAACTGCCTCAATATTGGTAATTAACTCGGGTGTTGTAGGACTGTATATTTCGCTTAGGTGCAGTGAGTACACCATCTTGGTATAGGGCGGGGCCTCCTATATAGTTTTAGACTGTTCGTGGGTTAGGAATCATTATTTAAGTTCTTTCTACCTTTTTATAAGTGGATGATCACCAAGAGGTTTTTTGCTTCTATACGACAAGGAAAAAAAACACTACATTAACCTGGGTTTAAAAATATATAAACCCTAATATTTTGAAGGAGAAACCCAAACGAGATTTTAAATCTAAATATGTTACAAGTAACGATCTCAGTTCCTGAATCATTTATATTTGTAATTTGATATTAGATTAAATTAAGTAATTAATCATTATACAATTTGATAATCAGAGAAATATACATTTATATTTCATAATGGATGTGGTTTAAAATGAAAACCTTCTCATCTGTTGGTTTTGAATTAGATCATAATAAATCAAGTATCAAAGAATTAGATTCTTCCATATCCACGAATTTTTGTTTACAATAAAAAAAGAAAGTTTATAGTTTTGAGTGTCGAGCTAAAAATTTAATAATCTAATACCGTCAAATTAAGGGCAAAAGTTATTTAAATTTGTAATAAAAATCATTTATTTGTGTAATGTTTGGAGAACATTTATTTTAACAAAACTGTTAAATCATAGGTAAATGAAAAAAACATTTTAACTGTTACCTCATTTAGGAAATTTAAATAATAGAAGAAGAGAGAAGTAAACATTAAAGTTATTATGACTACAGTGTGTGAACATATAATGGAAAATATATTAAGAAAATAAATCTGATATAAATGTTAAGAACACAAACTGTTAGAAACGAAGACATTCAACCAAGTAGATAGTTCAGATAATTACAAAGATTACAATGTTGATCCGCTCTAGAAACATTGCAGAATGAAAGGAGAGAAAGTGCTCAAAACATAAAAGAAAGTACTGTTTAGCTTTTTTTAGTCGTGTCCTTTAGAAATTAAATGAAACTTTTTTGTAGACTGCTTTAGTAATAATGTATAGTGTTTATGATTTTACATAATAAGTTGTAATCTAATGTATATACAACTCCCCTTGTGACTCACTCATCTATACAACCCCTAACCTACTTCTAGATGAGCTAGAAACTTGAAATTTGGCAAACTAATAGTTTTTAGCCTGTAACGGACGAAAAAGTTCCAAAAAGTTTAAAAAATTTAAATTGTAACTCCGAAAAAATTTAAAATAATGGTTGACCCAAGTTAAAAGTCGGTGTAGACCATTTTTTGGAGGTTAAGACCTATCAAAAAACGGATTACACTAGCAGTTACGAATTTGCCAAGCTCTCAAAGTTTGTAATGATTTTTTTTTGTATCTCCATCGGTTTATGCCTTAGAGCTAGATTTTGATTTTACGTAAATTTTGTACATTTTCCACAAATTATTTAATCTCTTGTCACATTTTATAGGACAACTAGAATTATCAAATCTTGCACGCTTATGGCAATTGGATGTGCCTGCTAAATTTTATTATTCTAATGTGTTATAACTGTGTAAAAATTAAATAATGGGTGGAAATTATTAAGTTTTGATCTAAAACTTTGATCCAATCACTCTATTAAATGTACTCGGTTAGTCAAAACCCACTGGAGATTTGAAGCGAAGCCCCGAGGGTTTTGGGGCCAATCTTCCAACGAACAAATCGAGTCTCTTGTTATATTTTCCCTTTCACAGATTTGGATCATAATTGTTTCAATACTTCTTCCTTTATAAATCCTTCCATTTTAAAATGAGTTATGCAATTAAATTAATATCTAAGAAGACATCCCATAGCATAGACTCAATATGTGGGTTGAACAGTTAGTTGTAGTTGTGTGGGTTCAGGTTCAGAATGTGCTAGTGTGGGAGGAGTCGGAGGGGGCAATACGGCCTTACCAGAAGAGGGCCGACAGATAACAGTACCTAGTCTCAATTTATGAGCTTCAAACCATGGATAGGCGTTCTATTTAGTATGTAAAATCAGTTTTTTCTACATATATTAATAATATTGCACAATATGGAGATCATAAAGACTATATGAATAGTCTTTATTGTTCATAAACGAACTAACATGTTCGTTTTACACACAATGTACAACACCTTCGTTAAAAACCCTTTATAACGCTTATAACTTGTAAATTTCATTAATATATATACACACAGTAGGCCTACTGTTAATTTACAAAACTGAAGTTCGAGACAATGAAGACCTTTGGAGGAGAATAGTAGAAGAATGTAGCAAATTAACCCTAAACGTTTCTCTAAGTGTCAGAAATAAACAGCATCTAAGATGTCGACGGAATATCAACTGAAATAGGTCAGTGTAATTGTACAACTTGATTTATCATTAATAATGAGTGTCTTGGTTTCTTATTTAAAAATCAGTTTAAAATCATTTTGAAGTTGTTTTATGATGTAATATGAGTTTTACAATATTCTATTGAGATGAAGATTGAAATCTAGTGCAATAACATGCGTCCTACACAACTAAAACATTGAATATGCAGTCGAATCAAGTCAAATTTCATACAATTCCTATAGTTTTTCGTTAATAATTGAAGATAAGGTGAGAGATATCAAAACAATATTTATGTCACTAAACGCAGAGTTGAAAAACAATGTTAAATCATACTCTCCGTTTGAAGTTATTTGTTAATGATGGAAGTTCAATTTTATTATTATACATTTTTCGGACATTTCCCATCATTTGTGTGTTAAAAATTCAAAACACGACGTTTCGGGAATAAGAATCAATTTTCAGTTATCAAGTGTGTACCATGTGGGCCTATAACTTCAATAATTTTAAAATGAATTTATTTTCGTTTTGTAAGCTAAAGTAGAATGACGGATTTGACCTGGTTCAATAACATGTTTGGAGGATCCCCCGAGGTGGGGGTAGGTAACGCGTTTTCTTTGGGGTTTTATATCGACCGATGTCATGCTGGACGGAAGCCTCCTCCTGCTTTGTGTGGACCTTCAATAGTTTTGAAGGTTCACGTGAACACGCACAAGTTCTCGATTCTTCGAAGATCCCTTAAAAAGTGACTGAAGTTGTTTCTTTTATTTTTATTTTTACGTGTCGGTTGTGTATTTTGAATAAGTGTCATGTCAAAGTGAAACAAATTAATAAATTGTAGTAAACTTTACAACTTGTGTTTATTAGCAATAGTTCCTATAAATAAACTCCACTGATAAAACCTTGTACCCCAGTGATGTATTGACAGTGGACAATACAACTACTATTGGAAATAAATTACTTATTTTTTTTTTATATATATTAATGGTACAAGTGACTAAAAACTAAAGAAACATGAAACTAGAAACTAAGCCTATGTGAGAAGTAAAATTAAATAAGAATACCACCAAAGTTAATATCTAAGCATGCATCTCAGAGCTGGAACTGAGAAGTCAAAAAATACAATCACAGTTAATTTTTAACACACAAATGATGAAAAATGTCCGAAAAATGTATAATAATAAAATTAAATCATATATTGAAACACCATGTTACCATTTAAAAAATTTATTCAAATCCAATATGGCGGATCATGATGGCGGTCGAAAATTATAACACATCACAAATAGACAAACTTTATTTAGTCCGAAATTGATACGATGAAAAATCTGGTACATGAAGGGGGGAGACTTTATGGTCACTCTGTATAATAGAACCATGAACATCCTAATTAAATGTTTTAAAGAAATAGTTTCAAACTTGCTTCAATTTTTCAATTTTATCCAAATGCGACAATAAATTTAAATTGAAATTTATTCTGTAAAATTTTTTGTTGAATCTTCTTCAATTATTAAGATAAAATTAAAATTGCTGCTATTATGTACTTTAACTGTGAATTTAATAAAAATATGATAGTGAATACAAATTTAAATTTTAGTCTCGAATAAAGACCTAGACCTCCTGAAAATAAATATCCAACAAAAGTCGAAGTGCAACAGGTTTACTGTATAGTTTGTAGAGCTTACAGTTTTAACAATGCAATATTTATCAGTATATTTTTTATGCCAAAAATAAAATAACCAACCAGTATGGTAATTCTTAAAAAGACGAAAAATTGCTTGATTTTGTAATATCTTTTATATTTATTACTTAAAAATATTTTAATGGAAACTTTAGCCATACAAAATTACTTCATTGATGCGGTATAATAGAAGCCGGATATTATGGGATAATTGTAGCAATCATCATTTCCAGAGTAATTTGTGAAGCCATATTGGCAACTCTCACAGTGTTTGGTACAACTATAATTGATTGAAACCTGCCACTAATAGCGGGACTTCCTTTATTACTCCTTCATTACGACGCAAAAAGTTGATTTCTTGTAAGCTGTTCATTACAACACGTACTTTGATTAAAAATTCATTCAAAAATGTAATAATTCAAATTCACTTTTTTTAAAATAAAAAGTTAATATAATTATTTAAACATATTGTATCCCCTATTTTTTTCCATACAGATTTGGAACCAAATTAAGGTTATACTTGTACTTAAGTTTAATGAGGTTTAACCATGTTAACCGCCATCTTGAATTGAATCAGTTTTGTTAATGGCAACAAGACCGCGAGGCACATTATTAATAATTATTTTTCTGCTTTAAGTTCAATGACATAATCGATTTTTATATCTCCCTCATATCTTCAGATATTTACGTAAAACTGTCCGAATTTGTTGAACTTCCACTTTTTTTTTAAATATTGGTGCAGGCACATTAAAGTTTTAAACTATTCTTGACACATGACAAGACTTTTATGATGATATCAATGGTGAAACCCACTACTCTATTTATGCCACTCAAGTTGGTAACATTTAAACAAAATCTTATTACAGCTAATCTTATAAACTTATCAAAATGGTTTGACGCTGATATAGGAATAAGAGACCATGATAATATTTATTAAATTATGATAAATTATTTTGTACAATAAACTGATTTATTTCAGAGTAGGTGTTGAAATTTCACGTGAAATTTCACATTTTTCATAAAGTTTTTTCCCACTCGAAACAGATACAAAAAACCGATTGCGTTACTGAACTGAACATTTATAAATAACTTAATTTTAATGTAACAGCAGATATTTCTTGTTGAAAATCCATATTCAAGGATAAAATAAAGCAATAAAGCTTAAAGTTTCAAAATATTTTAATAATATAAATGAGCTACAGTTGTTTCGCCTTGCGGCATCATCGGGCAACAAAGTATGATGCCGCATGGCGAAACAATTGTAGCTCATTTATATTTTTAAAATATTTTGAAACTTTAAGCTTTATTGCTTTATTTTATCCTTTATAAATAACGTTTAATCGGCCAGTGTGTTAACGTTACAATTTAAAAAAAATTGACTCAATTGTAAAATTTTAAAGACAATTTTATACACTATTAAATGTAGTGAGAGAGGTCAGGTATAAACTCCATTTAGTCCAATCGACATGGTGAAAAACGTAAGAGGCAGTGACAATAATTAAAGCTTCTCAGTATATTTTAGCAATGCAATATTTAACTGATTACTGTAGGCTATAGGTTTTTGAAAGTCTGAAGATGGCGCAATATTAGTTACAAGTGACGTCACAGTAATAATCCGTCTTTACATCAGCTGATTCTTACAACCTGTGTCTGTCCATGGGACATGCGCATGTAACAAGGGCGACTCAATCAAAGTAATTGATAAGAATACCACGATGTCCTTGAAGTTATGCAGTCTGGCTAAATAGATAACCACTGCTTACCAATGCATGCAACCGTTCATTTTATAGTTCCTTTGGGCTAGAGGTCATTCAGTGCAAATCAAATTGCGGTATTATACCTGTCTTCTTACATTTTAGATGTCCTGGCAGTAAATTAACTATTATTAAATGGAGTACTTTATTAATATCAGTCGCTTACTCCTCACGTATACGATATAGTAAAATTAGACTAAAGTTACAAAAAGGTCTTTGCAATTTGATATGCGTCTTTGTTTAGAGGTTAGAAATCATAACCTAAGTTTATCTATGTGACTGTGGATGGTTGGTGTGTTGTTTTTTGATTGGTAAACTTTTATAAATTCGGGTTTTCCTTAATAATACTCTGTTTATAATTAAAATATTTCAAATAAAAGTTAATCAAATTTGTATGGAGATTTTTTTTATTAAAAATTTTTTTTTTTTATCTATAACATTGCAAAACACTGTTCGAAGGTGTTTACAAAATGTAAATAGTTTCTAGAAAAAATGTGTATATCAAATGGAAATTTAGAAATTTCAAGCCTCAATTATTTTGATTAAAATGTTGTAAACAAATTTTAATAATTACCAAATAAAATGTGTAAATCGGACCAATTTCGATTATTTTATAAAAGGGCTATCTAATGTCTTGAAATCTATGTAACTTGAAGCTTTCTCTTTCTAGATTTACAATCTATTTTTAACAAACGGAATAAAAAACACAATTTTCAATAAAAAACACTTTATTTGAAACAAGACGTTGTTTTAACGAGTAGTCATCTTTTGTTGTTGCTAGCACACAAACCTTATTTTCACAATGGTTTTTGAACATGTAACAAATTATGATTTAGTGATTGAAACATACTCACATGACTCGGGTAGAAATCGCAGTTAGGCTTCATATGAAACCCATATTAGGGATGAACGCCCTTAATATACTTCATCCTATGGTATGTCCACTGCGGGGATGCAAATGTCTCATAAAAATATTATCCTACTGTACGGTTTAATAATGTTTTTAAAACTGATAATTTAGATAAACCAACGTTTATATTTGTATTTAAAATAAACAAAAAACTTAATTACAAAAGACAGGTTAGTTATTTAACCAACAATAAAACTCAATTTTCTCCAAACTTAGTTTTTTGGGACTTAGCCCGGTTTTCATTTCAACTCTTTAAAATATTTATTTAATTTCCTGGTGTATGAAAATACCCCAGAATAAATATTTGTATAACTGTACTGTATTCATTGTAATTGTACAGTGTGTGTGTGTGTGTTTTTTTTTAATTTCCTAAAATGCAGATATCTAAAACAAATAAATTGACAACTTTACTGTAATATTTGTTTTTTTAGTTTTCAGGAGAATTGTCAATACTTCATGTGGAATTCATTGAAAAATTGCATTGTATTTACTGACTCTTTACTTTCCTTAAGAATGAGAATTCTTAACAAGAAAAAATGGTACAATTGTACTGTAATTTTTGTTTCTTTAGTTTTCAGGAGAATTGTAAATACCTCATATAAATTTATTGAACACTTGTATTGTATTTACATTTACCTACTCTTTACTTTCCTTAAGAATGAGAATTCTTAACAAGAGGAAATGAAGCAATCGTACAACAAATGAAGAGGAAATCGCAATTATTTTTGTTTCTTTTAATTTCTTTCGTAATACGAATATCTTTTAAGAAGACGATTCAAATATGTAATGTAAAAAGACTCATAGATCATTGGGAAGGGGGGGGGGGTGTTTCGCATCAATTATCTTCCAAAATAATGTTTACTAACAAAGTGTATAGTAAGGACAACTCCTTACCAGTTTGTACTTTGTACAAAAAGTAACTTGAACACCAGGTCTACAAATCCAAGTCTCTGTAATCATGTATCAGACCAGACCACGTTCGATGGCTCCTTCTACATAGGATGGACTTATTTTAACCCACAGTTGAAGGAGATGGAAATGAACTCATGGATCTGTTTTCTATTTTATGTATAAATCTATAGGGATATAATAGCATTTTTAAAATATATATATAGTCTATTTTAAATTATATGTTTGACCATGTTGCGTACCATATAATCTAATTATGCTATTTAACAAATCCAGTTATTGGTTAACTGGAATTTTGTACCAAGTTTTACTTACACATGTTAAGGCTTACTTGATTTGTCATTAATTGAGATTAAAGATTAAAAGAATACATTTTGCTTAATTAACTATTAAGTTTAGAAACAAATTTTACGTGAAAGAATTTGATATAATTTTTCATAAGTAATATAATAATTGTTTTTAATTCCTTAATCCCAATATTTCTAAAGTACTATTTACCCACTGATTTCTTGCATGTTATTTGTCAATTAGGTTGACAAACTGTTTTAGTGAAATCGGTTAAGAAATTTATCACTTTATCTGTATATGAATAAATGCATTTGTGGATATTATTTTCTTGGTTGTCTCACAGGGCCTCACTTTTAGTGAGTGTGGTTGTGGCAAACCAGAGGTACCTAGTTGAATCTACACCTTTGTTCGTGTTATCTCGGGTTAATACCCTCTCTTTCATCTTCCTTCTCGGATCTCTCTTGACCAACTCTTGTTTCCTTCCGACTTTGACGCTATTAAAGTATTCGAGGACTAGGAGGCTCGATTTTGTGTTTTTTTTCTCTCCTTTTTTGTAAGGCGATGATGACCAAGAGATTTTTCGCCTTCAATCAACACAACTATTTATCTTCTAGATTAATAATTGAATTTAAAAAGAACTATATAAAAGAAGTTGTAAACTTTTCATGAAAAATATAAAACCACTTTTTTCGAGTCATACATCTCGATATTAATAATTCATTTCTATCGAATTGCGTGGTAATATTTTACAACAAGCCTTCACTTTAATTCGAATAGAAGGCGATATTGGAGGAAGAAAGGACATGCCGTAGGTAGGTAATTGCTTAATTTAACAAAAGAAACCAACTGATTATCATTTTTGAGTAGATCTTGGCCTCGTAGCGCTTCGTTGAAGTGGTGTGACGAATTTGAACAAACAACCATAACAAATATCACCAGTCAAGATTACAAACCTCAAGGCAGTTTCAGCAAGTTCATTGATCAAGGTTGATGGTTTATAACGTGACGTTCAGGCTATCCTATAAATTGTAGATCTGTTCTGTCATTGCTAATTTGTTATTCTTAGTATTCAGAATGTTGCCTATATTAAAATGAAATTAGCTCACCGAACAAAATGGGAGATATTAATGTTTAGTGACTTAGCGGTTTTATGTTCTGGAGTAAATGTACAGTGGAAACTGAATCAATATTGGTAACTTAAAACATTGCTGATCTTTGGGTGGTGCAGGACTGTCGCTTACCTGTAGTTAGTGTGGCATCTTGGTATGGGGCGGCCTCTCTTCTATAGGTTAGGTTTGCTACCTATTACACAGAGAGCAATAATCAAAGTAGTTTTGAATAAAGCAACAAACAGTCTGCTCAATCTATTCTAAATTAAAGTTAAATAAAAAACTATAGACTACATTTGAAATCCATTGATCAAAATAACAACATCACAACTTCTACAAAATTCCAACACCAATAATACATAAGAAAACAAAACAAACTTTGGATGCCCTTAGATAAAGCTTAAATTCAGTAACAGTTGCCAATCCCGATGTATCCTAACAGAATCTACACATTTCTTCATTTAGTCTTGGATTAGATCCTTCTCTTTCAATTTTTTGACCGACTCTACTTTGAGAGATGTTCGTTGTCACTATTAATATTGATGACAACTTCGTTATTGTCTATAAAAAATCGATAAAATTGTCAATTTTCCAAAGTTTAGTTTGTATACTTTTCACATGGTCTACAAAACTCTTTGCTTGTTGTGTTATTTAAAAGCAACATTGTTCTGATTTTATTTCTAAGCTAACTCAATCGGGTTTAAATCACATTGATAAAGTCTAAATACAAAGTGTCCAGCAGTTGAAGCCATTTCATTAACCTTTATACTGATGACAGGAATGTTGTACTTTGCTCAATAATTTTGCTTTGGTATCTGCATCGAACTACACCATGGCTATAACTTAATCTGTCATACAAGATTGAATTTCACATTTCGACCAATCATGTTTGGAAATGTTTCGATATATAGGATAGGATGCTTTATCGATAGCGATAACACTGTTTGAGGGAAGTATTGCACACCACTTTCGAAACTATTTTTCGAAGCAAGCAATGGTAGTCGGTTCCATTTCTCAATAAACTTACTAAACATAGGCCGATTCTAATGCGACAAACGTGTTTTTTGTTCTTAATCAATCTGTCGTCACTATTTTCATCAACGAATTGAGCTTCTTTACATTTAAAGTTTGATTGGGATGTAGATGATTATGACTAATTGGATGTCACATCTATTGTTGCGAGAAAGACTGCATGGTTTCTGCTGTAGTTACTCTGCCTCTTCTTAAGGTGACATAGCCTATAGGGGTACCGCTTTGAAAAGAATCTCGCACCGGTTTTGTCTGGCGGAGGTAGAACTGTGGTGGGAGAGGGAGTGCTCGAGTTAGGCCAGACATACCCGGCCGTTGCTTCATTGCATAGGGCTTAATATTTTCTTTTTCAAACCTACTACAGCGCTAAAAAAACTGTGAATGTGTATCGTTTATGTTCCTGACAACTACAATTAGTAAATTTAAATATTTTACAAAGTAAAAGACGTAAAAAGACATTAAATTATAGGTTTTAAATTCTTATAAATGGCAAAAATGTAACAATTTATCCCCATCACCGCTCCAATCCCCTCCCCGCCATCGCCCCTACATACGTGCGCGAGCCACTCGCGAGTCACTCATCGAGATGACGATGACGATTCTGCGCAGGTTTCTCTCTGTCTGGTGGACCTATAGTATCTATAAAAACGGTAGAGGTTTATTTCACAGTTATCACAAAATTTCAGCAAGGCCGATAATACGACATCCAACAGTTCGACAAGCGTCAGTCCGAATAATTCGTTTAATATGTTTGTTACAAAAAAAACCAAGGACTTTAAGAAAGGCAGCTAAAGAAAGGACAATGGAACTTTGTTCAGCTTAACGATCTACAAAGACTGATACAGAAATCGTAAATGCTCCACAAATAAAAATAAATAATATTCGCGTCTTATCACGTCATCTTGAAGAGTTTATTTTTAAATATATTCGATTCTCCTATGCATTTTTGTGTTTAAAATTCCAAGAAATACAAACTCAGTCGATCTCTGCTTATTTCGTACACGAACCTCCATTCTCAGTAGACAGAAATTTCATAATTACATAATTTAGGGCTATTATAACAACCAATAGTAATGCAAAATTTATTTTGTGATTATCTTAGTTATGCATTTTTTCTTAATTCCATGGAGATCAATTACCATGAAATATGAGATTACTAAAGCAAAGGTTACTTAAATGACTGTAAACTAAAAGGAACCTTGTCCATTGAAATAAATAACTTTACAAAAAACCGTGTAATAATTAAATTTGCGAGAAAGTTCTTGACATGTTAACTTAGTTATGAAATTCTTTCCGAACAACGAAACAGTTCGTAATAATTTGATTTGATGTGAAGTAATGTATCAGATGTTATTAAATGTGTAAATCTGGTTAAATAGGTTAACAAAGTAAAAAGTGGTTCCTTGCTCCCAGTTGGCCTAATGTTCATCTGTTTAGGAAAATTGTATCCCTTAACAGCTATTTAAGTAGGATAATCGACATAAATTAGCGATTTAGGGTTTATTGGGTTGAGGAAAATTCATGCCCATTCCAAAAAATGTAAAAATCTTTTAAATTAGATTGGTTCAATTATCTAAATTAGACAGAATACATGGAGTTACTGTTTGCTTAAAACATATATGATAAATACAGTTTATTTCTTAGAAATTTATAAAACAGTTTCAAATAGAAATATTTCAGTTGTTAATCTAGTTTATAACCAATATCCTGCCTAACTATACACTCCAAGTAATGTTCAAAGGATCTTCCTAAGCCTTTTTTGTCTAGATAGCATGACGTATTGAATTCCTTTGACCAATACATCACGTTTTCAAGGGTAAAATCTGGAGCAGGAATGCTGCCTATATGCCGGCAAGGACAACGAAGGAGGGGATAATCTTGAGGTCATCTTGTTCAATTGATTAGGCTATTATTTTATATCCGGTGGCAGCAGGAGCACCAGATTCAAAATACATGCATAGTGATTGTATTGGATTCTGTGTTATCCTGCACAACTTATTAAGTTTGTGATTTAATTACTTTAGAGTGATTTCGACGTGACTGTACAAAACAGCTGATTAAAACAGGTTATTTAAAGATGGCGTCATTTTCAGTCGCATTACAGGTAAGCTAGTAAGCAAATTACACTAATTAGAAAAAAAACCAAATAGAGAAATAATAAACTTTGAACAGATGATGTCTTTAAAAAAACCAACACTTTTTTACAACCATTGAATAGCCCCAACGCCCCCATTCTATCTAATTATCTTTAGATCTAATTTAAATAAATTAATAAATGTATCTCTATGATCTTTTTACATATTTTTTACTTTTTAAATCAATTCAAGCTTAGTTACACCCTTCTGGTACACTATACTAAATGATTATATTATTGCACTTAATAATGTTATATTGATATTATCCTTTGATTTACACGTGTTTAAACAACAGCAAATTTGTAAAATTCGGTAATTCTGAAAATATTTGACAACAAAACCTTTAAATGTCCGAAACTTTCAAACTAAATTATGATTACGCTATCCGTTATTGAGATAAAACTCAATCCTAAATGAAAGTATATGTATTTTAATTTTAATCTATTTATAAAACACAATCTGAATTTTGATGCTAAATATTGAGTATGTAATAGTCTAAATTTTGGTTCAGATTACCGGGGTTCTATTGATTTACACTATTTATATATTTTTTAAATCTCTTATTGATTTATAATTAATAGTGTAGTTCAAACTGTAATGGGGCTATAATTTATTTTCTATTCGTGTTAAAAGTGTTTTTCTTAGATGTTTATTTAATATCTTAGCGACATTACAGCACACAATTACAGGAAAAATTTCCATACCAAGTGGAGAGTCACAATATTCAAGTGTAGTTGGTGCTTGATGGAATTTCATATTAATGGAAATAATGAAACAATTATTTAATTTCACAAAAAAATATATATATATGTATTGAAATACCTAACAGCGAAACACAATATGTTGCTCAATAAAGCTCTTTTGTGGAATGGTTTCATTATATCCATTAATAATGATAAACATGAACTGATGGATTCTGAAGTATTTTCTGGACAAATGTTAATTTAAATTTTACAAAAACAACTGTTGAATACTTTAAATAACCTCATAAAATCATGTAGTTTATGAACGTTGCACTCTGTATCTTTCTCTATATACAGGATGTCCCGAAACATTTGGACTGGCTATTCATTTTCTGATTATATACATCAAAACGCAAAAAAATGTCAAGTAACATATAGTCAAAATCCGCTTCATTATCTGTTTATCCGCCATTTTTTTTTATTTTTATTTTTATTTATTTATTTTTTTTTTAAATATAACTCTAGAATTAGATGGGATATTCAGTTCAGATTTGGTATAGATGTTTTGTATGTTATACAAAACAAGTTTTTATATTATAAGTGTTTTACAAGCCCAAACACATCGTTTATATTTTTATAATTTTCAAAATTACGGCAGTTTAAATTTTATTAATTTTTTTAATATTGCGAAAACCTTTAATTGATTTATGTCACAGTGTGAGTTATTGTGCGTATCTGCGTTATTATTAACGTTAAAAATAAAATTAAGCTTATCAATTTATATGTTTCATAAATAATATATATATATATATATATATATATATATATTATGGATAAAGGGTAATCAGGAAATTATGTTTTTAGTTTTTTATCGACAAATCTGTTATTCTTTAACATACGAAAAAATCAAATAACCTATTATTCGACGTTATAAAAGCAAAATCTATTGCCTCGTTTAATTTTTTTTTAATTTAACTCTTTTCGAAATATTCGATGTTAAATATTTTCAACGACCAGTATTTTGAAAAATAAAGTATTAATTTCAATTGTAAAACGTAACATACAAAATCTGAACTTAATATGAGTTACTTAGTAACAACAAAAGACTGTTATATGTTATTTAATATTTTTTGTTCGTTTTAATTTATGTAATACGAAAATGAATATCCAATCTACCTTTTTCTGGACGCCTTGTACAGAACGCGAGTCTAGAAGCTTTTAACTCGAGAACTTCTGATACGATTTTTATACTTTTGTATGTAGGATTTTATGGTCAGGTTTTAGTTTTTATTTTATTCTAATTGGTTCCCAAGTTATAGCAATATTTTGTCTGCACGGATAATAGGAATGTTGGAATTTTAAACATAGATTAGGTATTTTAAAAAAATGTCCAACAATATGATTTGTCGGTGACAAGTTGGTAAATCATTTGAAAGCTATTTGAAACTGGACTTTATTTTGTATTTGGCGTTGTAGTTCCCGAATTATAACCATTTATTGCCGCTGAAAAATAGGAATATCAAAATTTTCTATATATTTCCTTAAAACTGTATTTAATACGACACATATTTTGTATTGGTGTATGATTTAAACACTAATTGAAAACTTGTTTAATATTGGTACAGTAGTTTGCAAGTTTTAACAGCGTTTTATTAACATCCATATTCTCTCGTATGTTTTAGACGTTTCAGCGGCAACATACATTAATAAATAAGAAAGTTCTTAGATATTATAACAGTTTATTATTGTCATTATACCATATTTAATTCGACATATTTTTGTAAATCAAAACAATGTTTAATATTTATATTTGTAGCAGTAGGAATAGAATTTGCTTCACTGTCCCGTCCCCCATGTCCTCTCCGTAAACCCTCTCACGCAACTCATATCATTAGGCCATACACGAATTAAAACCAAACGTTTTACATTTATAAAACGCAATGTCTGTCTGTTTAAAACTCGAGAACTGTAACGTGCGTTTTCTTTCCTAAATATACTGCTCATATTTGATTAAAATTGATTCAACCATGTAAATTTTATCGATTTCAAAGTACTGTAGTTACAAAACTAAAACGTTATTTAAAATTGGAAAAAAGTCTAATTCTCTTGATCCAGCAGTTGTGACCTTCTTCAGAGAATTGACAAAGGTTGGACAAGGAGGTGATGTTTTCTTCGTGTGTAACAGATTTAGGGCAGGTAAATCAGACAGTAACTTCGATCAAACTGCTACCACTTCTTCAAAACAAGAACGCGCTGTTCGATTCAGAGTTTTCTATTCATGCACTCAACTTAAACACAATAAAATAATCATAGGTTAAAGAAAGTGACAACGTGAGGTAAAATTACAGCTGTCTAATCACAAGAACAGCTGATTAACAGTAATAATGTAACAGAGTACTGTAATGACTTTTACCGGTACTGGGAGTATATGAATATTAAAACTGTCCTTCCACGTGCAATAACAGTTCTGGTTTTGTTCTAGGAAGGTAAACAAGACATCCATTCGCACAAACAAAATGGGTAAAGATTTATTAAGTCGATATAAAGATTAGTTTACAAAATTTGTCAAATTCGTTTAGTACAAACCTCATTTTGATAATGTTAAATAATATTTTAACACGGAATTTACTTTTTCACTGAAAAAATTGAAAAGTACTAAGTTCAGAAAAAAAGCAGATTATGTAAATTATTGTTCTTGAAGTAATTAAAGTTGACGGGCTACTAGGTCAGAGATTCACGTATTAAAATAAAGTGAATATCGATTAGTATCGATTATCGATCAGAGTAATTGCGCATACATAATACAACTGTTTTACTTTGCTATAAAATAGGAATAACATTATGATGGTAAGGGATGTTTGTTTCAATGAAAGAATTCGCAAACTGAGTTTTGGGTAAACAAATGTACATTTAATTACTGGTTCCAAGAATCACCATAAATAGTGTGTAGTTAACAAGAATCCCTACAAATAGGTTAGGTTAGGTTAGGTTAGGTTAGGTGGTTATTAGGCTACTATATATTCACGCTATTTTCATATTGATCTACATTATTACTTATCCGCGGGCATGAACGGTAACGTTATATATACATAAACCACTTAACCTAACCTATTTGCGACGATTCTTGCTAAGAACCTAGTATGTTAGCCACACGTTATTTAAAGTCCGTTTTCTTCGACATTTTTCTTTTCCGACAGTAGAGATTGGGATACTTGAGATCCAACATGGCGGCTGATGATGGTGGGGGTACCCCCTCCCCCTTGGCCCCTCCCCTCCCCCCTTTGCCCCTCCCCCTTTGCCCCTCCCCCTCTGCCCCTCCCCCTCCCCCCTTGGCCCCTCCCCCTTTGCCCCTCCCCTTTAGGCCCCTTCCCTTCCCCCATTGGTCCCCCCACCCCTCCCCCTTTGCCCCTCCCCCTTTGCCCCTCCCCCCTTTGTCCCTCCCCTTTAGGCCCCTTCCCTTCCCCCATTGGTCCCCCCACCCCTCCCCCTGCCCCTCCCCCTTTGCCCCTACCCCTTTGCCCCTCCCCCTTTGCCCCTCCCCCTTTGCCCCTCCCCCCTTTGCCCCTCCCCCTTTGCCCCTCCCCTTTAGGCCCCTTCCCTTCCCCCATTGGTCCCCCCACCCCTCCCCTTGCCCCTCCCCTGTAGGCCCCTCCCCTTTAGGCCCCTTCCCTTCCCCCATTGGTCCCCCACCCCTCCCCTTGCCCCCCTGGCCCCTCCCCTTTAGGCCCCTTCCCTTCCCCCATTGGTCCCCCCACCTGTGACGTATTGTTGTCGAGACACACACACGACGTCATACACACATGACGTCATACACTTAACTTTTTTAATACCAGCGGGATTCGAACCTGTGAAGTTTGGATTCGAAGGCGGACACGCTACCGACTGAGCTATCGTGCATAGTATTACAAGTCGGATATTTAACGCGGTATATAAGCCGCCATGTTGTAACCGCAATAATGTGTTATATATAATGTGTTAAGATAGTTAACCTAACCTATAAGTGTCCTACAGTTGCCCATCCACAGCCTATCAGCTGTTACAATAATGTGTCATTATATAATGTGTTAAGATAGTTAACCTAAAGATTCCCACTTTTGCCCATCCACAGCCAATCAGCTGTTACAATAATGCGTTATATATAATGTGTTAAGATAGTTAACCTAACCTCATAGTATTACAAGTCGGATATTTAACGCAGTGCCGCCATGTTGTAACCGAACGCCAGAACATTTCGTAGAAGTTCGGACACGAACCCCTTACCGTAAGACTTACCGAGTTTTTCGCGACCGCGAAAAACTCGCGTACGTCTTACGGTATGGGTTCTGAGTCGTACCTCTAGGTTACTCTGACAACAAATAGTAGTGTCCAAATTGTAATGTGCTTGTGTTAACCTAACCTATAAGTTTCTGCCTACCACAGCCTATCAGCTGTTACAATAATGTGTTATATATATAATGTGTTATATATAATGTGTTAAGATAGTTAACCTAAAGTGTCCTACTTTTACCCATCCACAGCCAATCAGCTGTTACAATAATGTGTTATATATATAATGTGTTATATATTTATATAATGTGTTATATAACGTGTTAAGATAGTTAACCTATTAGAGTTTCCTACTTTTGCCCACCATGACCTAGGTACATTTAATGTGTTAAACATAGTTTCCTCCGTTGTCTACCAGGGTGTAGCACATGTGTTTATGTATCGTGTTAAGACATTGTTAACCTAGACTTAATTCCTGCCTAAACCTATGCTTACCACAGTCCAAACGGGTGTTAGTCTGGCCACTATTTAACCAAACCGAAATTACCAACCGATTTACCAACCGACCGATTTACCAACCAAAAGCAACCGATTTACCAACCAAAATATACTTTTACCAACCGAAATATACTTTTAGCAACCGATTTTCCAACCGACATACACTTTTAGCAACCCAAACATCCAACCGATATACCTCGACCCGCGGACTTTGCTCCCCCCTGCGGGAACCCCCCACCGGCTGCGGGAACCCCCCACCGGCTGCGGGAACCCCCCACCGGCTGCGGGAACCCCCCACTGGCTGCGGGAACCCCCCACCACCACCTCCCAGCGTGTGTGGAAGTGACAGCATATCGTTCTCAGCCCGGGGCCCTCTACTCCCCTCCAACAATATTCATATAGGTAAGAAAGGGGGGTCGCGTCGCTTACCTCGTTTCGGCTACCATTCCAAGGTGTGTAGGACAGGTTCTGACAGGTCTAGCCGGATTGTACAACAGTGCGTAACAGTGCGCATGCGTACTACTCGCGATAAAGGAGAGTGTCCACAGGTTTACTCCATCTACACTACCAGAGTGTAGCACCGGTCAAACAAGTTAAAACAAGGTGACTCACACGGTTAGAGTTACTTGAAAAGAAATATGGAGCCAATTTACATTGTTTCCTCGCAAAGTAGGGTGACGAAAAAATTTCGTACTCTAAGGACTAAAATTCAGTTTAAATTTCATCCACCACCCGAGAATGTCACGGAAATTGATTGGATAAAAAGAGGCTTTGAATGTTTGGTGAACAAAATGAAAAATGGAACAGCTGATGGTGATCTGTTGGGCTTTACTTTTACTAGTCTCAATTTTAAAACAAAGACGCCTGGATACGTTGCTTTTCGTAAAGCTTCCGAAATCTCTGTCGATCTCTTATGGACAATTTTTGGCGGACTAATCCAAAGCAACGGTGAGGCGGGAACAAGCAGCGATAATTTCGAGATTACCTGCACCAGAGTATCTCCACGAAATAAATAGTGCCACCAATCTGTAAACACACTCATTTACCTAATGGATGTAAGGCGAGCCATTGCGGCGGAGCTCCACAAGCCCGCGCGAAGAAATTTCAAAACACGTAGTGTGACACTGAAAGGAGTTAACGACCTTTATCAAGCCGATCTAGTGGAAATGATTCCATATGCTAAGGAAAACCGAGGCTACAAATATATACTGACAATGATAAATTGTCTGACAAAATTTGCGATTGCAGAACCGTTAAAGACAAAGTCGGCTCTAGACGTATCTATAGCGTTAGAACCGATACTGAAAAAACATCCTATGAATAACTTTCAGACCGATCAGGGGAAGGAGTTTTTCAATATGCACGTAAAGAGATTAATGAAAAAATACAATATAAATCACTACGCCACTTTTTCAGACAAGAAAGCGTCTATGGTGGAGCGTCTGAACCGTACTTTGAAAAATATAATGTGGCGTGAATTTACGGCACGCGGTAGTTACGAGTGGGTGGAGCTGTTGAAAAACGTAGTAAAGACCTACAATAACACTGTGCACAGTACTATAGGCATGAAACCCGCTCAAGTGTTGAAAAAGCACGAGAAAATGTTACTGGACAAAACAGCACGCAAGAGTACAAAAGCACTGGCGCGATTTAAAGTGGACGACAAAGTTAGAATATCGAAATTTAAAAAGACTTTTGCCAAAGGATATCTACCCAACTGGACAAACGAAGTGTTTACCGTGTACGCTGTTGTACCGACCAATCCTGTAACGTACATTCTACAAGACTCGAAAGGTGACATTCTGAAAGGGGGATTCTATGCCGAAGAATTAAGCAGGTCAAAGATCGGCAACGTATATCTTGTTGAAAAAGTATTACGCAAAAAGGGTAACAAAGTACTGGTGCGGTGGTTAGGGTTTGACAAGGAACACGACAGTTGGATTGATAAAACCAAGCTTGTTGTTTAGGTATTTAATGGGATAGCACTGTTAGTTTTCCACAGTATTTAGACAAACGTTGCGTAATGCGTTTAAAAAACACAGCGGATAAACTACGTGTAAGAAACTTTGACGTTGTTGCAGGAGGCGGCGGGTCAACAATGCACCGTCACAGTTCTTTATTACCAAACACAGTTCGATCTATAGTGTGCGGCCCATCAAACAGTGGCAAGACTAATGTGCTATTTAATCTGCTCTTCAATCCAAATGGCCTGAAATTTGCCAACGTCTATGTATTTTCTAAATCACTCCAGCAGCCAAAGTACAAGTTTTTGGAAACTATTCTGGGAAATACCAAAGAAATTGGTTATTACACATACACGGACAACGAAAATGTCATCCATCCTAGTGAAGCGGAGCCAAATTCGATAATAATATTTGACGACATAGCTTGCGAGAAACACGACAATATACGTAACTATTTCACCATGGGACGTCACAATAATATAGATTCCTTCTACTTAGGACAGACGTACAGCAGGATTCCCAAACAATTGATTCGAGACAATGCCAATCTCTTGGTCCTTTTCAAGCAGGACGATCTCAATTTACGACACATTTACAATGATCACGTAAACACCGACATGGTGTTTAGTGCATTTAAAAACATTTGTGCAACCGCGTGGAAAGATAAACATGGATTCGTTGTAATAGACAAGGACAGTGAACCGGAGAATGGAAGATTTAGAATTGGTTTTGATCGAATTGTAACAGATTTTTAAGGTACAAAAGGCTTGATACTTGCAACAAACGTCATTCTACAAGATGTCTGGGAAGAGAGAGCATCTAACGCTGGAGATAGCCAGATTGCGCAAGGCTATAAAGAAAAAGTACAGACAGTTGAGGTACGGAGAGGTCGAAGAGGAACGAATGTATACTAAGAAATACACACCGATAATTAAAGAGTTGCAGAAGAGTGGAGTGTTTTTGCCGAAACAAGAAATTAAACCCGAAGAAGAGTTGGATGAAAAGCCGGAAATAGCGGATGAGTGGAGCAGCGAGAGTGAGGAAGAGAAAAATGAAGAGTGGGGGGAAGTACCGGCTACTCCCAGTGTTGATTTTATGGATACCGAAGTAATTGCAGAGACTCCGGACCGACCGCAGCCCAGTGTAAGGGAACTATTGTCCACACCTGTAGGGCAAAGTGAATCTGAACAATGGGTAAACAGTACTTTCGCACATCCGCTGGCACGAAAATATATGCTCAAAATGATTAAAGATACCGCCGGTAGTCAGAATATAGATCACAGTTACGGACCGAAAATCGGAGCCGACTCTATGATGATCGGTAACAAGACTCTTCAGTTGTCGGACGATGGTGAGATTATAATTGACGGAGTTCACTATAAAGGGACGCCAGGATTGTACGAGTTGGTGTTTAAGCGTATACCCGATGATGATATATATACCGAGGCCGATTTACGAGCGTATAGAGATATCTGTGTGAGATCCAGTGCACACAAAAGATTATACGATCCGAACGGACAAGTTAATCGTAACAAATCTATGAAATATAGAAACATTATAGAGCAGTTATTTCCACCTAAAAAAGTTAGCGGTAGAGGTTATTCATACTGGGACGATCCGAATGAGTTGTGTGACAGACTGAGACATTTGTTGGCATCTCACGATGCAGGACACACGGGACATGCAAATGAGATAGCTTCTATTATAGAAGAACTAAAAGAAGCTGGAATTATAAAAGGCGCGGGAATTGCAAAAATAAGAACATTAATACGATGAGTGTCGACAAGTTTGGACGTTATTCGGTGAGAAAGGCTTTATCCTCCTCCTCCACCCAACCGATAGTTAGAGGGTACGACCTTACCCCTGAGGGTAATTACGATATAAAGGGTAAACTCTTGCGTAATGTAGGCGCTCCTCTAACGGAAAAAGATGCTGTTAATCTAGACACTGTGGATAAGACGTGTATAACCTTTGATAAAGTCGCACAAAAATATCACACAAAGGGCATACCCTTGGGCGGTCTGGGTCCGACTAAAGATACCGATGACGCTGTAACTAGAGGATATCTCGAATCTCTAATACCGATTAAACTTATGACCGACTATTCCGTTAGACAGAGTCGAATACAAGATGTAGGTGAACCTATAGACGACGGTGATGCCGTCAACATAGCATACGCCAGGAAAAATTTTCTCGTGAAAAATTTGGAGGGGAGCGATGAGATGGAAGCGGGAGCCTTTGATGCTCGTAACGCTAGTATCTGTAATTTAAAGTATCCCTTTAGTAAGACGGACGCCGCCAATAAGATGTACGTTGACAATAAAAGTATTGTATCCGACCATATGGGGTATTATTTTCTTCATCGTCGAATTGCAAGTGTCGGTTCTCCCGTCTACGCCGATGATGCTGTCACTTTGATTTTCCTCATGGAAAATACCGTACATCTACACCAATCACCGACATCCGGTGAATCGGTTTTCAATGCTGAAGATAAGAGGATAACTAGTGTAGCCGATGCCGTCGACGATATGGATGTAGTGACTTTAAGACAGTTGAAAACATACATTCGAGAATTGGAGACGTGGATAAGGAACAATGTGTTGTTGTTGAAAAATGGCGATTGTTTTAACGCCGAGGGGAAACGTATCTGTAATGTCGCCAAAGGCGATGTCGATACGGATGCAATTACAGTGACACAATTGGCCGGCTCTATAAAAGCGTTGGAAAATGGTTTTAAGGCGTACAGTAAATCAGAACTTATCGCTTTCGCTCGTGTTATTAAGAGAGAATACAGTAAAGTGGATGTTTCCAAAGACCGAGTAACGAACTGGAGATCACTATGGGGTTCGAGCGATAAGTTATAACCAATTTTTTCGCGACGACACCATAAATACGTTGCACCCTTGAGTATTGATTCAGTATAGAAATGGCAAAGGGACGAACAACAAGGGTCAAAAAGGGCCGTGGTCTCGTTTCTGGAATTTTAAGCGTTGGTGATAAGGTTTTAAACAAGGCTATAGATCTATTGCCTGTAGAACTCCATTTACCCTCTTACAACTATTGCGGTCCGGGTACAAAACTAGCCGAGAGATTAGCCCGAGGTGATAAAGGAGTCAATCCGCTGGACGAAGCGTGTAAAGAGCACGATATAGCGTACAGCAAATACAGTGATTCGGTGCATCGTAGAGAAGCGGATAAAATTTTAGCAGAACGGGCTTGGAGTCGAGTCAAATCGGGTAACGCGTCTATGGGTGAACGGGCAGCAGCGTGGGCTGTAACAACGGCCATGAAAGCGAAATCCAAATTGGGAGGTGGAGGGAAACGTCTCTTGTTGGGTGGGGGTTTGTATCTCAAGCCGTATAAAAAAGGCAGCGGTCTGTATCTCAAACCATATGCTAAAGGCACTGGTCTGTATCTCAAACCGTATCCAAAAGGCAGGGGACTGAAAACCAAGAAGAAGAGGATCAATAAAAAAAAAGTTTGATTGATTCATTACCAAACAGACCGTTAACAAATATTGATTTAGAGAAATATGCCGTGAGGATACCGTATTTCAGAGGTGTTTTTATGAGGGATAATCTTCCCCCGACGGGGCCGTTGAAAAACGAATCCGCCATTGTCAACCTCGATAGTAGCACGGGTGAAGGTACACATTGGGTGTGTTATAAAAAGCGCGGTGTAAATGTAGAATACTATGACAGTTTTGGAAATCTTAGACCTCCACTCGAACTGACTAGATATTTTGGTTCCAACGCTAATATTCACTATAATTACAAGCGACATCAAAGTGACACTTCAGTCGTCTGTGGACATTTGTGCTTAAAGTTTCTACTACCATGAGTATTGTTTTAAACGGAAATAGTTCTACACTTTGGTGTGATTTCTTTCCACCGATTGATCTATCCAATGGAGAGTGGGAAATCGGTCTCATCGATCTTGCTGTGTACAATTCCATTCCCAATATCGAAGAGGGAATTAATAATAAATTGTATCTCGGTGGAGATCAAAACGATAATTATGAAGTGACCGTTAACATACCGACAGGTTCGTACGAAATTGAGGACATTGAAAAATATATCAAAACCCAACTGCCGTCGGGGGTGACATTTTCACTCAAGCCGAACAATAACACACTTAAAACGGAACTTAAGTGTTCAAAGACTATTCATTTTAAAGACGGATCTATAGGAAAATTACTCGGTTTCAATAATGGGAATTTATCAGCCGACCAAAGACACGAATCTGAGCTGCCCGTCGATATTATAAGAGTGAATGTTATTAGGGTTGCGTGTAATATTGTAACTGGGTCATTTCAAAATGGAAAAGAGTCACACAATATACACGAGTTTTACCCACAAGTGGCTCCGGGGTACAAGATTGTCGAAATACCGACGACTGTAATATATTTACCAGTCAACGTGAAAACCATTCATAACATCACCGTAAGCCTTAGAGATCAGAACGGAGTACCTATAAATTTCAGAGAAGAATCAGTTTCTGTCCGATTGCATTTACGTAGAAATGGGTCTCGTATTTAATGGACAACGTTATAAGAACAGTATCAGTGTACGTTCAAACTCGACAGAGTTAACAGCTAGAAATATACGTTTTCTCTCGGCTTTGGGATTTAAAGTGAAAAATGGATCTACTGGCAATAGATAGTGCAGCAGAATACAATGACGTCATCAGTGGTCTGGAATACCATTCGCACAGACCTTATGCGTCGTCAACGTACGGTAATAACGATGAAATTCGTATTCCCATAAATCAACAGGACGTGATCACAGCACCGTTTGGTAGTATATTGCATATAAAAGGAACACTGAGCGGTACAAAAGCGGACGGCACTGCTGCAACGGTGAAATTGGTCAACAATGCCGTAGCCTTTCTATTTGACGATATTAGATACGAATTTGCCGGTAGCGAAGTGGACCGTACGAGAAATGTAGGCATCACGAGTACCATTAAAAATCTATTGTCGTTGCGAGAGAGTGAGAAGAATAAATTCAGCAACGCAGGATGGTTGGGAGCCGGTGGGATGGCTACCGTTTCAAACTTTTCCCTCTCTGTACCATTGAAGCTGTTGATGGGCTTTTTCGAAGACTACCAACGGATTGTACTGAACGTAAAACAGGAACTAGTGCTCTTACGTTCGGCCTCCGATTTGAACGCTGTATACAGTGATGATGCTACAACCGTTAATCTAAAGATAACTAGTATACACTGGAGAGTGCCTTATGTGACGGTTTCAGATTCACTCCGATTGAATCTTTTGAAAATGATCGAAAGAGACGAACCTGTCCATGTTCCGTTTCGTAGTTGGGAGTTACACGAGTATCCAATAGTGCCGCAAACAAATCAGATTTCGTGGACAATTAAAACCGCTAATCAGCTGGAAAAACCACGCTATGTTATTCTAGCCTTCCAAACAGATAGAAAAAATCAGATCAAAAAGGATGCCTCTGTGTTTGACAAGTGCGGCCTTTCAAATTTAAAACTCTATCTAAATTCACAGTATTTTCCTTACGATAATATTAACGGCGATATTTCCACATTGTACGAAATGTACCATAGATTCCAAGAATCGTACTATACGCACGAGTCCTTGCCCAGTCTAGATTTACAATCTTTTACAAATTGTCCTCTCTTCGTAATCGATTGTTCCAAACAGAACGATTCTATTAAATCTGGTCCCGTGGATGTCAGACTAGAAATAGAAACTTCCGCCAATATACCTGCAACTACTACAGCCTATTGTCTGATTTTACACGACTCGCATATTGTGTACAATCTCCTTACGGGCACGGTTAGAAAGGTAGTGGAATAGATGCGCATGCGCACAGTCTCTCTTATAACGCGATACAATTATCGAACCAGTCATTCACGGTCGAGACATCATGTGCACCACATACCCAGGAGTCGTTCATGCCTTCCTCAGGCTCGTGCCTAAGGATAGAATATCGGATTTAGAGGACTTTTTTAGCGAAAGCAAACTATATTATTTATTTAACCCTAGTGAAATAGACAATCAGTTGACCTTGACATTCACAGAGTATATCTACGATGGCGACGATGACGACAAATATCATGTCGATAAGTCGCAAGTATCGGAACATGTCTATACAGGTTTAAAGAGTCGGCTATCTTCGGGTAACATCGGCCCGTCTTCGGATTCGGTTTACGTTTTAGTGGGTGGGGTGGGGATGGTTTATCGCAACCATTATTGTGTCAGTTGTGGGGAGGATGATATAAGCGACGAAAAATACTATCAATTCGATTTCGATGATGCCCGTCTACACGAGTTCCCATTGGTTCTAATCGAACCGGAACTTGAGACAGGTTATTTGCACAATCTTTCGTCATTATATCAAAGTAGTCAGTTGTAACCGCCGTCAGTCGAGACAATGGATCCGAGCAAGATGGACGTGGAGCGAGCTCCTACCAAACGTCAGGTACCACCTAACCTCCCTTTGGGAATTTTTCTTAAATCCGTTCATTTCTTAAACAAAGAGTGCACTAAATTCATAGCAACCGGTTTGTTCCAGCATACGGGTTTCACTCTCGGACTTTTAGTACAGAGTGGTAAAAGATTTGTTTACTTCAATCATAATCTACTCGACGAATTGTCGATTAATTTAAAATTTATAACGGCAGCTCTCGGCAGCAAGAGTACGTTAAAATTCGCCATGAGTATCGGTGACGTAATAGTACGGACTACTTTCGGTAAACGATACGTTCAATTGTACGATGGGCAACATTGTATGACCTTGAACGCTGACGAATGGAAGCTATTCGAGGAGAGTATGCCGCTCGTGTCCAGACGTGTCGCCGAATTGTTTTATATCGAGGAAGAGTTACGCTCCTACATCATTGAGATCTTGGCAAGCGACGAGCTCGTATCTAGCACACTCCCCGAAGCGGACAAACTGTACGACGAAGTGAGCTTGTTTAAGAAACATGCAGACGGCGGTAGTTGAATTTCACGCGTTTCACGATAACGACAACAAGTATATAGTCAAAGAATTGGCCATTGTCGGTGATCAATTTCAAAGTGTTACAGTCTTTAAACCGCCCTACAGATTTTCTCTCCTTAACGAAAAATCTCAAAAATCGGCTCGTTGGCTACAATCACGTTTCCACTATATCAGATGGGATGAAGGCGGTGTACCTTACAACGAGGACACGATACGCACTTTGTGCAAGCCTTTTGCAACACTTTTCACAAAAGGATTGGAAACGGCACTATTTTTGAGACAATTCCATCCTCACGTCATGGAATTGCCTCAAGAAGAGAAATTCACCTATAACAATAACATTAACTGTATATTACCTCAGCATAATAGTAACGTAGATAGTAAATGTGCACTAAAAAGTGCTAAAAGTTATTACGATTTACTCCTTGCCTAAAAGGTCGCGGGGACGGTATGAAGATACCTGACCGGCATCTGTGTATGTGTGTTACCCTCTGGTGTGGAACTAAAAAGCCCGCAAGGTTGTATGGAGGTCCCTGGAGCGGAGTTGATTCTCCCGTAAACCTGTTTGAAGGTCACTGGCGCAGTCGAAAGACTTGATAAACTTTGAATGAATTTGGGCACGGAGTCAAAGCGTAAACAAAAAAAAATACAAAAAAATTTAAAAAATCAAAAAAAATTTGGAGGCCACAATTTTGTAATGGAGTGGTGGTCACAGGAAATAGCGATGGATTTGGGGCTATTTCCACAAGGGGTAAAGCCTTCTGCTTGCCCCGGCTTGTAATGTGGGCTCTGTTATGGCTTCACTGTACCGGATGACGGTTCCAACCCCGTAAAACACAGAGGACAAGCTTATTTTAACGAATTATTTTATGCTTTTTCAGGAATTGTGTAAGACGCTGGAATCCTACGTGTGCTGTGGTAACGCATGTAAGAAGATCAAATTAAAAGATCTGGTGTTTTGTACAAAACCAGATTGTTACGGAAGCCTGTGCACTTGTTTGCTTGCCGACTGCCGCTCAAGGAAGTCGTACAGTGTTCCAGTAATAGTACGGCCTCCACATTTGACCGGGTACTGTTGTGCTAACAAATGTTTTAAAGCACCCGAATGTCAAGTTGACGGCCTGGCATGTACAAAGTGCCAGGCATTCAGCTTTTGTCATTGTAGGTGCAGGTATTGGAACGTACCGATAATAGATCTGTACAGCTTATTTACGACAACCACTGTTGGCACAGGAACTGTATCGGACCAGTGTTATAGTTGTTGTGTACTGAACTGTCAAAAGTTTTATATTAAAGACTTATTATTTTGTAAACAGTCAGACTGTCATGGTGACTTGTGCAGGTGTATGTTTCGGAGATGTAAATATAGGAATGTAATGTTGTAAGTTTGTGTGTGTGACTCAAAAAATAATCTGGGGACCATTGATTGGTTGGGTAGTTGACTCAACTCTGTGTTTATTCTCGTTATTATTATAGTACTCTGTAATGTAACTTTTTTTAAACTGAGAGAATACATTATTAAAACATCTACACGTTTTCATATTATTTACCAACCGTGTGAGTCACCTTGTTTTAACTTGTTTGACCGGTGCTACACTCTGGTAGTGTAGATGGAGTAAACCTGTGGACACTCTCCTTTATCGCGAGTAGTACGCATGCGCACTGTTACGCACTGTTGTACAATCCGGCTAGACCTGTCAGAACCTGTCCTACACACCTTGGAATGGTAGCCGAAACGAGGTAAGCGACGCGACCCCCCTTTCTTACCTATATGAATATTGTTGGAGGGGAGTAGAGGGCCCCGGGCTGAGAACGATATGCTGTCACTTCCACACACGCTGGGAGGTGGTGGTGGGGGGTTCCCGCAGCCAGTGGGGGGTTCCCGCAGCCGGTGGGGGGTTCCCGCAGCCGGTGGGGGGTTCCCGCAGCCGGTGGGGGGTTCCCGCAGGGGGGAGCAAAGTCCGCGGGTCGAGGTATATCGGTTGGATGTTTGGGTTGCTAAAAGTGTATGTCGGTTGGAAAATCGGTTGCTAAAAGTATATTTCGGTTGGTAAAAGTATATTTTGGTTGGTAAATCGGTTGCTTTTGGTTGGTAAATCGGTCGGTTGGTAAATCGGTTGGTAATTTCGGTTTGGTTAAATAGTGGCCAGACTAACACCCGTTTGGACTGTGGTAAGCATAGGTTTAGGCAGGAATTAAGTCTAGGTTAACAATGTCTTAACACGATACATAAACACATGTGCTACACCCTGGTAGACAACGGAGGAAACTATGTTTAACACATTAAATGTACCTAGGTCATGGTGGGCAAAAGTAGGAAACTCTAATAGGTTAACTATCTTAACACGTTATATAACACATTATATAAATATATAACACATTATATATATAACACATTATTGTAACAGCTGATTGGCTGTGGATGGGTAAAAGTAGGACACTTTAGGTTAACTATCTTAACACATTATATATAACACATTATATATATAACACATTATTGTAACAGCTGATAGGCTGTGGTAGGCAGAAACTTATAGGTTAGGTTAACACAAGCACATTACAATTTGGACACTACTATTTGTTGTCAGAGTAACCTAGAGGTACGACTCAGAACCCATACCGTAAGACGTACGCGAGTTTTTCGCGGTCGCGAAAAACTCGGTAAGTCTTACGGTAAGGGGTTCGTGTCCGAACTTCTACGAAATGTTCTGGCGTTCGGTTACAACATGGCGGCACTGCGTTAAATATCCGACTTGTAATACTATGAGGTTAGGTTAACTATCTTAACACATTATATATAACGCATTATTGTAACAGCTGATTGGCTGTGGATGGGCAAAAGTGGGAATCTTTAGGTTAACTATCTTAACACATTATATAATGACACATTATTGTAACAGCTGATAGGCTGTGGATGGGCAACTGTAGGACACTTATAGGTTAGGTTAACTATCTTAACACATTATATATAACACATTATTGCGGTTACAACATGGCGGCTTATATACCGCGTTAAATATCCGACTTGTAATACTATGCACGATAGCTCAGTCGGTAGCGTGTCCGCCTTCGAATCCAAACTTCACAGGTTCGAATCCCGCTGGTATTAAAAAAGTTAAGTGTATGACGTCATGTGTGTATGACGTCGTGTGTGTGTCTCGACAACAATACGTCACAGGTGGGGGGACCAATGGGGGAAGGGAAGGGGCCTAAAGGGGAGGGGCCAGGGGGGCAAGGGGAGGGGTGGGGGACCAATGGGGGAAGGGAAGGGGCCTAAAGGGGAGGGGCCTACAGGGGAGGGGCAAGGGGAGGGGTGGGGGGACCAATGGGGGAAGGGAAGGGGCCTAAAGGGGAGGGGCAAAGGGGGAGGGGCAAAGGGGGGAGGGGCAAAGGGGGAGGGGCAAAGGGGGAGGGGCAAAGGGGTAGGGGCAAAGGGGGAGGGGCAGGGGGAGGGGTGGGGGGACCAATGGGGGAAGGGAAGGGGCCTAAAGGGGAGGGACAAAGGGGGGAGGGGCAAAGGGGGAGGGGCAAAGGGGGAGGGGTGGGGGGACCAATGGGGGAAGGGAAGGGGCCTAAAGGGGAGGGGCAAAGGGGGAGGGGCCAAGGGGGGAGGGGGAGGGGCAGAGGGGGAGGGGCAAAGGGGGAGGGGCAAAGGGGGGAGGGGAGGGGCCAAGGGGGAGGGGGTACCCCCACCATCATCAGCCGCCATGTTGGATCTCAAGTATCCCAATCTCTACTTCCGACATTTTTAATCTTCAGAATTGTCTGTTATAAACCTTTTTATACAACATAAGTGAAAATAAACAAATTTGTAATTAATTAAATCTTGATTTTAATTTAATTCCAAGTAAGACACTACTTTCTTCAAAGTAATAATTGCAATTAATTAATAACTGTGATTTTAGTCTTCATTTCTTAACGTTAACATCACGGTAGGCCTAAATGTCACAAACAACATTCTATGGAGAAAAAACGTTTTAATACTAACGGTTAATACGAGTTTAATACGTATCAATACGTTTTAATACGACTCAAGACGTTAAATGCGCATGTGTCATGTGGTACCGTATGTGAGTCTTTATATTATGTTTATTTACATAAGTTCGTCGGTTTAGTCAAAGCCTTGTACAGTCTCGTAACATTTAAAAATTATATATGTTTTTCTTTTTTATAATGAAATTTCACGGTTAAATAATTAGTTTATTTTAAAATAGGCCTTTAAAGTTATGGATTTAGAAGTGATTTTCGATGTACATAACCTTTCTAACGTGAATTTTGTACTTTTCAATTTTATTGTGAAAAAATGAGTTCCGTGTTTAAATATACATTTTCAAGATAAGGTTTTTATTAAATGAATTTTATAATTTTTTAAACTAATCTTTATATCATGTTACTAAATCTTTACCAACAAAGTGTATTTAGTTTTTGAAGGGAATATTTTGAAGTAATTAAAAAACATATTAAACGTTATGAGTTTTTTTTAGCGTGATTGCTACACTAAAACTGATTTCACATAATGTGGCTATTAATACAGTCTAAAAATCTATTAATTATAGAAAGTAGAATTATAAGAATTATATATTTTTTATTATTTTTGTTAACATCTTTTGGTAGTCTAAACTATCCCCGATAAAAATTTTAGTATATCAAATTACCTTATATTTCTTTTAACATGTGTATAAAGATACAATCTTGTTGAGCACTGTGGTGAAATTAGCAATAATGATTCGAATTTGCCCCTAACCACAAACACTGGAAACTTCAAAATAAAAAAATAAAAATAATAATAATAATAAAAAATAAAATAAAAAAGGTTTTATTAGCTTTAGCTTGCACTCAGGTTATTATAGTTTTAGGTTTAATTTTATTTCCTTAGTAGGCCTAGATATGTAAGTTTAGATTTAGTTTATAAGCGAGACCCTCCGATGATGTTAACCATGTTATCGAAATGTACATCAGGGCATTTAGTGGAAATAATTAATAAAGAACAATAAAATTAATCAGATAATTGTGTTTTATTTTAAAGTTTGTAGTGATTGTGGTTAGGGGCAAATTCGAATCATTAATGTGTATAAAGTTCTAACCTTTAAGCAAAAAAATAAAAGTCTATTTTTTCTAGATTCTAAGAAAAACTTAAGAAACCTATATAAAAATATGTTTTTTAAAAACCTAATTAAAAATTGGAAATATTATTTAACACACATTCTATTATAAAAAATATAACAGTAGAAATTTTTGGGAAAACTCTTTGTTAAAATGTTTTCAAAATACTTGTAACTTAAAAATTAAATGTTTTTTTCTCATTTACAAAAGTAACTTTCAAATTCTAAGACGTATATTATAATAAATAAGGCGGATTTCTTCAATAAGCGAAAAACGTTCCAATATAAGAGTTTATAAAAAATTATTACTCTGATAAAACTAATAATGTTTTGTGTATAAATTAAGTGTATAACAAATATTTTAGTAGTTAATTTTTAATTTATGGATTTTAACGCTAATACGTTTTTACCAGCAATTATTGAAAATACAATAATGCTTCAAGTGAAAAATATACGAACTAGACTGGATTCGAATCCAGGACCTTCGGTTTTACGCGCTACTTGCTCTACCAACTGAGCTATCCTACAGTAGTTGCTTCCCAGCACAGGGCGCAGACTTCTCACTTGACTTTGCTTTATTGCTGCAATTTTGAGCTACCAAATTAATTACCTTGCATATGCGACATTGAAATTAATTTTTACTCATTTAACTGTTGGTAGAGCACTGGCGCGTAAAGCCAAAGGTCCTGGGTTCGATTCCCAGTCTAGGTCGTATATTTTTCACTTGAAATATTATTGTATTTATGTAGGAATAAATAAATAAAATTTAAAAATAAAAGATAAGTCACATATTAGTGCAAGTGTTGGATAATTTGAGTCGTTCGGTTCTTACCTCACTTCTTTAAAGAAACAAAACAATGCGGGCAAGGACATGTTTGTGCACATTGTGTAAACTAATTACAATGAACGTCAATCATTTAGGTTCCTGCATCTGTTCTGAGCACCTGTTTTATTTAAATAAAGACATTTCCTTTAAATTTGAAAATGATATTTCGCTTTTCAAACTGAAACCTGACAGTTGTTGTTGTTTATTAAGTTGTAATAAGTACAAACATCCAATGAGCCTTATGGTTAATAACTATATGAAAGAAGTAATGCTCAAAATGCAAATAAAACACTAACACAAATTGTTAGAAAGTTTAATAAACACTTGTTTACTTTTCGGTAACAGTTATAGAAATACCAATAGGGAGTATTGGTTTATAACCCTCTGAGGATGGTAGCTATGTTACCGAAACGTACATAAGTATTTATTAAACTTGCTAACGCTAATTGTGTTAGTGTTTTATTTGTATTTTGTGGATTACTTCCTTCATAAAATTAAAATAAAATAGTTAATAATACAGATCTAGGTTCCAAAATATATTGTCCGAAGTAAACATCTCATTTATTGGTCTCTTTAAGGGGACCCCGACTCCCATAAGAATGTAATGTTAACTATATGTCGCATATCTTTAAAACCATTTGAGATATCTAAGTGATTTGTTTTTTGTATTAAAGGTCATGTCTTCTTCTAGTGTATCAGGAGAGATTTTTTTCATTTTCTTAAAACTGAAAAAGTTATGATTTTTTTTAAATGTCATGTTTAAGAATTGAAAAAATGTATATATCAAAATTTGTAAATAAAGTTAGAGTAATAATATTTTAAAAACCTCTCCTAGGGTACTAGTATTTCATCCAAGGAATGTGTCTTGAAAATTTAGTCAAGATATCTTAAGCGGTTTTTGAGCTACGCGACACCAAAACTAAAAAAAATCAACTTTCGGAAAATCACAAAAAAAATAAATGAGATAAAAAGTAACTTTCCTCACTTTTAATAGTGTCTAGAACAATAACTTTGATTATCTTGGTCATCTTCTGCTTCAAACAAGTCCTCCAACTTCCTTTTAGCTAAGTTTCTTGCTTGCCTGATTTTTTTTCCCATGTCAGAAACTGCGTTTTAAGCTTGACGAACCCGAACAAAATCAAGACGTTTTGCAGTTTGAAGTAAGTTACTTCCAATTTTCAGCCCTAATTGTTCCATTAATTTTACTTTGGCTAAGTTTCCACTATTAAAAGTCAAAACAGCCTCATAAACCCCTAACTTCAGTGTTTCAAGAGTAACAAAAGTTCTTTTAGGTATTTTGCTCCAAATCACATTATTGAGGCTCTCGTTAGGGTTCTGAGATTTTCCCTTCAGGCACTTTTTTAACAAGTCTGGGTTGCCAAGATCCTTAAAAATAAGTATGATCTCAGGCAAGTTTAGTGAAAGTGTTGAGTGTGATCATAAACTTCTTATCCCCGTCTGTGTATTTTACACCATACAAGGGCAAAGAACGCTTGAAAATTTCTATCGCTCTTTTTACCTCCATGCCCCCACTAGTGCCCAAATAGTTGGCAGTACATGAACAAAAGATGTTTATTTTGTGTCCTGTCCTAAGGATTGACAATACTTTGACATTACTTCAATGTCTAATACCTTTCCATTATATACTGAAGTTACACTAAAAATCACAATAGTTTTATAACTAAAATACAAGGTTTACTGTAACAATGTTGAACATAACCATAGAAACAAAACAACAGAAAGAAAAAGAAAACAAAAACAGCTGACAGAAAAATGAACTGACAATCAAGCAGGTTAGCCAACAACAAAAATGAAAATATCTGGAAAAGAAATCAGTTATACATGTACAAAACATTTCGTCAATATGGTAGAGTACAAAAGGAAGAAAAAGTCAACTTTTTGGAGTGCAAGGTTATTTAAAAAAAAAATTTCCGCTACTTTTAATTTTTTTCATGTTATATGTTATATATCATTGCAAAGAGGAAATTCCAGACAAAAATAATCGACCAAAATCTGAAAATTAAAAAAAATTAAAAATTGTTCGGTCAGACTGCCCTTTGAGATGGTAATCATGTTTTACAAAAAATAAATGTTGCATAACTTTTATGTATGTCTTAAGTAAATGACTAATGTTCATAAGTCGTGATTTATAAAATAGTGATTAAGGTCACATGGATTAATAATAATACAATTTATAATTGAAATCGTTAGAACCAATTTGAAAGTTTAATTTTCCTTTAAACGTAAGATGGCAAGACTTCTTTAGTTAAATATTTTTCGAGTAAAATTCATCTTGCTAAATTAAAGTAAATTTGTTCCATTGGTTTGGTTGTTAATTGAATATACAGACTTTGTTTACAATATACGTTTAGCTTTCTCACAAAATATGAGAAAAAAAAATCCATATCCATTTTTTAACTTTAATGTGTCTTAAGTCCAAAAGGATAATTTATACAAAGATGTCTGCCTGCAATTCCCTTCCTACCAAACAGGTGAACGGATTTTTATAAATTTATTGGACAATGTGCACATTTTTACCATCTCTTAAGAAGTTTGTTCCATTATTATTATTTATTTATTTATTTATTTTTTACAATCAAAATTTGAATATTATACGAGCTAAAATATATTATTTAAGATTTTCTAAAATCTGCTTTAATAAGGATAAGTTTGCTAAAATATAGTCTCTAAAAATAAAAACGAAATATATTGCCGGTTAAAGAGATATCAGTCTGAAAGTGAAATATTAGAATAACTTAGAATTAGAATAACTATGAAATGTAAATGTTATGACCTAATACACTTAATCGAATACTAAATAAAATTGCGGTTCGCGAGTAAATTGGGAAAACTAAAATAATCTTGACCGGCGCTGAGTACATTTAAAAACAAAAGTAGGCCTATCGTTATTTACAAACTATTTCAAAATAAAAAAAAATCTTGTTAACAATTGATCTGTTAACTTACGTAATAAACGGTGAATGTGTGTTATTACCTGAAATGGTCCGTAACCAAATTGTGTAAAATATACAATTCTCATTCTTTTAATATGGAAAGTAAAATTATTACGTAATCTTTACTTGCGTTATCAAATATTAAATAAAATATATGCTGTGTATCATTAGTTTAACATATAATTAACAATTACAGTTTTAATATGAAATGGAAGTCTTAATATAATCTAACCTGTCGGAAATACGTATTATTAATGTCTTTAACGAAACAACCGAGCCCGCATTGCAAGGTGAGGGGGGGATGAGGGCGACTTTGTTAACAGTTTTTTTTTGTTCTGAAACGATTAGTTTGTGTCGTTATCTAATTCTTACATAATTTAACTTTTTAAAAATTTTTTTAGGAACACGGTCTTAATAATTCAAGTAGAGAATGGGACAAATCAAAATCTAATATAAATAAAAAACTGTACAAATATTCGCTTTAGTCTGTTATGAAGTTTTACATTCTGTACTATTAATCACTGGTTCAATTAACTTGTAACATTATGTATGCAGTTACTGTATTTATCTCATTGATATGTAAAGTGACTAACCTATATTTTATTATTATACATTTGCCATCATTTGCGTGTTAAAAATTCAAATCACGTCGTTTCGGAAATAAGAATCAATTCCGTTATCAAGTGACTAAAAACTAAAGAAACATGAAACTAGAAACTAAGCCTATGTGAGAAGTAAAATTAAATAAGAATACCACCAACCTTAATATCTAAGCATGCATCTCAGAGCTGAAACTGAGAAGTCAAAAAAGTTTCTTCTCCGTTAGTTACTTAGTTTATCTCAGTTAGTATAACAAAAAAGTTATTTTTTTGACTTCTCAGTCGTAGGAAGAAAGGCTGGTTCTATTTAAATATCTTTCCGTTTATGGAAGTGCGAAGAAAAGTTGGGTCTATTTAAATATCTTTCAGTTTATGGGAGTGGGAAGAACGGTTGGTTCTATTTAAAATCTTTCCGTTTATGGAAGTGCGAAGAAAAGTTGGGTCTATTTAAATATCTTTCAGTTTATGGAGTGGGAAGAACGGTTGGTTCTATTTAAAATCTTTCCGTTTATGGAAGTGGGAAGAAAGGTTGGTTCTATTTAAATATCTTTACGTTTATGGAAGTGCGAAGAAAGGTTGGTTCTATTTAAATATATTTCCGTTCATGGGAGTGGGAAGAAAGGTTGGTTCTATTTAAATACCTTTCAGTTTATGGAGTGGGACAAAAGGCTGGTTCTATTTAAATATCTTTCCGTTTATGGGAGTGGGAAGAAATGTTGGTTCTATTTAAATATCTTTCCGTTTATGGAAGTGCGAAGAAAGGTTGGTTCTATTTAAATACCTTTCAGTTTATGGAGTGAGACAAAAGGTTGGTTCTTTTAAATATCTTTCCGTTTATGGAAGTGCGAAGAAAAGTTGTGTCTATTTAAATATCTTTCAATTATGGGAGTGGGAAGAACGGTTGGTTCTATTTAAAATCATTCCGTTTATGGAAGTGGGAAGAAAGGTTGTTTCTATTTAAATATATTTCCGTTTATGGGAGTGGGAAGAAATGTTGGTTCTATTTAAATATCTTTCCGTTTATGGAAGTGCGAAGAAAGGTTGATTCAATTTAAATACCTTTCAGTTTATGGAGTGAGACAAAAGGCTGGTTCTTTTAAATATCTTTCCGTTTATGGAAGTGCGAAGAAAGGTTGGTTCTATTTAAATACCTTTCAGTTTATGGAGTGAGACAAAAGGTTGGTTCTTTTAAATATCTTTCCGTTTATGGAAGTGCGAAGAAAAGTTGTGTCTATTTAAATATCTTTCAATTATGGGAGTGGGAAGAACGGTTGGTTCTATTTAAAATCACTCCGTTTATGGAAGTGGGAAGAAAGGTTGGTTCTATTTAAATATATTTCCGTTTATGGAGTGAGACAAAAGGTTGGTTCTTTTAAATATCTTTCCGTTTATGGAAGTGCGAAGAAAAGTTGTGTCTATTTAAATATCTTTCAATTATGGGAGTGGGAAGAACGGTTGGTTCTATTTAAAATCTCTCCGTTTATGGAAGTGGGAAGAAAGGTTGGTTCTATTTAAATATATTTCCGTTTATGGGAGTGGGAAGAAATGTTGGTTCTATTTAAATATCTTTCCGTTTATGGAAGTGCGAAGAAAGGTTGGTTCAATTTAAATACCTTTCAGTTTATGGAGTGAGACAAAAGGTTGGTTCTTTTAAATATCTTTCCGTTTATGGAAGTGCGAAGAAAGGTTGGTTCTATTTAAATACCTTTCAGTTTATGGAGTGAGACAAAAGGTTGGTTCTTTTAAATATCTTTCCGTTTATGGAAGTGCGAAGAAAGGTTGGTTCTATTTAAATACCTTTCAGTTTATGGAGTGAGACAAAAGGTCGGTTCTTTTAAATATCTTTCCGTTTATGGAAGTGCGAAGAAAGGTTGGTTCTATTTAAATACCTTTCAGTTTATGGAGTGAGACAAAAGGTTGGTTCTTTTAAATATCTTTCCGTTTATGGAAGTGCTAAGAAAGGTTGGTTCTATTTAAATACCTTTCAGTTTATGGAGTGAGACAAAAGGTTGGTTCTTTTAAATATCTTTCCGTTTATGAAAGTGCGAAGAAAGGTTGGTTCTATTTAAATACCTTTCAGTTTATGGAGTGAGACAAAAGGTTGGTTCTTTTAAATATCTTTCCGTTTATGGAAGTGCGAAGAAAGGTTGGTTCTATTTAAATATCTTTCAGTTTATGGAGTGGGACAAAAGGCTGGTTCTTTTAAATATCTTTCCGTTTATGGAAGTGCGAAGAAAGGTTGGTTCTATTTAAATACCTTTCAGTTTATGGAGTGGGACAAAAGGTTGGTTCTATTTAAATATCTTTCCGTTTATGGAAGTGCGAAGAAAGGTTGGTTCTATTTAAATACCTTTCAGTTTATGGGAGTGGGACAAAAGGCTGGTTCTATTTAAATATCTTTCCGTTTATGGAAGTGCGAAGAAAGGTTGGTTCTATTTAAATACCTTTCAGTTTATGGAGTGAGACAAAAGGTTGGTTCTTTTAAATATCTTTCCGTTTATGGGAGTGGGACAAAAGGTTGGTTCTATTTAAATACCTTTCAGTTTATGGGAGTGGGACAAAAGGTTGGTTCTATTTAAATATCTTTCCATTTATGGAAGTGCGAAGAAAGGTTGGTTCTATTTAAATACCTTTCAGTTTATGGAGTGAGACAAAAGGCTGGTTCTTTTAAATATCTTTCCGTTTATGGAAGTGCGAAGAAAAGTTGTGTCTATTTAAATATCTTTCAATTATGGGAGTGGGAAGAACGGTTGGTTCTATTTAAAATCTTTCCGTTTATGGAAGTGGGAAGAAAGGTTGGTTCTATTTAAATACCTTTCAGTTTATGGAGTGGGACAAAAGGTTGGTTCTATTTAAATGTCTTTCCGTTTATGGAAGTGCGAAGAAAGGTTGGTTCTATTTAAATACCTTTCAGTTTATGGAGTGAGACAAAAGGTTGGTTCTTTTAAATATCTTTCCGTTTATGGAAGTGCGAAGAAAAGTTGTGTCTATTAAAATATCTTTCAATTATGGGAGTGGGAAGAACGGTTGGTTCTATTTAAAATCTCTCCGTTTATGGAAGTGGGAAGAAAGGTTGGTTCTATTTAAATATATTTCCGTTTATGGGAGTGGGAAGAAATGTTGGTTCTATTTAAATATCTTTCCGTTTATGGA
The DNA here is from genome assembly GCA_963513935.1 of Aphrophora alni. Classification (NCBI taxonomy): domain Eukaryota; kingdom Metazoa; phylum Arthropoda; class Insecta; order Hemiptera; family Aphrophoridae; genus Aphrophora; species Aphrophora alni. Next base: position 111,531,759 of record OY740769.1, read on the forward strand.
AGTGCGAAGAAAGGTTGGTTCAATTTAAATACCTTTCAGTTTATGGAGTGAGACAAAAGGTTGGTTCTTTTAAATATCTTTCCGTTTATGGAAGTGCGAAGAAAGGTTGGTTCTATTTAAATACCTTTCAGTTTATGGAGTGAGACAAAAGGTTGGTTCTTTTAAATATCTTTCCGTTTATGGAAGTGCGAAGAAAGGTTGGTTCTATTTAAATACCTTTCAGTTTATGGAGTGAGACAAAAGGTTGGTTCTTTTAAATATCTTTCCGTTTATGGAAGTGCGAAGAAAGGTTGGTTCTATTTAAATACCTTTCAGTTTATGGAGTGAGACAAAAGGTTGGTTCTTTTAAATATCTTTCCGTTTATGGAAGTGCGAAGAAAGGTTGGTTCTATTTAAATACCTTTCAGTTTATGGAGTGGGACAAAAGGCTGGTTCTTTTAAATATCTTTCCGTTTATGGAAGTGCGAAGAAAGGTTGGTTCTATTTAAATACCTTTCAGTTTATGGAGTGGGACAAAAGGTTGGTTCTATTTAAATATCTTTCCGTTTATGGAAGTGCGAAGAAAGGTTGGTTCTATTTAAATACCTTTCAGTTTATGGGAGTGGGACAAAAGGCTGGTTCTATTTAAATATCTTTCCGTTTATGGAAGTGCGAAGAAAGGTTGGTTCTATTTAAATACCTTTCAGTTTATGGAGTGAGACAAAAGGTTGGTTCTTTTAAATATCTTTCCGTTTATGGGAGTGGGACAAAAGGTTGGTTCTATTTAAATACCTTTCAGTTTATGGGAGTGGGACAAAAGGTTGGTTCTATTTAAATATCTTTCCGTTTATGGAAGTGCGAAGAAAGGTTGGTTCTATTTAAATACCTTTCAGTTTATGGAGTGAGACAAAAGGCTGGTTCTTTTAAATATCTTTCCGTTTATGGAAGTGCGAAGAAAGGTTGGTTCTATTTAAATACCTTTCAGTTTATGGAGTGGGACAAAAGGTTGGTTCTATTTAAATATCTTTCCGTTTATGGAAGTGCGAAGAAAGGTTGGTTCTATTTAAATATCTTTCAGTTTATGGGAGTGGGACAAAAGGCTGGTTCTATTTAAATATCTTTCCGTTTATGGAAGTGCGAAGAAAGGTTGGTTCTATTTAAATACCTTTCAGTTTATGGGAGTGGGACAAAAGGCTGGTTCTATTTAAATATCTTTCCGTTTATGGAAGTGCGAAGAAAGGTTGGTTCTATTTAAATACCTTTCAGTTTATGGAGTGGGACAAAAGGTTGGTTCTATTTAAATATCTTTCCGTTTATGGAAGTGCGAAGAAAGGTTGGTTCTATTTAAATATCTTTCCGTTTATGGAAGTGCGAAGAAAGGTTGGTTCTATTTAAATACCTTTCAGTTTATGGCAGTGCGAAGCAAGTTTTAAATATCTTTCAAAATGTTTAAATTTTAATCACAAAGAGTTGATAAGAAGACCCCTTTTATCAATATGAAATAGACTTATCTCTATTATGAAATAGATAGCGAAAACTCTGTAATAATGAAAATAACCCATGGCGATGAATGTTATTTGCCCTTAGTTTTGTAGATGAGTGAGTGAGAATGTTAATTCAAAGTGTTTCCACTATTTGGTTATGTGTTACTCTATATTCACGAGTAAAATATAGAGAACCGATAAATATCATGTTTCAGAGTTTGACCTGTATAGACACTTCCTGTTGGCGCTCTATATTCAGACATTTTGCTAAAACCTTAGTATGGATCGCATATTATTAACGATTTAAAAACCTATGTTAGGTTTGAACTCGGTACATTTAAAACACACAAAATAGGTTAATATCAAAATTCCATACTCGTTGTAAAATTATTTGATAATAATGGGTAGTTCGCATTATTAATACGGTTTAATTAGACATTTGGCATCATTTGTATATTATATAAACTAATACATGACGTTTCGAGAATTCTCATTATCAAGTGCTATAGTTTCCCACTTGATAATGAAAGTGTGTTTATACGTCATATTTTAGTTTTTATTATACACAAATGATGGCAAATGTCCGATTAAACCATATTAATAATAGAAATTCCATAATTTTAGATTTCAGGGGTATAGCCTACGGTACATACTTATATAATTTAGTGTTAGGCAGATACAAGACGATTGTTAAATTCGAACCCAGCATTTCAAAATACAGAAATGTTTGGATTTTATCAGAGTATTAATACAAAATTTTATAAAATTGGGACTAACTCATATCTTCTCCCCTTTCTTAAACGAATTTGATAAAAATTCTGAATATTTGGGAATACCCCGCACTAAATTGCAACATTTTTAGGCACTCTGACGAATTCTTGAGATGTATGTGACAACATCTCTCCAACTCTGACGCCAATTAGGCCTAAAATAGAATCGTCCACCTCACAATAAACTTAATTTAAAGTAATTGGATCATCTGTTCTTGAGCTAATGTATCTCATAAGTGCTTCAAACATCATATTGAAAAGAGTGTAAATTCTGAGAAAGAAGTTCAAAATGTGAAGACTAGGAAAACGTGAAATCGGAAATTTACCACCTTTACATTACTTTCGTAAATACCAAAAATAGTGTACAGGGAATGGACAAGAAGTAAAATGGGAAGAAGGTTTTTTTTTCATCACGGTCAGGGTTCAATTTACTTAATTAAGAAAACTAATTTGTGTCTTAATGGTTTGTGTATTACAAATTTGCTATTTAGTAAAATATAATCTAGATTGCTATGGTTAAATTCAATGACGGTACTAGCTGTTTTTTTATTTTGGTAGGCTCGGAATTTATCCATCTAGCTTTATGTTGCTCATTTTTATACCACTAAATTCTTGAGCCCCTATGGAGATTGAACCAAGCGAACGCTACCTATGAAATCAACCGTGTGCTTATCCGCTAGTGGTCAGAATTCACCTTTTGATGACCAACAGCTTTAAGAGTAAATCATATTTGTTGGAAATCGAGATTTTAATAGTGACTGTTTATATTTGTTTTGGTAATTAATTCTAAGCCTTCATTTTTAGGGACCTTAGGTAAAACCAAGGACCATTATAATTTCACGCGCGTGTCTGTTGGTCTGTCTGTAAGTCGTAACCCGTCTACACAGACAAGACAATAAATCCAATATATTAAAACATTGCACTTATATTTTTTGTATTGTCCCACACATAGAAAAAATATAGTAGTGACAAAACCTTGGGCAAAATTATCGAGTTTTTTCTCTTTGTTAGGGTTCGTAAGTAAAATCATATTCACGCAAGTGTCTGTCTGACAATTTAAACTACAGCTTATAAGACTTTATAAAAATAACTGTCTTTTTAACTCTAACCTACGGACCCTATAAATCATGTAGTTTTAGTATATGCTTGATACTTTTATATTTTAAATTGCTGTAGGGCACATTGGATTAAGCAGTAATTTTTTTTGTTTTGACAAATTTTTAAGTAGTTTTTGAGAAATTATGCTTTTTATAACAGATCCATGATTTTTTCCTTCTGATAACTAACAAAATAATGTTATTAGGGACCATTAACGTTCTAAAAACTAAATTTCCTAAAAATCGTTTGTAACCTAACCTAACCTAACCTAACCTAATCTACCCTATCCTAACCTAACCTGTAACCTAACGGACTACAGGCAGCTCGAAATAATTCAAAAAGCAACAATTTTGTGCTCCGGAGTGCATCAAAACTGATATTTCCATGAAGACGCATGGTTTTTCTTTTATCCAAACACTAAACTCTCTCTAGATTACGTCCATGTGAAAAAGTAATATATTTCCAGAATACTTTCAAAACCTTTCTTTATACTACGTACTGTATAAGAAAGTAAAACCATATTTTTCGATCATAAAACTTTCTCTTTAAAAACGTTTAAGTGAAAGTAAACAATTTAATATTAATTTAAATATTAAACAAAGACTGCAATTTATGAATTGTTCTCTTCCTTTGTGTTGAGTTGATGATATAGAAGCAATTTTACTTTATTTTTTTTTTAAACTGCTTTTGTTTTGTAATAAATTAAAATGGTTGCAGAAATTATAATGTCAAGATGGCAGACAATGGTGGGATAAAATATGGCGAATGTCATTTTGTAGTCGAGCGTCTGGCTTGGGATCTATCAATCAGATCAAGCACTGGCCAGACCGGTCTGCACACACTGTGCTGTAGGAAGCTTTAAAGATAAAGGAACCTTGCATAACGTCAGTGTTTTCTGGTTAGGTTTTTAGTCAGTCCGAATAGGTGAACCGATTTTGGTCAAATTTGGTAAGTGGGTACATTTTGGGCAATACTTCATTTAAAGTTTTTTATACTGGGTGATTGGCACTTAGTGCTTTAACAATTTTTGGATGAACATACCACTATACGAAGTAGAACTCGCACTTGAAAAAATTTTTATCTAAATTTTAATTGAATTTTTATTGATAAATCCTTAAATATGACGAAAATAAGCCCAAATATTAAAGTTTATCAAAATCTAACTACCAGTCCGAGTTTTAGAACACTGTAGAGATTACAGACAAACAGGATTCCAAAAACCACTTTTTCTGTATTAGGGAACCTCAAATCAGATAAATTTACAAAGAAACTCACCATCCATTCAACATCAAACATTCTTGTACATTATAAAACGTCAAATTGTTGTTTTTTAGTAGTTTTATCGATATTTTCTAAAATAAAATTCTTGGAACGTAGTGGACCAGTACGTTTTATTTGGAGTTTCATTTGAGAGAAAAAAAAAATTAATAGCAATTTTGTGTTTTCGTCTCCAATAGCAAGTTTTTGTTGTAATAGCAAGTACCTCCAAGTTTTTATATACAGAGTGATTGTCCTTAGTGTCAAACAAATTGTTAGGTAAGTAGGCCCTACACACTATACGACTTAGAAACTCTCCCTTGAAAAACATTTCTCTCAATTTGACTTGTAACTATGAATTTTTTACTGTTTTTAAAAAATATCGTGACTTATAGACATAAAGTTCAATTTTCTCAACTTTCAATTATTTCATTAGTTGTCGGAGAAAAAGAAAGTCATGGAACTGTTTTAAAAAAAAACCTAATTTCTTTCAAAAAATCGACTTTGAAATTTGTCAAAATGTACAAATGAATGACTTAATTCAATATGCACGCATCTAAAAGAAAATTTAGGTTTAGAAATAATTGGCAGAAAACAAACATAACCGTCATTAAAATCTCGATTCTCATTAACTACGATTAGGGCTGGTTTTATCAAGTCAAGTGTAGACCTGGATTGTATATGAATCATACCCTTTGTTTGTTTTGACATATATTGTGTTTTGTTTTGTGTACAGTAACAAAGCTTAGTAGCTAATGGGATAAATCTGATGATGACAATGTCACTATCAAAACTAATTTTAAGCTCAAAATTGGATTGTAGACAGACCAATAGATAATACGTATCAAAGAAACCAAGTTTAGCCAATAATTACATAAATTAAGATTTAAAAAAATTTTGTAAGATATTTTATATTTTAATTTAACTTTTTGATAGATAACTACCGAACTAAAATTTTGCAGACGAACGCTTTTTGTTGGATTTGTAGAATTTGTACCATGTTTGCACAGTTTTAAATTAAAAGATTTTATCTAATATTTAGCTCCTTCCCAGAAATGAAAAAAAAATACCTTTCTTGTTGCAGGTGTAGTTTTGTTTCTTTTGGATTCTCCTAAGTAAAATAAATTAAAAAAAAAAAAAAAAATTCATTGATATCCATTTATGCAGTGTTCCAACATTATCGGACCTGTCTCGTATTTAAAAAAATTGAATTACGGTAATAAAAAAGTTGTCTTTATGATTTATTACTATTTACTTAATTTTATTTGAACTGAAAAATGTTAACCGTAAGTTGCAAAGAGTGTTGATAAAAACCATGTAATGAAAATAAAAATTACAGTATTATTGTGCAAGCCTAACTAAAAATTTTTTCTTTTCACTCATTTTGATTGATTTTTCATAGAAAGGTTACACAAACAATAACGAAAAACTACTGAAACATCACTAAAGTATTAAACTTTTGAAAATTTGACCTCCACAAAAGTTTATATTTGTTATGTATTTTTCCAATTGAGTTTTTATTGAACTTTGAGTTGCCTCCTCAGAACCTCCCCCCAGGGTGTTGGTGTTGACTTTTGTAAAAAGCGGGTCCTATTTATCCTAATCCAGACAGCACCAAAGTTTCATTTTCATATTTCAATCCGTTCAAAAATTACGAAAGGGGTCCCATGTTTTTGGAACATCAGTATAAGCTTTTCTTATACCATTTTACAATAACTAGGCCAAGATTGTTAGTCAGAAATGATTGGTACATTTTAAAATGGCGTTTGTTGAAATTTTTCACGGGTACCTTCTCGCCTGTAGGTTGTAGCGGTTGTTAAACACCTTTAAATCTCCATCCAATGATTTAATGTTTTTACCCAGATTTGTTTTTTTACAATTAAAAAACAGAGTAATCTCTTAAAAATATCTAACTTTAATCAATAAAATCAAAGTAATTAAAATAATAATCCAAAATTTATAACAGGCTTAGTGACTGTAATTTTAGTTTAATAATATTTAAGACAGTGGTTTTACTATTAGTTGAAAAATTTTAGTTAATAAAAAATAAAAGCCAAAGTTTTTAATTTGCTTTGAAGTAAGTGCTTACATACCTTACTGTGTGCAACTCGGTAATCTGCACATATCGGCGTAGTCCCACAAACACATAGAATAAAAATAAATGTACGCCCTATACTCATGGCGCCCATTTTTACAGATCAATATAGAAAAAAATCGATTGATTTCGAATGTCCGGACATCATTACAAATGTTGAAAATATGCTAGGCTAAATCGCTCATACTAAGAAGCCCGATAATTTAATTAGAATCCAAAAGTATTTTAAAAGTGTTTTTTTGAAAACACATTCTCATATCTACAACCAGGGTTTTTATAATCATATTTGTATAAAATTTGTCTACCTTTAAGCACAATTTTGTATTGACTTACTGCGTTATCATTCTTTAGTAATCAGGAATAAACGTGTTTCACCATCTTTGATGGCTTCATTAGGTAATGAACTTTCACACTAAATATACATTTCACACGCGAACACAAAAACACATTACAATTTACATGTCACTACATCCGTAACTGGTCACTAGGAGCCCGCGGAAGGTACTCCGTGAATAAGGTTTAAAAGGTGGTAAGTCAATCAAAAACTATTGAGTTAAACTGTTTAGGAGGTTACCCAAATAATTTAGGCATATGTTCCTTCTTAGTTTTAGTTTTCAACTTAGTTTTAGACTCCTAGGCTTTGTTAGTGTTTTTCACTTTTTACATGTTCTAGGTCAAATGATGGCATACATCAACCATATCTATAATATGAATTATATAAAATGTAATTTTATATTTTTTTAATGCCTTGAATACACTGGTATTTCTCATCTTTCACTTAGATGAGTCGTGCTGAAATTATTTTAGATTTACAAGCGGTAAATCTTATACAATTGTTATTTATAATTCTGCTTATGGAACTGAAGAACCATTAAATTAAAAAGGAAATTATTTGTTTTTAAAGGAAAAATAAAAAAATTATGAACTTCTAAACACATTTGAACCCAAGTTTCATCACCTTTCCCTTGACCTCACCAATCATGACGTGTCAAAGAGAAAGCAAAGTTTCCACAGATGAAAGTAAAAGTGATGTGTGGAGTATTTACTTTCGACACCATTGTTCTTCACATCAGCTGAAGCCTACGATGATGTTGACTTACATAACCTAATCATTGTTATCTGACTTTGTTAAACAATATCCAATGTCCCAAATGACCCGAGATACATGAACGAATAATGCTAAAACGTTGATGTGTAGATTTAAGGTTGCAAAATGTAAACGTTATTTGGGACAGATTCTTTAACTGACTAGTTTAAGTTTTCAGTAAAACAATTTGGTGAAAATGTTTACTTTTGAAAATCTAAATCTAAAAATCCAATGTGGTGACCTATCGAAATTTAAAATTTTGATCTTCGGTCATCCTGCCTTACCGGGCCGATATGCAGATACAAAACATATACATTTCTTTAGTAATATATTTACAAATATAAATTCTTTTAATAATTAAAAGAAAAAATAATTGTCCTACAACCCTCTTCAGTTGTAATAATGAGGGTCGTGATCAACTCGTTTAAAATGGTTATTGAAATAAAACTTGTTTTTTTCTTATTGTTTAAAGCCAAAAAAACCTCTGTGTCATCTGAGCATTAAAAAACGAGCTTAAAATAAATACTCATTCCATCGAATACTCCGATAGTCTCAGGCTCGGAAAAGAACAAGAGTTGGTCAAGAGAGACCTGATAGGAAAGATGAAAGAGAGGGATCTAACCCAAGACTACATGAAAAAAGCTGAGGATGCAGCCAGGGTTCCCTCGGGACTACAAAGTCCGTACTCAGTAAAGTGAGCCCTTAAGGATGTGAAAATTTGTGATTGGAGATTTCAATTCAGGTGGTAGTGGATTATCAAAGTTAAAGTCGACAAAGTTACGAAACATTACATTTTTAATTCCTATCATATGACATGGCTTATAGAAAGTATTGTGAAAAAACAATTCAAAATTTTTGTGATACATCCTTTTGCGAAATTCTCCTACTCCAAAATTGGTGTACAATGCCTCTCGTCAATCTATGCACCGAGCTTGGACTGATTATTCTGTTTTGTTTTTTATGGGTTTATTCCGATCACAGTGTCAGAGTATTTCATTTGTTTAAAACTCAAACTTTCGGGTATTTTCCATTAAACCAAAATATAAAATTTCGATTTTTTTTTCCAAAAATTGATTCAAAAATTTTTATTAAGTTTTGTTAAAATTCGATAAAAAAGTATACACACAAAAAGTATCGATTGTCATTTCCCCCAAAATAATAAAAATATTCCAATGCTTTCAGTTTTGAATGGAGGTCTAAAACAATACTTTTTTTATATGAAGCTTTGAGACTTTCAACCAGTGTGCCAAACGTCACGCAAAAAAAATTAGAGTTCACGATTAAACTGAAAAATTTCAGTTTCACGTCATGGATTTAATTTCATGTTAGTTTTTACTAAATCAGTACTGAATCATCCTTTAATTTTACGTGTTTTTTGTCACATTGGTTAGTGTCATAAGCCTTTACATTTGACTAAAATTTAATCGATATTACAGTGATTTGGTCTTTTTTTATTTACAAGCAGAACATATTGTAGTTTTTCACTTCATCAGTGAATCCACTTGGAATACACATTAATACACAGCAATCTGAGGTAATTATTCCTTGATAAGGGTTTTTTTTAACTGAAATCATCACTCAACTTATATTTTGATCAATAACTGTGTAAATCGAAATTTGTAAAATAAAAGAAATTGTTTTACGTGAAACAAATTGCGGTTGCCTATAATGAAAATACGGTTTTTATGAAAATATACGTCTTTTAAAAAGTGTAGCATAAATTTAATTCTTCCTTCTGACAGTGGATAGTCGAATTGTATATCAATAGGTGAACCAAAATCGTGCTTTTCTATGTGTAACAGTTTAAAAATGATCAAATCATTCAGGTATTTTTAAAACACTAAGACCCATGTATCATAATCCTCTTTGGGCTATTTAAAGCTAATCAAGTATTCGTCATTATTTCAACATTTCTGTAGTCCAAATAAGGTTATATATTACTTTGCAATTTAAAATGAGGTGTTCTATTGACCAAATAGTTTAAGAATATAGGCCTATTGATATCTGTAAAACAAACACTCAAAACAGTCAGAATTCGTTCTAACAACTCATTTTCTTGGATATGTCCAACAGAATGCCCGTTCACACGTAAAACAATTATTATTTTGTCACTAAGTTCTACATCCTTGAAGTTTTTATACGAGTAAATATGTCGGTATAAATATGAACAGTTTTGATTTGTAACCGTCTTTAATAACTTTCTGTGGCTTTTATCTTTGGATGTCGTAAATTCTGTCGCTGATAGTCTTGGTTTTAATAATTTGTTAGCGCTTTCTAACCATAGCTAGTGGCATAGTTCCAGAATATTCAAGATCTCAGCATCTTACATGAAAATTACATACCGGTTGTTGCCAGTTGACAAGTGTGCAGTCGTTATAGAAATGTAGTTTTCTTTCCGACAGCACACCCACTATACACATATGGGCAACTTCTAGAAGAAAAATTTAGTAAGAGGGAATATGTTTAAAAAAACAAATTCATTTGAGTAAAACATTGTATAGTAAAATTCAATAATGTCTGCTCATTTATAGGCAAAAACTTAGTTTAGCTCTATTTATTACAAATCAGTTTTATATTTAGGCAATAATTTGTGGTATGAAATCAAAATAAAACTCGTTTAAGATCTCATATTTAGTTTCATGTAAAACTCTGTTATCTGCTGTAATCGAAGCATATTGTTTCTTCGTTTATTAAATTTCAGCTTTCTGGGATTATCATAAATGAGGAATTTCATGAATTCCCTTTTATGTTAATACTCATATTTGTAAGTGTTGTACATTTTCGACTGAAATACAATCAGTAAGAAATAAAAAATTTAACAATAACTGAAAGAGAATTTTCGCTGAAATTAATGAAGGGGTTTGCAACTGATAATTATAGAAAGTTCCCGAAAAACTATTCCAATAATACGACCTAGTAGCTTTATTTTTTCTACTTTACTGTTTGTTTTAAGAGTCAAGTTGATAGAAAAACTTGAAAAATAAATAAATATGATTTCTTCAGCGTTAAAACAACAAATTGAGGCATAGTGAAAACAACACTATCTTGTTAGTGACAGATTACACATTACAAGCGAGTAATAAATTACTTTCTCCACCAGTAGGTTAAAAAAAGAAAGTAAAATGAACTTGGCACTGCCAACTGAGAGCAACAATTTGGAAAACTAATTAGAATATACAATTTAAAGTTATTTAAAAAAATGTGTAGTGACTGGTTAAACAAAATCAAACAATAATGTCAGGTTTGCCGATATTAAAAAAAAAATCTATTTATCCGTCCTTATAATATCTACTTTCTTTTAATTTGTCACGTAGACTGTAAAAATAAAATAAAACAGAAATTGAGCCAGAAGGCATATGAAACGTGTCTGGAGTGGTTAACCTTCTAGAGTCTAGAGTACAAGAACGGTGAACAAGGTCGCCTTTAGGAAGGGCGTGGTCTCTGAAAACTAAAATTGCAGTAATCATTTATTATTATTAACTCCTTTCCTTCATGATGTAGTGTGTCACGTAGGCCTCATATTGACAGTTTAACTTGGGATGTGGTTTGAGTAAATATATAGTGGACTTCAAAATTATTATATTATATGTATACACTTTTTTTTACTGGACTACTTTAAAGAAAATATTTGTTGTAACTGATCAATTAATTCTGCTCATTAATAATTGTCCTAACCATATCAATGAATGAATTTGCGAATTAATAAACTTGATTGGCAGAAACTTATTAATTGTAAAAACTTATTACGAATTGTTTTGGTAAATTTTAATTTTTGGTATACTTGATTGGGGTACTAAAAATAACCTCAATTAAATAAAAAAAAATTTTTTTTTAATACTTATGGCCGATTATAATGAAATACACAGCGAAATAAATGCAATAAAGAGACTCAATGGTATTAAGGGAGAACAGTTTTAATAGAATAATGACAATAAAAGGTTTTCTTACTAAATCAAGTGTAGAAAATCACCTAAAAACTTCTTTTTTCATTTTTTGACATTTGTTGAAAATCAAGGGTCATTTCTTGTAATTTCCAAATATAAACAATATGTTAATAATAATTGTTTTCTCAATTTTTATAAGATCAGATATTAAACAAAGTTTTTTTAATTTTTTTATGGTAACTCAAAATATCTCAAATACATGATTTTATTTTAGCTCTATCTTGACAAAATATGACATATATAATATTATAATATTAATATATATATATATATATATATATATACAAATATATATGTTTATAATACACTCATATATAATATACTATGTGTCACAAAAGTCCCACCCCCCTATTATTTTTTTTTATTAATGGAAGTAGACAGATTTGCTTTGGGGAAAGTTTAGATAACCAAAGGAGGAGTTTTTTGAAGTATCTAAATTTTCATCCCTTAACGCCAATATGGGGTAGTTTGGGGGTAAGTCAAGAATTTTAAATAGCAACCCCTATTGAGTGATACCTCATTAAAAAGGTCATTTAAAAATAAGAATAATGGCGCAAACTAGAGGTCTCTAAGTTCATCCTACCCAACATAGCGACCAATCGAATTGTGAATGTTAACCTAAAAACTCCGGTTACAATTACAAATTGCTCTATGTTGGTAAAATGATGGTAAGAGCCTTACCTTGTTTTTTTAGCTCAGATTACGTTCTCGAAATGGCTACCATTTACTTCTTGACAGAAATAGATTCTGGACTCAAAAGCTTGTTGTAACATTTCTGGTGTAATTATTAACGTAAAATTCACAATTCATATTGGGGGTAAGGGTTGAAAATTTTGATACTTCAAAAAACTCCTCCTTTGGTAATCTAAACTTTCCCCAAAGCAAATCTGTCTATTTCCATTAATAAAAAAAAAATAATAGGGGGGGGGGCTTTTGGGACACCTGGTATATATATATATATATATATATATATATATAATTATATATTACACCCATATATCCATATATATTGACAACCATATATATATATATATTATTATTATTATTATTAATTTTTTTTAATGTGTTTACTTCATACCCATTAGATTAATAAAGATGGGGGAGTAGGAAATACATGGAAAAGCGCAATTCTATCAATTGGACTGGAATCTGTGTAACCAGTGACGGTTACATTTTAAGAAACTCTATGATACAAGACACTTTTTGGAAATTTTACTTATAATGCTCCAAACTTCAATTTTGGAATCATTGAAATATAATTTATATTTATAATCTGAATCACTCTGTATATATTTTTTTAAGATGCTTAGTTCAAACTTGATATGACTTTTTATGAAGTTAGTTACAAATATCAACATTTTGAAAATAAATTAAAAACCTAGAAATCAGAAGTCAGTAAATGAATAAAACTGGCTTGCCTATTTATTTATATATACAGTATATTGTATCACATACTAACCAAGGTCAGATGCAGAGTTTGTCCTCTCCTCCCCCCCCCCCAAAACACTTGGCAGTACAATTAAATTTTTTCTTCTCTCTTATCAGGAACCTTTTCTGGTACCATTCACCAGATTGCTTCAGTAAAGGCCACTTGTTCTTTATTCGAGAAAGTGAATTTCTCATGAACACCTTGTAAATATGGGTAGTACCGGATCTTACCAGCTAAAACCAGTTTCTTTGCTCTTAAATACTTTCTTCATCTATTGGTTCACTATATCCTTTGTCACATTATTACTACGGTACTATGAAGTTATTAACTTGGTTCCATTTTCTCCCTAGACTTTAGCATTTTTACCATCAACTCTGGAAATCTGATTCTACAACTCCTCATGTTCGAGTATCCATTTTGAACGTAAAGTGTTCAAGTAAAGATTTTCGTTGTATAGTAATTAAGCTCTCCAAAGTTCTTGCTAACCCAAGTGTACTAATATATGGAATTAGCTTTTTGGTCCATTGGCCTGCATCACCAGGCACCAGCCACTTGTCCTGCTAAGAGGTAAATGCGTCTCTCTTGAGGTTTTTTTTGTTTTTGGAGATGTTTACTTGGCTGTCTTGTGGTCTGGATTACTCCTCCATCAATAGATCCACAGGAGGTTCCAGATAACACAATTGCAGTGTCTGTACCAACAGTCTTGAATGTGTGACACTTCTCAATCATACTTGGACATCAATTACAAGCTTCCTGAAATTAGCTTTCTTCATAAGTTTCCTCCGTACAGGGGCAGCATAGAGGAGAACAGCGTATGTTGCAGAATCAAAAGTTTCCTCTTTTTGCTATTAGGGCCTAGAGTTTTTGCTACATTGTGCAAAACTCCTTCTAGTGGCTTAATAACTCTCTCTGTCTTGTGTACCGCCTCCCTAACATGGTGGGTCATGTACATGCACACAACCACTTTGAGAGTCTGAAATTGTACCAGAGCTCAATATAATGTTATAAATTATTAAAGAGTTAAAGCCATGCTTATTAATACTATTTATTTTGTTCGTGAAGCTTATTAAACCAACATTAACATTTGAAATTATGAAATAGACATTGTTAGTTTTAAAAAATCCATACTGATTTGTGTAAATCTCACAAAATGAAAGAAAACAAAATTATCTTCAATTTTCATGACCACATTTCATTGAGTAAGTTGTTGCATCATCCTCAGTTGTTATAAGTATGCAATCCTTCTTTGTAAATTTATTCATCTGCATGCATACATATACACAACTTTGGGGACCCCACCTTACTTTTACTTGTACAGTATGTGAAAACAAAAGGGAATGTCTATAGTAAAAGAACAGGGCAATATTTTTTAAATAGCCATTTTGAGAAGCAGAAAATTCAAGTCTACTCTACAAGTTAACTGGAACCTGAAATATATCTATGGGAGAGGAAAGTAAGAAAATATTATACCTTTTCAAAGAAATGTTATTGCCAGACTTGAAAGTTGAGATTTGGTGAAATCTTTAGTTTCTGCAAAGTGCTGGTGAGGTATGTGGTATATACTCAATATAACAGAATTTAACCATAATTTGACCTTTTCTTCGGGAGTTTTATTATTTTTTTTTGTTTATTTTTAATCTAAGTATTTGAACGTACGATTATGGAACAAAATTTGAAGGCATTAATGGTTTTTATAAAACTTTATTTAATTGTAGTCTCTAAACAAAACCCTAAATAAAGGGATAGTCAGTGGTGTTTAGTCATCATTTTCACAAAAATTCCAGTTAAAAAAAACTGGAGATTCAACAGTCAAAAAATAAAAATGAACAGCTAAACAGTCTTAAACGTCAAGCAACTAAAAATTGGTCATTTAATCAAAGTTTGGAGAATTAATTGTGAATGTGGATGATCCAAACCAATGATCCAAATTCCCACTGAAGCATTGACCTTCCACAAGTACTTTCCATTTGTGTCTGTTGGCAGCACTTCTCTTTATGTCCATCCATGTTTTGCCTGCCAACCCTGCTTTTCTCTCAACAGAGCTTCTCCATGTCCCCTTAGTCCATCCTCTTCTCCTCCCTCCCTGGGGATCCTATCAACTATTCTACCTAGTCATAATTTTGCTCTGTAAATCATTAAATCACTGTGCAAAGAGACATAAATCATCTGCAAATCAAGATCTTCAATCTTTTCGTACAGCTCACATTGTATGGTCCTTCTTTCTCAAGTCTTCTCATTACCACATCCAGCACTACAATGAAAAGAGTCGGTGGGAGGATACACTCTTGTTTCCACTCTTTAAATGCTGGAGAGTGCTCATGTATCTTTTTTGGGCATTACTATCCACCATAGACTCCGGTCTTAAACTCTGTCATACAGACAAATTAATATCTACCTTTTCCCTATCACCTAGCTGATTAAATTAAAATATATATTAAATAAACAGAATTTGTTTATTCAATATATATACAGGGTGTATATAAAGTCCTGCACGGGCTTAATATTTTCTAAACGACAACAGATAAATCAATAAGATTTGGTACATCAACACCACACCTAAAAATCTACTTTTTTAAGGAACTATCAATTTTCTGTCATATCTTGGGGACGTCCCGCAAGGAGTCAGAAGGAAATCATAAATAGGAGCATAGGTCAATATGCACATCATTTTAAAGGGCTTAGCTAGCAGGGTTTAATGCCGCAAACCGCATTCAAAAAGGTTGATCCAGTACAAAATGGCGGCTGTTCAAAGGTTTTATTGGAAAACAGATGTTTACTTACCAAATGTTTTCAGAGTAAATGCTCGAACTGTTCACCTCCAGTTATTTGACAGTTGGAAAGACGCACATAAAAACTATTAAAAGAATTTTGCAGGGCAACTTGAGGAATCGCCTGACATTCTTGAAGTATTCTTTGTCTCAGTTCTTTACATTTTGAGGCTTATTTTGTAGACGTTGTCCTTAAGGTAACCCCAAACAAAGTAGTCTAATGGAGACAGATCTGGTGAACGCGCTGGCCATTCTACAGTTCCCCGCCTTCCGATCCACCATTGCCGAAAAACAGTGTTTAAATAGGCCCTTACGTCGATGCCGTTGTGTGGGGGCGCTCCGACCTGTTGAAACCAGATATTCTGAAAATGTTCTCCAAACATGTTTCGAAGTGTTGGTGTAATTTCATTTTCCAGCAAACGTTGGTATGATATTGCATTTAAATTTCCTTCAATAAAGAAAGAACCTACCAACTGGGTACCTATCACACCAAGCCAGACATTCACCTTTAGTGGATATTGCGTGTGTGCCTCCCGCATCCAGTGGGGATTTTCGCTACTCCAGTAACGGCAATTGTGCCTGTTTACACTTCCATTCAGCATAAATGTACACTCGTCTGAAAACACAATATTGTTTACATCAATTTCGTTGCGATCTATTTTAGCCATCATAGTTTCGCAAAATTCTATACGTCGATCTTAATCATCTTCGTTGAGTTCGTGCACCAAATGAACTTTGTAAGGCTTAAAATTGGACCCTTTCAGAATGTTTTGAACAGACTTAACAGAGATGTCATGAGTTTGTGCTGCTGAGCGTAGGGACTCGTGCGGGTTCTCAATAAATGACTGCAAGACATCTAAAGAGTTGTCTTCGTTTGTTGCAGTAGCGGGCCTTCCTGATCTAGGACGATCAGAAACACTTCCTGTTTCCATAAAGCGTTCAACAATTCTCCCTACAGTTGTTCTAGAAATTGGCTGCCTCTCGGGGAAGTAGTCATAAATAAATGGCACGCTTCCTCGTGTGATCGTCTGTTGTTTCCCCAACCAACCATCATAAGAAGTGTTATACGTTCACTTTCGTTAAGCGACATAGTGTTGTTGAAGAACTACAAGCAATAGTACAAACTTGTTTTTACTAACGCGCACTTACAGAAAGGTTGGACAGCACTACTAAAACAAGAAAACTAGAATAGCTTACTATGAATGACTTTTAATATGATAGTCCAAACGGCGAACCAAAGATAAGAACTTTCTAATTGTTACTATTACCAGGTTTTCCCCGTTATCAATAAGTTAGGACCAAATTTGTAACCCTTGAGGATAACTAACGTCATAATTCACTTCTCTATTGACACGCATAATGTAGTATTTAGCTGCAGTATTCATTTAGTTGCAGTTTTGCTTTAATGGGATTGTGGCTACTGTACTAATAAAATGTAACAAAATAAAACCTTTGAACAGCCGCCATTTTGTACTGGATCAACCTTTTTGAATGCGGTTTGCGGCATTAAACTCTGCTAGCTAAGCCCTTTAAAATGATGTGCATATTGACTTATGCTCCTATTTAAGATTTCCTTCTGACTCCTTGCGGGACGTCCCCATGATATGACAGAAAATGGATAGTTCCTTAAAAAAGTAGATTTTTAGGTGTGGTGTTGATGTACCAAATCTTATTGATTTATCTGTTGTCGTTTAGAAAAAATTAAGCCCATGCGGGACTTTATATACACCCCGTATATATATGTTTTACTATCACCAATATGCATTAATATACTATTTTCACATGCTTTTCTTTAACTCACTACAGTTCTTGTTTGTTATAAAATCTTGCATGCTCAATTTAACTCACATCCCATCGTCATAGAAAGATGAATTTTTGCTCATTGACGTAAGTCAGGTGACAATACAATATTCCGTTGTTACTTTTAAATAACTCGATATAACTGTTATATTTCAATTTTTTTGTTGTATTACAATTTATTTGTACACTTCGATATACTTGGAAATATTTCAATATAATTAGATATATTTCGATAAACTTTAATATATTTCCAATTACTAATTATATTTGATGAATTCAAATTTAGTTTGTTATACTATTAATCTATTTTGATAAATTTCGATGTATGTAGATAAAAAATCGAATGAGCTTTGATATTTGTAAAAATCAAATCAAGGTTACCTGATTAGTTGTCTTAAAATATGTTTTGATGTATATATTATTTAGTATTATTTATAGAATCTGACCTACCAGTATAATACATGGACAAGGAATATTTTCCATTTAATTTCAGCTACTAATTTGGACCTGTGAAATTTTACATTTGACTTCCTTCCTCCATTTACTTCCAGAAAGCTAACATTGATTTTGGTCTCATGATAACTATATCTTAAATTATAATAAATTTAAAAATGAATATAATGTCTTTAGAGTTCATCTGAGGTTTTCCTTATTCATTAATTTCTTTACACAAAACAAATGTCACACAAATATCAAATCGATTTGTCTAACATATGCCTGAACTAAACAAAATTTAATTTTAAATGTTACACTTGGTGTGGGATTCCCTTTCTTTGTCGATATTGTTTACTGGATCCCAACTCTTTCATTTAGTTTCCTTCCTCTCTTTGCATGGGATCCTCACAACATCCAAAGGCAACAGTAAACTAAGGTGAAAGTATGACAGTTATAGTGAGGGTTTCTGTCACATCATTTATCTGCAACTTTAAATTACAATTTATTTGATTCCAGAGATGTATAATTTCTACACATTTTTCATGTAATACTACATTTTGAATCTTTAATCAATCTATTGATCCCCATTTACTCAAGTTTGCTCTTTACTAGTTTTCATTTTAGTTATTTTCATTTTGATTAAAATTATTATTGTTATTATTGCCACTATCCTCCACCCCTCTCTTTCAACATTGATTCTACCATTTATTTTTTATCATCTCAAATAATACAAAATTTTCACTAGTTAGAAACTTCTTTACATTTAATGATTAAAATTTGATCTCCAATTCAATTAAAGATTCTTTGGTGATTTTTAAGTCCTAGACTAAAGTAACATGTTCATCCATGGATAATAAACATGTATGCTAAATTTAAAAAATGCAACGTCCTCATGATTCCTTGAATGTAAATGTTACCATTCAAAATAGACAATAATTCTCCCAATTATTTCACAATTAATTCTCCACATTAGTCAAAATACCTGTCTCATTTAACACAATTAGGGTTGAATTTACAAGCATATGGTATTTCAACATTATTGTGGTGCATGTATACTATATAGTCAAGTATTCCCCATGTTTAGAAATATTGGGGTGTCCATTGTGTTGTATACCACTTTGTTGCAATTTATTGAGTTTGAACAGTTGCATTACAGTTAGCAGTAACATCTGACATGATTTTTAAATTTAATTTACATGATTAAAAACATTATCTAACATAAACATTAACATGATACATGATTAACTAACATGCATTATTTTGTGTATTAAGTAAATATCACATCTAAACTGGGTGGATCAGGTACTTATGACAATATTGCAGTCCAGCTCTTTCACGATGTAGTCTCTGAAACGTTCTACTAGGTGATAATACTGAACATATAGGGTTTAACAAAACAACTATATTGAGAATGTATACACGATCTTGACTTTTCAGATGGGACCACCTTGTTACCCCATCATTACAATAGCATTTCTTTAAAGTTAGGTCACCTTTATTTTAAGTTTATAATCACCCTCAATATTATTGTTTGTGCCAGATAGGTCTGTGGTTCTACTACAATAAATTGGTTATTTGAACTATATGAATTCACTACTATGTAAGGTACTATGTGTACCTTAAGTATTTCTAAATGAATTTTAAACCCTGTCTAATCTGTTCATCTTCTGCCATCATATAAATTATAAAATTATGATCCATTTAAGTAACTTTTTATATTTTTAAAATGTTATTATTACTGTTATCCAAAATTATAAATATATGAAATTATAAATTACACTTGCATGTTCTATTAATGACTTATAATTATCATAACTACTGGTGTTTGTTTCAGTCAGTTGTCTTCTTGTGTTTAATGGCTGCAAACTCGCTAGACAGTGCAGAAGTGTTCTCAAGTAAAAATCAAATTTCAGACATTAACAATGATATATGGGTGAAGGAATCTAATCTTGTTGAAGCTCCTGAACCAACTTCAATGTTTTGGCAAGTGTTTGAAAAGCCAAGGATGCAAAAGTTTAGTGAAAACTATATGAAAAACATAGTTAAAGCACTTTATAAATTCGATTCTTTACATAAACGTCAACAAAAAACTATCCCTAGGACTGAAGAACAGGAATTGAAATACGATACTAAAACAACACAGATATCTACTTTGAATTCACAACCTACTAACAAAGTCAGTACTGAAGGCTTATCTTCTCCAATCCCACCTGTTGTAGAAGAACTTTCTGATATTGTTTTGCATTTGCCTTCTCAAATGGAAGTTGATAAAAGTCAAAAGTTCACTCATTCAATTCGTTATGGTTATGGCAAATCTCCATTTTGAATTAATTTTCATTCAGATTCAGTTTACTTTCAGGGATCATCTAGTAATGGATTGTTTAAATTGTGAAAGAGTTACAAAAGTAAATACAGTAGTTTAAAAAGAATCGAGTAATGTGTACAAGTCATTAATTATATACAGCTATTAGCCTTTTACTAGGTTATAAATGTTGTTATTTTCTATTCAAATTAAAATGATAAACACTAGGAAATAATAAACCATTTTCTGGACATGGATCTATATAAATGGTTTAAAACTAAAATTCTTCTATAGTCTTCAATAGTCTTCCTCAGGCTCAACTATTTTGAGGAACAGTTTATACTTACCACAAGAGTTGAAAATAGGTGGTGTTTATTCTTGAATATTTTTTATTTGAACAGTTTATCTCTCCATTTTCTAACTTCAAGCCAAGAGTCAATAAGATTACATCACTATTCCTATTATGTTGATGTTTTGGCTAATTAATCCTTATGTATAATGTAATATTTTACAATATGTTATGTAGAATGTTATATTTAACTACTGCTGAATTTTATAAGTTGTTTCGTATACATACACCTGTTAACAATCACAGAAGATTTTAATATACTTCAATTATCCAGTGCAGACTTGTCTTTTGTAGACCTATAATTTTGCCTTGATTTTATGTAAAGATTGTGTGCTCATTATATTTTTCAATACCTCACCAAAAATGCGAGTTGTGTGCTTCATATATGGAAGTTTTACTGAAACTCGGAATTCCAAGGAGTGTGTTTATTCTTTCTATACACCAGAGACTTAGGCAAAATGGGAATTAGGATGGTCTTTTTCCTCGCTCAGAATAGAAATAGTCAATTAGTTGTGTTTAGCAATACTACTTTGGAAATGTAAATTTGTTTACATCATGTGCCTACTTTTATATAGACGATAATTAATATAACAATAAGTGTGTATGATTAGTAAACAAGACAGTGGCAGCTTTTCAAGTGCAGCAGATACAGCTTGGAACACCTGTTTTTTAACAATATTAATCAAATTATAAAATTCAAAATAATTCTTAACAAGGAATTTGATTTTTAAGTCTTTCATCAAAAGTAAAAAGACATTTAACAATCATAATGAAATGTCGGCTAGTAACTGAAGTTTGATAGTCGAGTTCATCACATAACTAGGCAGATATATTTGAGTGGTTACCTACGTTACTAACCACTCCTCAATCTGTTATTGAAGCACTGGTGTGATACAAATAATGCCCATGTTTTACGACAGGAATAGTGGTTGCACTTCCCGTCGTATATTTTGTTTTTGTAAAGCATAAACGAGTAACAAGTTTGTTTTTACTGTTTAGTTTGCTGAAGTGAGTTAGTTGGTTTATTTCTATTCTCTTTACTCCTGTGGTAAATTTCATAGCAAGTTCAATTTTTGTATATCAGACTTTATTCTTTGGAATTAAATGAAACCGACATGAACAATAACTTGTCATTTATTTTTCTTGATTCTGCCAATACCTTAGAAAAGCTGTTCTGTGGTGTTTGAAGAACATGTTATTATTATTCATGTTTGAATAACACTTGTTTGAAGAGAATAAATTTTTTTAAATCCCACTTTACAAGATAGGCTGAATGACCATGCAAACACTATTCATGGAGAAAACTGCATTGTGAGGTTCTGGAAACAACGCCATGTTATGAAGATATCATCAAGTTCGCTGCTCACAAAAATTGGAAATGTATCTTATGTTTTGTTTGTATTTTGTATTTCATATTTTTAAAACAATTTATTTCCATACCTTTTTTGATTTCACAGATTCAGATATTGTTAAATTCTTTCATGGTTGAATTTTAATAATAAAATAATAACCAAATATTGCAAATTTCAAACATTTCATTTACTTAAAAAACTATTTTTATAACTAAATTCTCATCTTTAGTGTTTGTTCGATTGATTACCCAAGTCAAGCCACAGTTTGTGACTATGGGGTTGCAACTGAAGATGAAAATGTAGTTTGTAAAACTAGTTTTGTAATGAAAATAAATCTAAAAAACTCAATACTGGTATTCATTTATTTATGGTTTTGTTACTTTTTGCAATTTGTGTGGGTTAAACCAAACAGATATATCAATAGCCCCAAACTGGGATTCCCTCCCCCATATACCAGTAGTTTTGGCTGCACAATTTTTAAACCACAAGCCGCCAATGTACAAAAACATTTTTCTTTTAATTTTTTAAAACTTGTAAGCAAATGGGAAATTTTACATGTCCAAAACACATAAAGTTTCCCTACAGTTTTGAAACCTTGATGATAGGACGCATGGAACCCCTTTTTATTGGCAATTATTCTATACCCCAAGACTTCCATCCAGCAGAGTTCTTCTTAAATCAAGTTTCCACAGGTAGTAAATTTCTGTCTACTCACCAAACACATTTTCAATCATCTGAAGACAAAGTGTTGGATTTACAGATCGACTTTGATTTGTGATCTGAAGTATTTATATGGCTATGGAAGTGTGAATATTGGTGTAACTAGATAAATTATTGGTTCATTTACTAGAAAAATTAGAAACAGTATTTTTTTAGACTGTGACTAAATTCGATTTTTTCTATTTAATTTTTTTTTTTAAATCTAAAATGATGTGTTCACCATTTGACCATATTGTAAATGAAACCTGCGTTTTTGGCCACAATATGCAACTATTAATACTATATCATTAAACACCTTTATAAAATTTAAACTGTGATTGATGAAAATACAATTAAATTGTTTGTACAAATTATTGTTAAATTTAAAATCTTTTGAATTATGAAATATAAATAGCTCTATATTTTTGCTAGTCATCTGCCTTGGTGTTACACACTAATATGTTTCTCTATAAGTTTCTACTAAGTGTTTGTATATCAAAATTAGCTAACATGTTTGTAGGATCTTAACAAACAGTGGTTTATGAATATAAATGTATCTAGCTTTCATGAACGAAGGAGAATACTATAATGAAAATGTTGGCTTCATAATTTGCAAAAATAATTTGTAGGATACTCATTGCACTTGGTCATAAATGCAATGACTTATCGTTTAGATATTTTGGGCAAAATTATGAATATCTTATTCATTTCTTCAGGTGGAGAAATATCTTTGAGATAGTAATGAAATAATTCACTAAATTGCTAAAGATGTTGCCATTTAAAAAGATTTAATACATCAAAATATGATGAGAAAAATAATTAACGACAAATTGTGCTCAAACAAATTTTAAATAGTGTGTTATTTAGTATCAAAATAGCTTATTTGAGCTTAACTTTTATTAATAGTTTATTCGTGTTATTATTAGTAATAGTTTGTTATAGAATAAATTTGTTGTTGTTAAAAAAAAAAAAAAACACATGTATATATTTTTAAAATATGTAAATTGTTACCTTTATAATATGAACTAGTGGACAAATCTTTTGAGAATTAGATAGAAATGTATAGAACATTATTTAAAAAATGATATATATTTATTTATAAAAAAGTTTTTAATAAAAACAAATTTAAGATTGCAGTTGTTTTCATACAAAAAGTCTCCAAAACTGTTTATTTTATGATGCCCATAGTCAGGATGGATAAAGCTTTGCTAACTTGACTGCAGACATGAAGAGGAAGAGAGATTTTATTTTTAAACATGGTTAATAAAGATATTGCATATTATAGGCGTAAAAGAATTTGCTATTGATAGGCACTTAATAATAAACCTTATTACAAATTCTGCAAATACTAAAAAATTGTGTCATTGACTTTGAATGATGATTTGTATGTAAGTAATCCCTAATGTAAACCACTCCGATTACAATCTTGTACTACTTGTTCTTTGTAACCACAAATAAAAATACAAGTCTCATTGAAAATGTTTGGATTATAATTAGGTGTTAGGTATTAAATAAAATTTAAAAACACAAAGTAATCTAAACAATTCACAACATAACAAGTGACTTTAGTGTTTAGGGGAATTATATTAGAAACAAATATTTTAAATAGAGAAGGTATAATCTGAAACATTTAATTTGGCATGAATTTTTTTTGTTATTTTTCCACTATTATTTTTAAAACTAATCATTAACTTGAAATGAGCAACACTTTTGGAAATTCAATCACTAAATAAAATGTAACACTATTTTCCAGGTAACAACGTTATTTGTAACAAGATGATGTTTCAATGACTAAATCATCTTCAGTTGCTACATGGACACAAAACCTACTTACTATCAGTGAAAAAATGGTGTTTTCGTTCATTTGGTTATAGGACAAAGGATAGATTTTGAAAGACTATATTGATAAACTTTGTGACTAAATAGCTTCTGGTATTTCAGTTCTTCTAAATTTAGCTAACTATGACTGTAGCAAGCACATCCTGAAAACTGTGTATTATGGCTTAATATAAATATATTTCCAACTAAACTATGGTATTATATTATGGAGAAATTCAGATAAGCTGCAAATGCAAATATTATTTGTCATT
Organism: Aphrophora alni; assembly: GCA_963513935.1. Lineage (NCBI taxonomy): Eukaryota > Metazoa > Arthropoda > Insecta > Hemiptera > Aphrophoridae > Aphrophora > Aphrophora alni. The sequence goes on from OY740769.1 coordinate 111,556,697, forward strand.
CAGGAAAGAGCCATACAAATAATTACAAATTTAAACATTGGCCAGTCATGTAGGCATGTATTTATAGCAGAAATAAGGAAGAAAACTGCTTAACACTTCTATATATTTACATATGGAGAGATAGTTACACAAATAAAGTTTTTTTTTTTTTTTAAATATATATTGTGTTTTCATTTATTTGGTAATAGAAGTTTCCACAAGTGTAGATCATTACAGTTGATTATTGTCTTATATTTAGACCTAAAAACTGAACTGATCTTATTTTAGTTGCTCATCACTCAAAAATATATTAACTCCTGAAGTTCTAGCTTCTTCACCTAAACCAAAATGATGAAATTAGTCTTTTTAGAGTAAACTTTGTAAATTCATATTATAAAACTGGCCAGCTACACTAACCCGCTCATAATATTTAAATTAATTTCATCTATAGTTTTAGCACTGAAGGTGAAAGTTATATTTCTCTACTTGTTGAACTACATTATCGATAGTAACAGATGTTGACAAATTATGAATATACAACAAAATAAAACTGGGCCTAGAATTGATCCCTGAGAGACTCCATAATTGAGCTCTTCTTGATTTGACCACTCACCACCAGCCATCATTACTTGCTGGGTTCTTTTTTTTTATATACTATATGATTTAATCCACCGTAATCGTGGTTCCCTTATGTATAGCAATTTATTTAAAAGGGTGAAAATTGACAATTACAAGAGCCCAATTGACATTTTTTGGTAAGGTTAAAAAAAATCCTGTTTCACCCCTATCCAATCAATTAACTATAAATGAAATAAAATTAACAATAGCATCAATGGTTAATCTACCTTCCCTAAATCTATATCATCAAAAATGTTATAGTTGTTTAAATAGCTAAGATGCCTAAGTAAGAAAACCTTTTGTACCATGTTGCCAAATGTTGGGAACAGTGAGATCAAATGATAATTATAAATTTTGTTAGATTCTCCCTTCTTAAACAGTGGAGTAACCTTTATGATTTTTATTACCTCTGGCTTTTATTACCTCTTCACTTTCAAAAGACCCATTGATCAGAGCAAAACTAGATTTCACCAATTTATTTTCACGTTGTTTAATTAGCCACATTGAGTCATAGGTGGCGGTTAAAGTTTTTGCTTTGAAACTTCTTATTTTATTTTTATTTTTAGTTTGGTCACAAGAAAAAGCTTCACTGAACTACTTTTCATAAATATTTCACTGAAAATCATAAATGATTGCTCTTGTAGCTGAAATTGAAGTTAGATTTTACACAAATTTGGCATAAAAATTATGTTTTACTATTGATATAAGATAAATCTAGGGTGTACTGTACTAGGTAGTGAAGGCTGGACTCGTAAAGACGTGGACTAACACAGAGATATATTAGCAGTCATGATTCTCTCAAGATCTAGAGAATCATTGGCTCTTACTTAAACTCTTACTTCTGGCAACCTTACTTTTAATTTTAGACACATAAATCATATATGCAATGGTGAACTTTTAAGAAAACTCCAATGTATATAATTCATGGAAATCTGAAAATGATTATGGCCATTGGTTGTTTTTTATTACATTATTTAATAAATAATATATATATATATATATATATATATATATATATATATATATATATATATATATATATATATATATATAATAGAAAATATTGACAATTTGTATTTTCTATAAATTACAGTTGAAAGGTTAATGAATAAATTTATCATGTTTTTATCTTTACATTTTGGGAAGTAAGTGATAATATTTCAGTTTAATCATATGGATCTGTTTCATCCTGGAGGTGGCGGAGTCAGACATTTTAGCTTAGGGAGCCTGTCACAAATTTTGGAATACCCCAAGGTAAAAAGGAGGGACTTGAGAGGAAAAGATTTTGAGGCCAAAATGTTGTTTGTAGACAATATTTTGTAACCATTTGCTGTTTATAACATTAACTATAGCATTTAACCCTTAAAAATTATAGTAAATCAAACTATAGTAAAATTAAAAATGAAATATACAAATATATATTAAAGTCGAGTAATTTCTACATTATGTAAATTAACTTGAGCTTTTAAGACTGTAATGTAATGTCTCCATAAATTTTAGAGCAAGAGCTCAAAATTTTACAATGTTTAAGACTCTATTGTACAAATTACTCAGAAATGTGTAATGTTTTAAAAATCATAAATTTTCTAGGTTCTACCAATTTTGATGAAATTAAGAGATTAATAACCTAAACCAATTTTCCAAATTGCAAGTAAAAAAATAGACAGTCAAATGTTTATGAATGATGTGCCTTCCAAGTTTAATCTTTGAAAGTGGCACTATTGGCTACCTTTAAAATCACTGTTAGTAGTCGTGCATGAACATTTCTGAATGACTATGATTCTGTATTACAGTTGTGATTATTGTTAGAAGATGTTAAATTATTTTCTGAAAGAATATAGAAAATGAGATTAAAGAAGAAGGAAAGAATTAAAGTGCTTCACCTGGAGTCAAATAACAGAATTTTAGTATGTTGTTTGTTTATTTAGAATAATACAATATAAACTTTATGGTGTAATATCATAATGATAAATTTGATCAACTAATAAAAAACAATATTAAATTAAGAAAACATATTAATTTATAACATTAAACTAAATCCTATAAGAAAGAAAGCAAACAGTTTAGTTTCAATACTTAAATTATTCAAAAAAGTGTCTTGTATAAGATGTACACATGATTGACAAGGTCTGTATATTGGTTTGGCAGGAAAGACAGTGATTAGCTACCAGTGCACGAAACAAGATCGACTAGCTATGTTCTACCTATTATGGTAAGAGTTAGAGTGAAGACCCTCTCTTCAAATTTTCCAGTGACCTATTTGTTCAAGATATAAATTATTGCCTTAAAGAGGGATATCCTTGAAAGAGTTTTGGGTGGATAAACCTAATAAACTGAAATTTCATCATTTTAATGCCAAATCAGAGTTCTGTATCCTAAACTGTTTTGATAAGGGCATTCATTGCTCAATGAAACTTGATTATCTAGATTCGTTTAAATTCTGGGGGGAGAGTTGTGGGGAAGAAAACTAACTCTGGTGGACAGATTGCAGTTGTCAAACTGCGAACAGACTGCGAGTGGTCAAATCTATGGAATAGTCTATGGCCAGTACCTGAGGTCGGCTAAACTGAGCGTTTAACAACACTTTTCCACTATTTTCAACTTGATATGGACCTTTACCTTGCTTCCCAGCATACAGCTCCAAGTTGTATGTTCAGAACGTTTGAGCATCTGCTACAGAAAATACCTTTATCCCATATTTTGTGGGTTTATTTGAAATATGTTGCTTGAAAAGACATTACCCTCAAAAGCTTACAAGCATTCTACAGTTACATATTCACTTACAGAATAATATCTGATACATCTTGCTACAAAATCTTCAAACACTTTCCTAATATGTGTTAATTTATCAATTGTTATTATATCTGACCTTGTATTTATAATGTCGAATCTTAATGCTCGCAATATGAACTCAAACCTTGTTCTAGACATAGTCAATGAGTCTTCCTGCCAAATATAATAGTCCAATCACTGGTTTAACTTCTCTAATGTATGTTGATAAGGCATCATGAGGACAAGTATAATTTACTTGATTTTTCTCGATCCACAAATTAGTGTATGTCACAATTTTTTCTAGAACACTGTTGGGAAAATACAACTCCCATGCATTTAAGGGTGTTGAAGTATTTTTAGCTTCTTTTATAGTGTCTGATAAGTATGACTTTTTACTATATTGCGACTAGGTATACAACCACTTTTATAAATAGGATGGACATACCACTTTGTAGCATTGTCTTTACCCATTATAAAAGGTTTTTCTTGGTGCATATTAAAGTACAGGGTAACATTAGACACCTTATTTTGTTCATTTTCTGATTCACCAGATTCCTCAGTGTCAGTCATGTGGTCACTTTCCTGGATGTACTCCTCACCCCCAGATAATTCACCATCACTGACAGCCTCATTAATCACATCATCCACATCACAACTATCGAATAAATAATATCTAGCATGCTCCTGATCATGATAGAGTATTTGATTAGCAGATTCTTCATTCTCTATGCTAAGAAGCAGTTTTTCAATTTTTCCTTGCTCTTTAGGATTCATTTTTAATACATAATTATAACAACTAAAATCACTAAAATAATTAGTCTCTAATATCTACAGTATTTAAAGGTTATCTAAATAAAATAACAAAAAACATATTTATCACCGCCTGTTTATACAAAAAAAATTAAGAAGAATGAGCAATCAAAAGTTTAGTAAACCGACTGTTGGACATCAATAAATTAAAAGTTTTGCATGCCTTGCCTACTAAACTAACTGTTAAAGGAAAAGATGGGGTAGAGGTGAAGTTCGCTCAAGGTCAAATACTCAGAACTTTAAAATATCTAAAGGTGTGGTCGAAAAGACTGCACTGTGAGTTCTCAACATTTAAGGAAGAACTAATATAGTGTTACTAGGAGGTACATACACAAATTCAAAGAAATGTGATTTTACAACAACTTTAAGTTCAAAAATGTTCCAGTTAAAGCAACAGAGTATCTCTTACTGAACAAGTAGAAGTAGACTTATGGTGGACAATAGGTTACTGGTAATCTTTAACTGGACACTGCAAAATGAGATATCATGGAGGAATAAAGGGGTTGGTAGAACTACATGTCTCTTCCAGAATGATACTGTTTATATTTTACATTAGATTCATTTATGGTCACAAGGATTAGATTAGCTATTGAGTTTTCAACAAGGGTCAGCAGATTTTTTTTTTCAATGTTAGGTACAACAATTTCTCCTGGTTGAAAGACTCCAAAGAGGCCTCTTCTCTTAGCCTCCAATCTCTCGCAGTCCAGAAGGACAATTTGTTTGCCAATTTCATCGGACTGTATGCATAATCTGCATAGGCCATCTTCCTTAACATCTAGCTTAAGCAGGTGTTTTTTGAATATATCCAATTACTTGTTTGAGAGATACTAGGCTCAAGCTCTCCAAATTGAGTTTCCAGAGTGAATCGAGCACTTGGAGCTTCAACAAGTTTTTTGGTTAGTGTTTGTTTAGAGTAGGTTTGTGCCATCAACAATAGTGTCCTTCTCTGGACCATTTTGTAATGGCACTAAGGGAGTTGATCTGTTAATGCAAAAGGCACGCTTTGGCCACATGAAAGTTAATGTGCTCCTATGGTCAGTTTGTCTACATAGTTGTTGCCCTTAACACCTCAGTGTCTTGGCACTAAGCCAAGGTGACGGGTAGGTGTGGAAAGACTTTGAAAACATTCCCACAAAGACCTGGAGAAGATATGTAATGAGTCTTGGCCCTTGAGGGTGACTTAACTATCTGATAGCAAAGTTTAACAGAATATCATTAAGCCAATTCTAGATTTATGTAAGCTAAGATTGCTGCAAATCAGATTGTAAAACAATACTGTAACTTCTAAGACTTCTTAAACTGATGGCTGTCCTAGGAGATAAGCTGTATACACCAGATATCTGCCTTACAAGTGAACTATCTGTTTACCATACCAGGGGTCTTCCATCTTTGTTCACTTTTCAGTCTTCGTGTGTGCAAATATCAACGAAAAATGGTTTGTTGAAGACAAACTCTGTTTCTATGATATCAGGTGGTATATCCAACACAGAGATAACCATAAATAATTCAGCTATAGTGATATAGCCCGTTCTAAACATGCCACTCCTGCAGAGGTTTGAACTCTTAAACCGATAGGCAGATTTTTGGGCCTCTGCCATATCTATTTGTAGAAGTCCTAGCAGAACATCAATACATACAGTGACAAGCCAGTCTTTGTAGGGTAGTTAGTTTCCTGCATGTTAGTCTTTCTTGCTTTAGGCCACTACATAAGGGTTTCTTAATACACCTGGGGCCTTAGACTGTGCAGACTGATGCAAGGCCTAATGCCCCATGTTTTGCCAGTAACTTGTCTGGATACCATCAGCGACTATTTGATTTTACCAAGCACTTATTCTAAGTGCTCCTTTCAGGTAAGCTTGCAAGGTTACTCCAAGATACTTGACCAACCCAGAAATGCTAAGCTGAGTGGTCGCAAGTATAAAAGCTACTACTAGTGGCCTTATGATCCCACAAGTGGGGAACCAAATTTTTAATGTTTATGTTATTTTAAACTCTCAAGGACTCACTAATTGTGAGTTCTGGTGTGAAAAACTCGAGGGATCCCAGCTGGATCTACATCTTTTTTCTTGTAGTCGTGGATTAGAGTCTTCTCTTTCATCTTTCCTATCAGGTCTCTCTTCACTAACCTTGTTCTCTTTCAACCCTGATCCTATTAGAGTATTCAAGTGCTAGGAATCTTTATTTTATTCATTTCTTCTTTTTATACATGGCTGTGATGATCGAAAGGTCTTTTCACCTTTAAACAGTGTTCTCTCTAATTCTGATACACAGAAAATGAAGAAATTGAAAATAATTTTAAGAATAATGACTGTACATGAAATAAAATGAAGATTTTTGTACAATATTCACTATAAATTATAGATCTGTAGAACTAGCTTGGAAGACTAGTATTTTATTGTTTGCTGGCTCTTTAGATTGTACCAAGGGATGTTTGAGTTTTTCTGAAATTTGTATTTCCTACCACTGTAGATAAACTGAAGTTAAAGATATTTGCATTTTATGTGATTGTGATTTAACTCAATCCATGATCATTTGTGATAAGAGTATATTTAGTAGGGATGGAATGTGTGATTGTCTCATATGAGTGAGAGTTACAATTTTATAGCTAATGTTTGAGATATTAAGGTAAATGATAGTATGTTTTTTTCTTCATTATTTTGTATGAAGATTCATTTATAAAAGTTTTTTATAAGTTATTTTATAACTTGAATAAGAAATTTATTCAAGTTATAAAAATTATCTTCATTCCTCAATATCAAGTACACTTAAAGTGGATGTTTCGAGTTTTTTTTCTCATTTATTAGGTATTTTACTCTGTAACCTTCACTCTGCCTATTACACCACACTCTACTGCCTTCATGTTGACTTTAACATAATCTAAAATAAAGCTTACAATGTATTTGTAACTAACTTGACTTGTATAGTCATGGTTAACACAAAGGAAAAGTCATTTGATTAAGAAAGCTAATGAGATATCAAAGACAAAAGAAGTATGTGAATAAAAAAACTTTAACAATACCCTTCTAAATATAAGTGTTTTTTTTTTTTTTTTTTTTTTGTTTTTTTTTGTCACATGATTTTTTTTCTCATCTTCGGATAGAAATAAAATATTTTATTTTTAAACATTTTAAGAAGGTATGAAATATTATTCACTTTGAGACACATTTTAAAATTATGATACTTGAATGTTTAAAGTATATTGTAATTAGCAGCAACCACACAGTTAATTTAAAACACATTTTTTTTTCCATATACAAAAAAAAAATTATTCCTTGTGTTAAAGTGTGTCAAGGATAATATTTTATTTTAAAACATAAAGTAATTACTTATTTTAGTTTTTAGAAAGGGGAGGGGGACTTCTCGCTCTTAAAAATGGTCTGATTTTGTCTATTCAAGTTAATGATTATGAAAGATAACATAAACAATGAAGTTATAGATTTTGTGTAAGTTTTATCTTGATTTGGTTCTGATAATGGCAGAAAATAAGACAAAACTAATTTACTAAAGTGACTGAATGGTAGTTTATTTTAATGATTTTTATGACCATAGCAATCTCAACTTTAGTATAATATGTTCTAATTGTCAACCTGAACAAAATGAGCTGATGTAGGATCTACAAGAAAGAAGAAACTTTTAAGAAATCAAATGGTCGTAATTTTGAATGCCAATTTTTTAGGTACAATCACAAATGAATAACAAAACAAAGATTAGGTGCTAAATTTGGGTAAAATTCTAGTAAATATCTCGCTATCTATAACACATTTAAAAAAAAAACAATTTGAGGTCATGCGATATTTACCTGTTTTGGATTCATATTTTTAATTTACAAATTATAAACTATACTACTGTATTGCAATTTTTAATTTACCTAGCATTTTTTTAAATTATAAAAAAACTACCATAATTTCAATTCCCAGAGGGTTACGAACACACCCTCCCCACACACACACACATACATATGGACACACACATACAAATGGACATACACACATATATAATACATATTTATTTGCTATTGAAATGAGAACTGACTTTAATATTTTATGTAATACATAAACTCTTTCTTATTAAAGATATATATCTATTTGAAATTTGAAGCAGTATGTCAACTAATCTATTTTTTTAACCCTCTTGGTTTAGTTCTGTTTGGCTCACCATTAGATCTGTAATTAAAAACATATTCATAAAACAACACATAGGTACAATAATTAAATTGTTCAATTCAACTGGAGGTCATTGACGATTTAAACAAAATTATTAGCAGAAACACACAGACAATTTTAAATGTATTTGTTGTGTTATAGATATCATTGCATTCAGTTAAATATAGGGAGAGAAAGTAAGCAGCTGAAAAATACCAACAAGGTTTATTTGTATTTATTATCTTAATCTTTTGGTAAAATCTTGTATTGAAGACGTTCCAAGAATATAAAATATAAATATGAAGAATACTTGAAATATAATAAATTTAAATTTAAAAAATTGAAGAAGAACTAGAATAGAAATAATTTATTATATTTCAAGTTATGTAATTATATACTGTACCTGTAAATAAAAGAGAGACAGAGAGAGGCAGATTTTATCTAAATTAAATATTACATATCAATTTGAATGAAAACATATTTTACTAATCATAATCAGTGTTAATTTGATTGCCATATAAGGTGGTAAGCTTCAACCAATTTTTATTTTGGTTTTAACCATTGAAAATTATTTTTATTTTCAAACGATGAAAATGAATAATATGTATCGTGATTTCATGCAATTTACATGCAATTTACAAAATTATAGTTTTACCATATTTAACTACAGGCTTGTCAAATTTAAACAACACACTGATTTCTTCACCTTGTTAATGATAGATGAAGTTCAGATAAACTGACCTTCCAGCTGCAGAATTCCATGAAGGTCTGAAAACTGTTGTCATTCTATACAATGGACAAAGTGCAGTGATTTATTGAGAAGGTAATAAATAATCAATCAACAAGGACAATGTAAATGATTCTTCTTGTTGTACTTTGTGAAAATTAAGTTTTTATAAACATTACTTTTTATAACAAATAGGGGTAGAAGCTAATGATTTCTAATAATCATTATTTTTTTATAAGAAATAAGTTTTTTTTACAATGCCTGGAGTTTTTTTGCATTAATGGTCTAAGTCTATATTGCTTAACGAAAAATTAATGATATCATATCTACACAGTTTGCTTAATCTAAACCTCCTTTGGCTCACAGAAAAACCTATGAGGGAAGATTCGAAAACATTTATTTTGTAGAGTTTATTTGTGGGCTCAATAAATAAATTTCTCAATGCTCCCATTGTGTGAGATATGTTTAAAAAAGTCATATAATGGTGGAATATATCAACATATCAATCCATTATCCATATTGGGTCAGTTTTTATATGTTTTAAAGTTTATCAATGAATTTACGATACAAGGAGTGTTTTTCATTATTTAAAGATAAATTAATGATATCGAATTCACATGCTTTGTTGATTCAAACCTCCTCTACTCATTTGGCACTCAGAGAAACCAATAAGGGAGCATTAATTAACAAAACACATTTGTATAGCTTATTTTGAGGGCTCAATATTTAAGTTGTCCAATGCTCCCATTGTGTGAGATTTTTTGAAATAGGAGGTCATGTGAGGTGTTTGATTGGTTTTGATAAATAATTTCTTACTTTAGAGGCATTGGGAAACTTATGGGTTTTAAGATCAGTTGGAAAGCAATGATTTTTTAAACAATATATCAATTATCCAACAAACGACCTGAGATAAAAGTAAAGACATCATTGTGATTGACGTTAAAAGAGCAAAATGTCTTATATTTGTAATTTTTTTAGACAATCAATTTTTTTTTTACAATTTCGGAATCAAGTATATTTAATATTGACACTATTTTCTATCTGTTTAAGGAGTCAATCAAACGGTTTCGGTTTCGTATAAAATTAGAAGGTATACAAAATAATGTCTCATCATGGATACGAAATTTGGAGGACTCAAAGCATTTCGGAACGAATGTTCTTTATTAAATTTATAAATAATTTCTGTAACTTATTGTTAATTTAAACCAAGTATCTTGATCTTTATCATCAAATATATACGTCATACAACTTATAATAATAACAACACACAATTAAAGAAATTTTCAATCAGCATTTTAAAAATAAAATGAACACTTTATGTAAATTTATTTTTACAATTTTATTTCTAACAAAAATTAAGTCATGTTCTTCATTTAAAATCTTTGGATCTTTAAAGTCCAATGGCCACTCACTTTAAAAACACCCTATATACTTTGATGACTGCTTTAATTTCAATAAAATTAAGGCAATGAATTTTTTTAATATTTGGAAAACAAAACATAGTAAACGTGTTATTATTAAATGGTTTTAACTGATCTAATATTTAATTAATTACTTTAAGTGTATTTTCCAACACTTTTAGTAGATTTAAAGTTAATAAATTGAAGAGCCATACTTATTTACACACTTTTTCATTGAATAAACTGTTTCAACTCCATTCTTAACTATTCTAAGAAAATTAACCAATTTCAGTTTCTTAATTTTTACTTCTTCACAAATATGTATGTTGTCATAGTTTAAAAAATCGATGTCAAGTTTTTCACAGATATATTAGTTTTGAGGTCCCCTGAGCTCAAAGTGGATTTTGAACTGAGGTAAGTCTGTCATTTGATCAGTATTCTACATCCTTAACAAGTGGGCAGATGTTGATCAAGTTTGGAATATGAGAATAATTTAGCCATATCTGTAGGTGTCTTTTTAACATTTTGTTGATAACTCAAAGTTTAGAGCAGACGAAACTTTAAATCCTAATTTCTTCAACAATTTCTTAAAATAGAGCCTCTGACTCTCTGAGGCTCCAAACAAAACATTTGATCTTCAATTCTCCATAAATAGCAGTTTGGGAGTTATTGCGGGGGGGGGGAAACAAAATCTGCCATTGTTTAGTCTATAGCTGTTAGGCTATAAAAGACATCCTTTATCAAAAATCACTCAACCAATCTCATTTATTTCTGTCTCTCCCTAGTTTGACATATTGCAAGTAAATAAAAATAACTGTTTAGGAATAACCGGTAAAACAAAAAAAGTCATATCATCCTGGACATGCTGTTATTAAAAATTGGATAACCATTTAAGCTCAGGATAAATTTATAGTTCAAACAAAACAAGGTAAAACTGTATCTTTCAAAACATTTTTTAATAATAGATATAAAATTGAGGAGGAGGGCTTTATATCAACTTATCTTCCATAAAAAAACCTGAGGAAAACTCAAAACCAATAGTATAGAGGCATATTTGAGAAGATAGCAATGAATATTATTTTACTTACCTAGAGCACAATTTACAAGGTAAGTTTGTTAATCATCAAAAATTTTGACCTCCGTTTTTGACTGATCTTCACGTTTTCTCAAGAAGCAAAAAAGTGATTTCAAAATTCTGTCTATATTGTGCTCATATAGAATCCTATTTGAAATTTAGAATAATCACATTCAAAATGTCAAAATGGCTGCCATTTTAAACAGTATTTTGTTAATATCTCATGTCTTAATAAATAACCTACTAATTTGATAAAAATTTACAGATTTCAATTCTGCATGTAATGGTACCAACTCCAACTCTCTACGACAACAAATTGCAAAGCTATAGTCAAAGTTATAATTTCAAACCTTAAAAATATGATATTTGTATAATTATTACGAGAGTCACTGAAACGAGAGTAGTGAGTGGAAGCTGCTTCATATATCTAACGCCTTGAAGCCCATTCGAAAATTATTTTTAATTATACTTTTCCTTACATGTTAATACAGAGTTTTCTTAAAACAATTTATATTGCAATTATTGTGATGTGTTCAAATATGGACCATATTGTATGAACAAACAAAACAACGACAAAATTATTAAAATCTTTTGTAAAATGAGACCAAAATAAATTCCTTTAAAAATAGCAAAGATATAAATTCATGGAAACCGGTATTTAAAAACAAAACAAAAAAGAGTTGGTTATAACTATTTTATGATTTTAAAAAAAAAAATAATTAAATGAAAAATGCTTAACATTTAGTAAAAAAAAAACATAACTTGATAAATTATAAAAATATTGTTTTTATTTGGGACAATTCATGCAAAGCAGAAGAGATTTACAAACATAAATTTTTATTGACTTTAATTTTTTTTCAACTTTTTATTATTTATTGAAACATATTATTATAATATAAATATGTTGTCTGAATGAATTCGCTTGCTTCAAATAGTTTATTTTAGTCATAACATTGCAAGCTCCCAATACATCAAATCTATAATTTTCTCCATCCAACATACTACAGGTTGGAAAACACCAAACTACACAGAATAAACTTTGTATCCTGAGTGGGAGTCGAACCCACAATCTCAAATGGCACGCTTGATCAGAGAAGTGACAGTAACCACTGATCAATCAGAACACTTGGGAATAGTTTTTTTTATTATTTTTTATTATTTTTATTTTATTTTTTTTTTTTCACGTTATTTTAGTAGTAAGACTACTATATTCTAGTATAATCAAACAACAGACTAGTTTCATAAATTACAGAACACTTTTGAAATTAGATAAATCAAATTAAAATTATTAAAATGGCACCCATATTAAACATTTTAGCTTCATATCTCTTATATTATACAACATATAAGACACTAAATTAGATAAAAATCTACAGATTTCAATTCTGCATGTAATGGTACCAACCCCACCTATCTACAATGACAAGTTCTGACCTCACAAAAAAAGTTATATTTGTATGTATGGTTAAGAGATCCTGTAGGAACAAGTCATCAACACAAGCACAGCGAATCAACAAGCAAGCTCCTTCACAAATATATAGCTTACATCACAGGGCTGAGACACAGGGTGAGCCAACGAGTGGAGGTTTTCGAATATGGTCACATTTACGAGCTAACATCAAGAACTTAGTGATATTCAAAATTACAAAGTTCAGAAAAACGTAACAACTATTTTATACAAACTAGCTTTGCTTGTTCTACCAATACAATTTAACTTTCCTACAAGGCCCAAAAGATCACCTTTTGGGAATTTAATTTAGAATTTCTGCTTGTATTACATTATATGATGGGGCTGGGTAGGTACCATGATGGTACTAATCCACTTGTTTGGTTTTGTAGATGAGTGTGTGTCAGATACGTTAATAATATTAATGAAATGTTTTTTTACTGTTTATGAAACTTATAAATAATAGATGTTTTCTTCATATAAATCATAAATACAAAAATAAATCAAATATTTGTTTCCGAATAAATTCCCTGACACAAAGTACAGTACAGGATTAAATCAGTTTATTTCGTTGTTGAAACAGTTAAATCATAAGCACAGACAATATGATGGAGAAGGTTGGACTCAAGTTTACATGTTCACTGTACTCGTTTGCAATAAATTGTCGGTGGTCGTGTAATACGGCTGCACTGGGATTTGATTACTATACTGGAGAAACAGGTTTAGCAACCAAGTCAGTCATAACTTTTAGGATTGTCTTTAGTTTTTTACTTCTAACAGTTCAAACTATACTCGTGTCCAAATGCCTATGGAATATATAACTTTACAGTATGGGAACTTTATGGTATAAGATTGCCCTATGACTTATGTAATTACTATAAAAAGTGTAATAAAATATATGCTAGTTGTTTATCACATCCAATAAAATAATTTTGTAAATTTTAATTTTAAAAAAAAATAGTTAAGTAGGTTTTACGCTATAACTTGTTTATATTGAACAATTTTAAACTCTGAAATGAAAGGAAAGTGTCAATTTTTGCAAGTTATTCAATATTTCAGGCCATGGAATAGGAATAAACTGGCAAATAGTGATTTAGAAACGGTTATTGACTTTATGATTAAATTGTTACCTATGTCATGAGAAATAAAAACAAAAATTTACATTGATTGGCTTATTTTGAGATCATGTTTACATTATTATTCAAAATGAAGAAGCAAAATTTCTGGTTCTAAGTATAAAAATACTTATCAACCTGTAGGAATATTTACTGAGATATTATGAATAGCTGAGATGTTACTACCAATATTTAACTGATATATTACGACTAGCTAGCATATTTGTAGGGACAATTATTGAGAAATTACAACTAGCAGGGGCATTTGTAGTGATATTAACGGAGATATTACGATGAATCTAAATGATTCAAGGGATATTTTGTGAACAGAGATGATTGTAGGGATATGTATTAAGAAATTATGATTAGCAGTGGTAATTGTAGTGAAATTATTGAGATATTAAGACTAGGTATTGAGATATTACAACTTGCAAGGATATTTATTGAGATATTTACAATGCTATTAATATGATCAGGGTTATTTTAAAGTATATTTACTGAAATATTACAATGCACAGAGACGCAATAAAGGATAATAAACATAAATTTATATTCAGCAAGTGAATTGCATATGGTGACTTTGATACATATTACAAAGGTGACCTAGGAGAATTTAGGTCCTTTGTTTAAAATTTATAAATAAAATACTCAATATAAATATTTGGTGAATTATAGATAAAAAGATTATTATTTTTGTAAAATAATATATGCATGTTACTACTTGCCAGGTCTTTTCTTTAATTGAATGTTTGGAACCGTTAAATATAAAATGTTTACCTCCTGTCTTTAACATCAAGCACAAAAGTATGGGGAGAGAGTGACAAATGTCAGTATGACTAAAGATGTTCCATTTGTTTATTATAATATATTTAATTTGGACAGACAGCCCCCCCCCCATTCCCAACCAGTACTAGACACCTCAAATCTGTTCCTACCTTCACTTCATGCAGGGAATTTTATTTTTATTTTTTTTACCTAAATTATTGTTAAAGTTTTGGTAAGGATTTAACGATTCGTTAAATCACGTTTCTAACCTCTATTAAAGTTGATGTATTTTTATAATATTTCCAAAGTTATCTCACAGAATAAATTTCAGTCATTCATTATTTAACGAATCATTTTTGATATACAACATTGCAAATGAATCACATTATATATAGTTAATAAATTTGATTTATAGTTAATTTTAGTGTCTGTTGTATATATTAAACAACTTACTAGCCCTTGTTGCAGGCATACTGTAGTTTTATGCTTATACTGTAGAGCATGATGAGGGAACTCCAGAATATGCTGTAGTTTCTTAGTATCCAACTACACTGTTCTTGTTTTTTCATTTTCCTTCTCACTTAGTATAGATAAAGTTAGTTATGTGATGGTTTAAAACATCGAATTCAAGTTTTTTTTGCGGATATCCGTTTTGTGGTCCTCGAGTAAAACAAAAGTGATTTTTGGAATAATATCTATCTGTTTGTAACATGTGCATTGCTCTAAAGCCACACGGGTGGACAGATGTGGTCATATCTCAGGACATCTTTTAATTTTTTATTTTTTTAACTTTAATTTGGGGGTTGGGGCCATAAAAAAAACATAATTACGATTTTCGTGAAATTTATTCTACCGCTTTTGATGAAATTTTACTCAAGTTAAGACTCTAAAACTAAACTCCATGAAGTAAAGTGTAAATTAAGCTCCATGGCGCAACAGGCAGTGAAGAGAAGAGCATAGGCCTAGTAGACAGTTTTTCAGTCAGGTAATGTGTGGAAAGCATATTGAAATTCCCGTCGCCGTTGTTCTAGCCGTCTCAACTAGAGTTCGCTACTAATTGTAGCTTCCCAATTTTACTTACGAAGCTGGGTCAACTCCGTAAATGTTTGAGCCCCCATGGTGATGTTTGAACCTCTTACTCGTGAAGCCAGAGTGCTAACCACTAGACAAAGAGTGGGTTCACTGTAATCTCTAAACACTCTCAGAACACTATTAGTGCCATCTCTCCAAAAATACTGGTTTGTGAGCAATTGGTAAACACTAAAAAAGTTAGCTTCGAGGGTGTTAAAAAAGACATAATTCCTCACAATCGACTGTTTTCCCTCAAATTTTAGTGAGTTGTTATGATTACTGACCCAAACTCGTGTACAAAATCACAAGCAGAAAAATATTATGATTCAGGAATAATTGGCTAAAAATAAAATTGAAACGCCAATCAAATACGATTATCACTGATAACGTGTTCTGGCGCAAGGGAAGCAAGTTTAGACCCTATTTAAATACATAAATATTTTTTTAACACGGGGTCTATGGTTAATTTTCATATTTTAGCTGACAAATAGTGAAACTAGTTTTGATTGATTTTTATTTGATTTTGAGGATGGGTGATTGAGAAAGTTTAGCAATCATTTTGCACAGTTTATTTTATGATATTATCTTCGTATTTCCAGATAATCCTACCAATATTATATAATCTTTCACATTTAACTAATTTAGTCTAAATATTTGTTCGAAAATCTGTTCTTTTATATCCCCGTTTACTAACAAATTGCCTATTTGTTTCCTTTACAAAAAATGGAAATGAATAAGCTGTACTTGTAGTCTTTAAATAAAAATTCACAATACGCTACTATAATAATTTATATCACAATATTTACTATTTAACATTTATTTTGTAAAAACATAACTCTATACCATTCTGATTTGTAAAGTTTTTAACTTATAAATTATGATAATCTGCATTAGTCATACTGGCTACATAGGTTTTCTCTTGAAAATAGTTCAACCAATAACAGAGCGAGAAAATGAGTACTTAATGAGTTGATATTATTTATCAATATTTTAATTAGTGCAATTTCTGTTGGAAAAACGGACGAATACCGGTAACAATTTTTATGTGTAAACAATTCATTTATTAATCCTACATTAGGCCATTTTAACAGATGTCGCACATCTTAGGCTGTAGATTAGCGAGACATGTGATAAAAGTTTACTTTTTAAAATTCCTTAAAAATATACTACTGTACAATTATTTTTGTATCTTTAAAAATAATGTTCAAATAATCTCTTCACGAGATTTTACACAAAGTTACAATTAATCGGGTTAAAACTTTAAAATGTGATAATTAGATTTTGATATACAAAAGGAAGGAAATAATCTAACGCCGTCAATTGTCTAGGTAGATTACCCTTTCTAACGATATGTGTTGCAGGGAGATTTGATGAAGGTTTCTAGTAGAGCAAAGAATCATTTCAATATATTTTTTAAATATTCCGTATCATTTTAATGATTATACTTTACATCATCGAATTACATACATATTCTTTAAGAAATGTGTCAATCTAAAATTATGTATAAAATATCAAAAGTTTTACAAATTAGGAAGTTATGTTTGTATATATTTTTGAAACAAGTAAAAGTATAACAGAAGATTATAATATTAAAACAATATTGCAATACACTTATATGCTAATATAACAATTTTAGGATAGTTTAACCTCATCACAGGCATAACCTTTTGAATGTATTATTATTTCATTATTTTAAAATAGTTTTAAGAAGCTGTGAATTTATGATTTAAATTATTATAGTATTTTTGTGTAATTGATTGTTGTTAATAGATGATATTATTTTAGAAGTGTCTATAAATATGACTTGTATTGTAAACTACCAATTGACATAAAAAATTATATTTACGTTATAGTATATTACGTTATATATATATATATATATATATATATATATATATATATATAATGAACGTCAATATTTAAACAAAATACAGATCTATTATAGATTTTTTTGAACTGTATGTTTAAGATAAATCACTAAATATCAGTGAAACCTTCTCAGTTGAATGTTGAAGTCTATCAAAAGAGTAATGATTGATTTGATTAAAAATACATTTGGTTCGTGTATTTTTGTTTGTATCGTATTCGTGACACATTAAGTGTTTAATGTTCATCGCATCAGGACTCTGAATATAGTGTTTGGAATTTAAACAAAAATCATATCTTAACTAACTTCAAAGCTTTTAAAATGTTGACTTCATTATCTGAAAAAGCATCGTATAATTTATGCTCAATTAATTTCTAAACCTTTTTCGTGGAATATTTTTGATTCTGTTCTAACTTGTATTTTTTAAATTTGATGTAGAGCATATGTTTCCATGAAATGTTTATATTTTGGACCAAAATCGCTCAAATTTGAAGACGGAAAATAGGGCGATCGCTAATAATTTTAAAAACGAATGAATCTACTTTTTGTAATTTTATTAAAGATTAGTTTCCCACTGAATGATTTCATTAAAATTAAGTGAGTGAAAATTCTGACTTTAAATTTATGAACTTTTTTTTATTGTTGGTCCGTTTTTTAAACTCGTAGTATTTTTCTATTTGGAATACTAAGTTCTAAATGACATGGTTTTTTGTGAAGACTAAACAAAACTGTTTTAACAAGTAAAGTGTATCGATTTATTTGCATTTTAATTTAAATGTTAGGGGTTGTAACTGCATTATCGACTGTATATAAAACAATTGGGTTGATTTATTAGACATTTTTGTAGATCTGAAGGAAAGGTTAGTTTTCAAAAATAATGTAGTATACTAATTTTAAACAGAGAAAGGTTACAAAACTGATAATGATAATATTTATAGTATATTTAATATTTGATTTCTGTAATAACCCCAATTTTAAAATATAAAAAAACTTCAGAAGTAACAATAGAAGTTAATAATGAAATGATTTCTATGGACACGTTTATTAGTAAGCTTATATTTTAGTTGGTGATGAGCAAGTATCTAAAACAAATGTCAACTATCAGCGTCTCCCTTAGTGTAGATAGTAGTAATATATTAAACATTTAAAGAGACTAACAATACGTTTACTGTCCTTTGTAAAAACTGAATCTTTGAGTTTGTTAGTTAATTCTAATGTGGTTTCAAACAGAACCAGTCTTGACAAAGCGGGTGGAAACTTTAAATTATAAACCTTAAACTTTGGTTGTATTTACTGTAAACTATAGACTAATTCATGTTAAACGATTAAAAAGACTTCTTTACTGTAAATTATACCAAAGTAAGAGATAATTTTATATCCAGTGCAGTTAAAAGTTGAAAATTGAGTTATATTTAAATCGATGGATGCAAATAAGTTATTACATTATTTCAGTTATTTTGAGTTTTTAATTTATTAAAATTCTAATATTCTGGATTATTTTTATCTCCACTGTACTGAAATTGTAATGAAGATACATTTAACGTATGTTAAATAATATTAAACATTAGCTCCCATTTGAACCGATTTTATTTAATTTATGAAAAACTTGCAGGTACAAAATGTTTCTTGCGTATTCTGTTTCGGTCAATTATACATAGATTTTTTGCATATTGTGTTATTGTAAATTTATTATTGCATATTATTGTTTGATGCATTAGACACAGAGTTTTGCATATTTTGTTATAGTGGATAATACACAGATACATAGCTTCTTGTATATTTTATAAGGTGAATAATACATAGAATCTTGTATGTTTTAGGTGTTGCCATCTTGATTATTTTTGTCTGGTGAATGATAGACAGCCTATTGCATATTTTGGTATGATGAATGATTCCTAATTTGTTGCATGTTTAGTGTGCTGAATAGGCAAATTCTTGAGTGTGTTTGATCGTGATTTACTTTTTTTTACATTTAATACGGATTAATATTTTTAGTTTTCTTTTAACAATGTAATATTCAATAATTACAACATGAAAATAGTCCTATTTATGAAATTCTAAAGCTATCAATCATTTACAGATAGTTTCACCCGGGTTATTATTATTATAGTTCAGTGTAGATATATTACTACAAAATATTCAAAATTATATTAAAATAATTAAACCAAATTCCAAATTGTTATACCTATTAATACATCTTAGGTTAGGTTCTATGTGAGGGCTATTATACAAAAGATTTAAAATTTGTAACATCCTTATATCCAAATAACAAATTACTTTCCAAATTATTACTTTCCAATATTAATATCCAAATTACTTTCAAAAGCTGATATAAATATGTTATTATTTTTAATAATTAACGTTAAAATATTCAACGACTATGCTTATGAATTTGCAGTTACTTATTTTTATTACAAAATTCGGGAATAATTTGAAAATAGACTTTCCATTGTTTCTGTCTTGAAAACATGAATTTTAACCTATTTATTTATCTAAATATGGTTTGTCTACCTCGTTAACTGATTTCATTAATTTATTAATAATTTTTCACTCTCTGATTTTTTAAATTTCATGGATTTTTTAGACCGATTTATAAGCTTCAGCTTGGTGGAATATATAGGCTGATTCAGGAAGAAACGGAGAAACTTTCAGGGCGTGTTCTACTAGTGATAATAAAGAACAAATTTCATATATACATAGGTCCGGAAATGCTTAGTTTTCCAGTTTCCAGTATTAACCTTTTTTTTTCTTTTCTTTTTTTTTTACAAAATACTTAATATCTTTGTAGGAAATCCATTAACGTTACAAAATATTAAAAAAAAAAAAAAAAAAAATAAAAATCCTATGACAAAGAAAACAATTGGTCCATAATATCCAAAATTACTCCACAACAAACTTATGAGAAAAATGTTTTAAATGAAATCCATAATAAATTATTTAAAAATTTTAAAAAAGGTTTATATTACACCAAAACAAAACAGAACTGTAAACAAAGTTTTTAAGTCACTTCGAAAAATTTTTATAGATTCTATTTTGTTTTTGGTGGTGAACGTTTGTGAGACTTTAATATTTTGTGTCTTGAAACACACAGAATATTGGATGTTTGTATGTCTTTAAATCATAAACCATTTGATATTTTTGTGTTTTGAATAATACACACTACACAGAATCTTGGAAAGTTTTTGTATCGTGAAAAATACACAGAATCGTAGATGTTTTTCTGTCTTGAAAAAAAAACAACATAGAATCTTAGAAGTTTTGTATGATGAATAGTATACGGACATGATCGTAGATGTATTTGTGTCTTAAATTAAACACAGCATCAGAATGAAACACAAAATGTTGGATATTTTGTGTGGTGAATGATACACAGAATCTAGAATGTTTCTGTCTTGAATTACACACACATTCTTGTATATTTTTGTGTCTTGTATGATTGTATGATATACAGAATAATGCATATTTTTTTAGATGCACTACACACAACAATTTAAATATGTTTGTGTGGTGTATATGAGACACAGAATTTATTTTTTATTGTGTCTTGAATGTTACACAGAATCTTGGATGGTTTTGTGTGGTAAATGATATGCACATTCTTGCATGTTATTTTGTGGTCCATGTCACTTTATGTAGTGCATGGTATGTAAATCCTAGAATTTTGTTGAATGGTAAATGATACATAACATTTTGGATGTTTTCTTTCTAGCAAAGTTTTTTTAAAGGCATATTTGAGTTTGTTTGTATGTTTGAGTGGTAAATTGATACAACATTCTTGGGTATTTTTGAAATGTTACCCAATTGAATTTGAATGTTTTTGTGCGGTGAATGTTACCGAAAATCTTGAATGTTTTTCGATCTTGAATGATACACAGAGTCTTTGATGGTTTCGTGTGATGAATGATACACAGAATCTTTAATTTATTTTTATATGGAGCATAATACATACATTTCTTGCATGTTTTGTGTCGTGCTCGAAAAATATGAATCCTAGTGAAAAATGAAAAATATGAATCCTTTAGTGATGCATAAAAAATGGAATCTCGGATGTTTTTGAATCTTGAATTATATACAGAATCTTGGATGAATTTATGTCTTGAATAATACGCACTCTTAGATGTTTTTGTGTGCTGAATGATAAACAAAACCTTGTATGTTTTTGTGTATTGATTAAGATTCAGAAACTTAGTTGTTTTTTGTTATGGCGCATGACACAAAGATTCTTGGATGATATTCTGTGGTCCACGATACTCAGATATTTGAATGTGTTTGCCTGGTAAGATATACACATGAGTGGATTGATTTTTAAGGAATGATAAAAACACTTGTTTTTTTTTTATTAGTGTTGATTGATACACACATTCTTGGATATGTTTGTATGATGGATTGATATACACATTCTTGGATATAATTGTATGAAGAATTGATACACACATTCTTGGATATGTTTGTATGATGACTTGATGCACACATTCTTGGATATGTTTGTATGAAGAATTATACACACATTCTAGCATGATTATCTCTCTAGACCCATCCTTTGCATACAATTAATTTGATGTCTTGATAAAAAAACATTGTACAACCGAGATATGCATATTATGTCAATTAGATTTCTTTGGAAGAAAAAGACTTAGTAACCTTTAACATAGATTTAGTTTATACAATTGAAAGTGTGTTGTATTCAGCGTGCCATACTTTGATTTGACAGCAACAGATATCGACACCTGCATTCCCACTTCTATTGTACAACACCTCCCTCCCCCATCCTTGTACAACTTCTTGTTCTTTCTTTTGATCTCCCTCCACCCGGCACGTTAATGACCTTCTTATACGTTTCCAAGGTCAATAATTTCATGAAGGCGTAGGCGTGTCGAATGTGTGTGTATATGTTTACTAGCTTGTGTGCATTCTTCTCTTTTTCTCAATATAATTGCTGTTTCTCGTACTTCTAGGTTACATTGTTACCACGGTTGAATGTATCCAGAGAACCTTGAAGAGTCGGTTCATTTATGCATATATATTCTTACATTATAAAACAGGCGTATTTATTCGCCTATAATAAATGTAGATTTTTACTCGTTGATTATCTCCACCTCCTTTCTCAACCAATGGTTCTTGTCTACAATGATTAGGTTTTATGCTAGAGCAAGCACTTTTGCCTAGTTATTGTATACTTCTAAACGTGAAACTTGTAAATGATTTTTAAAGGAAATAACACGGTTAAAAAGTAAAATTTGTTTCAAATTTCAAAAGGAAGAAGAAAATGGGGAATGTTTTAACTAAATTTGATATGGACAATAATACTATTTTCAAATATGTTATTTAATCTGAAAATAACTTGCGCATTCGTTAGGTACAATGATGTAAACATAACCTCAAACTAAGATAATAAATTTACAACAGCGGTTGATCTAAAAACACATGCATGAAATTGTAAAAAGTGTTCAGTGGTAAAAATTAATCTGGTAAATTGTTGTAAAACTGTAAAGTTGTTCTTTAACAATTAAATTTAATAAACTTACACTTCCTTCAGTGTAAGGTATCAATGGATAATTTTTATAGAGTCCATGGACGTAGAACTTTATTTCCAACATTAATTTTTATTCCTCGTTGCGTAAATTTCTCAATTTAACCATTAGGGCAATAACAGTTCCTATATATGTATATAATACAATAACAAATGGGACACTAATGTGCTCACTTTAGTCTTGGCAATCCCAAAGTCCTAGCTAAATCTACGCCTTCTTTCATGTAGTCTTCAATTAATTAGATCCCTCTCTTCCGTTATCTCTTGACCAACGCTTGCTCTATTCCTCCAACCTTGACGCTATTAGAGTATTTAAGGCTTTGGGTCTTTATTTTATGTTCTTTTCTTCCTTTTTTTTTTTAAAGGCGATGATGACCAAGAGGTTTTTCCCCTTTAAAAAATAATAACATGGATATACTCATATCGGAATGCCAGTTGGAAGTGAGTAAAGGGAATTTATTAGGCCTATCAATTTTTTTATGAAACTTTTGACAAGTAACGGAAAATTGTATGAAAACAAAAATTGCAAAAAAATTACACAAAGTTTCTCCCTCCTCATCCCCAAAACCAACTAAAACTATTCACAAAAAATGTTAGTTTTTGCCCTCCAATGAATCTCAGTTTCAAACGTTTGTTGAGCCCTATATACAAAATTGTTATTAACATTTATTCAGAAGTTTAACCAGTAGCTCTGAAATGTTACAAATACAGTATTATCTTGTGTTAAAATACTAACACACGTTTTAATTTTACGATTGGGGAAAGTTAAATAAATATAAAACAAACCTTAAAAAGAGACAAACAAAAACTGCAGCTAAAGTAAACTGAACAATAATATTGTGAAACTGACTGCTTAAATAATAATAATCAAAACATCACAAGTGAGAAGTTGAAAGCGGCAAAAAGATAATTGCCTTAAATGACTCTAACAGAAAAAATTACCATAAACAAAAATACCATACCTCTTGAGCTAACAATACAATTTAACATGAAACTAATTTTGGGCGTTACAATTAGAGGATCTGCTTGTTACTATGTATGATGGAACTGGGTAAGTACCTTGATGGAGACTATCAACTTGTTTGTAAATATAGTCACAGAATACATTATGGTTGTTAATGTTTTCTATTTAAATTTTTTTTTAGAACAGTACATAGTTGTGTAAGATACATCAAAGATAAAGAAAATAACCAGAAAACAATTAAGCTAAAAAGATCAATAACATTAAAACTATTAAAACTTATCTCTATAAATAATTTCTCCCATTTCTTAAACTATTTGACTCCGTTCTTCGGCTACAGACTATAAACTATTTGGTCTGCAGATAGTTTTCGCTTGATTTGTTTTTAAATTCAACCGTTGTACGAGAATAAAAAATAAACACTAAGAATTTCTTTTCTTTTTTAAATTTGGCGTTCTCCTTCTCTTTGTAAATAAAATCAATTTCATCTTGACAATAATGCACAGCAGACCACTCCACCGTGTGTTTATTGGTTTCAGCTCAATAATGGGTTTCCAATTGTATTTCTATAATGATTATAGTCCATAGATTGCAAGGCACCATGTTGGTTGTAGGCAGAACCAGTTTTCATCGAGCACTACTATTCCTTTGTTTAACCTACCAAGAAATAGGCTACCAATGAATATTTTGGGTACACTTTTAAGTATATTCTTTATTAGGGAATTTATTTTGTCGGTGTAGCCTTACAGTCTGTCTTACCCATGAAATGTGTTTCGATCATAACTCCAAAAAAAAAAAGATATTTTTATGCCTAGGTATGTAATATCTATACTATTATATAAAAATCGAATGGTGTCTGTCTGTGTGTGTTTGTTCTCAATCACGTAAAAACTACTAGACCCATTGAGCTGAAATTGTACATGGACATTCTTAGGGTCCCTAGTTAACACATAGGCCTATTTTTATTTAGAAATTCCATCAGGGCACCACCCCACTGGCCTTGAAAACTCCCTTAACACTCAATTATCTATACTCTGAGATTATTATTATATATACAGTTAACTTATTTCATCACTATTATGTATTTCGGAATACAGTAAGCACAATACAAATATACGTCAACCCCGTACGAAGGACGGGTACTCTGCTAGTATTACATATTTAGTGGACGGAGTTATAGTCCGCTTGTACAATTTTGTTGGTATAAAAAGCTATAAGTTAATTTTAAAATTGCGAGCGTTTTAAATATACATTTTGGCAGTAAAGTTTTTACCTGAAGATTTTACATTGAATGCATTTTAAAAATCTGAATCCAGTTTTATCTATAAAAATTAAAGTTACTGATAATAAATTTGAAATTGTAATAGCATAACCTACAAATTTGATAAAACGATAAAACACGTCATAAATAATCTTTATGGGGGCCGGAATTTTAGCTAAATTTCACTTAAATTTGATACATTTTGTTATTGTTAAATAGTACAAAAATAAAGGTCGTCAAGTTTCAAAACCTATCAATAATTTGAATATTTGTTGATTGATTGTAATAGACTTCAATCATTGTTATTTTTTTAAAGGACTACATTCGAATTTATCGTCGGTTTTACGTTAGTGGTTTCGAAAAATCAATAGTGGTGCTAGCTATGCATATTGTAAAAATTATTCTTATTTTGCAGAGTACGATATAGTAAAAACACAGTAAATCTATTAATTTTTACTATTGTTTTATTTAGAAATATGTAAACTTGTTTTATAGCATATTGTATAGTTTTTTTACTAAAGAAGCCCGCACACACCCTACCCAAATTTTCCTAAATACTCACTTTCTAGTAGTGACTATTTTTCACAAAAATGTAATACTTTTTGGTTATCACAGGAACCGAGAGGTTTCAAAACGATTTTTAAAAGAAATTGGTTAACAATGGTATTCACTGTGTTTGATGACGCTTAAATTTATAAGATCTAATATTTTCTTGTGACGAGAAAAAGAATATGTGGGCCTAAATGAAATTACAATAGTATATTAAATATTATCGTTTAAAAACGTTACGAAATAGTCTTTGAATTACTTTTTCTTTACGTTTTACATTTGTAAGTTGATGACGAGATACAATCATTTATTACCGTTTTCATTCAAAAGGAATTACTTCATAGCAAATATTTAAGAGAGAGTGGAAGGGCAAGAAGTAGGGAATGGAATAAAAGTGAAAGAGAAGCAGTCAGACAAAGAGAGAGAGAGAGAGAGAGAGAGAGAGAGAGAGAGAGAGAGAGAGAGAGAGAGAGAGAGAGAGAGAGAGAGAGAGAGAGAGAGAGAGAGAGAGAGAGAGAGAGAGAGAGAGAGAGAGAGAGAGAGAGAGAGAGAGAGAGAGAGAGAGAGAGAGAGAGAGAGAGAAGGATTAAGAAAACTTTTAAGTTGTTATGAATTGCAATATTTCTATACTGACAAAGAAATGCATTTTAACTACTTGTTGAATACAACATGTCAGTAAAAGGGGTTTTTAAGAGGAGATCCAGTGAATGGATTTGTAGTGATCGCGTGAGAAACTCGGCAGAAGTGGTAAATTTGTATAAGACTTCGTCAAGTGGACTTAACAGATCTTCAACGTTTTCAGTTCGCAGCTTCACTGGCCATGGCTTAGTGGCTACGTCTTCACAGTTTTATAACTATGGTTTACAAATTAAATAAAATATTTATCATCTTTTAAATATCATGATAAGGTTATAATTAATCCTTAACTAGACACTAACAAATAGAATATTATTATGCAGAAGTTATTTAATTTTAATTTCAATTTAACTTGAAACAATTAATAATTCGTCTAAATAATTGTAGCTGTTCTTATTTAAAGTCAAACAATAACACGCCTATATATTATAAACATTGTTAAAATCGGACAAAAATCAGTTACATATTTTTTCCTCTATAATTAAATTTTCTAGGTCGAGGTAAAATATATTTTTATCAAATTTATTGACAATTTGAAAAAATTGCGTCAACTGGTGTTGAAATCAATAAAACTAACTAAAAATTCCATTTTGTATTTTTCTATTTTGTTTAGTAGTTTGTTCAAGCCATTTTAAAACTAACTTTTATCAAATTCGAACAAAAAAATAGAGTAAAACTTGTAACATCTAGAGAAGCAAAATACACCTAAAACCTGTACCAGTGACCAAGATCGATAATATTTCATGGTGGCGGTTAGACGTCAAATGGATGGATGTAATACAGTAGTTATATTCCAAATATAGAAATTATCTAAATACAGTAATAGTTTATGGATTCGGCTAATCCACTAATGTAAAGCTATGATTTTACACGCAATGTTACAATTCTGTCACAAGGAACAGTCCCTTATTGAAATAATTGCATGTGTAACTCACCAAACTTTGATTTTTATAAATGAAGCTTAGTATTAGATTTAATTAGGACTACACTGTTTTACATCGATCTTCTGAATAATAATTATATAATACTCTATGTACTGATACATACGTTGGCTACATGAAAGTGCAAAAATTTAAAGAGCTGGTGATTCATCATTATTAGTCGGAGTGTAGCACAAACAAACATCTTGGATGGAAAGCCTCCTTGAAAGAAGTGTTGATTGAACTGTAGCAGCTGTAAAGGTATGCGTAATGACGTTGCAAATGTTTATGACAACGGCCACTACACAAGAGGGAAAGGAAGTGTTAGAGCAAAACATTCTGGTTTCGGGTTCATGAAATTTTATCTTTCTATGTGAATTATTTTTAAAATTTAATTGCATGAAATTTAAATTTAAGTAGTTTGTTTACAATTGATACATGAGTAATGAAACAGGTTCATAGGCGGGTTTGATACTAGCAGAGTGTTAGGTTCAGTGTTGGCAGCCATGATAACAGAGAGGAACAACCCTAGTAGTGTATTGAGTAGTACAGTAGTAGTAGTTTTGACAGTACTAGAAGCAGTGATAGAATTAGTTGTAGCAGTGGTAGGATTAGTGTTAGCTATGATAAAAGAGTGGTAACAGTGTCAGAAACAGTGGTACCAATTGTAGAATAAGTAGCAGCAACAGAGATATGAACTGTTATAGCTGTAGCAGGAATATGTTGGCAGTGGTGGTAATAGTGTTAGGACCTGTATTAGTGCCAGATGTAGCGGTAGGAATAGTGAGGTACTTATATAATTAATGATAACAATTATACCGGTCATGGTAATAGTGTTAGTTATAGTGTAGAGCAGTAGTAACAGCACAGGAACAGTGGTGGTAACAGGTAGAAACAGTTGTTAGTACTGGTAGAAGGAGGAGTAGGAGTGGTAAGTGGGGCAGAAGCAGTGGTAGCAGCATTAATGGTATGATTAATAGGAGTGTAGTAGTAGGATTGTAGGATTAGTACTATCAGTAGTAAAAGTAGTTGTATTAGTGACAGGGTCAGTGGTAGGATTTGATAGTAATTTTGGATGCAGTTGTAGTAGCAACACCTCTCAAAGCAACACAGTCAATGTTGACAAAGTTTAATTGACACCACACCTTTACAAAATGGGCATTGTGGAGGGTTCCAGTATTCCATCAGTGATCATGGAATGACCGATACGAACACGGGTAAATCACCACTTCCTCTTCACAACTGGCATGTATGGTTGTATTCCACGGATGGACACTATTTTTTACTTCTCTCAGCTTATTGGACTGTATATTTGTACATTCTTCCTCCCATCCCCTATTCAAAACTAAATAAGGAGTCGATACATAGTCAGATACCATAACACGCTCTGTGCCTGGTATTTGACTTTTAGCTTCCTTTGCCCTTTGTCAGCTTTTATGTTTCCTGAAATACCACAATGCCCAGGTACCCAGCAAAATGATACTCCGACGTCCCGTAGCTGCAGTCCGTGTATGAATATCTTCAACCATGGGATTTTAGAATACATATTCTGGATAGCCTGTAGAGCACTTTTGGTATTGGAACACAAAAGATAGTGATGGAAATTGGATGGAACGGTATTAGGGCCTCAAAATAGCATAGAGTTCAACTGTAAATACGCTATAAGCTGAGGGTAATCCGTACAGCTTATTATTACGTCCGACCAGATGAGTAATATGCAGAACCGACTTTACTGTCCAGTTTAGAACCATCTGTGAAAATATTTTCACTAGATGAGCATTCATTAAGTATATAGTGAAACTCCTGATGATATACTACATCAGGAGTGTTGTACTTGATGAACCTGGACAGCGAAACGTCAAAAGTTGTGATTTAAATGAGGCATGGAGGAATAAAACTTGGAGTATACTCATTCATTGGAGGAAGAACAAGTCCAAAATTGTCAAGGATTCTAATAGTTCTAATGCCAAATGGGGCAGACCAATTTTGACAATATTCATATCATTCAGCCAAAGAATTATTAAAAATTATGTCGTAAGCTGGATGATTCGGTTTGGAGAGCAGACTACTAATATGTGTTAATTGTAGTTGCTGTCTTCGTTGAGAAAGAGATGGTTCACTAGTCTAGGCAAGTAAGCTAAAAACTGGACTCGAACTGGATGGTCTTGCGAATACGTAGACTATGGAGCCATAATCAATTCGCAATCGAACAACAGCACAGTAAAAACAAAAACGTAACATACAAATCCTATCGGCTCCCCACCGAGAACCAGTGAGAACATGTAACATGTGAAGTGTTTTATTACACCGTGTTTTCAGATCAGACAAATGTGGAATCCAAGATAGTCTATGATTAAAAATTGCCCTAAAAATTTTCCAGTTACTGTAGTTTGAAGTTGTGTTCCATTGAGAAATAATAAAGGCTGATGGTTCAGTCTATGTGACTAAAAAGCAACATTGCGATTTGAAGCAGAAAACTTAAATCCTGTCAATCTTGACCAAGATTACAGTCTATTCATAACAAGTTGAAGGGCTCTTTTGGCAGTTACCATGCCTTGAATAGCCTATGCATATAGCAAAATCATCAACAAATAGAGAACAGTGGACAGGGGACTGCAGTACATTAGCGATAATGCTGTTGATTACCACAGCAAACACTATACCTAAATATTCAATCACAACTTACATATTTACATTATGACCAACACAATATTACACAATAATATATTATAAATTACATGTCATACAATACACTTCATACAAATAATCTCATATATATAAATTGTTTACAATTAGCAACAACTTTCATAAATCAAAAAAAACTTATGTCCCATTTTTTATGTTATATTTCTGATCTGAAATTTTAATTTAGTTTACCATGATATATTTAAACAAATACAATAATATATGTCGTAACCATAACAAAATCATGGAGCAAATATTCACAAATAAGTACAATATTATTATTATTAGAAGTACAAAGACATCAATGACTTCAGGTATCCTAGATCACTTTATAGATCATACGTTATGTGAAGTAATAATTAAGATGAACCATTACAGAGTATTGGCAGGTATACAAATATAATTAGCGAAATGGATTATACAGTAGAGTGGATGTAGTTGCATCTTGAATCTATTCAACTATGAATTAAATTTTTCCTTTTTTTAACCTAATCTATTTTTGTAAAAATAAATTAAAATAGAAAGATTTTACTACTTTACTAATAGCTTTAGAAAACACAGAATGTTGTATGATTGAGGATTATGTTAGGGTAATTTATTTCTGAGAGCAAAGGTAGAGGATTTAGAGGTTGGAGAACCAGCCATGAGTTCTGATGAACAGTCCATAAATGTCTACAAGACTTCTAGCTGATGGAACCGGTTTCCGATATGACTTGTACTCCACAACGCCTTTCCATACTAAGCAATAATTGTAAGGCTATCATGATTTGAGAGCATAAGTGCATAATATAAATTGAGCTTATAAGGGAATATAAAAGCTCAGTTTAAATAGTTGGGGAAAATGTATTTAAGACTGGTATATAGGAACTTAGGGAAATATACGTAATTAAAAAATGTTAAAAGTCTAATGATTTTTTGTTTGTTTCTTCAGTATGAGTGAAACCCCAATTTCATCACTGTCATGATCATGTCAATTTTTATTTAAAGACTTTATTATTTTGGACATTATTACTTGCCATTTTTTATAATTCTAGTATAAAGTTATTTTAACGATTCAACAACTTGTTTAAAATTACTATGGATTAAATCCAGAACAATTTATCTTCATGCAAATGATAAACATTTAAATAAAAAGTAGTTACGAGTAACTATAAAGCAAACAACAAATGCATTCCGTTTTCACTAACTATAACTACGAACTCCTCAGAGTTCCGCCCCTACTCTAATACACAAAGCAAATAAAGTTAATAGACTACTCAGCATTTTGTAGAGATAATACCGTTACTCTAATCCGCAATCAATAAATTAATTTAGCCACCACTTTACTCCACACTCCCAATGAAAATTGACTGACACTTTTCTACACTTAGTAGTTTAGCAACTATTATAATTACCATTCAGTCTCCAACCTGTTCTATATTCTGTACACCAACTTGGCTTATACTCTAATTCGAACCTTAGAGAGATGGTAAACCGTTACGTTACACTCCACTACACAGAGTAGGTTAACCACCTTCTACTCCCCACACTTCAGAACATTTGGTCAAAAAACAACTCCGCACCCTGTGTTTCAACTTACAGATAGTCTACTTCACACTCATCAAAACAGCATTTTCACTACACAGTTCATAGGGTACCTTAACTCTCATTTTAACCCACTCAACACAGATATATTCTCTGTTTTTGATCTCTCTTTCGTCTTTTCTCTATAGCCTGAAAGTATGTTTAGTGGCTTGATATTTTCGGAGAACAGGTCAGGTTCCGTCTAGTTTGTGCACTGCAGATCTACTATTCCTTCACTCCACTTTCTGCAAATAAACACTTAGCCCAAATTCTACTAAACAATCTACATTAATGCCTAATCAACACTGAGCTCTTCAATCCACGGAAAAAATTTAGCAGTCATTCTTAGCCTCCATTTAACACCCCTCTCCATATAGTAACATAAATCGCCACTCTATTCCTAATCTGAAGAACAACTTGAAATACGTTCTCCTCATCACCGAAGATCAGTTTAGGTACCACTCTACTCCTCTGTATACATAGCAGATTAAAATAACATTACACCCTATTCCGTGTAGTAATTACCCGTCACTATATATCCCATGCAAATTATTCTTGGCAGCTACTCTAGTAGCTAATACACAATGTACCATACCCTCCATTCAACTCTCCATTATCCAGAGCAAGTTGGCCGCCCATCTAATCATTATTCTGCAAAGCAGATTAACCACCACTTAACTTTTTTTGCTGTGACATTATTCTACAGTTCCCAAAGTTACCCACTGAACTTACAAATGTAGCTGCTACTTTACTCTGCACATTTCATTGTCGCCTAATTGTCACTCCATTATTCACAAGTTAGCATCCATTTTACTCCGCTCTCCCCAGTGCTGCTTAGTCACAACTCTACTCTCCATCCCAAAAAGTAATAGCTTTCGCTCTCCTTCCCATTATACAGAACAGCTTGGGAACCCTGATACACCAAGTAGCTTAGACTCCACTCCACTTTCTATTCAGAAAACTAGCTTAACGTCATTCTGCAGATAAAATTAACCACCACTCCCTAGTGTAGAAGTTCAGCACTGACTCTATTTCTCATTAAACAGAGCAGCTTATATGCAACTGTATTTTTCATTCCACAGAGTAACTTAGCTGGCACTCTACTTCAGATTATCGTAGACACCCCTCTAGTTCCCATTCTATAAATTTTCTTAACATCCACACTACTTCTTCAGTGCAGGCTAGTTGACATTCAACTCACCATCTTGTGTAGAAGTTGTGACTCTCCTCACTAAAACCCAAAGCAGCTTAGTCACAGATTAGCTCAACATCCAATCTACTGCACAGTAACCATATACTCCCCATTCCACACATCAGCCACTTTGTCCTTCCATTTCTCATTCTGTAGATTAGCTTATAAGCTACAGTATTCAAAATTTCAGCAGATCCTTCCTCAGGAATCTTCAGAACAACATAGTGTCTAATGGCCTCTACACTCCTAAATGTTACTTATTACCCATTCTGCTCGGTCATTTAATGGGCACTACAGCTTTTTCTGTGATAGTGGCCTAACGACTACTTTATTCCAGCTATTCATCTCATCTTATTTATATTCATTGTTTCATATTTTTGTATATACAAATTGACTTCACACATTCTCATATATTACTCCTGGCTTCAATGGCCAACAATCCAAAAACAAATTCAAATTCAGTAAATTAAAATGAATTTATAAAATCAAATTATTTTTTTAAAGTGATTTTTTCCATTGATTTTTAGGGTGAAAATTTTAATTTGTGCAATTATTGACATTTTACATTACACAATTTTCAGACAGACGACAGTCTTTCAAATCGTTAATAAAATAAATATGAACATACAGTTTGCCAGGCCTCTACGTTTTGTACCAATACAGGAATAATAGCAATGACTACATAAATACTATAAGACACGACATAGGATAGGGAAATAGTCTACGCTTTACGGGTGCTGTTCATCACAAGTTTGACTCACAGCTATCAGAAAGCGCTAGCAGCAGGTGCTTGACTGTACGCATCCCACTTGGTTGAGACTGTACAACTGTTGACCTCTCTCTCACAAACCTTCTCACTTACTTCCGTCTTACTAGTTGTTTTACCCGGCTTCGCCCAAAGCTGTGTAGATTGGAGGTTTATTATTATTTCTATAGTCTTGAGCTTGTACATGTTTTTATTTTGATAAGATAATTTTTAATTTGCACATATAATTTAGTATTTATAGGCCTAATGCACAGACATGGTTTTGATGCATCCCTCTACACGTATGTATAGTATGCCTTTTTAAAAAAATAAAAAATCGTTTTCTTACTCTGAATACAAAAAATTGGTTTCACGGTCATGTATGTCTGTGTGTGTCAGAAATATCCAGCTTCAGATTCAGATGAAATTTTGTATCTATTCAATTGAAAACCAATATTTAATTGACAATTTCACCACAATTCCAGACGTTAGTTTATATTTATATTTTAGGGGTTTATGGCCTCCCCCAAAACCCCTAAAAACTGAAAAAATCTAAATTTCTCAAAAATTGTCAATGTTTATGGGTACTTAAAAATACTACAACATTTTTATAATTTTTTAAAAGATATTTAAAAGTTTAGTAATTTAGTCTAAATAGAAATATAAAAATATATAAAAATTAAAAAAAAAATCCTTACCCTAAAATTAATTTCAAATATACCACATCATACAAAAAGAAGCAGCGTTATGAACTATAAGCTTGAAAAAAATGGTATAGTAATATATTTTGGGGAAAGAAAGCCATGAACACAAAAATATGTCTTACCGTTAAAAAACTTTTTGATTAACAAAGTTATATAACATAGCAGAATAATTTTTATAATTATTTTCAAGATGTACAAAATTTTAGTAATTCACTTGTGAACACAAATCTGTAAAATTATTTTTCCCGCGACTTTTCTGTATATGTTTTTGTCTGACAAAAATATGTTTTTGTCGCGACTTGTCTATAGTTGGGGCCACGGAATCGGGCGGTTTAGTGATTTTGCGATGGCCTACATTGGTTATAATAATGTGAAAATGCCTACATTGGTTATAATAATAAACTTGAAAAATTGAGCTCAAAATAATTAGGCCTAGTATAATTTTTTTTAAATTACTTCCGTTATCGTATTTCTTAATCTGTTGTGTGTAAAATTATCGTTTGAAAACAAATTAATTTATGATTTGTTAAAAAAGGAAAGGATAGTGGGAAACCCCAATACCATACCCACATCTTACTGTAACAATGTCGTGAGGTGTTAAATTGAAGCTGCTAATGCTTTTCTGTTAACTGCTTTTCTTCTATCTGTTTTTAGGTTTTTTTGCTTTATTTCAATGTTGATGTAGTGAAGTAAGGAGCGTTTGGTCAGTGTAAACGTTTATATCTACTTTGTGAGTTGTTTGAAAATTTTAAACATGAGTTGTAAAATTTGTTATGCAAACATGTTTTTGATTGTGAAATCAGTCATAATTGCGTTTTCACCCATTTTATCATTTGCGTTTGAAAAACTAGTGGTACCAGTTAAGGGTTAATGTAATATTACATCCCATTATAAATTCATTGTATGTTGCAAGTATATAATGGCTAACATAATAGAATATTACGTTTTGAGAATGTAATTTAATTATTTATTACCAACACTATAAACGTTTATTTTTATCCTGCCAAATTGTTTTATAGCCAGAAACAGATAACGACAGGGCAGCAGTTAGAAAAAAAAACTTAGAAAATTGAACACAAATATTCTTACTGCTTAGTCCTATGATGTTATTTCTTGTCAATTTTTATGTAATAATATATTTTATAATTTTGCGATATTTTAGTTCTATGTTGACTTTATAAATTTGTATTTAGTTATTAGTTTCACTTTTTTTCACAAATTTATCAAGCTATTATTAAGGTTTTTATTTTATTATTTTGACTACAAATGAATTTTATCTGTAATATTTATGATTTTTACAATTTAAATAATTTTCTTAGTCCTATGATGTTATTTCTTGTCATATTTTTATGTAAGAAAATATTTTAAAATTTTACTATGTTTTAATTCTACGGTGACTTTATAAATTGTCTTTACTTCCCCCCCCCCCATAAATTTATCAAGCTTTTCTTAAGGTTGTTATTTTATGTTGTTACGTATGTAAACAAAGTTTTCAAATCTCTTTTGCAAAATATTGTAACAAATATTATTAAAACATTTTTTATAAACGTTTTCAATAGTATCCAAACAATATTTTATTAATATTTTCGAAACATTAAACAGTATTGCAAAACATTTTCCCATAAACCAAAATCAAATATGTTTTTAACTTCTTAAAAAATATTTTCCGGCGTATATTAGAAAAATGTTGAGAAAAGGTTTATAAAATATTTCATTACAATATTTTCAATATATTTCAAAATATTTCTAAAACTATAAACGACCAGTGTTTCCGTAACAATTTTTTTTTTAAGATTTTTAAAATGTATAAGATCACATGGATATTTTACTCATAATTACGATCGTCTTGGGGAAAGATTATTTTAACGTTTTTGTTCTTTTAACTAGAATAATTGCATGATAGTATGAGTATTTAGAAAATGTTTTCAGCAAAAGCGGATGTTTTTGTGCTGTTAGTAGTGACGAGTCCGGGCGCAGAGAAATGACCAGTGCAGTAGGTTAGATTATTATTTATTTACTTAACGTCGCAACGCAACTGAAACATTGTTCGACCGTAGAGCCACCTAGCGCCAGTCACGTTAACTTCAGATTCTCTAGCAGAGCGACAGCTCCACACCCTAGCGGGTAATGGACAACTCAAGAATAAGCGTAGAATTTTTAACATGGCAATGTCGTGTCTTATAGTATTTATGTAGTCATTGATAATAGTAAGAATTTATAATTTATGTAAGTTCCAAAAATAAACAATAAGAATAACAATGAGAAACATTCTAAAAAGAAGAAATATTGTAATTTTAGGTACACTATCAAATTAAAGATTTTAATTTACAAATATATCACACACTAGTCAATTGATTTTGAGGCTGTCTTAGCCAAAAACAAGATACTATTTTTATTTACCACCCGCTTCTATTTTATAACTGGTCAACTTAATATTATGAAAATATTCTTTACTGAAAAAATAATCCACTATATTCCTAATTGTGAAAGTATATTAAGAATTTTACACCTTTTCTACACTTTGGTGGAGAGAGTTGGGCATGCAGTAAAATCAACTCAACTAATTATGTCTTAAAATATATTTAGTTTTCTCTTCACCTCAGGGTGGGGATATTATTTCTCAAATGCAATATGTCCTTCTGTCTATAATGCTACAATGGTAAACTTATTAGGAGTATACAGCGGAGGCACAGGCCAAGCCTTTTGAGGTGCCTATTTTTTTCTTTTACACATCTGATTTTATATGCTTGAGCCAGTCTCAAGTTTCATGATGCGGGAAAAATTAGAAATGATGTAGTGAAAAATGATTGTTATTTTTGTAGTGTGATATAATATTAAGATATAAATATAAAATATAATTGACTTTAATACATTTTAGATTTTATGCATATCCGTGAGAAAAAGTGTGTGTGTGTGTGTGTGTGTGTGTGTACACATGTCAAGCTTGTGCCATCTGTACGTTACCTGGAGGTTTACTATGATTTAACATGTAACAATAAGAAAATTTTATTTATACTTAAATGAGTCTGGTGATACCAAAAAAGAAAAAAGTCTGTAGAAAAAGGGAAAAAATTCAGTGTTCTGATATAGAAAATTTGGCTATTGAGTCTTACTTATGGAAACTCTTCCACCAGAGACTGAGAAATTGTCCACAAATCTTACCTATAATTAGTGATTTGGCTCACTACACTTGTATAGGTTGATTCAGATCACCAGTAAAAACGGCAAGATATATTATTGGTTTTAAATGCTATTAAAATTCGTATATGAAGAATGTTAGACAATTTTTTCTCCAAAATTTGTGATTCCAAACGAGCTTTTTCTGAAGTGAAAGGGTATATTTCTCAACGTAATCATGAGCCAAGTGATGTCATATTTTAAGGCCTTGTAGAAAGAAAGATTTTGACAGAAATTTTAATATTTTTTAAAGTTTCAAAATGTAACTCGAAATATGTAATAAAAAATGCTATTAAAGGATTTTTAGATGATAAACCACATGTTCAGTTTCTCAAACGTTATTACACCTAAATCTCTATTTTTGGAGATTTAAAAAATTCAAAATTGACTATTCTTAAAATTTTCAAATTGGAATTTTAGCCTAGTATTTTAAAGGCATGAAAAACACAAATTGTAGATTAAGAGTGTGTTTTTTATAATTCATATGGTTTGCAAATGGTAGTCATGTGATTTTGATATTTATTTTGTGTGTGTGTGTGTGTGTGTGTGTGTGTGTGTGTGTGTGTGTGTGTGTGTGTGTGTGTGTGTGTGTGTGTGTGTGTGTGTTTAAATATCAGCCTGGGTAATTCATTTTAATTAATGAAATAAGTAATCCAATGTTAATTAACAAAATATATTATATTTTATGAATATATTTTAGTTTTTTCTTGTTGATTTTTACTTTTATTGATTCTATCACATTGTTATAGAGTTTTTGTGTTATTTGTATATTCGTATAAGGTTTATTTTATTTGGCTTTTGATGAATTTTTGTTTTTTCTGTTATGTTTGCGACTGATTTCAGGTAAAAGTTGAAATATGGGTTTTTTTTTTTATTTTGTAGAAAAGAGGAATAATTTAAAAAGTTTATTATTATTAATTTCTTACTTGATAAATTGAAAAGATGAAATTTAGTACTCTGTGTTTTGAAATAAAATGGTTAACTGGAAATTTCAAATAAATATTTTCCTAGTTTTTAAGTTATTTTCTCTTAAAAACACTTTTACAATTACATATACAGTGAAAGTTTATCATACCTTTCCCAAAATGTTGTTTAAAAACTTTTAAACCAATGCACCACAGATGAATACTGTTGTATCTGTGAGAACATTAATTCTACAATCTATCCACCTTACCACTCCTTGGGCTACTAAGAGCTCTGTTAAAATAATACAACACGACTCAATTATAAACTAGTTCAACCATCGGCATACTTACATATTAATTAATTAAATTAAAAGCTAATAATTTGTTGTTCAATCAGACTATTTGGTTTTCGGATCAAAAAGAAATATTTACAATTATTGCCAATAGTAAACCTATAAACACCAATCTGCCAATAATTAAAGTTTTTCATCTTCTTCACTGCTACATAAGTTCCTCAACTAGTTTCATATAACTTTGGTTTTATAGACAGAAACAGACCTTATTGCTTCTTTTTTAATCTCACTTCGTGAGAATATACCTAACAACATTTTTTAAATTATCCTGCTTTATATGTTTTGTTTTCAACATTTATTAAACCCTAAATCAGAATCTATCCTTCACATTGCTTTTATAATCTCACTTCATTTAGATGTTCCTTACAATTTAAATAAAACATTCCCTATTTTATATGACTGGCAGAGTGTAACTATAATTTTTCGCAAAGGTGTTGTTCGACAGAAATTATATCCAATCCATTCATTCTGTAAAACCTTGTAATTAGACATGAAACATGATTTGGTCTAATAAAAATATCATTGTAGTATGAATTTTAAATTCATCTACATTCCTTAAACGCAAGGTAGTGTTTAAAACAATTTGAATAAAATATGTAATTAGAGGTCTCCTGATTGTACTTTATAAATACATCACATAGTCTGCAGTTATATATTATTTTGAGGACGTCAGAGTCATCACCGAGACAAAATCCATATTTTTGTATATTGTCAACCTTGAGCTTTTAAACAAATTCACGTTGTTCCTAATTATGCCTCACTTCATTCTCTCACAATAGAAGAATGTTAGACATTTTAGACTGGAGGAAATAGTTTCTTTATTAGCAGTATTATTAGGCTTGTTTGGAAAATTTATGATCCGATGGATCATATTTTATCATGGTCAAGTAGCTTTCGGGCAATTATAAAACACAACTAGAGTCAATCACTTAGTGGCCCACCATATTGAAAAGGATGGGGGGGGGGATATTTAGCCATTGAGTATTTGAAAAGAACTTCCTCAATTTTCCTCAATTTAGCTAAAAAAATATTAACAATTATCTTTAAAGCACAATACAGGTACATGAGCAGTGAATACAGCTTCAAAATCACCTGACCTATTCTTAAATTGTAAATATAATAAATGATACAGATAAAAAACAAAATTAGTTTGACAAATTGTTATCGTTATTGGCTATGTATTATTGTAATGCTTGTATGCTGTTTGTAATCTTTTACGGAAACTAGACGTTGCTAAAAGATAAAATTGTAACTAATTTCCATTATGTTTTACTTTTTTCATTAAAAGATTAATTATAAGCAATATATATATTTTTATTTTTAATATTCGTGAGATCCTAATCTAATTATTTGACGTAGAATGTACTTTTCAACTACTGTAATTCAATTCAATTCGCTTATTGTTAAGGACACGCCTTTCAATTCAACTCAGCTTGTTCTTTGTTATGGTCAAATTATATTTTATATGTGTCTGCATTTTAAGGAATGGCGTTATTTGGAGTTGTAATATCAGCCTTTTTTGTTGTTTTTATTTTCACAAATTGTGTAGACACTAGACAGTGTAAATGTTGGAATTTTTATTTAGCGGGTATGTCTTTATTTAGCGGGTACATTCATTGTTTTTAAATGTACAACAAGAAGCTTTATGTCACTATAAAATTATCAATAATAATAAGAGAGAGAGGGAGAGAGAGAGAGAAAGAGAGAGAGAGAGAGAGAGAGAGAGAGAGAGAGAGAGAGAGAGAGAGAGAGAGAGAGAGAGAGAGAGAGAGAGTATTTTACCGTACACATATTCACGTAAGGGTGTAATGATTTATATATCTGGAAAATTAATTGTTGGTTTATAAACCTTTTTTCAGCTTGGGGTGTTAACGACCGCTTGGGAAAAAATAAATCTGAATTAAAAACATGTCATGGATTATTATGACCTTCAGTGTTACCAAAGTTTTTGGAAAGTTCAGTCACCATAATAATATATGTCAACTTACAAATGAATTTCTGGAAAAAAGAATACTTTACATTAGTTTTGGGTGTGTTAAATCAGAATTTAAGAATTTTTGACATAAATCCAACAAATAATGGTGACGTCTTCCACTGTATCTTCATAAAATTTATTATACTCGTATAGTATCAAGAAAACATCAAAGATAGTCCCTTCACGAGAAAGAACATAAACTATATAATAAAAGTCTTTATAATAGTTCCTAAGCCAATAAAATATTTTAAATACCGTAGTATTGTACTTTGTGCTTCGTGTAGGTTCAACATATTTTTCTAAAAACTATCTAAAGTACAAACAATCAAGAAGTAGTGTAGTAAAATTTGATAGAACAATAGAGCTATATATTATAATATTTTTATTTATAAGATTTCGCAAAATATAACAAAATATAAGTAGACTAACGTAATAAATTTACCAAGAATAAAGCTATGATAAATAACACCTACAGGATATCAAATAATTTACGAGATTGATTTGATAAAGCACTCAATCAGCAAACAGGATTCTCAGCGTTCAAATGAAATTCCAAAGAAATCCACATGGGGTGACACCTCGTTTTTATACCTATTAACTTGTTAACGTAACTTGTAGACATTTGTCTTTTCTGCAAGTTCCACCTAGAGCGAATACAGACATGTGGCACTGAGATCAAGATCCTTAAAGAGTTCACTTGATACGACTTATATCGTATACGACCCGTCAAACTTATAAAACATTCCCAGATCTTTCCAGAAATTTTATTGTGACCTATATGATTAGGTTAAAAAACTTATATAAATGAGAAATAATCGAACCATCATATATACAGCTAATAAGCCAATTTTATTAACCAAATTAGTCAACATATTTCCGATTAATTCTCCGAAATGTGTAAATACTAGGTCATTCTCTAGATTCTTGAAAGAGGAAACAAAACATTAGGTAACTACCTCTTTGGGATGTAACTCCTTTGGTTTAGTAGACCAGTTTAAACAGATCTGTTCAACTGTTTACCAATGTTCATGTTAGAATGTAGTT
This sequence comes from Aphrophora alni, assembly GCA_963513935.1. Classification (NCBI taxonomy): domain Eukaryota; kingdom Metazoa; phylum Arthropoda; class Insecta; order Hemiptera; family Aphrophoridae; genus Aphrophora; species Aphrophora alni. The sequence continues at coordinate 111,598,685 of OY740769.1, forward strand.
CGTTTGTCTGCGATTTAACCTTACAAGTTTGTATAAAGTTTTAGTTAGCCTATTTCTCCCATAAAAACAGAATGATAAGGTGATGTAACTAATACTCTAGTACAGATAGGAAGAGTCTAGGTGTCCAGAGATAGAAACATTTCGTAAAAATACATATTTAGGCTCCATCGATTCAAATATATACGTCCACGAAATTCTTATAATTGACTTGTGACCAAATATAGATTTCTATAATTTTTGTATTTTAAAAAGTACGGTAATTAAAAAAACAATATACGTTTGTAATTTGTCAAGTACAGTATTTCAGAGGCCTTCACGTGTAATAAGAGTCTTTCACTTTCACTGTAGTGATGGTGACGTAAAGAGTGTCCTTGAATTCAACTTCAGGTGTTGAAGTCAGAGCCAGACGTTCAAAGCACTATGCATCAGTACCTGGCATTGCTGCTATGGTTCGTTACCGATACAGACTTGGCAAAAAACAAACCATCCAATCTGAAGACAATGCAAGAATCTAACGTCTGTCTACACAAAACAATTCTTCATTTCATATTTTGTGTCTCTGTCACGATTATGTTTGATTAATACATATTATAAATAATTATTACCTGGTTATATCGTGAATTTAATTGGATAAAAGGCTTTGTGTTCCTATCGCCTTTGTCTCTTCCTTTGTATCTTGAAACTTAAAAAAACAGTTATTTGATTTTTGTAAAAACAATTTACGAAAACCAACCCTTGTGGTATTTTTTATTATCTTAGTGGTCCCTACAATTGATTCATTGTAGGTTATTTTTTTCAGTTATTAGTTTAATTAACTGTGTGTTTAATTTTTACAGTGAAATGACTGGACTATCAGAATTGAACTAAACAAATGCATTCAATGTTTAACGCGAGTGGAGGATGCCTGAATTGAAATATCTATATCCCATATATACAAAAATATTTTAACAAAACAAAATTAAATTTGAAAGTTTTTGTTCAGTCTGTGCTGTAGGCATGTTTGACTAAAGTTTGTTTTGTATCGGAAATTAAAAGATAATGTTTGAAAATATAATTTGACATGTAAGCTTTTCCTGCTCAATTATAAATAAAGTTGTTGCTAGAATTTTAATCAAACGAAACTGGTTAGACTCTCACTAGGATATCCTAAACTTATTTGGATTTTAGATTTAATGTTTATTTTAATAATCTGATAACGACGTGCTTACTTAAGGATGGAAACTTGTAGTCCAGATAAGTAAAAAAAAATAATAATAAACATTTGAATCCTGGTTATATCGGAAAGCATATGGGCGAAATATGAAATTGAAAGAATGAAATAGAAAAAAAACCAAGGGTATCGTCAGACATGCGAAAGAGATATTCAAAGGTACATTATTAGGAAGTAAAACTACAGCGGTTTGGAAGGTAATATAACCTCAACACATTGTAGAAAAGAAGGAGAAAGAATAAAACCGGAAGAAATAAAACATTTTATACAACCAATTAAAAAAAAAATCCTTTGTGAATTAGACTAAAACTGAAAACATAAGGAAATTCTGGTTTTTTAATTATGAAAGAAAAAATAAGAATAAACAATCAGAGAAAGTGACACTTCATATTTTATGTAAGGTATATACACCTAGTATATATTTTGTTTCCTTTAAAGGCGGAAAACCTCTCGGTCATAGTCTTGTAAAAACGGAAGAAAAGAAGATAAAATAATGACTTCTAGCCGTCGAATATCCTAAGAGCATCAGTGTTGGAAAAGAACAAGAGTTGGTCAAGAGAGTCATGATAAGACAGATAAAAGGTGTAGATCCAGCTAGAGGCTCGAGGGATGGCCTAGTCCGTACACAATATAGGTGAGACTCTGAGGTTTAAATAAGCAAACAGTTATTGGTTAATACCAATAAATTATAACTTATTATTCAATATAAAAAGTTTGTTACCTGCATCGGACTTAAATTCAATGACACGGGACTTAATGTTCCCTGACATATTTCACCTGTAATTTCATTGACGTGAAATCCTTTTGATTGACCTCATCATTATCCCATGATTATACGTGTAATTAATCTTATACCGTTCCCCATACTCCGTATAACGTTCATCGTATACCGTAAAATAGTTTTCCACTAATCGACTCTGTTCTTCTATTTGGTCTTCCTATTTGGTTTTAGCCACAGATGTCTAAGGTAATCCTATCACAATCTCAATTACTACAGTTTACCAATAGTTGACTCCGTTATTCAATAATCAAAACGTAATAAGTCTCATACTTTTCCAAAGACTTGGTACCTCGTCATCATTTTCTATTGGTGACAAGATGAAATTAAAGTCCAATAGTATGTACTTCTCTTCATTACCATCTGTTTTTAAAATGAGGACTTCATTCTTCCAATGAGCCTAAGTGTAATGAAATCTAATGCTACAGACTCCAATAATTCCATCCTATACAACACCACAGTTTTCCCTTGGTCGACACTATTATTTTACTTTATTTTGTTATGTAAGATTCTATTTAGTTACAAATTATGGTATTAAGAAAAATTTGACCTTAATTGATCATGTACTCTAACTATTTTAAACAGTGTCAAATGACAAGGGATTATTACAAAATTATGAAAGCGTATTTTTTTAACGAGAAATGGTTTTAAGAGCTGAAAGTCAATTCTTCACTAGAGTAGTATCAGAAAATTACAAACACATATTTTATATTGGTTACTCATGTAATATGTGTTCTTGTAAAATAATAATAACAATTAATTATTGGATATATAGCCCGTTGTTGGTCTGGGTTTGCTAGATGGTTTTACAATCAATTGATTTGTGGTCAACACATTGGTTCCTCGTTACCAAATGTTAACTTTAAACAATCTGTTGTCAAACTTTACGTCTCTGAAAGATGCAAAAATGTTTAGTTTTTAAAACACTAATATGACATTAGAGGTAGTACTAAAGTTTAGAAATAAAATAACACCGTTGTAACTATAGAAGTTGCAAATATAGTAAATTGCACTTTGAAATAAGTAATCAAACAGATCAAACTAGTTTCCACGAAGCCACGAAGCAGAATTTATTTGTACAAACCATTGTGACATTTATATACAGAAGTCAAATTAAATAATTTATTGACTTGTGAAGAGACTTTTAAACCTGAGAAAGTAATATATCTTCTTTATGTTACCGAAATGGTACAAATGAATCTTATGTGTTTAAATAAAGAAAGCCGAAAGTCAGTTACTAAGTTAAAATCTTCTCATTGGTAACTATCGAGTATATTTATTTCTGTTAGTAAATTTTCAAACAAAAATAAGAATGTCACGCTTCTCAAATTAAAGTAACAACCAAAAACTATTTGAATGACGTCAGATTAAAGGTAAGTAATTCGACCTGAAGTATATTAAAGTATGTGCTGTAGTTCCTTACATGTAGAGTGCTCTTTTAATATTCCTTCAGCTATCAAGTGTACATTATTCGATAAAATTAAAAACTTAAAATTAAAGAGATTATGTGGAGATCGAAGTTTCAGCTGGTTGAACTGTAGGGTACAGGATGAATGGAGAGACAAGGAGGACACACTGCTGTACAAAGGTGGCACGTTCTTGTCTGTGGTGATAGTTTGGAGCGACGCAAACGCCTGTGACAAGATCAACCTCTGCCTCACAAGACCTCAAACTGAGGCGTCTCAATGAATTTAGGTATCCAAATAGTAAAATAAAGAAATACAAAAGTTGAAAAGAACAAAACGAAAATAAATAAGAGAGTTTACTAGAGATTGTGGTATAAATAAAGAAATAAATTAGTAAGCAGTTTTCCTGGCAAAATGGTGTACATATAACCAATTTTAAAATCTTAGTAATATTAACCTATTCAAGAATGGGATTGTTCTTAAAACGATAACACATAGTGGTAGCAAATTGTATTTTGTTTAGTGAACGGGTATGACATCCATTACATTTTCGGTTGCTCCTTTAGTCAGAGAAATTAAAGAAAAGGTTATTCTCTACAAACAAGGAGTCGGGTCTCCGCAAAAGGAGTACGTCCAAAATTTAGTTATGCCCTACCACACATAGAACTTTTTCGTTGAATATTGTTGTATGCAAGTCGACTAAAATATATAATGAAACCGTCTCAGTGAATTGCCTGAAAAAAGCTACATTCACATTCTAAGATCAAAAAATCTATTTAAATATTGTTCATTGGATACGTTTGGCAATATAAACTACATTGAACCTGTCAAATTATATTCAGTTTTAATGTAGACTTTTGAACATAACGACTGAATTATAAATGTGATAAATGGTGTGAGCAAGCACTGCATGTCTGGATTGGTTAGATTCGATCTCAACTAACACTTGTAATAGTTTAAAAAATACGTTCAGTTTGTATTGTCGGGGGCCTAATTAGGCCGCTAACTTGTAACGAACAACAAAGAGTAATGCTCCGTCATTTTGTATTTCAATAAATCGCATACATTGTCTATTCATTCTACTCCTGGACATTCGTCAATTAGACAATCTTACAAGGCAATCTCGTATGGACTACAATTCATCATGTTCCAAGCGAGCATAAATTTTACACTTTTTAATCGAAACATATTTATTACAAGTTCAAAACAGCTCTCAGAACAGATTGTATCGATGGAAGTAGGCGTGGAGTTCCGATATGGTTTTACGGACGTTAATTATTAAGTCTTGACAGCATAAATGATTTATTACATGCCTAGAATAGTTTTCATTAATGTATGTTAAATTTTTAATAAATTTAACAGACTGAAAAATACAAAATTAATCAATTATAATACAATAATGTATTATTAAGGTTCTATTCCTTTTAAAGAAATATTTAAATTGATTATAATGAGCAAACTCCATTAATGATCTCTCAAAATTTGTCTTTGTATATCTTGAGTTCAATATCGACTATTTTGTTACAGAATTAGCAATAACTGACTAAATCTGAAATGTTTACTTTAGGGCAGGTACAGCATGGGTCCTTTCTAACTACTGTACGTACTAAATGAACTTGCTTACCTCTTTCCGAATCTAGCTGTGGCCACCGCGAACCTCAACAGATTCATAAAGTCCCTTAAGATACTCTTTAACGTAGGTTAAGCAGCTTCAAGCACCTCATATCAAATGCGTTCAAACCTGGAAGACTGTTTCAATAAACGCCTTGATGCCTCAATCTTCTCTAATCTATCGCAAAGACGCGTCATTAATCTGACTTATTATGTTGAAATGTTTGTTCAGGGAACAATCCTCTATTAACGACCTGTGAACATCCTTAGGTCACTCTTATTCAACCTTATCAGTAATAACTGACCATCCCTTAGCATTATCAGACCCTGTCACCAGGCTCTAGCCAGTCTACAATCTACCGCTGCCTTGGTACTTTTTACTAGCCCGTGTCTCCTTAACGCAACCTCTCGTATAATCGGCATCCTTGGTGGTCACTCCTATTAAACCTTATCAGTAATAACTGACCATCCCTTAGCATTATCAGACCCTGTCACCAGGCTCTAGCCAGTCTACAATCTACCGCTGCCTTGGTACTTTTTACTAGCCCGTGTCTCCTTAACGCAACCTCTCGTATAATCGGCATCCTTGGTGGTCACTCCTATTAAACCTTATCAGTAATAACTGACCATCCCTTAGCATTATCAGACCCTGTCACCACGCTCTAGCCAGTCTACAATCTACCGCTGCTTTGGTACTCTTTACTAGCCGATGTCTCCTTAACGCAACCTCTCGTATAATCGGCATCCTTGGTGGTCTCCTCTTATAATAACGTCTATCTTTACCAATACGTCTGCTTAGTTTTTTCCTTCCTACTCTAAAGTGTTGCATAATTCACAGTAGACTCGCCTTTTTCATTCCTACTGACAAGTTGAGAACTTGTTTACACTTATACACAAAGTCTCCACGCCTAGCCGCTCGATTGTCAGAGCAAATCATCATCCCACTAACTCCACTTGTTCTGAGTACATTTAGCCATGCTTACTGTAACATTGAATAGACCTCTGATTGGAGGACTAGTATTTTCCTTCCTCTGGATCTATATATAAACCTTATCTAGTTGCTTCCTTGTTCTCTAGTCAGGACCTAACTCTGATCTCTAGAAGGTATACACTATTTTCCAAACCCGGTCAAAGCTACGTGGAGTCACAAATTAATCCACTCCCTCTATAAACACAAATAATCTCGGACTACAGCGGCTCGTGTTTACCTGCCTTCTGTAATAACTTTTTTTCCCCTGATGTGAATTTGTTAGCCTCAGGAAGTCACATTTATACAACAATATCCAAAAACAAATAAGATTGAAATCGAGTTTTTCATATCGGTGGTTTCGTTGTATGACAATTTTTCCTGAACCAATATTTTCTTTTACATGAGATTTGGCATACTGACATTCAGTTTAGAATTCACAAAAAGATGGATGTAATCGATTGAACGGATTTTTATCAATTTGGTATTTACAGCAGCTCCATGGATTTTTGTTTGTTTTTACAAATAAACCCCGAACCGGCACTTTCGTAGAGATTACAACAATACTATTAGTATTTTTTTGAGCAAAATTTAACGAAAATCGTTATTTAAAATGGCTTATAAGCCATTTTAAGAAAATCGAGATTTTGTCTTTTGGTTTAACGACAACCTCCAAACTTTGAATTATAAAAAATTGGTCCACTCCTTTGACTGTAGCACTCCACAGACAAAAAATCAAAGACAGGCAGATATCAATAAAAAAAAAAATTAAAAAAAAAATCACTTTTTTTGTCTTAGAGCCACCACGGATGTGTCAGATATTTTTGACAAGTCACTTACTTGTAAACTAAAATGTAAAAGAAAGATGGTTTATAAATAAACCCAAATTGATCTGTCCCTTATCATCGTTCGAAGCTACTTAACATAAAATGAGAAGACTGTGTGACAACTTTTATTTCAAAACCAATATTTGATTTTGTTGTATTATCGAAAAGTTATCAACGAACTTAAAAGCGCGCCTAAGAGAACAGGTATTAATTTACTAGATAACCGTGAAGGTTTAAGACTCATGGTTTTATAACACTAACTATAATAAAACTCTATTACCGAAGGAAATGACTTGACAATGTCAGAAGGAAACAAAATAGCCTATGTGGGTTTCGATTGGTATAGAATGCAGGCGCACCTTGGTGGTGGTGAGCCGAAACTGGTGTGGTTTGAATATAAAACAAGTGGGACCACGTGGAATATTTAACAAACAAGTATTACGTCACAGAAATGATCCGACGATGTAAGATTTGTGGTCAAGTAATTTCGGTAACACAATATTTATTAAATATTTCGTTACATTGTTCGTATCACTTTACTGTGTTAGTGATACTTTAAAATGTATATCTAAATAAGTTTATTTAATGTAGTTCACTTATTTGTGACGATTGCGAAAGTTATAAAACAAGGTAAAGCTCAAATAATTGCGTAAAATCTGTAATATCTTGTATATCAAAATATCCATATTATATAATCCAAAATAGTGAATAAATTTTCCACTAATACGTAAAATTTGTTTTACTTTGTCCATTGTGCGTATATATAGTTAGAGAAGTGATTTGATAGGTCAAAAAACAAAAGTTGGGTTTTTGCTGAAATATCCTGTTAGAAGTTCTCTGAGACAAAAAAAAAAAATGCGTGTCATCTGTGCCCACACAATTTTGATCAAAATTGTATGTAGACATATCTCGGAAATTTTTTTTTTTTCTTTCTTGATTTGCAAAGTAGGTAAACTGAATATTACGATATTCTCAAAACTGGCAATAATGATTGGCTAGAATTTAGTCTCTAAGGACCGAAACAAAAACTATATAATTATATATATATATATATATATATATATATATATATATATAAAGTTCACACAGTTCACACCAATGAAGATGATCATACATTGAGAGAGGTGGCTTTACTCTCAAGTACAACCCATTAGTGGTTGGACTAGGTTGTATCCTCCATTCAGCCATGGGAGGAAGCCAAACTGAAAGTTAGGGAGAAAAGAATCATCCTACGATCAAACAAGGCGATCTTTAGAACGCCTACAGTATTGATGAGCTGGAACTTAGGGATGCCCTGTACTACTTAATAATCAAATTAGGAGTGGAGGGTCCAAACTCCAACAAGAGCGATCATTCGGGTCAAACTCTTACTATCCTGGTAAACGACATCTCTCTTAGAGTAATACGTGAAATGGGGTTCCTTATAAGTGCTCATTTCTCAGATTGCAAAATCATTGATCAAGCTGGTGAGGACTTCATGGATGTTTGAGTCACATTAGCGATAGTCCTGGGTCAAGGGCTTTGCAGGGGACTAGGTCCTAGCGTGTAAAATTGCCAATGTTACAAAAATAAAGTGGGCCATTAATAAATGCGGACCATATAAGTCACCAGGAGGGGACTGTACTTTCCGCTCTTGTGCAGAGATGGTCGGACACTTTAATAAAAATACTCTGTTTGTTGACCAGGGCCAGTTTAGTATTTAGTTACGTGCCCAGAGCCTGGAGAAATTCCAAAGTAATGTCCACACCCAAAATGTGTCGTACCAAATATACAGACTCGAAAGCATACAGAACAATCAGCTTGTCATCGTTCTTCCTTAAGATCCTAAAGAGGCTGGTGGAATATCACGGAATGGGATTCCTTTACAATTTTGAATATCGTGGTCCAAAACCAATTTTGAATATCGTGGTTTTAGTCGACCTTATTTTATGAATCTTCGGGAATTGTAGGAAAGAAGTTCGAAACGCCTAAATACAAAAACATATAAATAACAAAACGATTAAAATATGGTTAGTTTCTCCCACCATGTGATTGTTAAGTTTTAGCAAGCATATACTAATTAGCGTTTGACAACATATGCGGGACTAAAAGTTATTTCCAAGGTCAATCGGCCTTGATCTTTGTTACCAGCTGTCTAATTACAAGCCAAAACATAAATGTCACCTTAAAATTTAAAAACAACAAGAACGTTAAAAACGTTTAATGATGATGCTCATTGGTTAAACATATGGCGTCTTGATTATTGAAACGTTGTACATGCCTTTAAATAGTAAGTAACTGGGATACAGTACAACTGGGTAGTCTGAGTGAAGTGATCATATTTCTCTATGTAGTTTTTTATCTTTCTGTAACCTGAATAATAATTTTTAAAAATGGAAACGATAAAAAATTTGACTAAGTAAATCCATTCCAGTGATTTACTTTATCTTTAGTCCTACTGAATCCAACCTACAACTTGTCAAAAAACGAACCTTTATTTCTTCTCAAAAGAGAAATAATTAGTTGTGAAAGTATTTGTTCGATTTTTTTACATATTTTTTATAACCTACAGTTTTAATGACAGTACACACAACATGTCTGATTGCAAATGAATGTTTTTTAAGTTTGTTAAGAAAATGTATAAATTAATTTTTCGTTGAACACCAATTCAATTTAGTCAGGTATTGAGAACAAAAAGCCATCATAAATCCACATTTTATGTTTGAAATATCTTTTATTATAATAGTGTAATAACTTGTATATAGCTTATGAGATTAAAGTCTATACTACAATATTTTTATAAAATGATTGACGACTAACTGAAGGAGTACATTTCGTATGCAGCAGAGAAATATACGGTAGAAGAGAGGAGATCTGTAGAGCCCCACAGGAATCTAAAGTTGGTTCACTTTTATGGAACTTCATGTATAACGGCATTCTTAACATAGAACTTCCGGAAGGTGCATCCATCATAGAATTTGCAGATAATCATTTGATGATTTCCCACATAATCATCTGTCCAGCTGATAACACAGATATATTAGAGATAAGATTTAACGAGATTCTATAGTACGTTCACCGTTGGCTAGAGAGTAAAGATGATGGCGATCGAGAAGATCGAAGTACTATTGGTCAATGATAGAAGCGCTTTCAGAAATCTAAAAAGTCCGCGTGGGCGACGTTGAATTTTGTTGGAAGAACTAAATGACTTACTTGGGAGTGGAACTGAATCATAGAATTAACTTTGGCCCTCATAAATAAAATGATGATGATCGCCCATGAAACTAGAGCCAATCTGTCCAGATTGATGCCGAATATAGGAGGCACCAAACAAGCCAAGAGGTTAATAATGGCGAGTGCGGTCCATTCCAGAATATTGTATACTGCCCCAATCTGAGCCCAGGCGCTGATTAAGACGACACCTGGAAGGAAGTTATCATCGGCATAGATACGCACACCTCTTATAGTATTATTTCGCCACTCAGAACTGTATCTACTAATGCAGTTCTGGTCTTAGCTAGCATACCACCGACTGATCTTCTGGCAGTAGAACGAAAGGCGATAGATGAAGGTTTTAAAGAAAATCTTTGATTGAAAACTGATTAACGGACCAGACGAGATTCCCGTTAAGATGAGAATAAACGCGGAAGTAAGATGTAGGCTTCTAAATAAATAACAGAATCGATTGGAGGACAAGGATACCGATACATGGACCTACGAGGTTATACCCAATAAATGGTTGGGTATGGGGCATGGCAAGGTGAATTATAATCTGACACAGACCATGTCTGATACGGGTGCTTTAAGGCTTATCTGAGGCACTTCATGATATAACAATTAGGCAAACACTGTGTTCGAGCGTTTGAAGTAGAACTCTGGAAGGCAAGCCATGAACACTCGTCTGGGAGTGGTTTTAACCCCCGGTAACATGGTCCCGCAAATGATAGGGTCTGACGAGAACTGGAGAGTAATCGAAGGCTTCAACTTATTGAGGATCAAAAAATTTGTTTCCAAAAGAAATATGAGAGAGATAGAATAGAACATATTCAGCAGATAATAACGTGTAAAGGTGTATGAAATACAATTCGTGTTGTATATATAATGCCTGAAATAAAGAATGGTTGCTGATAGCAGTCGGTATTTCATTCATTTTCTCTCTCCAAAGAAAAAACTAAAATAATAATACTCGTTTTCAATCTAATAACAGAAGTGGGTTTGGTTTTGAAAGGAAACTTGTTGATGAATCGATACGGACTAGATTTCGATTAAGACTGCGTTTCGATTTTAAGTGGGTAGAAATTACAACACACGGGGTAACCTTGAACGCCATATTAACATTAAAATTGGACTATGATGCAATCATAGTGTCAAATAGGCAGATGCCTACATTGTCGACTCTATGTATTTGCATATCAATTCAAATAAGCATTTATATTCTTTTCATTTGATTTGAAAAGAGTATACCCAGTTCATTTATCTCAATTGTATAGTTTCAAACACATTTAATATAAAGACAGCTTAATGAATTATATTTTCTGTAGCGCTTTTTCTTTCAAAAATGTATTGTCTTAAGTCTTTAGTCTAAAAAATTGGTACGGTTAGTCTCTACGAAGAACTCAACCTAAAAATAATAGAAACAACAACAGCATCAAAAAAAATGTATATTTTATACATCACTATCTGTGTTAAACCGTCTGATGGTTAAAAGATTCAGAAAGTTGTTCTGCTCTTCCCGCTGACGTGATTGATAAGTAATTGTATTCCTAAAACATTTACCTAGCATTATGGTAATAACAAGATTTGGGTTTGCAACTTTGGAATTTACCATAAAGATAAAACTTGCTTTCGATCATACTCTCTCTATTAATATATTTTGCTTAAGATTGATCCAATATTTTCGAAATAAAAATAATAATTTTTTATCGCTTGAAATAATTAAGTGTGTATTAAAATTTTTAACCACTTGATTTATTGGTAAGAGTACGAAGTAGCGATAATGATACTCGGGTGAAATGGATAATCGAATTAATCGGTTTCAAATGATTTCAATATTCGTATTATTGTATCTACGCAGGATGTTTTTGCGCATCGGATTCGAACTCAGCTTTACAAATCAGCGAATTACTAACGAATATTATATCGTCTCCTTGTTCCTAGTTAAGAATATTTTGTTCGAATATTTTATTCCGAATCCGAGGATTTTAATAATCGGAACGTTCCGAAGATTTTGATACTCGGATTCACGGAGTATTTTAATTCGAACTGACTCATCACTAGTGCCAAGTAATGTTATTAAATTGATGTCAGCTGGTTGAGATTTTTAATCAATCCATAAGTGATTGTACGTATTTTTGTTCTCTCCATACAATCGGCTAAAATGAAACAGACGACTGTCTGTTGATGAAATTAATTTTTTTAAATCGGTTCTTACGAACCTTTTAAAGTTAGAAAAAATATTTTTTCTATTTGAAGGTAAGAGTTTTGTATTTATTTTTCAAAATGGTACCTTTTTGAGTTTTTCAAAAATATCTCCGTTGTTATAGCTGATAAAAAAATAATAGTTATGAACAAATTTGATAATTATTAAATTACAAAGAAAATGAGATAGTTGAAGTTGATGATAGTAGCGTCAGTAAGTTGTTACATAACCTCGTACACATTTAAAACAATTAACTATAATATGGATATTATGACATATTTTAATAAAACTTATTAGAAAAAGACTCTCCTTATCTAAATTAGAAAAAAATAATCATACTAAATTAAATATACAAGGAGTTTTGAAACTACGTTCAAAAACTTTAGGATATAGAACTTTGGGTAAAGAATAGAAAAAGAGTTCTTATGTACATATTGTCCTAAAATGTTTAGGTTAACATTATATTTTTGGTATACATCAAAATTTAACACATATTAAAATTGGGTGTATAGATATATTTGTGACCTTTTATCACTGCACCAAAAATCAGAACTTGCTTTGCATGTTTTCAAAATTCTCGTTGAATTTTGCGCTCATATAAAAATGTTTAATGTCAATTATAACAAAAACCATTAACTTAAAAAAAAAAAATTAAACAGTGTTCATTTTGAAAACATGCAAAACGAAATCCTGGTTTTTGTTATATTGATAAAAGGTCACATAAAAAATATGTCCAAATTTGGATTCGATCTATTTTATTTCCAAATTTTTTTATTTAATTTTTTGTGTGTAAAAAACGCACTATGGTGAAAAAAACAGTGTTTCCAACTTCAGGGGTTCGTGTCTCAAAATATGTAAAAAAAAAATACCGCTTTTGATGTTTTAAAATGCTTTCCGGTTGTTTGACACTTTTTTTTTTTTTTTTTTTTTTTTTTTACAAAAACGTATCTCATATATAAGTATTTGAAGTACTCTATAATATAAAACAGCACCTTTTGAACTTTTGAAAAGAGTTTGAAGCCTTGTAAAAATAAATGAAAATGTTGTTACTGCTATATTTTATTATAAATTGTAGCATCGTAAAAGTACTTATTTTGCTGTAAGTCGATACAACGTAAGTAACTTCATAATAAATAGGTAAAAAAGCATGGAAATCATCTCAGCATGTCATGTAGCTCGAGGCCTGGCCTGGAATAGGAGGATAACAAAATCGATATTATTTCAAACATAGAGGACAACTTTTTTTCCATTCGTAATTATTTTTATTTGCAAATGGGTGAACAGAATAAACATTAGCCCTATCTATAGGTTAGTTTAGGAAGACACATTCTGTAAAACGTATAATAAAAGATATCTAGTTTCAGTTACGATAATAATTTTTTTTCTTTTAAATTACATTTAAATTATTAAAACAGTTTAAATTTTTATGCGAAATTCCAAGTGAATCAAATGCATTTTAAAAATGTCATCTCTTTTGCTGGGGATGACGATCGTATACATCACGAAGTTCTTCAACGCTCTCACTCGCTCAGTTTCATGAGTAACATGAGACACTTTCTTTGGAAGGTAATTAATCCAACCATCGAGTAAATACTGCTCATCACCTCATCAAGAGCGGTTTCCCTGAGACGGAGAAATTAGAGGTTGAACCCAGAGTCAAAGCTGAATCTATCCCGTAAACCCGTATAGCCTATATATTCAATTCTATACGCATTATTTACAACTTTTAAACAAGTATAGGCATTGATCACTCTGATTCTAAGAATTATTGGAAATATAATATTCATTTAATTAGCTCTCTACATTTCGAAACTTTTTTTTTTGATTCTCACTAAAATTAAAAGGGTTTTCTATGATAATAAAGTTATTTGTAAACGTACGTTTAAAAGTGTAAGTATTTAGGATCTCATAAAGTTCCTAAAGTATGTATTTTCTCAGAAACCGTGTTTAAACGAGAAGCAGGAATAACATTTTGTTTTATATCACTTTACAAATTGGAGAAAATTGCAAAATTATTTGCATATTTGATTTTTGTATATTTCTAGTTGAGGTAAGAATAAGACAAGTTGATGGATGCCGTCATGGTACATACCCAGCGCATTCATAGAATGTAATACAAGCCAAAGTTGGTTTCCTGGACCTTGTAGTAGATCAAGGGGTTTTATCCAGTAGGGCCGTTATTTCATAGTTTTTATGAACTTTGTTATTGTCTATATAACTACTCTTGACGTCGGCTAGGCCTAGCAGGCTTCATATACCATGTGTCCAAAAAGTCCCACCCCCTCTTATTTTTTTTATTAATGGAAGTAGACAGTTTTGCTTTGGGGAAAGTTTAGATAACCAAAGGAGGAGTTTTTTGAAGTATCAAAATTTTCAACCCTTACCCCTTAAATGGGGTAGTTTGGGGGTAAGTCAAGAATTTTAAACAGCAACCCCTATTAAGTGATACCTCATTTTAAAGGCCTTTTAAAAATAAGAATAATGGCGCAAACTAGAGGTCTCTAAGTTCATCCTACCCAACATAGCGACAAATCAAATTGTGAATTTTACGTTAATAATTACACCGGAAATGTTATGAAATGTACAACAAGCTTTTGAGTCCAGAATCTATTTCTGCCAAAAAGTAAATGGTAGCCATTTCAAGAACTAATACGAGCTAAAAAAACAAGGTAAGACTCTTACCATCATTTTACCAACATAGAGCAGTTTGTAATGTAATAAAAACAGCCGGAGTTTGTAGGTTAACATTCACAATTTGATTGGTCGCTATGTTGTGTAGGATAAACTTAGAGACCTCTAGTTTGCGCCAATATTCTTATTTTTAAAAGGCCTTTAAAATGAGGTATCACTCAATAGGGGTTGCTATTTAAAATTCTTGACTTACCCCCAAACTACCCCATTTTGGGGGTAAGGGTTGAAAATTTTGATACTTCAAAAAACTCCTCCTTTGTTTATCTAAACTTTCCCCAAAGCAAATCTGTCTATTTCCATTAATAAAAAAAAAGAGGGGGTGGGACTTTTTGGACACTTGGTATATATATGCATTAAAAGTCTCCACTAGCTACGCTCGTGTTGGTGTTTTCGTAACTATACAAACATCACATTTTCTTAGGAAGCAAATTTGTATCTAATTTAGTGTGTTATAAGTTGAATAACACAAGAAATATTATCAATAGATTTCTCTGAATTTCAATAGGGTTCTATATGAGCACACTACAGTCCACTGTAGATGTTCCTATTTTAATTTTGTGGATCCTATCCTGCTACGTACAGAAGACAAGGATGACGGACGGACGGCGTCGAAAATACATTTTCACTTTCTTGAAGGTCAGTATAAAATAAAACGAAGGTCAACATTTTAAACGATCACCAAACTCGCCCTATACTTTGTGTACTGGGTAAGTAATTACTCTACAATTTCATGAAAGAGCCAATCGTAGGCTATAACTACACATTTTTTGGTGACGGATATAATTGTTCAAGGTCATTTTTGGTTTCTTTAATGTATAAAACGTGGAGAAACATGAAACCATCTACATGCAACTAATATACAAAGAATCCCTTTATTTATTTAGATTTATAAATTAGGGCTTACTGCAATTGACTCTGGCAAAACTCATCAAGAGAGCGGGAAGGAAATGACGTTGCTACAAGAGCTTAACGCATTTTGTTAATATTACTCATTACAGCAATAATTACGCGTTCTGTTAGAGGTAATTTATTTCATACATATTTGTTTTCGCCATTCCGACTACTGATTAATAATTAGATATATTATAAGACTTACCGTCACAATAGTCTATGTTTGTATGTAGTTATATCACTACGGCCGTTTCGGCTATTCAGCCATTTTCAAGTGTTATGCGGGTATTACCGTTGTCTTCGTTTAAAATCACAAATTACGAACACACGACACATAACAAACACATAAGTTCTTTAAACATTTAAAACATGATGTAGTAGGCCCATTGTCACAACGCGTACTGTCAATGTTGGTTTCCTCTGGAAAATGGCTGAATAGCCGAAACGGCCGTAGTGATATAACTACAGACAAACATAGACTATTGTGACGGTAAGTCTTATAATATATCTAATTAGTAATTTATTTATCTGTAGGCCTAAATTTGTAGTCATTATACTTGAATAAAATAGGAGGTAATCCTATCCCCCTCATTACAACTACTCTACTACTATAAATTCTAATTCTTTATTGCTTACAATTCCAATTACAGACAATCTTATTCTAAGCAACTCGAATTCCGCCCGGAGCGTTTGATTTAGTTCTGAGCTACAAGACACCGTATTACAACAAAATGTACTTTATTTTACTTTTTAAAATATTGATTTTTTTATTCGTTCGTACACTCTATTTTGAATTTAAAGGGAAAGAGAGGTTAATTCATAAGTTTTAAGCTGTTAGAAATAAAAACCTTAAACTTCCGAGATGTGTTTGGGTTATCTTCATTTTAAAATGAAGATGTTTTTTTCCCTTATTTTTTGTTGTGCAGGGTGCAACTCAAAAATTTCAAAGAGTTTTAAAAAATGAAATGAAGACACTTCGTCTTTATAGGCAAAAAAAAAAAAAAAAATGACGTAAAGAAAGCTTTGATTCATCGACCTTAACCGAAATGTCGCTAGTAAAACTGCGTATTTTATAATGGTATGGTCACGATTTTATTTGAATTGCACCCTCCCTCACTAAAAATGGGAAAAATTCATCTTTATTTTAAAATGTAGGTTAAATGACCCAAAATATACCCTAAAGGTATCAAAGTTTGATTCTACCATAGTAAGTTGTTTCGGTACCTTTCTGATGTCCTGTATATAGACTGTATTTGCATCAATAGATAAATTCCCAAACCCGAGATCGATATATTTATATAGGATTTTCCCCTTGTTGTTTTAAAGGGGAAAAAACATCACCACCTTATATAAAAAAAGAATAAAATAGCATAAAATAAGACCCCTCTACCACTCGAATACTTAATAGCGCTGGGGACGGAAATAACAAGAGTTGGTCAAGTTTAGTTATTTTATTTATTTCATAATCATTTCACTGTATTACACCTGATTGGATAACATTGAGACTGTTGCAGGTAGGCAGCTTGTCCTCAAATAACACATAATTACAGTACTATAATCAATATTCATTTAAGGGGACATCGTACCCCCTATCTTCGCCATGTTAAATTAGCCAAATTTATGTTCCTTTTTCTCAGACATTACATGAGGTACAGGCTTGCAATTTTCAGTGGTTTTACTTCATACTGTTGTAAAGCTGTGTAACCAAAAGATTTATTATATACTTACATGTTCTTGTATTTTAATTTTTTTGTTTTAATCAATTTTTTTTAAAAATATTTTTGCACGAAAACATTATTTTATTTTTAAGAGCATGTACATAATCCTGGTTAAGTAAGTAGCCTACATATATATAAGGTACAAATTCAGTAAAAATTTGAAGTTAATATCTTTAACGGTTCCTGAGAAAAAGAAACATTTGTTATGAAAAAGTTGTTTTTTCAGGAAACGCATTTAAAGATAAAAGCTGTTTATTGGAGAAATATATAAATGAAAAAATCCACTTACACAAACCTAACCTAACCTAACTTAACTTAACCTAACCTAACCTAGCCAACAAAAGAAACAGACATATTTTCACGAATCCTTGAAAATAATATAAAATATAATCTACTCATCAAAACAACTTGTAAGTATAGAACCCGCTGTTTACCAACAATTGAAATTTGTGTGCAAACTATTTTTAAAATTCATGTTTTGCTAGGTTAGAATTGTCATAGAAACAAAATAAAGATATCGTTGTATTCAGGAAAGTCTAAATTATAATAATCTACAAAAACACAAAAATGTCAAAAAATTCAAAAATAAAGGTACGATGTCCCCTTAACATTACATGACTAAGAATAAAATTACTCACAATAGATCAGATTAGTTCATTAACCGTTTCTACAATTTTTTTAGTTTGTTCAAGAAATAAATATTAAATAACTTTAAAAATATACATACATACAGATGAGCACATTTACCTTACTGGAAGATGAAAGGGAGGGATCTAATCCGAGACTACGTGATAAAGGTACGTATACCCAACTTTATTTTCTTCTGTTTTATTGTTTATATTTTTACATAATCAAACCTTAATAAAGCAAATGTTTTTGGCAGTTGCAGGGATTTCTACAGTTGGACAGCCTTGCAAAGCAGACGCAACTGGTTTGAAGCAGCATTCCTGTCTGAGCGAACCAGACTTATCATGTGCGGTCGTTGCTATAGACACGCTACCTCAGCTCTCAGGTATATTTTGAAAAGTATAGCCAGAAAATCTACATATTTAAGAGTACTATTATCAACAACACTGAATATTTATTTGATTTCTACAGGAAAATAGACAAAATGTCATAATTTAAAGGGAAAAATCCTTTGTGCATATAAATAGTCTAAGGATTTTTTTTAAACCGTAGAGCTGACAGGTGGATTTTTTTGTATAAGGGTCAAAATAGGGTTTATCGCAAGTTTGTTAAACTCACAAAAAATGAAATAAAATATAATTTTGCTACACAAATACTTTATTAGAACAAGACTATGTTTAATGACTTGCCACTGATTTACAAGTGACAAGTTAAGAAGGTTTCCACAAATGTTGTTCAATTCAAGTGAATAGATTTAAAAAATAAATTTTAGAGAACATTAAAGAAAGTGTTTTAAACTTTAAATTAGATTTAATTTAATATCCTACTGTGATATAAATTCACTGGTTAATTAAAATGGAGAATTATCATACCCCTGTTGCAAATGTGAAACACTCGTTAGTTTTCGCTAATGATATGAAAATGTTTTAAATATTTTAAAAATTCAAAAATATAATTTATAGGTTATAGAATTAGCTTTGAGTTTTTTTACTTTTCGTCCAATTAAAGTTTTTGTTGTCATGAAAGTAAGTAAGTATTTTAAACTCTTAGAAATACGTATGCATATTAAAAAAGGATAAATAAATGTACTTAGACTTTAAAGTAAAATAAAAACAAATTAAAGATACTAAAAATCTACATTTGCTCCTTTGTTACACAATATAAAGTTCCAACTCTAAGGTTTTGTAAAATATTAACCTTAACATATATGCATAATTTCTTTTATTAAGGAATTTGCTCTTAACAGGTTATTTTTAATATATTAATAACAAAATAAAAATAGAAACTATTAAACTGACAAAAATAATAGTTCCTCGATTGTGTATGTTACTTTTCATACACTTTATACCAAAACTAATTTGAATTCGTCGTATAAAAACATCAGTGCAAAATCTTCTTTTTTGGATGAAAGATGTTTTTATTTCATTATTTTAGACCATTCTACACATAAAGTTATTTAGTTATTCTTATGCACCTTAGTTTTCAGGTCCACCAAGCTAAACAACGGCTATTGTTTGGCTGAAAAACATTCTAAAAAGTATTTTCCGTAGTTCGAATTTTATAAAAATCAACTTAAACTGATCGAAAACTAACTTAACTATTACTTGTAATTACAGTGACAACAACTAGCACAGAAAACCATTCAGAATTATGTTAACGTAGGTGAAGCGTTCAAGTAAAAATGATGGACGAGGCGAACTGGGTATAGCTTAGTGTATAGCAATAATATATTTTAGCTCGAGAAAGAACATGCAATAAATAAATAATAGAATGACTTAGTTGCTATATCTTTATATCTTCTGAAAATATACCAAAGATATTCATATTCTAACAGTGGGACAGTCAGAATGGTTGGTCTACAGTCTACGTGAAGTTGGGGGTCTTACACATTTTAGATCACTCCAAGGCAAGAGGGTGGATGTGGATTCTAGACTCCTCTCATTAGCTGTTTTAAAAGATTAGAATTTTAGCTTTAAAAGTTAATGCAGCCAAGAAAATTATAAAATAACAAAATCTATATAAATAACAGTTTAAAGATATTTCATTAGGGTGATTTTCCTATAATGTAAAACTAGTATACCATCACGAACTTTAGGTGTTGATTATTTTATAATATTTAAAATGTATTTTACAAATTATTCAAAAATTTGTAGTGTTTTAAAAATCAAACCTATAAATGGGTTTCATAGATTTTGTTAAAATTTGATTAGTAACCCAAACCAATAAGACAAATTATATGTAAATGAATTAGGCAGTGAAATGTTCATGGATTGGGGGGGGGAGCTATCAAACTGGGACTAACTTGTAGGCTACATCTATAATCGCTGTCATAGTTTTCCACAAACATTTCCAATTTGATTATACCTGTCTCGCATATCTTAGGCTTTTTTTGATGAATTGTTTCAATTATTTGCTGTACTTATCATTAAACCTCCTCCACTCACCGCGTCACCACTATTGCCTTACAAACAGTATCTTAGGAGAACTTTTACTGGAGCAATCTGTCACGTTAATGAATAATTTTCGAACGAAGTTTAAGAATGATTTACTTCGTTCTTAGTTACTTAGTTACGAAACCTAGTCTTTTTGGTCTTATTGGTCAATATATTTAATAATATATATAACATTAGGACCAGGGACATCTTGCACACAAGGCTCTCTAGCCACAAGATTACATCAATCGAAGGTTCACCAATATAATTTGAAAGTTACATAAGCGTAATACACAGAAATTAGAACGGTCTTAAAGAGGTTTTCTGACAAACTATTACTTTTTTTAAACAATAGAAAAAGTACTTAAAAGATAAACTTAATGAACAAAATTGTTTTAATTATTTTTGTTCCTCTTGTTTAAAGTTGAAACATCTCGCGAAAAACCTCGAATCCTCTAATAAGTCTCTAACGTCAAGGTCGGAAGAAACGTTGGTCAGGAGAGACCTGATGAAAGAGATGAGATAGGGACTAGATGAAGATCTAGTTAGAATTCCTGGAAATTACCTCACCTGTTCTCATTATAAGTGAGCTCTTGAGGGTAAAATTGTTTGAATTCACTTTATTCGCATTAAAACAATATTTATTTCTAGATAAAGGAAGCATTTACAAGGAATAACGACAAATCAAAAAATCTATTAAAATGTAAAATAATAGTTCTAATTTACTGTATAGTTTCATCAAAAACTCTACTTAATGTCAAAAACAAACACTGTAGCCGACTACTTTATTTTTAAACTTTTTGAACAAATATAATTATAAAGTAACTTATACATAATATAAATTAAGTAAATTTACTAATCTCGTTGTAATCTCATTATGTCAAGGAAAGCAAAGAGACAAGGTAAACGCTATATATATATATTCAAATGTATAAACTTTTAATTAAAGAGACAACAAATCTTTATGAACGTACAATGTAAAAATTATTGGGGATTGTTCGTCTTCCTTAACATTGTGTCACAGCGTTTGGACTTCAAAAATGGCCGAAAGTTTCAAAAATGGCTTCCATTTGATGTAGCTTTGTTGATGGTGTTGGGCACCAGTGGGTTTTAAGCTCGCAGAAGTGCTTATGGGTCCATTTGTCTGTGCGCGTGGCTTGCTATGGCACGGCGGGGGAGATGGGAGTGGTTATCGCTCATTTCCAAAAACATATGGTCCCGCGCGACGCGCCGTACGTAGATTTTATGTAGCTTCAAGAGCATCAAGTCATTAGCAGAGGAAAAATTCACCTCATTGGTGCAAAAAAAGGGAGAACAAGTGCGAGTATGTAAAAACTATTGAAAATAATTACGCTTCAGCTGAGCCGCGGATCGACGACCTCGTGGAATCAATGATTATATCAGTAGGAAACAGCGACAGCAGTGAGGAGGACGATGACGACGATGATTTGAGCAGCATTGAAGAGCTGGATTAAAATGTATGTAGACAATCATTAAATTTAATAAATGTAAATCAACATTTAGTATCACATTTTTTAGATGTTACCTTTGCTAGTACTGATATTTTGAAGGACGTAAAACAATAAAATTTGTTTGTAAACATCATGTTTCTATGTGCACTACAAATCTTGTAAACTGTAATTATGTGTCGCGAAAGGTAGACAAACATAGTTGGGTGAGCGAGCTCTACTTTTACAGAACGGCTAGTAGCGTCAGAGCCGCGCGCACAGACAAATAAATGGTCCCATCAGTAGGTGGTGTCGGGTGGTTACCTCTTTGAAAAAACTCGGCCCTACATTGAACGCCAATTGATGTGGGATATTCCTGGATGTGGTGGTTAGATTTTTGATTGTCTTGAAAAAAATCCTGTCATCTGACTTCTCTTCAGACGTTTCGCCGCTCCTTATTTGTCTTGGGCATCCGTGCAGTTGATATACAGTACCACCAGAGCCGCAGTTCTTATAATCCCCCTGTCATAAAGCGATAAGTCTTTCTTCTTCGTGCACCAGGGTTTCCCCTTTCAATTTCCCTGTCGGTAGGTGAAGGTTGGTCGTCTCTTCCCTTCCTCCCATTCTTTAATGGTGCAGATTGAAAGTAAATTACTAACATGTTGTTCGTTGTATCGTAGTCTCGGTCTTGTTAGTTTTGTTGCTTCTTCCCAGTCAGCTACCGGTATCAGTAGTATCCTGATGTCTACGGTGGTCCCTCTAAGATGAGTGACGAGTGAGTGTTAACGCAGAGTTGTTATCCCCAAAACAACGGAGTACTAGTTCACCCGAATAGTTTCCGTCAAAAAAAACTCGGACGCCGCCAAAACACAACTATTTTCATGTCTTCAGGCGGAGACACAAAATCCGCGCTGTCAAGACTCCAAACCAATCACAGTTCCCTCGCTCTTTACTTGATTCGATTCATATTTTAAACATACATTTGCTTATTGTTCTAGTCGGACAATAGGTCGGAAATTGTATAAATACCGTGCTAAAACACCCACACATCATCACTCATCACAAACCTTCAAGCGATCATCGTAGTTACAAGGACACCACCGATACAGACTGCTGATCGGAAAGAAACAAGAATACGATCAAAACTGAGATTAGGTTACAACTCACAACGTGTTAATAATTGACTTTCAACTTGCACTTTTACAGAATTGGAGGAAGGGAAGAGATGGCCAACCAGCACCTCCCGACAGGGAAATAAAAAGGGGAAACTCTAGTGCACAGAAGACTCAACACTTTCCGATAGGAAAATTGCAAGAGTTTCGGCTCTGGAGGAATATGAACGGGACGGATGCCCAATACAAACAAGGAGCAACGAATAGCCCGACGAGAGGATAGACGACAGGGTCTTTTTCAGGGGCAACAAAAATCTAACCATTACCTCCATGTCCAGGACTAAGCCACATCAAACGTAGTTTTATGACTCTGGTTTCGACAAAAATCACAAACCAAGCGTACTTCCAAGGCCGAGGCAGAAGG
Source organism: Aphrophora alni (assembly GCA_963513935.1). Taxonomy (NCBI): domain Eukaryota; kingdom Metazoa; phylum Arthropoda; class Insecta; order Hemiptera; family Aphrophoridae; genus Aphrophora; species Aphrophora alni. Next base: position 111,622,225 of record OY740769.1, read on the forward strand.
CCTATCATTAGTTTATAGTTGACATTTCGATGTTTTGTAAATATTACACAAATTAACATACATAAAACCAAATATTATAAATACATTTATGTATTTTTATAATGTAGGTCTTCCAACAAAGACATTAACTCTTTACGCAGAAAGCACTCAAAGTTCATTAAGACTTTCTCTGAATTGGTAACGACCTATAACATTCCGGTTAGAGGGAAATTCTATTTTTAACTTTAACTATTTCTTTAAATAGAAAATTATTCATCAGATCATTAAACTTTGAGTGCGTAACCTTTGTAAAAGCGATTATTGACCTTAACAACTCCTAACCTATTATTGACCTAGGATTTCCCAACTGATTAATTATTTCCTTTTTTCTAAATTAAGCCTAGAATTTGTTACATGTTCAAAATATTATTTGAGAGTTATTGGAGAAAAGACTAGTTTTCTCAATATTGGAGAAGAATCAGATGTTAAAGTGGGATTTAGAATTAATAAAGAATAAAATTCGGATATCATTGATCACACAGAAAAGTTTAAATTTAATAAAGAAACAGCTATTTACCACGTCTTGTCTCTACATAACGATAACCATCATTTTTTATTTTCTCACATTAAGTAGTATAAAAGAGTTAAATGATGAGTCAAAAATTGATGTTGATGAATTAGATTAACCCGTTTAGACGCCCTGAGCCTAAAAAGTGGTTTTTGGTAATTCTGTCGTTGTCAGTGCAGCACTTTATAGTCCAACGAAATGGACTTATGTTAAACAAATTGTGGGTATATTTGGCCACATCTCAAGGTCATTTTTTAATTCTAAAATTTTAAAGTAATAATCATAAGACCAAAAATTTAAAAAAATCGAATTTTTTAATACTAACTCTAAAACGATTTTGATCAAATTTTGTGAAATCTGAAGATTTAAAACCCAAACCAATGTATCAAACATTAAGAAAGAGTTTGTAATTTTAGAAAATTACAATTAATTATAATTTTGTAATTAATGAAACAAAGAAATTTCAGTTTGTAATTTGGAAAATACAGATTTGAACATTGATTGTCACCCCTTTTCATTCTACAGAACCGGTGGGAGTTATACCATTATGTTCGACTCCTAAATCCTACATTTTAGTCAAATTGTACCGTTAAAATCGGTTTGGACAAAATAAAAAATTTGTTCGTATGACAACTTCCCAACACGTTTTGCCTTTGTGAGAAGTTTTCTGCACAGTTTTTATAAATATTTATTAAAATTACAATTCCCATATCTCTAGAATAAAAAAAAGTTCTTCCTAATACTGATTTAAATTCAAAAAACCTTAATTTACTTCAAAAAGCAACTATTTATTTAAAAAAATTGCTAAAACCAAACGTTCGATTTTTTCGCCAAACATCTCAAGCCATTCTAAAAACAATTTTTCTATCACATTTGAGAAAATGAATAAAAATGTACGACTGATGGAGTTTACATGTTTTGATGAGTCGCACCCATACTTACACAGTTTATTTGCACATAAACCATGAATCCTTGATGTCACTACGTATAAAATACACCTCTCTGTCTGTCTACCTGTTTGTAAGCTCTCGAGAGCAGCTGGTACAATTTTCATGCAGTTTTTAGTTCCTAGTGAGTACGTTATCTGGTCAGGTTTTGATTGGTTCCCAAGTTATAACGATATTTGTCTGAAAGAGTAATACAAAACTAGAATTTTCAACATATTTTACACATTTTCTGAAAATGTTCAATGACAACTTAAATTTGGAACTGAAATTTCTTTAAAATCGCCGTAGTAGTTCTCGAGTTATAATTATTTTAGTTGCTGAAAAATAGTAAATTTTCATTACATTTTCAAGGACAACATATGTTTTGTCAGTGAGTGATTTGGTTAGGGCCTATATAATTTAAACGACATTTTTTAAAACGGTGTTGTAGTTTCCAAGTTTTAAAAATGGTTTGCCAGATGTTTATAGGATACTCCCCCCCCCCCCGTATAGTTTTGTGATAACACACATTTCATCAATATCAGTGTTGGTTTATAATTAAAACGTTTTAAAAAATGTTTTAAAATATTAAAATCGCCTCACAAGTTTGATTAAAACTAATCGGAAAATAAACTTTTCTCCTTGGTAAAAAAGATACTTGATAATTTGGAGCAGTAGTTCCTAATTGTAACATTTTTTAGCAAATTATTAACAGAAAATTTATATTCTCTAGTATATTTTTGACACTTTTTCTACAACACACATTTTATAAATCACAGAGTAGGTACATAATTAAAACCTTTTTAGAATTGATTGCGGATAGATTCTGGCTTTTATATGTGATGATTGCCAGGAGATTGTAACGTGGGAATAAGATCCCTAATTATTGAAAAAAGGGATAGATTCTGGCTTTTATATATGGTGATTGCCAGGAGATTGTAACGTGGGAATAAGATCCCTAATTATTGAAAAAAGGGATAGATTCTGGCTTTTATATATGGTGATTGCCAGGAGATTGTAACGTGGGAATAAGATCCCTAATTATTGAAAAAAGGGATAGATTCTGGCTTTTATATATGGTGATTGCCAGGAGATTGTAACGTAGGAATAAGATCCCTAATTATTAAAAAATGGGATAGATTCTGGCTTTTATATATGGTGATTGCCAGGAGATTGTAACGTGGGAATAAGATCCCTAATTATTGAAAAAAGGGATAGATTCTGGCTTTTATATATGGTGATTGCCAGGAGATTGTAACGTGGGAATAAGATCCCTAATTATTAAAAAAGGGGATAGATTCTGCCTATAATAGATTGTGATTGCAACTTGGGAATAAGATCCCTAATTATTAAAAAATAGGATAGATTCTGGCTTTTATATATGGTGATTGCCAGGAGATTGTAACGTGAGAATAAGATCCCTAATTATTAAAAAGGGATAGATTCTGGCTTTTATATATGGTGATTGCCAGGAGATTGTAACGTGAGAATAAGATCCCTAATTATTAAAAAGGGAATAGATTCTGGCTTTTATATATGGTGATTGCCAGGAGATTGTAACGTGGGAATAAGATCCCTAATTATTGAAAAAAGGGATAGATTCTGGCTTTTATATATGGTGATTGCCAGGAGATTGTAACGTAGGAATAAGATCCATAATTATAAAAAAAGGGATAGATTCTGCCTATAATATATTGTGATTGCAACTTGGGAATAAGATCCCTAATTATTAAAAAGGGATAGATTCTGGCTTTTATATATGGTGATTGCCAGGAGATTGTAACGTGAGAATAAGATCCCTAATTATTAAAAAGCGGTTAGATTCTGGCTTTTATATTTGGTGATTGCCAGGAGATTGTAACCTGGGAATAAGATCCCCAATTATTATAAAGAGGGATGGAGGAATATCAATTATAGTGCAATCCACCTTCTCAGGGGCTCACATATAGTGGTAATCTCGGAGTGTCCTAGCTGAAACTAAACCTTTCTTCATCTAGTTTTAGTTTAGATCCCTGTATCTAATTTTCTTTATTAGGTCTCTTTTGACCAACTCTAGTTTTCTTCCAACGCTGTCTCTATTAGAGTATTTAAAGCCTAAGGGAAATTTTAACCTCTTTGCTTCTTTTTTTTAAGGCGATAATGACAGCGAAGATTTTCGCCTTCAAACAAGGGACACAATATAGAGAAATCACTCGTCTGAGTTATGTATACAAGGTATTTTAAATTGTCCTGATCAACAGACTAATTCCAGAGATATACACAAGAAGCACTATAGATAAAATATATGTTATGCAATAATCTTTAGATTTATAAATTGTTATTATATTTGTAACACGGTTCAACACATGCTCTCCATCGACTACAAACTATCAGCTCAACAGAATGAGGCTACAGAATGCTTTAGAAAAACTAGAAATTCCTAATAAAATTACATGACTAGTGAAAATGATATTAAAAGATACCAAAGGAAAAGTAACAATAAGGAGAAAAATTAGAAAATTTTGAAATCGCGTCTGGAGTAAAGCAAGGGGACCCCTTGTCTTAACGCTGTTTAATCTGGTATTACACTTTGGAAAAGATGGACTTAAAAGAACATATAATTTTAGAATGTAACAACTGGGAGCAATGCAGATTAACGTAGCCTACGTATGGATGCAAGAAATTTGAACACACTGAAACAAACATACAGAAAACTGGAGGGAAAACAAAATATGTGTAGGCGTCCACAGTAAAGAAAAGATGGAAAGTGGAAGATATAGAAGTGGGTTATTATAAATATCAAGGAGTACCACAATTTGATTACCTAGGTTCCCGCTAACCAGTGAAATTGTGAATTCGCAATATAATTATCAGCTGTAACAAAACCTAATATGCTCAGGAAGTTGCTCAGGTCTAAGCTACTGAGTAGAAACACAAAATTATGAACTCCAATATAGTCATTCGATCTGTTGTCAGATATGCAACAAAAACTTGGTCACTCCTAAACAAATGACATTAATTCACTGAAAATGTTAAAAAGGAAGCTATAAAAAGAATTTCCGAACCGGTTATAATGGATGTAGCCGTGGTAAATAAGGACAAATAAAGAAGATCTATGTAAATGTGAAAATATGTTGAGGTTTATTAAATCTACGTAAATTCTAAAAAACGAAAATACAATAATAAATTTGTAAATAAAGTAAAAAATAGCATTTTAATAGAACGGATATTTTTTCGCTTTGGCAAATATTAATCTGTATTATAAATTGTCTTATGTTGTAAACTTTAATTAGGATATGTTCTTATATTAGATTAAGGATTAGAAATATTATTATAAATTTTAATTTTTGTTCTTTTTTGGATTAAACTTGTCCAGCTTTCGTTTGGTTGTAATTTATCTTTGTTTATTTTTGTCAAACAATTGTTATGTTTAGTTTGTATTAATTTTGTTTAGCACATTACAGTTAGTCACGAATTATTTATGCAAATCCAGTCACGTAGCTTCTGATAATTAGTGTTAAGTTTAGATAAGCAGGCCATCAGTACTACTGGTTTCTAGGGCTGATCTGTTCCTAGAAAATATTTTGTACTTAAGGGAGGTATAAACAATTATTAATTTAATTTATTCCCCTTTTCAATTAGTTATTTGCTTGGGTTAGGTTTATCATATGAGAGACAATACGTTGCCAAAAAATAATATTTAATGTAGGAAGAGATGGGTAAAGAAGAAAATGGCTGCAGGATGTGGAGGAAGACCCGAGGAAAAGAGGGTCGTGAATTGGAGGCTATTGTCTGTTGACCGCATCATCATGGACTGTAACCCCGCAGGGTGGGGAAGGGGAGGTGTAAGAACGGCAGTTGTACAAAGTAAGCTATCACAAAGCTCATGTAAGTCCTTAGCAATAACTATCAATAATACGTTTAAAACTATAGCTATTTTAAATTGTATAACCTTTTTATCAATCAATTTAAAAACTAGATAAACTTGACTGGATACAACAAACTAACACAACTACTAGAGCTATTATTGGTGATATTTTCAAATTACAGGTTAATAAATGATCTATAGCGGTTATTGGTGATATTTTCAAATTACAGGTTAATAAATGATCTATAGCGGTTATTGGTGATATTTTCAAATTACAGGTTAATAAATGATCTATAGCGGTTATTGGTGATATTTTCAAATTACAGGTTAATAAATGATCTATAGCGGTTATTGGTGATATTTTCAAATTACAGGTTAATAAATGATCTATAGCGGTTATTGGTGATATTTTCAAATTACAGGTTAATAAATGATCTATAGCGGTTATTGGTGATATTTTCAAATTACAGGTTAATAAATGATCTATAGCGGTTATTGGTGATATTTTCAAATTACAGGTTAATAAATGATCTATAGCGGTTATTGGTGATATTTTCAAATTACAGGTTAATAAATGATCTATAGCGGTTATTGGTGATATTTTCAAATTACAGGTTAATAAATGATCTATAGCGGTTATTGGTGATATTTTCAAATTGCAGGTTAATAAATGATCTATAGCGGGATACTGTACTACGTACAGGTAAAAATTATCCTCAAAAACATGTTTATGAAATTTTAAAATTGGCCGCCACTTAAAATTTACCAATTTGTTTAGGTTAACGAACTTGTACAATGGTTTTAAATCAAAAATATACTAAATTTGATTCTAATATACATAAAGTAAGCCAAAAATGGTGTGAAATTCCTCCAATTTGTAGGATCGCCAAATATTTCATGGTCTTGAGTGACAGTTTTCTGTATTCACTAATATTCATAGTCCGATGACAAACTGTCGACCTTGTTTCTAAAAATCTACGTAAGACCTTGTCTTGTAATATGTAAAATAATTTTAAAATTAAACTGAAGAACACTTGAGTAACCATTATTGTCAATGTGGGTGTGTAGGCGTCGTTAAACAGTAGGCTAGGTTGGGTGGCCTCACCCAATATGGACAACTCCTATTTCTGGACATTCTGTAACATAAGGGCTTTGCGAATAAAATCTAGACTCTATGGACCTAAACAAAAAGTATTGGTCGCTTTCTCCCCAACAATGAACGTTCCGGAGTTGTTTGATTAAACAAAAAATCGCGTATTTAGAAAATCTAATTTCTCAAAAACGATTCTACCAATTTCAATAAGAGTTTTGAGAAATGGAAAGATTAATAACGCAAACACCGTTTTGAACAAATTTCAAGTAAAAAATAAATAAATAACGGTTTAAGAATAATTGGAAATAGAGGAATGAGTTTTGACATAAGGGAAGCAAGGCATATTTAAATACTTCTTAAAATTAATTTAACAAATGGTTTATAAAGAGGATTCCTTCTATACCTTTCATAACAAATAGGTGGGGTAAATAACTTGTGTTGAATATTTCTTGTGTAGTTCAACTACGTTTGCAAAAAACCTATCCAGGAGCTTAATTAAACATTAATATTTAGATCTAAAAAGAATTCACTTCGAAAATGACGATTGTTACCTTAATTTTATTTACGACCAAGGTTACACGTGACAGTCCTTACTGTATTGGGTGAAAGCAAAATCCCTAAAATAAAACAGTAGGCTACATAGTTACAGAATTTTAATTTTATTAATTTGTTTGTTAATTTAAATTGTTAATTTTATTGCTACCTTCTACATCGCAGTTTTAATATATATTCTTTGGCTTGTCTAACAAGCACAGATGGTAATGTAATGGCATACAGTAGTTAATAGATAGTATTGCTCAGTTTTCACTGTAAAACAAAGGTCATGTCTCTAGCTGTTATACACTTTATAACGGGAATAGCAGACTCGTTGACACTGATACTTAGTTCTGCTCCGTGTTGTTGGGATACATTTCTTGTAATCTATTCCTTATTGTATTCCATAGTGTGATCAAGTTCACAAACACATAACAGATGAAGTGTACTGGATTAACAGTGCTGGTATTTCCTTCTATAGCATGATTATTTCTTAGTTTCATGATTATTGAAAATACAAAAGTTCTCATTAGATCGAAAATGTTAAGAAAAGAATAAACAAATTCACGGTTTTTAATGTCTATACAAGAGTTAATGGAATGGTGGCACGAAAAAAGCGTACAGCGAAAAATGCGTACAGCGAAATATGCGTACAAGGGGAAACAGTGGTATTTGACGAGGGTATAGGGTAAATATGATAAGCGAAAAATGCGTACAAACCACCACCCCGGCCATCCACCCCTAAATTAGGTTAGGTTAGGTTAGGTTAGGTTAGGTTAGTAAAAATAACTAAAAAGTAAAAAAATAAAAAATGTACCTGGGTCGTACATCCATACCAGTTATTTTCCAGTTTTTTGTCCATACTGTAAAATTTGCATTTTTGCACTTACAAGGTTTTCACTCTAAGCCATCGATATATAGTTCAATGGTTTTAAAAGATCCATTTACCCTAAATGTTGTACGCATTTTTCGCCTGTCTAAATGTTTTGACGTCATAGCTTACCCTCCTCAACTGTCAAAACTTGATCCTGTACGCTTTTTTCGTATATTCAATGGAATAATACTCCAAGGCCCAATAATAGTCCTGAAAGTCCTAGACTGTTAAACGGCTTTTCAATCGGGTAATTTGTATGATTACTATATCGAATTTCCTTCACTGTTGTTCTATTCTTAACTACAGTTTGCTACCGACAACACCATAAATTTTTGAGCTCCCACGTGAATTGACCCGAAATCTCTCACTCGTGAAACGGAGGAGTGACCATTTACGCGAGGGCTTTACTGGATTCGTAAAAGCAATTAACTTAATCTATTTTCATTTCCCCCAGCCATAAATTTCAATAATCCGTGTCATTCATATTTGTAAAATATGAATGGCTCTAGACTATGCTTTAGTCTCCATTCACCAAAAGTCAATTCACACTGGCACAAATACAAATATTAGACATGAAGTTGGGCGAGGTAGAGGACTAAAGGTATGGAGGGAGGGAACAAGCTGACGACTCACTATTCATCCTAAAACTGTGGAACAAATTGATAAATTTGACGAACAAGTTCCCAGAAAAATCGATACATCGTCCTTCACCGCTTCTTAGGTACAGTATCCTCAAGGTAGGAATGTGTCTGGGGTGGAGAGGAAAAGAGGGGCCCCCACACTTCGTTTGTTGCTTTTGCTTTCAGCGGTACAACCCCAATAATAAAATATAGACCTCAAATGCTTCTGTGTAAACGCCTATCCTACTTCCGTTTCTTTTATCGGTGTAAATAAGAATAAAACGTTTACAAAATTAAACTTTTAAGAATTAATTGTACTTAAACTTTAAGAATTAAATGTAGCTAAACAGTAATTTGTGTACCTAGTTTTCTTGGAATGGGTTGTACCGTCAAGTCAGGTTAGGGAAGCAAGTAGAAGGGACGACACGCCCATTACACCAGACCACTCCTAGTCAGTCTGAGGGTACTGTATCATGGTTATCCATCCCTGGCAAAAACCAAAAATGGAAACCTGTTGTTGGTCCCACGACATAAGGTCATTACTTGGAATGAGAAGGAAGACAGGTGCACTAAAACAGGAGCTGGATGTTTCTTCATCGCCCCCAGAACTCGAGTGGGGAGTATCACATACTTTGGGACATAGATGTGTCTCCCATTGTGTCTTGAAGAAACATTATAAGGTTTGGGTGAGAACTGTAGATAAAGTACAGTTTATAAGGGGATCTCTCAAAACTTAAAAGAGGAAGCCATAAGTTGAACACGTCAGACATACAGAAACTAATTGGTACATTAACTGGTCACTGGACATTCCTTAGCGATCTGCAGTGGATGTAGAAAACATGACTTTCTATGTAGGAAATGTGGTGAAGCTGAAGAGATAGCTCATCACAGCTTTGTGCAGGAAACGGATTGTGTCTTTAGGTGCTTCGTGGACTGAAGAACAGGACATCATCCGAAGTGTTAGATTGAAGTGTAAAGTCACGTGAATGAAGGTGCACAATAAGCTGAAAAGCAAAATCAGAACCGGAATTCTGGACCTCCTTGCAATATACATATAGCATATAAAATAAATTTAAAAAATTGTTATCCAACATGAAATTATTGTTATATAGAAAAAAACACGTTTGGTTTTCATCAATCAAGATTATTATAATGGCCAATGTTTTTGGTTTATATATATTATCACTAAGAAAGTGTTGTTGAAGAATCTTGAGTCACAGTTGTCTTGTATTTCAACTTGCCATCACTTGAATAGCTTCATGTTTAATATTTGTATATGTATCATGCATTTTTGTGGATTTACGCCGTCTGTACACATCGATTGTGAAACAGAATACATGATCCCGTCTGGAACTCTATTCTATTTGACTCTTCTAATGAATTCCTGAAAGAACAGACTCATACGAGAGTGGACTGTTTCAACCAAAGACACTTACTTCTCGTCTATGGATATCGGCTCCATCATCATGACCATATCTGAGTTTGTAAAATTACACGGTACTTGTTTTGTCACGGTCAAGAACAAGTGGCCTCCGGACAATCAGAAAACATGACTTTGATCAATACTTAAGTGTACGTCTTCTTGTAACGGTCTGGCGGATTTCCTCTACGATTCTTTGAGTCATTCACTAGAAGAATCTGTGAATTAACTTTCTATTTACAATTTTTTTAACGACTTTTTCAAGTTGATTTTGATTTAAAATAGTTTTCCTATAATTCTAAGAAGCTAAATCCGTAGTTCAATAATATTATACATTTTGTAACAAAATTAATTTAATAATATTATGGTTGTTAATGTTGGTTTATTGGTCACTCTTTGTTAGATGTATACCAAAATGCAAACACTAGTATTACCGCTTTTACAAAGTTCTTAGATATTTAACGTTTAGAAAAAAAACTAGATAACGTTTAGCTTCAGAGTTATCTAAGGCCAAAATATAAAAACATTGGAAGTTGTCCACATCTTTACAGTCCTAACGGCCTAGTCGATGTTACTAATTTCTATCTAATTGTGAAGATCGAAGTCTTATTTTTTGTTTTTACTTCCCCTTTCAAATTTTCAAGCGTTCTCTTTATATCTACTTTTCTCCCATAAGAAACCACAAATATAGAAATAAACAAACAAAATTGAGAAATAACAAATAAATAAATAAAAATAATCCACTCCCCCTTATTTTAATTTAACCCTACATTTCCCCAATATTGCGATTCTGAACAAATACTAACTTTTTCATTTTTCTTTTAATTTCGAATAGAAAAGGCCGAATTGGCAAAAAAATGACCTCACACTCCAATTGCAACTCAATTATCGCCTCTTCATATCTTGTAGTTGTTATCTCTAAATTAAAAAAAAAAATCAGAAAATCCAAACTTTAAATCTGAAAGACTAATTTCAATAATTTTATCTTTTATCACTTTTTAGTAAAACTTTTAAGACCTTCTGAACTTAACCTATTTAATTATTTATTGACTACACCCATCGGAGTTAGCACATATGGATACCGCGTTAATCTGTAAACTTTATCCCTGTAAATCTTCCGAGTGTCTAGTTATTTTGCGTATATTATTCCCAATGATCACATTATGTATATTTTGAAAATTGGATATAAATAACAAGATTAACAACTCCACCTATACAACATACAACTTGTCATTATAGGCGTGATTGTGTAGATGTACTGCAGTTATTTATATTATACATGGATTTATGTCGTTGACTAGAACATAAAATTTTACGACAATCACATACATGGAGGACAGACATATAAATTAGAATTTTATGAGTTTAATGCAAAATCGACTATTAATAAATAGTTTCGGTTTCATACACCACTACTCTAAACACGAAACATATTGTTTAATTTGCTAAACTGTAGCTAACAAATATGTTTAACAAAATAAACAGTTTCATAAAAATAATTAAAATCGTAGAAAAGCTTGTAGGCTATAAATGTTAAAATCAAAACAAACATGATTTAAATTGTTCATTATTTTGTATACTGAAACTATAGCAATTATAAAAAACAAAACATTTCAATTTAATAATATAATTGGAAGTTCATCTTTAGGGAACATTAATAATACTTTACCTTGTAAGTTTACCCTTTATCATATCTTTATATTAAATCCAACCAAGAATTCAACTGGAATACGGAATACGACTAATTAACTCTAGTCTACGTCAGATTCTGAAATAACACTAGCTCACCAAAGTAATATACAAAGCAATATACTGTAGGCCTATTATTTTTATAGGACTAGGAAAGGTCTACGAATTTTATATTGATTGTTACGAATGGATGTTGAATGGATGTAGAAAAGGGTTTAAACATTTCTTGAGGATTGTAGGATGCATGTTTTGGGGTCATAGGGCATTATCAACGGCTTAGGTAAGGTCATGGGCGTCATCACCAGTTCAATATTGGGGGGGGGGTATATGCCGGGGGTCTGGTGGTATGGAAATTTTTTAAAATTAAACTTCTCAAACATCCTTTTTATGCATTTATTTTAATATTTTGTCAGCAAATGAAGTACACTAAAACAATAAATCTAATTATTATAACTTTTTTAAGCTGAGCGGAGAAACAAACCTTCTGCGCAATGAGTCAGATCAGATTCAAGACGAGACGACGATACTCCACACCGACAAACTAACTACCAACATACTGGGCTTTATTGCATACAACTATTCAAAATTAATAAATTCTATTTGCGTTTGTAACAGAAATGTAATGTAAAAACCCTAGTAAAGAAAAAGCCCGATGTTTACCTTTTAAGGTTTTAAGTAAATCATTCGTTTTTAGCAAAAATATTTTTACATCTCAAACATTGGGGGGGGGGACGCGTCCCCCCCGGCGATGACGCCCATGAGTAAGGTCATGGAATAGGTCGTGTTAAAATAACTTCTGGAGTATCAGGATCAGTTGTACGTTTTCTGATATGAGTAAATTTAAACAAGCTGGATGTTACAAAAGAAGGATTGAGTTAATTCAGCTATAGCGGGCATCTTCAGTCTTTAGCTAAATAAAGTAAGGACTGTTTGAAATACAGAAAAGTATTTTATATTATTACAATTTTGTTTTATTTGAGTTTGATACCAATCACCATAAAGGAGGAGCAGAGTTTCGAAGTTCTGAACTTAGTATCGTGCCCACGCTAAGTATACGTGTAGATTTCATAAAATGAAGTGCGTCATCGAACTGAGATATGAGGCTAAGCAGGAAAATCAGGCCCACACACACAAGGGACCTGAATACTAAACCAGCTGTTTTGAGACTACAAAAAATATCGTTTTTAGCAAATATTAAGCTGGGAGTTAAGTCTTAATTATAACTTAATGACTCGTAACAAAATCGCAATTCACGCCAACTGTCGAACTTGGGGAGTTGTTTCCACGTATCGGAATATTTACAAAGACATTAAATAATTATCTACAATAACTAATTAATAAATAAAATACTGGACGATCTTAGGAGTGGCTAAGTTGTTGTTTGCCTGCTACTTCTCTACTACAACCGCCACTGAGTTCTCACTTCCCTAAGATCCTGCAATTTTACAATTCAAATACAATACTAAAATTTTAGTTCAGGTGCTTGCCGAGTATTGTGCTCCCAAATGTGCTAGCCTCAAAGTATGATATAATGCAAAAGCTGTTGTAATCATATTTGACATTAAACCACTAAATAATCCACGAAGTGCTATGATCGCGGTAGGAATAAATCAATTATCAATAATAACTCTAGCACAATAGAAACATGAGTCAATGCATGCAGTGCTATGAATTCAGTATGTGTGATTAGCTTTTATGATCACCTTAGCATGAAACAATGTATGCTGTAAGAGGTGATACGGTAGCAACAGGAATGAAGTATCCTATAATCATAGCAGGCAGGAAAAATGCAAGATGTAATTATGGAAGTAAGAATAAACAATGCAGAATTTGCAATGATCCTAGCAGGAATAAAATAATTCATGAATTATGATAGCAGTTAGTACGAAACAATTCATAAATCGATATGGCCGCAGCACGACAGAGCAATTCAATGAGTAATATGACCGCATCAGAGAGTATCGAATTCATTTCTGCAATGATCGTGCTTAATCTCAAATAATGCATTAGTTATTAAGCATCGCGAAGCATACCTTAGGAATGCACCTGCTGCTACTGTCACAGCTTGGATGAGAAAACAAATTGTGTAAGGTTATGAACATTGTAGACATAAAGTAATGAATTAGATGCGAAAACGAGTTTGATCGTGCAAAATATAGGTGCATGAGTGTAAAAATCACGAAACAGGGTATCATCTTCTATGATCATAGTGATCATGAAACAAGCAAAAGCTGCTATGATCGCTACAGACATAAAATAATGGATAGTTCCCGCAAAACATGTATCTTTTACTATTACAGTAGGAGCCATAAAACAATATATGGCTGCTCCGATTATGGCAAGAATGAAAAGTAGTTTAGGTGGTATGACCGGAGCAGTTATGAAACACTGCATGTTTGAGATGATCACAGCCGGTACTGAAACAAATACAGCAGGTGCTGAACCCGCAGAAGGTATGAAGCAAAGCATTAGCTATTATGACAACAGAAATAGAATACACGAGGTTCAATACAACAGGTAAGAAAAATGAGTTTCCTGTTAAATTCACAGTAGCAGGCACTAGTAACGATGTATGAACTGCTACGATCGTAGGAAACACAACAATATCAAGTTCCTACAATTGTAGCAAATATACAGAAATGTATCAGTTGCTACGATCCTCATTGAATGGAAAATGGTCGAGGTAGAATGATCGCAGCATGTGTGAAACACTACATGGGGTGATGAAATCACAGGTGGTTTTTAAATAAACCATGAAATGGAATGTTCGCAGATGGTAAAACATAGCTGCTATGATTTCACCACGCCATCGTGTCAACTGCTATGATTCTAATCATATGAAACACCACTGCACAATCTGATATGGTCACAACCGACATTAAACAATGCATGAAGTGCTGTAATCATAGCAAGTTTTAAAGAAATTAATTAAATCTGGAGTCGTAAGCAATTATACAATTTTCTATGATCGCACAAACCCATGGAACAAAACATAGAATGCTTCGACGCTTAATAAAAATGAAATAATGTATACGCGGAAATAAAACTATACAAAAAGTGATAACGTTCCAGTAGACATAACACCAATCGTGAGCTGTTACGATTTCAGTAGGTATAAACACTACATGAACTGCTAAATTGCAGCAGGTATGAAATAATGTATGAGCTGTTATGATCTCAGCAGACACGAACTTGCATGTCGAAACAAGTTGCTTCGACATCAAAAGAAATGAAACTTTGTGTCGGTTATAAAATCACAGTCGCTATGAAACCAAGAGTGAGTTGATATGATGGTAGCAAGCATGGACCTATAAGCTATATAGACTGTAACTATCATGAAAAATTATATAAACTAGTATAATCGCAGCAGGCATGAAACCAGGGATGATCAGTTACCATGATAGGTGACACGGAATAATGTATGAGATGTTTTGATCATAGACTGTATAACAGAATGCACGAAATGTTATACGAGATGACATCGCAGCAGGCATCAAATCTGTAATAATCGCAAAACAAGCCGGAAACAAGACGGTGAGAGGTATGATTGAAGCAAATAATACATGAGCTAATAAATATGATCACAAGCGGAATTGGAACAAGACACGAGGTTCTGCGATTGCAGCAGCTATGAAACAAAAGAATGATAGCGGGATAGCTTTAAGCAATGCATCAGTAGCTTTGATCGCAGTAAGGATAAAACAATACGAGTTGATAACAATCGTTGAAGGCGTAAAACAATGTTATGATAATAGTTTGTGATTTAATGCACGAGATATTATGATTGCTGCCGGTATGAAATGATATAATCGGATTAATAAGTAAAGATTTCGTAGGAGTGAAACTATGCAAGAGGTTAGTTTGTTATAAAGGGGTTCGAGGTTACTCAGCCTCCTGTTGCTGCGTCCCAAATGGATCTTTTGTGACGGTAAGGTAAGAGGTACTATGTCGCAGTAGGATGTCAAATTATGCAACAGTTTTATGGATTGCATTAGAAGTGAAACAATTGCAAAAGGTAAAAGGTGCTATATTGCAATAGGAAGTAAAACTATGCAAGAGCTGTTGTAGATTCCATTAAGAAAAGAAATAATGTAAAAGGTAAAAGGTGTTAGATCGTAGTACAGTAGTAAGAGGTAAATCTATGCAAGAGCTGCTGTAGATTGCATTAGAACTGAAACAATGCAAGAGGTGCTAATCACAGTAGAAAGTGAAACAATGCCAGAGCTCCTATAGATTATAGTAGAAATGACAAAAACGGTTGAGGTTATATGATTGCAGCAAGTATGAAATTCTACACAAGCAGACATAATCGTACCATTGTTTGTATTAAACCGAGCTAATCTGATTGGAACAGGGATGAAATAAATGGTTGAATTGGTATGAGTAACATGCAAAAGGATGAACTGTTAACCACAACAAGCATGACAAGTCCTTGAGGTGCTACGATCAGCTCCTCAGAGAAATTAAACAATACTTGAGATTCTATTGACCACAGCGAAGAGAAAGCAATGGTTGTCCTACTAAAATTGGCAGAATGCATGAATTACTGATATCACGGCACACATGTAACAATACACACGTTGGTATAATCGTAGCAAACATAAAGCAATGCATCAACTGCTATGGTCGCAGATGGAATGACAAACATGGTTGAGCTGAGTTTGCCATGTATAATTGAATTCCTACGATTGCATCAGACACGTGGGGGCTCTGTTTCATACGATTCCATGCGCAGAAATCATTCAAATGAAGAGATATTTACCTTATTCTAGTACTATTCAGCTTCCGATGTTAAGCTTAATTACATTAGATGAAATTTTGAAACCAAACGGAGAGACGATTAGAGAGACCTTGACTACGATCAAACCTAGAATCACATCCTTGGAAAATGTCATTCCTTAATGGGAAAGAGGAAAAAATATAAGAAAATAATTTCTACATTAACGTTGTAGAGGTTAAAATTTAAAAAAAAAATCGATATTTATTTCAAGAAAACCAATCGTTTTACTTATCCTTGCGAGACTTCAACAAAATTTCCGTATATTATCTGGTTTCGACTGTGTGTATTTGCATATTAAAGAAATTTTAAAGGAACTCTTATATTTTAACGAATCAGATAAGAGGATGACCGAACGAGCAGCAGAGAATTGCAAATTTGCATCTGTGTCCTCGCCATCGAGAATAGCATGTTAGTCTTCCACATTGATCATAATAAATTTAATAAAACGAATCCTCAAAAACTTGAATTCGTATTCAGTCATTTATCCACTGTCTTTTTAAAGTGTAACGTGGCCACACACAAGGAATTGTTTTCTTTGTAATATAGTTTGAGGTATCTTGAGGAAAATAGGTAGTACATATCTAAGGAATCCGAATGAATCGGTTAATAAACAAACAGTTTATGCAAAGACACTAATGGTGTTGAAAATAAGATTAAAGATGATTGTTTACAGACTTTACTTATCATTAGATAACTACTTCTCTGAATGTTTAAGTTATCAACAAATCAACTGATTTATACCTTTAATGACAAATGTTAATAATTGACCTGCAAATATTCGATTCAGTTTTATTCCCCAATTGTTCACTAATGTCAAATACTTTTAAAGTTACAAAATCTGTTTTAGTAAGCGGACAAGGTGACAATTTGGCTGACAGACGATACTTGACAATATATTTTTTCTACTTAGCCTAATGACAATTTTGATAAAATAATTGTATTTTTATAAACATATTTATACTTTTATTTGTCATTTATTTAAAAACCAGACTATAAAACAAATTGTAATTATTATAAGTATGTTTTTTAATAGGCTTTGTTTATTTTAAAATTTGTGTTGCTTCTATTCCTCAGACTAAACATACATCCAAGTTTAAGATACACACACTTATTTTCAAAACAAAATACGAAAATTCCATAATTGTACTTTTTTCGACGGAGCTACTCATATTATTTCGATTCTTCATGTACAAACACGAGTATATGCAAATTAACCATAAATACGATAATAGTACAAAAATTTTAATTTCCGTTTTTTAGCAAAAAATGTAAAATGCATGTGAAATCTTAAATTTAATACAATTCGGTTCCTCAATGTAAAAACATCGAGTATACAAACATTTAATTTGACAAAACTATATTTAAAAAATAAATAATTTAATTGAACACTGTTAGATTCTTCATGTTAAAATTCATTTAAAATTAGTATGCATACACCATAATACTAAAATAAAACACTTGTATTTTTTTTTTTAATTGGAAAAATGTTGCTTCACCTATATTAATATTTCTGGTTTACAAATCAGTCGATGTATTCACATAATTGATTTTCCACTGTTTCTTTTCAGATAGAAAATTATCTTGCTCCAACATATGTACTGAATAAAACAACAATTTCGCTTTTCAGTTTAGTATTCTTGTGTTTTGGACATCTAAAACAAACTCTTATTTTGGTCTCAAGTAAAAATCTCAACGTAAGATGATTAAGCATTTATAGCTGATTCAGCTTAATTTTTCAGTAGAAATGAAGAGGAAAAAAAAAAAATAAAAAAAAAAAAAAAACGAGATAGTAAATTCTGAATGTTATTCAGGATCCCAATAATAATAATAATAGAAATGGCGACCTCAGAATTATAATTTTTCCTCAAAGGATTCCCACGTATTAAATATCTTAGAATCAATTGTTTAGCACACACTGACAAAGTCTTGTCACTCCAATCTCCCTTGGTTATGTACACTTTTATTTTTAACATCGTAGCAAGGAAAATGTGATGGAACTAAAATTTCAATATCACACCGTTTCCGAATATTTTAGAACAAAGATATCTGTCTGTCAATCCGTCCGAAATATTTTGTCACTCATTGTCAAGAATGGAGGGTCCGATTAACTAACAATATTGAAGTATGATGTGATTTGTGCTCCCCATTAAATGTTCTTCAGTGGCAATATTCTACAAAATAATTAGATTTGGATCAAAAACATTTAAAGGGAATGAAACTCGTAATTTTGTATTGCCAAAATCAAATCAGTTGACTTTCAATAACCACAATTTTAAAATGTGTTTAAAATTTTACAATTTATAATATTACTTTTACGGCGCACAGCGCTTTATCCTCCCCTTCTCACATGTTTGTAGTATAAAGTTATGAGATGGGTTAAAAGTTTATAGTCAGTTTTCGCTGATCATTTATGCAGTTCTCTGTACCTTAAATGAGTGCAGTTTTTGAATAAATTTTGTATGGGGCAAAAATTGGCTTAAATTGAGACTTATTTTTTTTTATAACAACGATTTTCAAATTTTGTTACAGCCTCTAAGGACATCTGCCTAATAATACCCATCTTGCAATTACTTTAAAAGAAGTTCTATTTTGCCAAATTGCAAATAAAATATTTAATGTTATTATTTTTGAAAAGTGGATACAGGTAGACATTTTTATGCCAACTCTTATAAGCATGATTAGGTAAAAAAAATCAGAAATAAGATATTTTTGTTTTACCTATAAGATAACATCTTCGGAGAGACGAGGGATATTATATTTGGTTTTGTAGATGGGTATGCGTAACAGTAAGTACAGTACAATGTTTTTGTAGTTTATTTAGGTAATTTAAATGTCATGTACACAACTATTTATTCTCAAAAAACCCCAAAACCGCAGGACACATAATTAATAAAGATATTTTAAGAATATAATTCCAACAGACCAAGGTTTCGTGATATTAACTTTGTACACACGTAGTTACTGACATCACTGACAAGTCATAAACAAAACAGTTATTTTATGTGACGTCTATACAATGGATTCAGGAACTGCTGTTCTAGCTAATTAGCACTTTAACTTGGCGTATTTCATACATTACTGAACATAAATACAGCACGTACATGTATAACAGTAAATCAACCTCAATTCCTTAATACTGCAATTAACGTAATTTGTATTTATTGATTATAGCCTTTTTAATTATTTTTCTACGACCGGTTTCAAGCTTTGGCAATCGTGCACAAACTATTAACAACTTTTATATCTTATCAAGATGATAAATATGTCTTGAATATAAGTTCAATTTAAAAACTAGGTGGAAAAAATGATACTGACCTTTAGGGAATAAGTGTATTAGTTCTCCAATTGAAATACAAATGTCATAAATCTTCTTAAATTCGAACCCAATTTGATGCCGCATCTTCGTTCCTCCGTCTGATTTAGCTCCAATAGTTGGACTTATAAAACAAGAAAATAGACAAAAAACAAAGTATTTGTGCTGTTACCTGGAGTTATGTGACACTAGTTGAGAATGTGTCCAGTAGGGAAAATATTACAGAAAAAGACACCCCACTTTTCCGTTGGCTTCAGGTCTCTCTTTTTTATTCATTTATCCTCTTTGTACATTATTAGAAAACATGTTAGTAACTTAGAAAAAAAACTCGAACACAAGATCTCACAAAAATTACGTTTAACCAAACGCGTTTCAACTACAAAGTCGCCATCCTCAGCGATACATGAGCTACAATAACAAAAGCCAGTTATAGTTGAAACACGTTTGATTGAATAAACGTAATTTTTGTGAGATCTTGAGACAGTTTTTTTTTCTATCTAATATTATCTCACAATTCAAGCTCAATATTTATTTATATGTAAGTAATATAATTATTTTTTTTCAATTAACATAATTATAATAACATTAAATAATAACAGATATTACATACAAACTAAAATACAATTTACAGAAAAATAATTAGAAATAGAACTTAAACACTTATATAACTAACAAAGAAAAACAAAAATTATAAACCTTTCTGACATAATTGTACAAAGAAAATGTAGGTATTTCATTTAGGCTATTAGCCTCTTTTGAAGCTACTCTCATTGGAAAAAAAGAAACAAAAACAATACTTATTAAATTATTATTATTAATAATTATATACTACATGGATTAAAAAAATGGACTGTGAAAACTTGTAACATATAAAATTAACAATATAATAATCACAAATATGCACAAAAAATGGAGTCTGTTAATAACATTGAAAGAAAGAGAAGAAAAAATAAATTTTAGTATCAAAAATATATTTACAATATATATACTAAACACTAATTTAACATAATTCTTTTAACCAACTTTTGTTCTCTTCAGGCCCAGACGATATTAGAGGATTCGATGATTAGGACTAGAGCTACTTAGTTTTTTCCTCCTTTTTTAAATGCTATAAATGAGTGGGTGTATCGCCTTCAAACCACACAAACGAAAGAGGATATTTCAGGATCTTAGGCAATACTTTTTCATGAATGTTTGCTTGTAACTTATTTTCTCTAAATTAATATTTTTTAAATTCTAATATTTTGTTTTTCCAATCGTAGTGTATATAAAATGTGATAAAAAATTATCTCCTTGTAGAAAGAAAAATTCTGACAGAAATTTTAATATTTTTAAAGTTTCAAAATGGAACTCGAAATATGTAATAAAAAAAAATGCTAATAAAGGATATATAGAGATATAGCTCATGTTCAATTTCTCAAACGTTATTACACTTAAATCTCTATTTTTGGAGATTTGAAAAATTCAAAATTGACTATTCTTAAAATTTTCAAATTGGAATATTAGCCTAGTAGTATTTAAAGGCATGAAAAAACACAAATTATAGATTAAGAGTGTTTTTTCTTTTAAATTCATACGGTTTGCAAATGGTAGTCATGTGATTTTTATATTGTGTGTGTGTGTGTGTGTGTTTAATAAATGTTGCAGAGGTCGCAATTTTAGTTTAAATTTAGTACTGTATGTTTAGGTTTTATACGGTTTTGAATGCCAAAATGGGTTTCCAAATTTATAACTTTTCTTTAGGGTTCGTGTTTTTGTAATACCCACATAGCTAATTTAGGCAGCTTTATAGTGTGTTTCTAATGATGCAAGCATGTTTTCTACGATAAAAACTTAAAAAATCAGTAGTTCTAGTAAATAAAACTTATCATGACAAGGTTTTAATATACTTTGAATATGCTTACAAAATAGCAGCATTATATAGTAAGCTCCTTTTGTGAATATTGCAAACTGGTAAATCAAAGATGGTAAACGACCAGATATTCATATAACAAGAAAAGAAACTCTAATATCAACTACACGTTTATCGTATTTCTAGAGCTGATGATTTGATCTTGACACAAACAAAGTGAAACAAAAGAGTGACAGGGAAATAATGGAGTACACATGTCTAACGAGTTTTTTGCTTTACCCTAATATATCTGATACAGTACTGCTTCGTCCCTTCACAATAATTATGCTTAATAATTTCTGCAAGGCTATGTAATTCAAGGCAAACCAGAAAACACCACGTGTGTCTGTCTTGCAGGAAATAAGGCCCACATCAAAATGAAGTGAACCAGGGCCTTAGCAGCTGTTTACAGTATATTTTCTTTGTTCAAAATTGAAATGAACGAAGAAAATTAAATTTCTCAAAAACATGAAAGCAAGAATTTAACATATGTTTAAGCGTTCAAGGGAGAAACAATTATTTTTAGTACCATTTTTATACCCTTTCTTAGAAATTTAAAGAAAACATGATAATCTAAAATTCAATTTTGAAAGGATAGAATATTTTCGAATTTCATTTAAACCGCATAAGTCAATGTTTTTTTTTTTTTTTTTTTTTTTTTTTTTTTTTTTTTTTTTTTTTTTTTTTTTTTTTGTATCTGTATATTAAGTTACCGAATGGAGACTAAACAGCTCGATGGATATCGTTTAAATTAGGTAAATACATCGTTTTCTTTAATGATTTAGATTTATAACCAAAACTACCAAGTGGGTTAAAATCTGTTCAGTCTCAGGTAAAAGCCAGTCTTTTAATTTGTTTAAAATAACACGACCTGTCTGTTCGTCCATAACAACATATTTTTGTAAAATATATCCTGAAATACAATTTCAGTATAAAATTATTGTATGCTTGGGAATGTATTATAGACAATAACAGATACGAGTATAAAAGTAGACTATTACATCCCATTTTTTGTTTTTAAAAATTGATATTGTGAGACAAACTTTATTTTATTAGTATTGCATGTACCTATATTATAAATTAGGTTATATAGCTGAAGGTGTAGGTGACTACCCAATAATGATGTCAGCTGGCCAGTCCAAACGTTTTTGTCATGTGTCTTGTTTGATTTATTAAGAATTTGACTTGTTAGACGTCCAACGTTTTATTGATTGTGTCATGAGTGTTATGATTTTTTGTAACTTTTATTATGTTTGACTTGATAATGTAGGGTGAGAACCTACCCCAATAGTCGACGCCTTAAGGTGTGTAAACTAGTTTATTTGATTACAACAGTTCAGAAGGCAACATAATTATGAACTGTATTAGATAGAATAAAACTCGCACACAAGTTCCCACAAAAATTATGTTTACTTATACAAGTTTCAACGTCGTCATCCTCAGTGATGAGCTGTAGCTCATGTACCACTGACGATGGCGACTTTGTCATTGAAACGTGTTTGATTAAGTAAACGCATTTTTTTTTAAAACTTGTGATTGAGTTTTATTCTGTCTAATATTATCTCACAAGTCAAGCTCAACATTTATTTATGAACACAAGTTAGTTAACACACGATGTTTGAAATGGAATTAATTTCATTCTTTTGTAAAATTATTTTATATTATTTCTACAAGAGATATAATAATTAATATGTTTTATGTTTGTCAGCGTGATAAAAATGTCATACTTTTTCCTATTTTAATGAAACACCGAAAACAAGCTTTACGGGCCCAATTTTTTCTCTATGTGATATATTTATTTACTTGAATTCGATTATTATTATTTGTATGGTAATATTTCGGAATCTAATATTTATGGGCACTAAAAGTCAAATATTAAAAAAAGAATTTTCGTTTAATTTCAATTTATTGACGGTTAATAAGGGGGAAATATAATAGTTATTTATTTTCCCCATAACAATGTTAACATCTGCAAAATCTTCAATCAGATAATAAACATACGATTCCTGTAATATAGGCTACAAGACGGCTTAAGAGAGTTTCAATAAGACATGAATTAATGCGGGCCAAATCCTTAAAAGCTCGTAAACTAGATAAAATGACAAGATTATCGTAATACAAAGGAGAGGAGAAATCAAATTTTTTAATAACCAGACACTCAAATTGTACGTCATTGACAATACATTTATAAGAGTTGGGATAGGAAACAAATGTTAGATTTGCAACTAGAGTTACCGTGGGAGAGATGGAAAGCGGAACTGTTGAATAAAAAAACTGTAAAAGGGAACTTTGATGATTTAGCGTCACTTTTTTATATCATAAATCGCTCCAATAGAGTATCGAAGATTTTTGAAACGATGGCAACCTGATGCTAAATAACGGGGAAGTAGCGGAAGAGGGTATTGTGCACGTTGATTTACAAAAGAAAATCGCAGTTAGACATGACTGATGTTACTCCGGGCATTTTGTGAGAAGACCAATAGAAATAACCCATGCGTACATAAATTGTAATTTTATAACCACGGATGATCATTATTAATGAACATTAAAATATATTATTGTGCTTGGTATGGGAATTTATTTAAAGAAATGAAATAAGAAGGGCGGGTTTATTCACCGCTCGTTCGTAATGGTGAACAGTCACAGATCACCCAGGTTCGAGTTTGTCCATATGTTACCTATTTCCCCGTGTTTATTAGCCTAATGGGGATAAAATTAAAATAAAACTGAAATGAATTTGAAAACCGCAGCGAAATCACGTGTTCGTATGAAAGAGACATAAAGGACATTACACCAAAGGACTCAAAACGTAATTAGTTTTATTAAGAATACCGTTGTCTTTTTATCAATACTGATAACGTGTTGTGTTAAAACATTGGTATTAATTATAATTAACTGAATGATACTTTTTAATAATAAGATTTAGTCGACATTCAAAATCCCAGTAAGGAAAAAAATTTCAACCCTAGAATAAACAAAATTGGGGGACATCCGTTTGTATAGTTTCGAGAAACCCAAAAGGCAGGACGTATTTTCAAGCCAATTTCTCTTCCTTAATCGGTTTTGCAACCTGATTTTTCTTTAAAAAAATTAACACATCTCATCAATTTCAGCACAAATTTGATCGCTCATGGAGAATACATAGGACTTTTTGTTCTTCGTATTTTTTTATCATACTTACAATTTTATGATTAATGAACCCTAACAATAATACACGCGCCATTAAATCTTGAATCACAGCAAGAAATCTTTATATTTAAATTTGTTTAGATAACTAAAAAGTATAACAGGTATTCTGAGGATTCCTAAAAAATGTTGACAATTGAAGGAGAAGCTCACCTTTCAGTGGTCATTTGAGATTGAACAATTTAAGTCATAATACATCAATTCCTTGAAATATTCAGTCCAAACGAAGATCAAATCTATGTAGAATTAGCGTATCGGTGTGTAGGAACTCCAGCACAATTGGCTGTACATAATCACGCCAACGGTGGTGGAGTTACCAATCTCCGATACAGCTAACGTGAAGAAGGAAGTCCTCAGTGCAAAGAAGAACAAATCCTACAATTACAATATTTAATTCGCTAACCAATAAAATTCCTAATCAATAATAGCTACAATAAATATTCTGCTAATTAAATTATATTTAAGGGAAAGAATAAAACACATATTAATGCATCACTATTAAATAAAAGAACAAACAGTACATACAATATTTTCACTGATGGAGTACACAAAATTGCACAACAAACAGTTTATTAACAAACATGTGTTTCAGTCATTATTTTCAGTTGTTACACACACACACACACGTTTGTTGTGGTAATTTGTGTTTTCCTTCATGTTCCACAAGTGTTGTAATATAAAATTTGAAAAGCGTAACATAATTTCATATCAGAATTTTTTATAACTAAACACATTGTTAAAGCATAAAATATATATCCTACAATTTGCAGTATTTTAAATTATAACTTGTAATATAGTACAACATTCTAATAAAATAAAAACATATTTCCTATAAAGATACTAAATGTTAAGAATACAATTTAATAAATTTTCTTAAATCAAATTATAAATGCAATACAAATAAGGCATATTAGGATAAAGCACACATCTAAGCTATTTAACTTAAGCTTAATGAATTACCTAAAACTTAACAGTCTACTCTTTTAAAATTTGCAGTTGATGCAAAAATGATAGAAATTTGTAAGGTCCATATTTCAAAACAGATAAGATATATAGGTTGGAAGAGCAACAAAACGTATTGAAAACCTCCGATACCAATTATGTATAACAGAAAGGTGGGAAATCATCCCGCCTCAAAAATATTCATAATTATAAGTAACCAAATATTGATTTTTATGTTATTTTTAATCTCGTAAGTACCAATATGTCCTGAGACCCCTTATTCAATTTTTAACCATCAACAGAAATAACAACTTGAAATTTTCAAAATATGGTTAGAGTTATGAACTAAATTTAAAGATTAAAATTTAGCCCATATTTTTGGGGAGGACTGTGGAGTGCAATTCAAAATATTGAAAAAATTAACCTCTATCGAATTGTAGCACATTAAGGCGTCTGAGGAGAAAAATAGCGTAAAAACTTCTGATACGGCAAGCCTAACTGAAGTGCAATCAATAATTCAAAAACTTATTTCACCACTAGGGTTTTAGACCTTTTGTTTTTCTATGTGTAGATAATATTGAAATGTTCTAACCTAAATAGTTAAATTCGTTTTTTGAGCATTAGTGTCTAAATAGATGATAATATGGCACCTACAAAAAAGGGCATTAAATTAACCTTTATTTTAAAATGTAGTTAGGTAACCTGATGTTTTTATTTTAGACAGACTTATTAAAGTATCCCGAAACATATCAGACATTAGACTAATCTGAACAGAAATAATAGATAACCTAAAACTGATTATATCAGAATAACTACACGATTTAAACCTACTTTCCTTACGAGAGTTCCCGCAATCCGGTTATTGCTAGTTCAATGTTTGTGGAACAGTCAAGTTCAAAGCCTACATCCTGACCTTTAAATCAGTTTTTATGTGTTTCCAGAACACTCCCTCCATCGGAGAAGGTCAGTTTAGATAAAAACCGTTACTGAAAACCTGTCGAGGATGTATGTCAAATAGCAGACCATTTTACACGCGGTTTTAAGTTTTGGATACACATGGTGTAGAGTGTAAACGTAACTAGGTTATGAATGGCACAGCTTTTGTGACGTAAGGCTTGAAAGGAGAACAGCTATTTAGTTTGCAGAAGCAGGTCAGTGCTTGAATGGAAATGTTGAATGAATTACACTTACGTATTAAGCGTTTCCGTTCCTAGAAGTTGTTTGAATCCGTTAACAAATATCTGGTTATGTAAAAAAACAGCCTTACTCCAGTATAACAAAAAATCAATACTGCAGTCACTTAATTCTGATACCAAAATTGAATTTAAATTTTTTTGGGACGCAATGTCTTCTTAAGCGTCCCCCTTTTTGTTCTCGCTTCATAGGATTAAAAATTTATTAAAATAAGATATTGTAAACTGGGCCTACACTTCTAATTACCATCAAATCTGGTTGTATCATCCTTATTGATGTCTCCTTAACGCAATTTTGACAGGATTACGCAAGTGTAAGATGTAAACACACAGTCGGACTCAAAATTTTAAAGTTCAATTATTTTCAGCTGATTTTGAAACAACCGATATCCTTACGGTTACTGAGATTAAATGTGAACTAAACAAAGTAAACTATTTAGTACTTATAATATTACCATCGACACGTTGGGTACCTATCTAAGAATAGCATCACGTGTTTGTCACAACAGCTGGAATTCGGAACCCAACATCTGTCCTCTCGGATAAAGACTAGGTTGGGGAGGATGTGGGGAACTGTAACGTAATGATACGGACAAAAGGGAGACGGTTAGAAAATATCCTTACCTAAACAAAATGGACTACCTAAGGTGAAAACATTGAAAATGGTAGAGTAGAAACTAAAGAACAATAGATTCACACGTTATACAAGAAATAATCGATTTAAAACAAACTCAATAATTCAAGATTACCAACGAGTCGCTGTCGCAACAGAGTGTGAATTTATTTCAGTTCTTTTGTCGTTTAGTATCCTCTATATCCGGATTGCTAAATGAGCTATTGTTGGTACGTGTGAGATCTACTGAAAAACAGTTTGTATGTCACTATTTTGAAAATTTCCGACCATTTTTTTTAGCAACAACTAGTAAAATTTAGCTATGTACCTAATTTGGCCTAAAACCAACTGATTGCTATCTAATTATGCGTTACATTTTTTGGTACTTACGTATTAACGCCACCGCAGCAACTTTGCGCATATATATATGCACCAATATTTGCTTACTTTGCGATATAATTATATATCATGACAGGTTTGGCCAGTAGCTATACACACACACACCCCCCCCCCACACACACCTGGCCAAACCTTATATATATGCGCAAAGTTGCTGCGGTGGCGTTAATACGTAAGTGCCCATTTTTTATCAGAAATAATTATCTTATTGTAATACACATTTAGACAACATTGGATGTGGAAATAAAGCTGCACAAAATGAACTTTTTTTTTTTTTTACATTGTGGGAATTAGAAGAACTGATTCCCGATTTTTTTTTTAAATACGAAATCTGCTGCCATTCTGAAATTTACCAACTTACTGGACATAATTATAATAATGTCAATGTACTGCCATGAGTACGATAGGTGCTCATAAAGTACGAAATGACTTTCATAAAATTAATTTGGTAGCATTTTCTCTAACCGTGTGAAAGTTCACATTTTGCACTCAATTTTGATTTTCCGAAACACTGGATAAAATGTTGTTAACCAGAAAAATCAATTTGAAAATTTACATAGCTAATTTAGTGACTATTTAAAATCTTGTAGCTATAAAAGAAATGAAATGATCAATTCACGACAGTAATATGAAACATAAATCGATCTAACATTAAATTCAAGAGCTGATGTGGGAAGTTTTGGCACAACTTATTATAAAACAAATTTTGCAATAATAATTTGGATATTTATTATAAACGTGAGATAAATTAATAATGTTGGCCTACCATTCTTGCAATGAGAATATTTATCCCAATTCATTTCAAAGAGATCAATAATAAATTAGGTTTTACTAAATCTGCATTTATTTTACACAACACTACTGTTTGTAAGTTTTAAATTGCTGAGTTTGTAAAACTTTTCTAACCAAGCAGGCTTAGACTAAAGTAGGTTTGGCAGTTTTTCAAAACAAGCAAGCATTTCTTAGGATAAAGCCTGTTTGTTCATTATGATTAGTAGAAAAGAATAATTGTGCTCTTTGATAAGGCTGTGATTGCTAGGAAGTTTACAAAACTATGCATACTTTGCAAGATAAGAATTTCACAGAGCTAAGCATGACTAAAACATATAGCAACATGATTTGAATTAGCAATACATAGTGAATTGGCATTTTCTAGACGTTGAGTACCATCAGTTCTGTTCTTATTTCCAACATGAAATTATTTACTGAAAATCCCCAA
The DNA here is from genome assembly GCA_963513935.1 of Aphrophora alni. Lineage (NCBI taxonomy): Eukaryota > Metazoa > Arthropoda > Insecta > Hemiptera > Aphrophoridae > Aphrophora > Aphrophora alni. Next base: position 111,651,311 of record OY740769.1, read on the forward strand.
TTTACTATGTTTGGGAATCTCAAAGAAACAGCTGGATATTATTTTTTCATGTAGTCTTGTGTTAGATACATTTCTTTCACATTTCCTCTAACAGGTCTCTCTTGACCAACTCTTGTTCTTTTCAGACCCTATTAGAACATAGATGGTTATGGGTTCTATGCTTTTATGCTCTTGTTTACCAAGGCGATGAAGAACGAAAGATTTTAAACAAGGAAAAAATTCAAGGATAAATAAAGCAAAAGCTTAAAGTTTTAAATATTTTAATAGTATGAATGAGCTACAATTAATTGTTTCGCCTTGCGGCATCTACGGGCAACATCATCAGTTGCCCGTAGATGCCGCAAGGCGAAACAATTGTAGCTCATTCATACTATTAAAATATTTGAAACTTTAAGCTTTTGCTTTATTTATCCTTGAATATGGAGTTTCAACAAGAAATATCTGCTATTAGGCTACATTAAAGTTAAGGAAAAAATTAATTAAGCAGGCGCAAACATACTTGAAAGAAACTTAAGTAAGATCGGAATTTGAAAAGTGCAAAAACTACTACATTGAAAACCATTTTAAAACATCTTTTCATAACCATTTTAATTTGAACGTAATTTTATGACTCAAAGTACCCCCTCCCCCCCCAACCATAGACGGGCACACTAATGTGAGTGCTTCTCCTGGAGTCGCAACAAATATGACAAAATTTAATTGGGAAAGACCGCCAGGTCAAATTTGGTTCATCAATTGTACTTCATTTAAAAAGCACCCGTAAAAAAGGAGATTTAAGACATCATAAGACACTGCTTTTCTAACGAGTAGTGTGTATTTATTATATTCTGTACATATTCATAAAAACTGCAATTCATTTGTTAAATCATTTCGTTGAGGGTTTGCCTATATTTGTTGTAGATTATATCTTAGAATATTGTTAACGTAAATATAAATATACTGTATAAACAATGACTTAATCACTGTGCAAACGGTAATGTTTGATTTCTCAGCGTTGGAGTCAAAAATAGATTAGTTTTCTGCGATTTACGAACTTTCAAGTCATTTTTAAAATTGTTAACGAGTGATTGGTACATATGTAAATCAAACATATCACCCTCAGGGGCTCTCACATAGTGAGTGCGGGTGTAGCGAACCCGAGGACCCTAGCTGGATCTACAGGTCTCTCTTGACCAACTCTTGTTCTCTTCCGACCCTGACGCTATTTGATATTCGAGAGCTAGGGGGCTTTATTTCACTTCTTGTTTTTATAAGGCGATAATGACCGAAAGGTAAAACAACAAGGGGAAAAGATATATTTAAAAACTATGTTCATTGGGACGCGACCCTAAAAATGGTATCAGTATGTTGAGAATTATAATACAAGTGAGCTCGTTATACGATTTATCCTATGCTAACCCTTATAATTCCGCTGGCTTTACAGGGGGGGGGGGGGGGTTGCTTGGTCGGTTTCAACCTCGCCATATTATAATATGGGCACGTCCTGTACCTTTGAAATGAAATTTTACATACAACCTCTTGACCAAATTTATTATTGTTCCTCCCAACACCCTCCATACAAAGTTACATAAGGTAAACAAAATAATTCAGTTTTATTGAAATTAACATTAAAGGCTTATTCATAGTAGATATATAAAGTTTCCAGTCAGTGTCTTGAAAAGCAAAGCTGACAGCTTTCCATGAAAGGAATTTCAGAAGAAACATTAAACAGATACATCTGCGTGTTTTAAAACATTCATTTCCATTGTTTTCAGTTTTATTAAATACAAAACTAAATAATAAATCGATACAGAGAAGGTGTAATTTGTAGCAATAAGCCATATTTTAGTAAAAAATAAAACCAACCTAGGGGAGTGTAAGCAAATTGAAAACTAATCGTTCAAAGAAGTGTATACAAGATACCGGTAGAATCGCATTTCAAACATTTATAATATTTAAAATGTCCTAATGAATAATGCGTTAAATGTTTTCTACATTGTTAGTAGATCACTGCAAAGAAAGGATGTGGAGATGACGGCCTTGGTTAAACATTTCTCATCGCCTTCCGTTTCAATATTACATACGAACAATGCCAAGAATTACACTAACGGTTTTAAATTATCTTTACTGGTTAACAACAGTTATAGCGAGTCTAGTCTGCGTACGTTGTGCAGATTAGTTTGATTACTGTAAATCGTTTGAAACAGAAATACAAGAAAAACAACAATATCTTTAACTATTCATACCAGACAGAATAAAACTCGAACATAGGATCTCGTAAAAAATACGTTTACTTAATCAAACGCGTTTCAACGACAAAGTCGCCATCCTCAGTGATACATGATCTACTCAAACTATAACCTGCGTTATTGTAAACGCGTTGATTAAGTAAACGTATTTTCTTACGAGATCTTGTGTTACGAGTTTTATTCTATTTAATTTTATTTCACAAGTCAAACTCAATATTTATTTTCAATAACAGTTGGATTCGTGGCCAAAACAATACTAACAATGTTCACCAGCTTTAGAACTATCTCAAACATTGTTGGTGATGTACAACGTGTTCATAAATACACTATTCCAATATCAAAGACATACAATAACCGACTTTGAGGGTTAAATTGAATAAAAAGAAAATAACAGTTAAGTAACAGATGAGAACCAGAAAAAAAGTAAACATCTAGTATTAAGTTAATAATCAAAGTATAAAATCACTTAACATAGTTCAAATAAATTTTTATTGTAAAGAATAAGGTAAAATTTATAAAATGTAAAAGTGAAACTTATGTCGAAAATATAAAATTATTAAAGTAGCAGGCATAGAAGGAAAATCTATAAACATTTCAATATAAAAGGTCAATTAACACAACAAAACTAGATACAATAAAACCTGAAAACAAAGTTACGTTTATTTATTTAAACGCGTTTCAACTGCACAGTCGCCATCCTCAGTGATGTACGAGCTACAATAACTAAACTATATCACTAAAAACACGTCATTAGTGAAGATTGCAACTGTTTAAATAAATAAACTTACTATTTGCATCAACGTTTATTTTATAAAGTATGTATCTCACAAATCAAGCTTAATATTTATGTACAAAAATACAAAAAAACTTACACCGTAATAGGTTGTCTCATTATAGCTACAGTTAAACAAAACATTTAATGCCAGTAAGACTTGCGTTATATAAGGCCTGGATGGCAAGACGGCATTTTAATTTCACGTTATTTTATTCAACATTTTACAAGATAAAACCGATAATTTAAATGTAAAACATTCCTTGAGATACCCAATCTATTAAGATAGCTAGAAACATCAAAGTTAATCCAGTGAATAATCGTTAATAATCTTGTACTAATGAATAATTCATTTCGAAAAATAACAGTAAATATAACAGAGAAAGTGAAAAAATAATAATAATGTAAAAGGACTCTTTATCTTGCCTAATATTTGGAAGTGTTACAATCTTGTTTTATTAAACGAAATTAAATTAAATCCCAATACCGACCTAAAATATAATGTGATAATCTGAGATTCTAATATTTAAATTTGAGAATACCATATCTAATACTTTTTGTAGATTCTTGCAAACATTTAATATCATCCGAAAATAAAATACATCTCCAAAATAAAAATAAAACACGAATAGTTCAAAAACCGATGTTTTGAAGTTGGTTTTAAAACACCAGCTGCAGGAAGCCGTTAAGGCTAGGTGAAAAAATAAAAAGTGTTGGTTGTTGGATAAAATATCAGCATGATAGAAGTAAGAGTAAGCGTTAACTGAAGGTTAGAGGCACTTGCAAGGAGGCTGCTGGCTTCGGTTTCACTCACTTGGCCTATCTCTACTCTACATGAGCTTTGTCAAAAATGTTCACATAATCTTGTTGTGATCTGTACTGATTTGTTTCAGATTAACTCAACTTTAAAAATCTATACTGGGCTTGTTTTAAAATTTACATAAGTAGTATTTCTGGTTATATTGAAACAGGCCTAACAAAACATTACTGGAACAATTCATCATATACTAACATAATATGTATATAATGGGGATCATCAACAAACCAATCCATATTTTTATTGAAACTTGAAACTATGCACGTTTTTCTTTGGGAATATTAATTTTCTTGGACACTCCAAAAATAATTTTTTTAAACCAAAGAAATATTTTTTTTTAAGGCAGAGACTTTTTTTTTAATGTAGAGTTAGATTTGAAATAATTACATACAAAATATAAATTTTAACAAAACAAATGGTTCAAAAATATATCGACAAAAATAAACTTAAAATTAATTGATCACTTTGAAACTCTGTTTTATTTATGTGAATTTAAATTATGGTGATAGACATACCTAACAACGGGCAAATTGAAGGACAGACCAAAGCAAGCAAAAAATAGTATTTTTATTTTTCTTAGGTTATGAAACAAAAATACATTTATTTTTTTTGCGATTACCATATATTTTACTTTATAATATGTATGCTGGATTAATAAAACATCTAGTAAGGATGAAACAGTTATTGCCTTCTTAATTACCTATAAACCGATGTTTCTTAGACTGACATTGTATAAAATAATCAAAAAAGTTTAATCTAAAATTTTCAACATAGGCGGCGAAATAGAATGCTATTTTCAAGTACACATAATATGCCATCATTTTACAAATACATGTTAAGTTCAAGGACATGATTCATCAAACTCAGAATATTTCATCAATGGGAAAGCTATAATTTGAAACATCTGTACTCACATAACAGACGTTGTGTTGGATAAAACGTTGAAGGTTAGTATTGAAACTGAAAAACTTTAATTACAAAATACATGCAATATAAGAACAAAGATACAAAAAAGAATGTCCTTGAATTTAACCTAAAAAAAAAATACAATTTTATTTATAACAACGAAGTCTCAAAAATCTTAAACAAAATGTATTGTTAGCAGAAATTCTATCGAAGTTATTGTAAATGAATCATCACGGCGTTGTTTTGTTAACAAGTAAACGAAGCCCAAAGGTAAGAAAGTAACATTGATAAATGCAATTAAAAAAATTGTTTTTAAAACATGTTTAAATTTATATGACTTCGTTCTAAACGTGTTTTATGATATGGTACAGATTAAAGAAATGTCGTTTTGTAGCGTATATTAACGAATAATACAACTCTCCCTTAAAACTTTTGGCATTAATATATGCTTATCACGTAGAATGCAGTCTAAGCTGGGCTCCGAACTTGCGGCGGTTAGCAACCAACCGGTTTTCCAAGTCGCCTATCCAGTTTTAATATGCGGAGACCTTAATGTTCGACGGCTTCATATAAAAAACGACCAAAACCCCAAATAATAAAGTGTCCTGCAGACAGCCGGTTTGATAAGATGCTAAGAGCTGAATCTAGTTTACCTGTTTTTCAAGCCCAATAAAAAAAATCAGTTAAGAAAATTCTTCTTGACTAAAAAATATAAGCATTTAGTGATTTTAGTTCCGTATAAATGGAAGTTGCCTTTTTTTTTAAAGGAATCAATTGTATTTCAGGAAGACACAGCAACAACAAAATTTGTGAGGCATAGATAATGACAGGATATTTTCATTATTTCCTATGTTTATTAATCCGTTTAAGAGAAAACCCCCAATTTTCTTCTATATTCAATCATTTTACAGCTGATTACATCTTGATTGCACATGATTTCACTTTGCTGTTGAACTTCATCTCTTTGTAATGAAAAATCTTAGATAAATATTTTATAAAGAATACTGATAACAAATAATTTAAGGATTACAGGCAAGACAGAGTTACTTAAAATATAAATATTCCACAAAACCATATTTAAAAACTTGATTTTACTCAGGGTTTCTCCTTTTATTTCTTATGGAGATAAGTTGGTATAAACAACTAGCACCACTAATAAATATTTTGTAAAATTAATAAGGGTAACGTCTCCTTGATATGGATGCCAGGTTAGGAAGGAATACCAAGCAGATCGTCTTGCCAAGGAGTGTGCAGAAGAAGCATACAAGCAAAGGAACCAGGTCAGAGGACAAAGTATAGGACTGAATAACCTAGTTTAAGTCAAGCAAAAAAAAACATAGCCTAGGCCTAGAACAAAGGCTAAACAATTACTGGAACCAACAGAAGGGAGCTTGCTGACAATTGGCCTCCCCCCCCACCCACCCAGCACTGACCAGTGAATTATCAAACACATGGGAAAGGTTCCAATGGACATATGCCGCTTTTGTCTAATACATAGAGAAATGGCGGAACACTGATTGTGTGAATGCAAACTTATAGCCTATATAAAAGACTACTTTATCATTGCAGAGATAATAGTCATGTCCTCCGGAACCATTTTAAGCTTCCTAAGGAAGCTGAAATTTTGGCTGGGCGTAACTAGAGTTGGATAGTCACAATATATCCAATTGTGTCACAGTGACTGGAGGCTGAGTAGCTTCAAACTCTCTCAACTAATTAAATTAAAGCCTATGCTTGCTCTATTTACGGCCTAAAAGGAAATGGTATTTGATCAAAATTGTTGGATCCACTATGAGGGAATCGGAATTTTGAGCTATTTTACCCTTAAATTATCGGTTATTGAAAAAATAGGAGTGGGACAATCTTGCGATATGGTGAAAATATGTCCACGAGCCAAATTTTCGTACCACTTATTTGGGTTCACTGTGTTCAGTGAATCTTAAATCAAGTATTATTGCGAAAACCTCAATATTGATTTTTGACTCATCCCTATGTATCTGTAATAATTTCAAAATACACTGTTATTATTTTATAATAGACGTTTGGAGCCCAAACAAATCCATATAAAGTTGGATAACACTAAGATGTTCATTCAAGATACATAATAGTTGCATGTTTGGAATCAGCTCACTGTCTACAACGTATATGTTACATAAAATAGCTAAAGCACAATGTATAAGAAGAATGGAGTAATAATGAAAAGAAATAAGGCATTTATTGAGGTACAAGAATGATGACTAAATCATGACCTGTATGGCCAACATCAGTTCAGATACACAATTTGAAGGGGGGGGGGATGAATTCTTGTACATAGAACTGATTGCATGATGACTGTAGTAACATGCTTATAATAAACATCATAATATTACCTCACAAAGTTCTACGAACAATAGCCTTAAAGTTGTAACACTCATTTTGACAGGTGTGCTGTCTGTCCAGTCAATACAGATGACGCAATGGATGGCCTTCACACCAAGGTGTTACCATTGTTTGAATAGTTTCTTTTTTTTGTATAACAAGTCTTTCCGATTCACTAGCTTTTCTTTCTTACTAGTTCACAATCGATCTGACACGAAAAGAATGAACATTGTAACATTAAACTGACAATCAAGACTATGAATAAAATTTTCAGTTGAATTTAATGGAGGAGACCGAAGTTTGAAATATGTATTATAAACAAGTCAACAGATAAAAGTGATTTTATTGAGCAATCTTGACACCAAAAGGTTGAAATCATTTTTCTTGTTATAATCATAACAATTAATTGTACTTGTGAATCATAACGTCAATTGCAATATCACATGAAATAAGAAACAAGATGATTAATCAAGTATCAACCAAATAGAATAATCAAATAAAACTTTTAAATTGTTTATAACCTACAACTGAAATAGGCTAATTAAAATTAAACATCTTTGAGATTAAATGAATTTATTATTCAACTACTCTAAATCAATGTTGAAATTCTAGTAATTATACGAAGATAATAGAGAAAAGAGGAAACCACCATGTAAAATATATTTTCCATTGGTAAATAAAAATTTTTTTAAAAATGCTATAATTAGTTCCAACACTTTTAATTTGTAAAAATGTGAGTAATAAAATCTACTGAATTGTAACCATTGTCTACGGCCTAATAAAAATATATAAAAGGGAATAGTTGACCTAAATAATATTATATGCATTCGAACATGTCGTATATATAGTCATCTTACCCGGCCTAAGCGTAAATTTGAAAAAAAGAAGAAATTGTGCATGCGTTCCCAAGTGGTCACCCATCCACATACTAACCACGCTCGATGTTACTTGACTTCGGTGATATATCAATGCATTGAATTCTGTAGTTTTGAAATCGTGATTTATCAGTGAAAAAATTAGGTCTGTGTTGAAAACTTATTTTATTATTAGTAAATAAGGTATGTAGAACATGATTTTAAAAAACATCGCCAAAAAAGACCAGTTACAGTAAACAATTACCAACTAAATATCAATATGCGAATCTATGTACTTATGTTACAGTCTACTACTTAATGCTTTCAGAAATTTTAAATATTGAATGGTGAGAACACCACAAATATTACCAAAAAATGTATATAAATCTAGACTCATACAAAAGTAATGCCTGTAACTGCGTAAAGTTAAAGAACATCAGTGGACAGTTCTACGACAGTTTCAGTAAATTAAAAAATACTAAAGCAATAACATTTTATAACTATATATAATAATAAAAACAGAGCACTTATTTTTTTCATTCACAAAATGAAACAAAAACTTCCAAAAGTTCTGATCATCAAAAGGTGAAAATGAACCATGTTTGAATATTTAAAAATGGATCCAAAATTTGGTGAAATTGTAATGTTATGACCAAACCATTGTGTCAAACAGGCTAACTTGATGGGTAGTCAGAGTAAATTTTGTTTGTTGTTTTTTTTTTTCCAATTTACTCGCCAACCATATTTTCATTTAGATATTTGTGGCTAAACATAATGGTTTAGATATCACATCTTCAAATTTCACCAATATTTAATTAAAATCTCTGATCATAACATAGTAACCAATGACCAAATCATGGTTCATTTTCTATTTTAAACCAATAATAACTTCATAACTAACATTTTTAAGGAGATGGCAAGGAGATGAATACATCTTGTTTGGGTTCTAAAAAGCTACACCAGAACAAATATTACCAAAATCATTTAAGTTAATTTTTAAAAAATTGAAATTTACTGTTTTAATCCTATGGCAGGATCTCCAAAACATATAATTAAAAAAAAAATCCTGAGTAGAGTCCAAAATTGACTAAAATCGGACCAAATTAGAGAATTAAGTTCTGATGCATATATTTACCAATATGATATTTAATGATATTTTATGATATGATGATAAAATAATTTAAATATTTAAAAACAGTTAATGGTTAAAATTTCTTCTCAATATTAAGACACAAAAATTACAATAATCTCAATGTTATTATTTAATCCTAAACCAAAGTTATGTTACATGTAATAAAAGAGATGATACTTTATTTTTATGACATCATTATTTATAGTACTGCTAATACCACCTAACATAATAAATATATTTTAATTTTTAAATAAATAAACTATGACAACATAATAAACTAAAATCTAATAAACTCATGCATATATTCTAATAGTATTAAATTACAAAAATTATAATTTATCTAATTAATTTAAAAATGAAATCAGAGTAGATTCTTGCACCGAGGAACGGGAACTCCACAACCATTGACTGATAGAAGACACGCCAACGGTGGTGTGGAGTTACCAACCCTAGATGCATCGCTGACATCTATCATAATCTTCTATAAATGTAGCAGAGAAAAAATAAAGTTATACAGCATGCTACTAATTAGTTTTATTGTGTCAATGTCAAAAATTTTTAAATCTCTATATTAATAAAATCTGTTGATGGTGTCATTCATATAACTTTCCACCTAGTCTGGTTAAAACTAATAAAAATTGGTCAATAAATACCACTTTCTACTAATTTTGATTTTTGGGGAAATCAGGCGCAATTCAAATCCATGTCAAACTGAAACTAAACATATATAAATACAGTTACATAAAAAAATTTACAGTTAGTCTAAAAATTTTCCCCTTACGCTTTCCTAAAAAAACAAATTTACATTTTGCGATATCTCAAATATAAAACTTAAAATTTTGATATTACGAGAAAATTAATTCTGGGACAATACCAAACAATTCGTGGAAATATCCAACTGTGTCAAGCAAGGACCATAAAAAATGAGACATTAAATCAAATTATCACACCATCCCATTATGACTTACCTTACAACATATCACTTTCCAATTACAAAAATTATAAAATGCTGTCTTCTATAAAAGCATTTTATAAATATTGAAAACAAAACTGTTATATTATTTTCCCATCACTCCTCATTTTTAACCAACACTTAAAGCCTAATTTTTGACAGAAACTGATATTTGTCCATTATTCTGATTAAATTATGACAAAAATAACAGAGATAAATTGATATTACTCTGTTAATGGAGTAAATCTGGTCAACTAAGCCTGAAAACAAATTTAACTTAAAAATATATCACAATTAGCATAGTACTGTATAACATTTTACTTCTTTCCTAATTAACTGCATAGTAGCATAGATGGTAAGGGGATAATTCTGTAACTCAACAATTAGCAAATGAAATGTATATAACCTTAGAACGTTTTTCTGTACATGTGGGCAATATTTTACAAAATTTGTAAAAACAAAAACAAAAACCACCGATATAACTAATCATTTTTCTCAGACGATTCTAAATAATATGAAAATGTATGAATTCAACATGTACTCACTTACATCAACAAGTTTAATTTTTGTTGTTAAAATGTTCCCAATACTTTGGGAATAAACAAACGAACGAAATATTTTTAATAAATGAAGTATACAAAATGTGTAGCAATGTTAACAGCAATAACCCACACTTTTAATCTGTCATATGTTTTCCATTGAAAGATAACTCAGTTTTATTTCAAATAGTGTTATTATAAACATCCATCACTTCTTTCTGAAGTAATTTACAAATACCACTTATTTACAAGAATTTCTTGCCACCACTACTTTTCAAGTTACTGTATATTAAATATAAACTTCATAAAGTGCAATATAACAATGCTGGACTATGTAACAACTATATATAGAATTTTATATAAATGGACTATGTATGTTAGTTCAATTCCACGAGTTTGTTTGTAAACTATCCATATTGATAAAAATATTTTCAACTATTATTAACACAAAATAAAGTTTGAGCACTCAGCAATTAATTGTAGATGATCAATGAAAAATTAAAGGGAAACCATTGTCATTGTACAAATAAATACATCACAATTTATTGTTACTTATAAGAGGCTAAATTTGTTGTTAATAAGAGGCTAAACCACAAATGTGATATTTCAGTTCTAGGGTTATTATACATTCATAAATACTCACGTACCCAAGTAGTATGTCACAATAAAAGACAAGAAAAAAATGTGTTACTCAAAAATATTGATCAAATTAAAAGTACAAATTAATTAATTAAATCTTAACTTTAACTTTGCATAATATAATGTTTTATATCATCAATATTAAAAAACATGGAAGCAACAGTCACTTAATATTTAATCAGCCTAATGAAAGAACGAATATCAGGCTCTTTTAAATTGTTAACTAACACTGGAGCAATTCAAAACAAAAGTTTTGCAATTTACTACAACTATTTTTCATATCCAATCAAATGCTAGGCTAGGCTAAACCTGATACAAGCTTAATTGTACACTCATGGTATTTCCTCTTGTGCCATAATTACTCTGCTTCATTTTTTTCCCACAATTGTCCTCTGTATATCATTATTATTTAATTATTTTACACTTTACACAATTGAGGCTACAACAGTAGATAAACCTTCTATGGTCACACTACACTGGTTACAGACAAAGAAACTATTATCCTAAGTGTGTAGATTCATCTTCGGTTTAGTAATTGTAACATAGTATTTCCTTCAAGAAAAGGGTATTTAATTTAGATCATAAATCATGCAAAATTAAGAGTGTGTATAACTTTTATAAGAATTAGTCTTGGTAGTAGCTTATGAGTAGGAACATAATATCCTTTAATTAATATATTTCTAATAAGATTAAATAAAAAATAAATTATGGAATAAAAATATTTCAAATAGCACAACAAAAAACACCTCAATAATATAACATGCATTAATTATATTTTTATAAATTGTAACATGCGTTGCCCCTAAATTTGTCACTGTTCTCTGTAAGATTCTTTAGTTGTTCTGTTTTGTAGAAGTTTGTATAGTTATGACATTGAGAACTAAGTCTTTCTGACAAGATATTTTCTTCTTATAAAATCAGTGTGCTATTAAATGTTGTTTACATCGCCACAAGGTTTATTAACAATGTTCTAATGAAGTACTGTATTTTTGTGTAAACTAGATTGAAAGATTATGCAATACTTTAACAAGCTTGCTAAATCTAAAATTATTATTATTAATTTTATTGTTTCCCATATGAAAATATTCAACACTGAATCTCATTCGTGGTCCTAGTTCTTTGACAATTCATTAAAATCTGCAATACTGTTTTAAAAAAATTATTGCTCTATTTGATTTAACCTACTTAACAACTACAAGTCTCATGTTTTGCATGTCTATGTAGTTAAAGGAAAATTAAATTATATATTCCCTTGTATGAAACTGTTAATATTCAATAATGTTATTTTTGTTAATATGCCTGTATTCCAAAATATAGTTACTGTTGTGTTAAGATACTTTTAACAAAAAGAGATAAATGTTGTAAACTTACCAAATGAAGTCAAGAAAGTACCTCAATGTTATCCGATTCCTTATTCCCTCAACTGGATTAATCTGAAATAAAGAGTTAATTATGAATATAATATTGTACTTTTATTATTCGAAGAAATACTTATAAAATTATCTAAATATAACACAATTAATACAAAATATTGTTATATTTCATAAAGTTCTATCATTAAACTTACAATAATGCAGGAAAATATACTAGAGGCATCCAACCGATATTCCTTACAATACATAAAAAATATAATCTCATGCAATATACTAGCAACAGTAGGCTACTATTTTCAATTTATAATTTTAAAATGCAATAAAAATTCGAAGTTCTAACAGTAATGGATTAAATTTGGATAAATTTTGAAAAGAATGATACCAAACACATATTATAAAAAGGCAATTAAAATAAGTCTAGTATAATGGACGGTTCCTAAAGTCACTTAAAACCGGGATATATTTAGAGAATAGATATATTATAATATCCTACAGATTCTAGTGAGATAATGTCCATGTCTTTCAATTTTTTAGACTGAAGATAATTTCTATGGTTAAAAAGGTGTTGGTGTGGAACCAAAAGTTAAAGAAATTAATGTTTAATAGCCAAAAGACAATGTATATCACGCAAATTTTAAAATATATATAACAGACATAAAAATGTTCAGTTTTCCGTTCAAAATGTTTAAAGTTTCTCAACCACCATTAAAAAATATTTAAAAAAATTTAAAGGATTATTATATATTAAATATTTCTTCAGATTATTAAAGAGTGCAGCTTCTTTAGTACCAACTACAATACATAAGACATCGACCTAAGCAACAAAACAGCTGATGATAGCCGCCATCTTATGTCTGTAGTGAAGTAGCCAACAGCAAAGGAAACACCTCTTCCGACCTTGAAACCGGCCATTCGCACATGTAAGTGTACACTCATCGCCAACATACTAAAGTTATTAAATTTAACAAACCAAGATATGACTCATCTGTGTTTAGATGAATAGAAACTGTAGAACATGAAAAACACCTGATAAGGTCATTACATACATAAAATAGACGCTCTAGTAATAATCCACGTCTGATAAAGGAATGGGAATTTACTTTTAGGCAAGGTTGGCTGTACTTCACGCTTCTAGACATGGCACTGTCCAAGGCCGAAGAAATATTATACAACACGCAAGGAGAATAAAGAACCAGCCAACCTTGCATGGTTTCTCACCAAAATGCCTCAGAGCAATTTGTAAAATTAACCGTGTAAAGCCGAGAAGTATTTCCAACACGAATTTATTTCGCTTATTTTTTGTTAAATTAAGGATTAATGCTAGAGGTAATATAGTAAATGAAATATAGCTAAATATCTCTTTGTATAGTCATAAGTTAATCTTATTTCATTTGATATGACATTACCAACTGCCAATCACATTGGGTTCTTCAAAAGACTTAATAACTTTATAATATGATACTCTGTAGTATGACTACATTTGTTAAAAACTTTATATATGTTCATATATGTGACTGCTCAGAAAATACAAATAGTACTAGATAATTACTTATTTTAACATTTTATATGATATATACCACCACTTCTATGATTTCTTGGTACTCGAAAGAAGAGATTGGAAGTCAGAATTTTAGAACATAATTATTCTTATAAATATTATTAATGAGGCAAGATTAAATAAAATCCTAGAGAGCAATCAATATACACTAACATGATCTGCCAAAGACACTAAAGATCAAAAGTCCTACTGCCAAAGACACTAAAGATCAAAAGTCCTAAATGAGAAAATGGTGTGATATAACTGAAAATATTTTAGTTTTGAGTGTTAACATACATGCTAACAAAATTTTTTAAACTTAATTAAAACACATATTAATTTGGGTAATACATACTATAAAAAAGCAAATGTTTATATTATTCGAAATTACAAAATGACACATGGGAGAATCAAAATAGTATAACATTAAATGACAATCTAAGATACAACTCCTCCTAATGTACATTTCCTTACCTATGCCCCACCTAGCATCAAAATAAGCAAATTTTGTAAACAAAAGATATTTTGTAAAGAAATTCAAGTACCCTATTTTTTCTCTTTGTTCCAAATCATAATCTCTTTCCCTCTACCAGCTTTGAATTGAAGTGCATACTATAAGGTCTCTTAAAATTTTATATAGTTACTGTAATATATGTATGAAGTTACCGATTCTTACTTCTTGTTCCTGTCTATCTTAATAATTAAGGAACAACAAATTAATTTTAAAAGGAACATAGCTCTGTAATTCACAAGATCTAAAATAATTCTTTTCGAACAAATTTTATGAAATTTATAATTTTATTGTTAGAAATTGGGCATAATTTTACCTTTCTCAACATATTGGCAATAATTACTATCCTAGTAAACAATTAATGTTACCTTTCGTGTTAAATAAAAGATATGATGTGCTTGTTACTTCAACAAACTTTAACTTTCAACTCAACTATCTACAAAATTCAAAACATTCTTTCTTTAGGCATAAAATTATAACTAAATACTAACTTCCACTTGTTTTAAGCACCAAACAGGTAACATTCTAATCTTCAACTGAGTAGAAAATAAATTGGATATGACATTTAACTTAGCAAATCAAATTTGTTATTACCTTACAAATATATAGTAAATATGAATGTTTTTATCCATAATGTAGATGCTTTAAGTCAAATACAGCATTTAAAAAGAAGAAAGGTTTAGAGGTATACTGATCATATTAAAACCAAGATCTGATACATTGAAAATAAGATTAGAACCCCATTATTGTCTTTTCCGCTTATTTTTCACTCAAATTTATTTATAACTTTATACAGTATAATAAATAACATTTTTTATAAAAGAAAATGGTCCTGGACTATCTGTCAAAAGGATTTAAATGACCTTAATAAATAGGGGTATTGATTTTGGTCAAAAATGAAAAATGAACATAAAATAAATATTTTGTTAATACGTATATAAATTAGTGAAATGCTAATTTTTATGTGTATAGTTTGTCAGTGATATTTATTAAAACACTGTCACAAATGAAATAAGTTAGTTTAATTTCCTAATAATTTTAGTGATACAACCTTTCCTATTTACTAGGGTAAAACAAGTATATCTCTTTACATAATACATTTCTTTATTAAGACAATATCTAAACACAAATCACAGTTATAATAATGCACCAAAATACATAACTTTTTTCTTGTTGCTTAACTCTCCAGTCATCATTGACTTATAAAAAAAGGGAAAAAGAACATAAAATAAAAACCTTTAGCACTTGAATGTTCCAATAGCCAAGTTTAGGAGGAAAATATTTACTATAACATTTCTTGCAATAAATATTCAACTGAAACTTTAAAGAAATATTGAAAACTACCCGTAGAAGAGATTTTTGGTGGTTCATAAGGTTAAATTAATTTTTCATAAATATATATAACTGGTACACTAAACTAAAATATTTATTATTAAAAATACTTATGACAACCACTACTGATAAATTTAATAATGCAAAATGGTAGAAAACAGCCTAAAAGGTGGTATACCAAAGGGGAAAAAAAGAAAGATAAAGGGGGGGGATATTAATTGATTCTTATGAGATAGCTCATTCTATAATCATAATTCTATAATGTATCGAAAACAATTGTAATTTAAACTTATAATCAGGTTACTACTGGTTTAATTAAAAGGTGATCATGGTAGCATAAAGGTAATAGCGTACAGGGGCGACAACTCTATAACTACTAACAATGTCATATCATGAAAATGTATCTATTATATTACCATTACACAATTTATTGATAGTGGTTCTGTTTAGTACCGAAATGTAAAAGTCTTTTCTTAATAGGCCTAGGGGAAAATAATAACAACATTTAAAAGATAAATAGGTCAAACCAAATTGAGGGAACATTAAATTAAAACAATCCACCACATAATTAAGGAATTTAGAAAATATTGTTTAATTACGAAATATAATGTATATTCCATAACTATTAGATAAATCAATATTTGTATTAAACTGTTTTCTAAAAATGACAACCACATTATAATTTTAAGTCATAAATTTGCCATTATCTGAGTGTAAGAGCAAGACACAATTTTTGTGACTATTACAATTTAGCTACTACTGAAATCAAACTAGATTATCTTATATACCTCATGAAACAAACTTTAAAAAGAACTTGCATGCTAAGCAAACAAAATCTAACTAGGTCTACATGTTAGTTTAATATTGCCAGTTAACTAATACCTTACTGTATTCCTAACTAAAATAAATGATGCACAAACTGTGTTTCATACTCTTATTTGTAAAGAAATACAAAGCTAATAAACCTATAACAATTTGAACATTAATTAGTTTCCTCATCATAATACTCTTCTCAAATGTAGATAGATTATGTTATCTCGCACATATCTTTAAATTGTGAATTGTTAGTGACCCAGATAGATTAAGATTTGCCTATTGGAGCACTTGAATGTAAAGCCTGACCTAACCTAACCTATTTGCAGTGATGACAAAACCAACCACAGTTGGATATTTAGCCTGCAGTATGGAAAAAAAAAAATATGGAAAGCTTTATATCTTTGGTTGTACACAAGCTATAATAATGTGACTGATCATCTTAAAACATTTGACCTTAGGTATTTTTTCTACACTGTATAATATATACATACCACTGAACCCTTTCCATAATTTTTTAAATGGTTGTGGTTGAAATTATTTTAAAGCAGGTCCTATTTGTCCAAATTAAGCATCCCAAAGGTGTCATTTTCCTATTTAAGTTTGTTCAAAAATTATGGAAGGGATCCTATACTTTTGGAATATCTAGTGTATGTATATATAAGGTATATGGCTGGGTTTAGAAATGAACATACCACCTCGAAATCAAATGAAAACAAAATCAAGAAACTATAATACCAAGTGTTATTTATATATGATATATGTAGATTATAAATTTTGCATTAATAACATGTCATAAACAGAAACAATTTCCTGCTCACAAAAAGAAATAGGTCCTATTAAAAAGCTTGTTAACCTCTTACATGGGGAAAATATAAGTAAACATGTTGACTTCTAAAAAAATGCAATACATGTTTCTATAAGGTTTTTTTTTTAAATATTATTACTTACCTTTAGTGTTATTGTGACGAAAATAGGCAAAGAAAAGTCTTCAGGTATCCAAAACTCCAAATTTGACCATATTGAAAATGTGCGGTAGATCTACCTCACACGAATATGGCGCCGGGACTTATATTGAATATACCGCACTAATGTTTTAGTTTATACATAAAAACAAACAACTTAAAAGATAAACTGATCAAAAATGAAAAAAAAAAACAATTAGCCTATATACAACCCCTACCAGCCAAAGTCTTATAACTGGTCAAAACAGTGCGGGACACATAAGCCTGGTTCTCTCTCGCACTCTAAACACTGCCACATTACATATTTTTTTATACCTTTTGTGTAGCAGACTCTGCACCTTTTCTGTTTGCTTCTTTTTCCACAAGCCACTTTCTCTGTTATTTTCGAGAGATTGTCTCTTTCGCTTCAGTGCTCGCGGAGGAGGCATTGTCAGGCAGGAGCTTGCTGACAACAGCGAGATGTAAATCGTACAAAGGCATTTTATTTTGGCGGGTTGAGAGAGTTGTACCTCGTTGTACAAGTATTGTGAATTAACCATAAATATCTGCACTATATGCACTAAAATCTTGTTGTACCACCGTAGCGTTTTCCTTTCGCATGGGTAGTATGACATCATTTGATCTCTGCGGCTTACGCCCTTCATAAAATAGTTATACTGCACAATTGGCAGTGGTTTGTTCCTTGGCTGGCCAAATCGTTTATTTTAAATTACCATATCATTGGTAAATTCAGTTAAAATGTACGAGACAACACGTTTGTCCTTCCACTTTCCGACGACACCTTCCGCATAACGAGCAATAGTTTCATCCTTCATCAATGTAGCGGATTTCACTTCTACAGGATTGTATTTTCGGTCTAGCCGAAGGGTTTCAGTGCAGTAGGTGTTTCTACGTATCAGAGCTAATGTAAAGAAAAAAACTGTTGTAATAGTTGGGGCGGATTTAATAAAACTATCAATTGCAATTAGCGCACTATTAGTTTTATCAATAACTTTATCATCCTTAGAGTATTAACTAATTGGCTGTAAGTAACATGTGTCCGTACTATGAAATACCTCATTAGTATTCCTAAAAGTCACGACCAAACCCTTTAACCTCCAAGAACAAAGATATACAAGATGCTGTATCTCAGATCAAATTATAGAATATTAACATCCTATTTCCAGCAAAACATAGGACAAGAATCTACACTGATGACTCAAAGGAGTAACTGATATGTATTATAGTCATTAAATATGAATTTAAAACTACAGTAGGCCTAACCTAAATATGCTTTTAAAAGCACTTACCTAACCTGCCCTGTTGCTACATATTCCTAGAATAGCAATCATAAGTGTGCCAATGATATAGATTTTTTTTTTAAATTCTTGGAATATCTAATGGTTAAAACAAAAATCTCTCCCCCCCTCACAATCTTATTTATCAGCAGTGCTGTTTTATATTCAGTTAACATACCTAATGTTCTTGACTATTTCAAGGTATAACCTAAGATGTCTAAATACCCAAGATGTCTAAATATAGTATTGTAGACACACTAATATTCATCTCCCATAATGACAAAAGACAAAACAAAAACCTTGCCTTGGTAGATAACAGCAACTATAATGTTATATACAGCATCATTTATAATTCATAACACATACACTCTCTAAAGTCATACAAACACACTTTTATAAATAAAACCAAAACTGTAAACGGTAAACACGCACTATAGAGGTGTCTGAATCACACTATTTTTGTTGAAGCCCCTCTAAAACCCAATAATCTCATATATTAATACTGTACCATAAAACTTGACAAGGACATGTCAAAATAATATTTAGGTAGTTTTCCATCGACCCAAAAATTCCAAATTTCTATGTCTCCTAAATTGTAATGTGTTATACTGCATTAAAATTTGGACATTCTATAGTTTTGATAATATTATTCAGCCAGTTTTAACATTATCGGTTCCATACCCCCATAATTTCATTTACTAAAGAAATGTATCTACTTTGTAGCCTGCTTATACTGTCTTATTTTATTTGGTTATTTATTCTGGCAAACTTTTGCACTTTGCAAATAAAAAAAGTTCCCAACAAAAATTTTATTTCAGAGTAATTAAAAGACACTGTCATAAAATTTCTATTGTACAATAAAAATAATATAGTCTACAGATAAAAAAGGCAAAGTTAATAGTATCTTTCAATAATATAATATATAGATGTTAAAAATGACACATTTCAGCAAACTGTGATACCCTTAAGAACGAATTTTATAATCCATATTTATAAATAATAACAACCTGATATGATATAAATATGTTAAAACTTTTTTTACTCAGATCTTGACAATCTACTGATAAGTAGAGTAATATAGACCTAACAAAGATCTCTTATTCTGGTGAAAACTCAGCTGTCCTGTTGCACTGTATACTAGTAACCTCCAATTAATTGTCATAAATCTATTAGTAGTAGGGTATGATAAGAATCTATATAAACCAAAATCTACACAAAATTTTATTTTGCCAATTTCATCACCGTTAATAAAATTTCTTATTTAATACCTTCTCGTATCAAAAAGGTAAACGAAACTTATAACACCATAGATTTTTAAAAAAACACGAAATGCACTATACAAAATTTTCCTTACTCAGTTTCCAACCTACATAAATAATATCCACCATTCAGAACAAAGCTAGTTTATGTTGAGCTTAATTTATGTAAATACAACCAAGCTAACCTAACCCAACTTGTCTTGAATGACAAATATTAATTGTGCAGATTGTAAATCTAATACTGACATTTTCTCTAAAAATGCATGAATACCTAAACCTTAAAACTATGAGAATGAGCAGTAAGATTGTTTGTGAATACTAGTTACTGTATATTTTCATTTGCCTCTGATAGCAAATTTAAAAATTGATTAGGTTAATTAATTAAGGTCGCAATTTTGATGGGGGGGGGGGTGTGAGTAGAAGTGACCTGTAACCACCACAGGTTCTAAGAATATGGCAATTGGAGATTGGTAAGTACAATAGAACAAATATTTAAATTAGGCCTAAAAGAATAGCGTAGTAGGTACAAAAGTAAGGTGAGACTTACTTAATAGTTTATGTAAACCTTGTGTAGGTGATTGTTTACAAAGAAAGTCATGCTTTTTGCATTTTTTTTTAACATGTTCTTCATACCTTATTTCTCAATAATAAAAAGTTTTCAACGTGGAGCTAATTCTTACACAGGAAAAAAAATATAATTTCAACTTATCTAGGTTAAGGTCCATTGCATTAAAGTATGTATGTTCACGAAATTTTACATTACAAGGTTAAGTAAGGTGGCTATATATATTTGTGTAAATTTGTAAAAAAAAAAGTGAAAAAAATTGTGGGTTATTACCCAAGGGGTCACCCATCCAAGTACAAACCGCGCTTGATGTTGCTTGACTTTGGTGATATATAAATGCATTGAATCCTGTAGTTTTGAAATTGCGATTTTTCAGTGAAAAAATCAGCTCGCCGTTGAAAACTTATTTTATTATTAACAAATAAGGTAGGCTATGTAGAAACATGTTTAAAAAAATGACAAAAAAAGCTTGTAGAAATAATTACAGTATAGAACTTGTAGCGTAGGCCTAAAATGTTAATTATGGGGAAAAAAACAATTTGGCATATTAACCAACAATGTTATTAGACTTGGTAATATCTTAACTGAGAGTTAGTAGTTGTAGTCTTGTTCTGTTAAAGGTAAAAACAAAAAATTTAGCAAAACTTTAAAATGAATTTTTGTATTTATATTAACCAATTTGAATAAAACCTTCAGTGTCAAACTATTATACATTACTGTATCATGGTAATTGTTTACAAATAAAGTACTTTTGGCGATTTTACTTTCATGTTCTACATACCTTATTTCATAACAATAAAATAAGTTTTCAACGCAGAGCTAACTTTATCAGCGAAAAATTACAATTTCAAAACTACAGAATTCAATGCATTTATAGGTTTCCGAAGTCAAGCAACATTGAGCGTGATTAGTACTTGGATGGGTAACCGCTTGGGCATACCGCACAATTTCTTCATTTTTTAACCAATTTACGCGTAGGATATAGCCACCTTACTTGACCTTGTAAGGTAATAAATATGTGTTCAAACTTATTTTAACAAGTAATTCACTTACTGGACATAACCTAGATAAGTTGAATTTGTTTTTTTTTTTTTACCGTGAGAGGGTTAGCTCTACATTGAAAACTTATTTTATTATCAAGAGGTATGTAGAATATGATTTTTTTTTTAAATTGCCAAAAATATCGGTAACTTTCTATGTAAACAATTACTCTGTACCGTAGTCTAAAAAGGTAAT
This sequence comes from Aphrophora alni, assembly GCA_963513935.1. Lineage (NCBI taxonomy): Eukaryota > Metazoa > Arthropoda > Insecta > Hemiptera > Aphrophoridae > Aphrophora > Aphrophora alni. The sequence goes on from OY740769.1 coordinate 111,673,376, forward strand.
TACGCAATCGACTGCCACAAGCGTTTTACTAGCTAAATATTGACAATTTGATATGAAACACCTTCTGTTCCATAAATAACATCTTCCTTTAGTGCGATTTGCACTTTGAAGGGTCAAAATCTATTATTTATGTCAAAAACAAGACAGTTTGCAGGTTACATTGTCTGTAGTCATTACAATCTATGACAACTCGTGAATCAACCTTTCAGACCTAGTAAAGGAACTACAGATCATGATTCTTTAATCAGTTACATTATGTTTAACGAAATATAGGTCTGTAAGGTAACTATATATATATATATATAAGTTACCTTACAGGGACTTAGTAAAGGAACTACAGATCATGATTTCCGACAGGGGCATAGTAATATTAACCTATGACATTTTTAACAAGTGTTTTCGATATTCGTAACCTGAAAATGCTGGAAAACTGTCGCCTTAATAGCTTGTTTACACAAATAATGGATTTCGACCATTCAAAAGTGTAAATTGTTATTTAGATGTCATTAAAAAGCTTGTGGCAGTAGATTGCATAATTAGGCCTACTGTATAAAATACAAATTACATGATATTGTGTCATTTAATATTAGCTTATGCTAACAGTAATAACATTGACACTGTTTAGTAGGTCTACCTTGTATTATAAGGCTAACCAATCTGGCTAAATACATAGGCCTAGGCCTATATAATATTCTACTTCCTCTAAATATTAAGGAATTAATCATAATATACTAACAGAATTTATATATGTGCCTTCAAACTAAGTCATTATCTAGAGAAATTAAATGTAGATTGAAACTTAGGCCTAGTTTTACAAAACTTAAATATAGAACTTTCTAATTTCATCTAATTTCTTTCAGGGTAATAAACAAAATAATTATAATATAAGTAAATTTGTGGTACAGATTTGACAAACCTGTGATTAGGCTACATGAGGGGGGTAATCATGAATTGAATTTCGTAATCGATTTGAACTGTAATAAACTAAACATAGATATTTATGCAATTACTTGTACATTTACACAAATTTGTATTGCCATTATTCACTACCCATAATGATTAGCCTACAGATGACCATTAGTGAAGACGCTAACCAATAAAGCTGCGTTACAGGTTATTGCTACTTTGTACTAATGCGTTAAACAGCCTAAGAGGCATTATTAAAACAAAACAAATACTGTATATTAAATTTACAAACCTGAAATTTACACTGAATAAAACCAAAGATCCAAGTAAAGCATAAAACTTTGTCCTAGGTTACGATTACTAACGAACAGATAACAAAGAACGATGCATGTGCACATGAGACTGAGAGTGAAACCCCGCGAGTTGGAAGCTCTTTGTTAAACTGTACAAGTGTACATTGGAAAGAGCGACAGATGGCAAGGGGAAGAATGTGGCGCCAAATTGTGGCGGGAAACCATTGTGCCTAGTGGAAAGGAAACGTACCTGGCGTTCGGCTGCATTTAGGAGTGGGGGATTTGCAAAGAAGTTTCGTTAAAGTATTATATAATAAATATTACATGGATTATGACCATTCGTTATGTAATGAACTATTTGGTATTCCAAACATGCAAAATAATGTTTTACCACCAAAAAACCCAAATTAATTTGAATCAAATGAATCAAACCATAATTAGTAAATTAATTGTTGGAGTGTAGAAAATAGAATCGATTTTAAAGTCATGATTTTTTTATTATGTAATCTCACTTAGGCTATGTATATATTTTGATGTAACGAAAAGAAATTAATAAAGGCTTTGCAAATTGAGTAAATCCATGAGCTCTAGTGTATTTTGAATTAATATAATCACACAAAAATTAAAACCAATCACGTTTCCGGTTCGGATCTTTAAATGTCTTTTTGGTACAAGTTATTGTTGAGGTGTGTGCGCGTGCGGGGAGTGGTGTTCTAATGAATCACCACTTTTATTGTGATATGACTTCGTCTTTATGAATGAATGTCATTTAGCGTATCTTGACATCAGCATTAATATATAAGAGGCTGAAAAAGAGTTCAAAATAATAATAGTTACCATTATAAATATATAATGCTGATGATAACAAAAATTGGATTAAAAAGTAAAGATAGTTATAGACTAAATGAAAATATTGTGAGAAGACTTCCTATTTTAAATTGTTGAGTTTTTTAATGCATAAATTTTACTGATAGAATATGAATTTACTTAATCCATCTGAAATTTCTTTCTTTATTACAATAATAGAAGATTTTCAAACCAGCAATAAGAATATAATCTCTTACAAGTACCGGGTATGTTCTAATTTTAGGCCTACTAATTAAAATTATTACAAATTGTTTATTATTTTATTTTATGCCCAATTGAAATGTAAATAAACTACTTAACCTATGTACTATTAAGACTATATACAGAATTATAGATAGTATTTGAATTTCACAATTTTATATTAAATAAATATATTTTTTTAATATAGATGGGGCTCAATCTTTTATTTCTTTTAGGCTTACAGCTATCATACAGTTTTAGAATAAAATTTTTACTCCCACAAGATATACCAATTTGAATAAATGTTTAAACATTTTTGGAAAAAGACTTCTTTGAATTCCTTTTCTGAGATTAGTGCTTTTGTTGGCTCTAGCTAAATATAAAAAAATAACTAATTTAAACAGCTATTTTACAAAAAATTAATTTGAAGGTTAAATAAAACTTGACATTTCAAAACTGTTATTTCACATTAAAGAAAGAGCATTTTGATATAAGTCACTCAATTATATTTAGTATCTGTTCATTATGAATGTCATTTTAATAATTGCTTTAGACAATCATACTGACAATAAAAAATATAAATAAATAACAAATTTCTTATATAGCCTATTAAAAGAATTCAAACAAAGAACGTCTATTATTATTACTGTATTTATTTGTGTTTGAAGGCGAAAATCCTTGTGGTCATCAATCTGCCATATAAAGAAAAGAAAAAAAGAGGGGAAAAAAGTATAAAATGGAGAACCATAGCCCTCGAATACTGTACTCTAATAGCGTTAGTGCCGGAAAAAAAACAAATTGAACAAAGTAGATAAAAATAGAATTAAACAATATATTGTACATATATTATACAAAATCTGTACATTATATTTTGAAATATAAATTGTCTTTTATAGTATAAGACAAAAATTCAGTTGATTAGAAAGATGAACGAACCCACATATTTTATATGAAGGAAGAGAAAATAAGTTGGCGGTAACCCTGCGGTTAGCTACTTCCATTACAACCAATTAGTTGTCCTTAGACCGCCGGAAGTTTGAAGGAACAAGGCTGCACTTCCTGTGAAGGAATGTAAGCAACAAAGGGCGCTTAGCCTCCTTCACCACGTGGTTACCAACATTTTTGTTAGTCGATATTTAGAGAGGGGAGGATTTCAGACATTTAATTGTAATGAATATTTGTAGGTTTACAATTACAACTATGTTCATCAATAAAACAAAATTTAGGTTAATAAACTCTTGGTATTAAAATGAAAAGTATTAGTTTACATTAATTATAAGTTTTTGTCTAAGATTGTAAAAATTTATATTACATGATGAGAAATTCATATATTTATATATAGGACTAGTAAATTTACTAATTAGACATTAAACCACCATAAAATAATTATTAACCACAATCCGTTTCTTTCTTTTACAAACAGTAGCCAAAAGTAAAATTAACAAATTATCCACTATGGTATAAAATCAATATTTGGTTTCATTTAAAACAAGTTGCAGCATATTTTTAAGACAGAAGGAATTTTATTTCATGATATAATAATATTCAAATAAACGTAACGAAAACTAATATTAGATGAGAAAATTGAAATAATTTGTAGGCCTACTTATAGTGATACTTATATTTTAAAATAAATTAATTCTAAGCATTAAAAACTGTCTTACAAATGCGAATCCTTAGGAAAATACCAGTAAGAAAAGCCGGTTCGAACCACGTGGTTGAAGTAACCTCCAAAGACTGAGGAGTAGACCTCGATCTACCCTACCCCGCTACACCCCTATTATTTAAAACTACCCTTAGTCAATCCCCTAAATGTTAAACTTGCCTAGGGTCAAAGAAGGGAGAATATATAACCTTGTTTCTAAAGTAATAATATCTATTAAAATTTTATATTCTTACCTATTTTTTGTCTGCCGTCCAAATGCTGGTTATGTCCGGCAAATAACCCACGACACTTTGCACAAAACTGAACGTGTCACTGACGAAGATTACGGGGCGAATGTTCGACTTTAGTTGACTACTTCCCCACTCTTGCCAGGTACACAGGCAACAGAGAGAGAGACCACGGCCAATCCAACTCAGGTAAGTCAAAACTTGGAGGGGGGGAAACCGGTTTTCAATATTCTTTCTTCTTGTCTTGGAGTCGGTAAAAACCTACTCACTTGAACTAAGACCAAAAGAATTCTTCCCTCTTTCCTTGGGCCAGCTGCTCATATTTTCAACAGTTGGATTTTGGTACCAAATTCTAAAAATGTACCTAAATATATCACACTAAGTATACACATACACAAAACAATAATTATACAACAATGAAAACAAGAATGACGGGAAAAAATCTTGCATACAATATATTCTAGAAAGTAAATATATTTGATTCACTAAAATAAAAGTGTATTTCAAAAGAAATTTGTTAAATAATTTAAATCAGTTAAGGTGGATTTGTACACTTTTCACTCCTGGTACATTATGTATTAAAAATATATTCTGTGCAAAATTAATGAGGATAAATGCACCAAAAATTATGATTTGCACGATATTAGATCCACCTTTTGCATAGAAAAATTCTACGTTACCTGATGTAAAACTCTGAAATTTTGTAGACTATATTTAGAATGTTGATATAAAATTTTGTTTTCGTTTCAGAACTATCTACGATTAAAACCACACAAATAGTAAGAGAACATCAGGACTTCGTCTACAACCTAAAAACCTGGACTCGGTGTCATGCTATGTTTACACTAATCTCGCCTTTCGGGGTCTAATTATTCACAACGCTATCAAAAAAGTGAAAATCCTTTAAAATATTCCACAAGTTCGCAAGGGCCTTTCTGGACTTATTTTTTGTTATATAATAAAAAAACACCTGGGAGAAAATAGAGATGTTTCATTTGGTTGTTTTTACCTAGTTATGGTTATGGTTTTTACAACTTGTTATGGTTCAATGATTGTTCCCAAAATTCGGCAATAATTTTTTGTTTTTTCTTCTGGATCACCGTCAATAAGCCTAATTAATTTTTATAATTCGCCTTACTTAATTAGATGTGGCATTTTTGCATAGCATAAATATTGGCATATAATATGTTTTCGCTTTTCATATTTCGGTAGATAAATTGAATTTTTCTTATCCGTCTCTACAACTCAAAATCTTTTCATGTTGTTTTCACTAGCTTCGTTATCTTTGTTTTACAAAGTAATTTTTTTGTGAACCCCTAAAAAATTCAATTTTCTTAAAATGACACTCTGAACAAAAATACTTGCCTTCTTGATGTTTTAGTTTTAATGTAGAACATGTGATTTGCCCATTACGTCAGTGACCCTCCTCCCTCCAATCGTAGCTTTTTTTTTTTATTCAGACTGAAGAAGCACATTTTCATTTTATTTGGTTGAATACAAATTCAAATAAACCGGGCACAAACCTTCTCACTTATCTAGATAAAAATAAACAATTACCAATCAATGAATCAATCTAAATTTGCGAGAGATCAAACTGCCAAAAGATCAAAATAGAAATTTATTATTTTCTCAAAATTGACTTCAAAAATTTTAATAACATTTTGCTAAATTATAGGCCTAGGCTTTAAAGTGACAAACAACACACATTAGTCACCATCTCACCAAATATGCTAATTTGTTGGTTATTAGTTAAAATAGAGTATTAAACCTTATGCGCCATTGTAGCTAGCATACATCTTGAAATATCTAAAAATTGACGCAAACGATTTCGATAAAATGGAGTTCTCGAGCGACTCTAGTTTTATTGTAGTCATGGGTTAGATACCTCTCTTTCATCTTTCCTATTAGATCCCTCTTGACCAACGCTTGTTCTCTTTCGACCCTAACATTGTTAGATTACTCGAGGGTTAGGAGTTTTTATTTTATGCTCTTTTTTCTAACTCGATGATGATTGAAAGGTTTTTGCATTAACAACTACAACAACAAAAAATCGGTTCAATTGTTTTAGCTGTAAAACGATGGTAACAGACTCAAAAAACACTTTTTCCTTAAGGTATCTCAAAATGAATATTTCTACGAAACTTAACAAAGATTTTTTTTGATTCATCACATACGTTTCCCTATACTGTACTACTTAAATATGGGAAAATTTACTTTGTAGGTTAGGTTTAAGATTTGACTTGAAACCATACACAAATTTGAAACTTGAAAATTTAAATATAAGGAAACAATACTAATGACATCATTAGGTCATATTATGTCTCATTATAAAAAATTGTCAGTTAATTATAAATTCTATTCCTAAAAATGAAGTATTAAAGTATTTCTTTTTTATGTTTGTAATTGTAGCCATCTGTATGAAATTGCAAGTTTTTGTTTAGAGGGCTTAGGTTTGTGGGTTTATTTTCCTATTCTTTGATATTTAAGTAGTGGTTTTTCTCACATCTTCAAAGTTATAATACAATTTTCTTGTAAACTCAATGTAAGACGTAACATACAAACAACAACCATAGACAAACAAATAACATTACAAAATACAATTACTTTACACTTGAATAAAACACTATTCACTGGGAACAATAATTCTAATAAAATGTTTTTGGGTGGCTTGCTTCTTGGAGCGTTATTGTGATTTATCATTCATTGGTATCAGAGTGGAAAACTGAATGCCTTAATTATAAAGAAACCAAACCTCAACCATTAGTGGGCCTCGGTGGATGGTGACCTAATGGTTGGAAGCGTAACCGATATGACTATTGCTTATATTTTACAAATATAAAAATTGCATGAAATATCGTAGAAAGTTTATAAACATTTCAAGTTTCTTTGTTTACTAACTAAAAAAAAAAGTTTAAGGATTTCATTATGTCTCGTTCACACTTTATTTAATAACTTGGATCTAGCGTTTTATTCTAGATGAAGGGTCCCCGTCCTTTTTTTTTTTTTGAACAGTGCAGTAATTGGTTTGGGTGGTGTCATTTTAAAACGAAAAATACAATTTTAAAAGTTTGCGCATTAATCGTTCTATATTATTAGTAGTATCAATCAACCGTATTCCTAAATTGATAAACGCGTTTGGCCGTAACTCCGTAATAAATACGTGAAAATATAGTGGAAATTTCAAATGGTCGGGTTAAAGAAGGATTTCATTTCCCTTGATCAGTTATACAGCGTATTTCACAGCAGACTACTTTTAAAAGTTACAGAAGGCCGCAAAAGACTCAAAAAGTTGAATATAAACTTTATTCAGAAATTTCTCGTTTCTTGAACCTATCCGTTTGTTGGTCTGTCAAATTTTCGCCCTAATAAAACCACCCATTTAAGATATGAACTTCAAATTTTGCATATATGTAAAATAATATCATGTTTATTGGTGAATAAAATATATTTTATGATTCTACGATATCTCCGAATTATAAATTGGGGTTTTCTTCAAACTTTACTGTTTAAATTTCAAAGTAATATTGCTAGAATTAAGTGTTTGGATCCGATTTTATAAGAACACCAAAATTGAAAAGTAAAGTTTATTGCGTAAAACAATTCTTTTATGTTGTTGTCCAAAACGAAAAGTAAACTTTGTTATCCTAAAACAACTTTCTATTTTGTTATTATCTAAAATTAAAGTAAAGTTCGTTGTCTAAAACAACTTTACATTTAATTGTTGTCTAAAATTAAAAGTAAATTATTGTCTAAAACAACTTTCGATTTTAATGTTGTCTAAAATTTAAAGTAATGTTTGTTGTCTAAAACAATTTTACATTTTATTGTTGTCTAAAAATTTATTAAAAGTAAAATTTGTCGTCTAAAACGACTCTTTTGATTTTGTGTTATCTACAACGAAAAATAAGATGTACTGTCTAAAATAACTTTTGATTTTGTTTTTTTCTAAAACTAAAATTAAATTTGTCAGGAAGAAGCAACTTTTAGCTCTACAGTATAATCCTGTAGTAGTCTACTGGAGCTCTTAACACAAACAGTGATAAAAAACAAGCTCTTTCTTAAACTCTTGTTTATCTATAATATAAAACGAGTTGTATACATCTGCTTCGTTCATTTCTTTTATTATCGTATGCTTTGGAAAGAGGAAAAATCAACGTCAATTTGAGTTGTTTAGAAAACAATGGTAGGAATTCCATGAATCCTAAATCTACAACGAGTTTCTCCCTAGATCTAATTATTTGTACGTTGAAGTTTTTCTCAAAAACTTATCAACTGATTCTAGTGAGACTGCCATTGTTCTATTACTTGTAATACAAGGTTCCAAAATGATGGATAATCAATATTTTGTTTTAACTTTTATCGGGTTCTTTTACGTGATATATATTTCAACAAAGGAAAATCGCAGTTATGTTTAATATAACTGAATTGCCGGTTTGAACGATGTAAATAAATATATTGCTGAAACATTTGGTTTACGCCCTGAAAATGGAACAAATATCAGAAAACATCAGTTCTATTTTATTTTTGGAAGATAACCATTGTATCGTTATTAAATAGCGTTAAAGAACAATCTAAAATGACTATTTATAAATCGAATTTACAGACGTGTGAGCTTCTATGTGTCTATATTTTTGTTTGTAAGAAGTAAATGTTCGGGTTAATTATAAAATCCAAAGCTGAATTTTAAAACTAAATATGTATTTAAAATGTGAAATCCAATGCATCAAATATATTCTTCTGGTCAGTTATAAAGGTCAATGACACCAACAATATTTCAAACAACCCTAAATATATTCTTACAAAGACCTTTCCCAACTTGGTAATTTTATGATTTAGGAATTTCCTTTCACGCCCTTGTGCTAAGTATTGCAAAACTCTAACTGTAAATTTATTCAGACAATATAATCAAGACAACACTTAGCCTACACAAACTAACCACAAAGCTGAAAGGTACGTGGCATTGTCTCTAAGGGTAGAAACCATAAATTACCGGCCTCTTAGTAATGAAAGACAGACCTTTAAGTAAATTTAAAGCTTTTGAAAATGACTTTTAACACATTATAAATATGTCATGTTAGAAGGAAGAAGGATTTATACGTTTTACAAAAAATCTTTTGTGTTGTTCCAAATCAGTTACTTTTAAAAACGTTTATTATTTCTTCATTTCTAATTTTCTGTTCAAGAATAAATTCAATAGAGCAAAATATTTACAAGTTAATTATCGGAGCGTAGTCCTGTTTAATTCTACCATTTAACATTTTGTCTGTATGTTGGTGTGTGTGTGTGTGTGTGTGTGTGTGTGTGTGTGTGTGTGTGTGTGTGTGTGTGTGTGTGTGTGTGTGTGTGTGTGTGTGTGTGTGAGTGTGTGTGTGTGTGTGCCGTGTGTTTCTATGCAAACTAGGCCGAACGACCTAGAGGCGAGTTGATAACAGGCAATCCACAAATTTATATACCTTTTAAACTTACATAGTGTTACAAAATGTGAAATAAATTATTGTTTACCTAACTGTTACAATGTTTTGTTCCGTCTGATACATGGATCAATGTAAATAAGAGTAAAATATAAACAATAGTCTGATCGTATACGCTTCTAATAATAGAGCTACCAGCTGTCGAGACCCCATCATCAGGCTAAAGGTTCGTTTTTCAGGTGAGGCTGTCAATCGTCCAGGGCAATCTCTTGGTAAATGTTTCTATTGCTACAAATCAGATAAAAAGTTCATAAAAAAATAGGTCTAGAATCGCGTCGTTTCCCGACTGTCTGCCATTTAGTGTTAAAAAAACAAAGTTAATATATTTTGGTGGTAAATAAGATTTGGTATTCCCATTATTTATGGAACCTTTTATTAGTCTACCAGTAAGCCAAGACATTTTCAAAATGACGGATTTCATTGTCGAATATCTCCAAAACAGTTTTCCTTTTTTAACATTTAACGAAAAAACAAAATACCTTTTTTTTGTGGCTTAAAAGATAACTGTGTTATCGACAAACACCTAAAAACTGTATTTCTTGGTAATTGTCTACAACACTCAAGAGTAGACTAAAACAAAACATTTTTGAATTCCAATAATTTTTATGTGCCAATCTTTTTTATATTAGGCCTTAAGAATCAAATAATCCTATTTTAAAAAATCCTATTTGCATCGTATTGGTTCTATTCGCATCAATGAACTCAGAATTACATTTTTCGAATTTTGTTTTTCGACTATATTTTTGGTAGTTGTACAATAATTTTCTCAAAAACGACGAGAGATACGGTACTGGAATCTATATTTTTACATTTTCTGTCACAAAAATGATAGAAAAACCAAATTTGCGTCGTAATTTATGCTCCGTGAAAGCCGTAAATTACCAGTGGATCAGAAATCGGGGCGAAATTTTCGCTAGCCGTAACTCACCACCGATGCGTCTTTGGTCCTAAGTTTATACGGACTTTTTATCTTATTTTTAGCTATAGAATCATTTTCGTGAGATTGTAGTGCAGTTCGGAATTACCCTGTATAATTGAAGGATACATCATTATAGTTTCGACCAATGAATGGTAAATCATAATAACAATGCAAGGAGCAAGAGTTTGATTTGAATTATTTTCTCCGTGAGTGGTAATTTGTTCGCATTATTTACGGTTATAAATGGATATTGTTTGATAACCAAATTGAGTTTGTGAGAATTATTTATTGAATGTACGTCCAAGGAGCGAGGATAGAACCACTAGTATTTCCTTGTGTTTGATTGGTTGCAAATGGACGCAACCAGAAAATCCAAAACTACCAAATGTGATTGAACCAAGATTTACAAAAAGCAAAGCTGCAGATTTGTCATCGTCAAGATGTTTATTTGCGTCAAAAGTATAAGTTTTAGATTTCGCAACATGAACGAGAAACCAATCAGTAAACACAAGATTTGGAGAAAATTAATACTTTTATTACAAAGTCTTTATGCTGTGTTATGTTGGAATGCTTCTAAATAGGTTTCCTCTAAGAAGACTGAAGAGGTTTAGGGAATTGAATACTTTTGAGAACAGATTGTGATATGGTTTAGGAATAAATACAAAAGAGAATAAACTAAATTGCGCCAATAAAGAGTTCAATAACAAATTGCGTTGTGTGATTTGAATAGTTCATACAATCCTGGCACCATCTTTGTTTGGTTGGAGTCAAGGTAAGGCATAATGATGACTTGGAATCACATTTGGCTATTCAAAATGTTTTGTTCGCTGAGCAAAAAGGATGTGGTTTTCAATATCTCGGAGGCAGGTGCACCGTACTGCTATTTATAGAACTGGATAAACGAGTTGTCTTCGGTGATAATCGTTAGAAATTAACCTTAGTTTAAACATTCTTCAAAGCCCTAAAATTCTTGTCTAATGTTTAAATTAAAACTATGTTTTGAATCAATTAAGAGATAAATGTTCGCTTTGAAAGTAACAAACCACGAGCTTAATAATTTCTTTTAGTAAATAATGCGAGTTTAACCTAAAAACACTGACAGTTTCAGTTTGAAAACGTTCACCAGGTGTACAGGTAGGAAAGCTTTATTGTCTGATCAGTTTCCCATCAAATATTCGTCTGCTAGATTTACGTGACCAGAGTAACAAGTCATTGTTTTATCCGAGGCCAACAGCACTTGTTCCTTCTCCAAAAAATAGCACCTTTATCACTTAGTGGTGTTGTTAAAAGTGTGTGTTTTTGGACGTTCAGTATAATTATAGTGGGGAAATAAATTTAAATTACAGATAAATAAGTTCATAGTTAAGTTTTACAATAAATAGAACAACAAAGAAACAATTTTAGTGTTGTTAATCTGTCTACGTGTTTTGCATTATATTTTACAAATTTACTTCTTATTTTTTTTATTCTTCCCTGATAGAGTTTTATAAAATAAATAGCAATTCGGATGTATCTAGCCGATATTGATTACGGATTTACTTTCAGAGTGTCAAAATAGAGGGGTGCACATTTGAAGGTCGAAACATGTGGTTTTATTTTTATTAACAACAAAGAAAAATAACAGCTGGTTTTGTTCATTTGTTTAAGGCGGAATGAGCCTCCTTTCGAAACATAGTTTAATTTAATCTCAGGTCCTTGATTGTTTAAAAATTGGATTTTAGAGCAACACAAGTAGATCCTAAAATAATACAGGAAGTTGGAGGACTCTGAAATTGTTTCTGGAAGTGGATTGGTTATTTCAGGTCTCATCGAATGGTGTCACTGGAGATTGTAAGAATAAGTCTTTTTTTCTGACAAACCATGTTCAGTGATTGTTATGAAACAGCAAAAAGATGCCCAAGAAAATCTGCAAAATTGCGTCAATTACTATGAACAACAAGTGTCTAGTGTCTCTTTTACATATTTCTAAACTAAGTATAAAATATGTATTATATAAATATGTATTATGGCCACCCCAGCTATTCATCGCCCTAACCCTCCAGCCAGGTACCCTGCCTCAACTTACCTTGAGACGGGATATAACTTATAATACTTGTAATAAGTGTTAATTTTTGTTTGTTTATTGAACTGCTGTATTATGAACACGTGATTTGCAGTCAAACGCCGTAAAAAAAATTAGTCATTTAACTAGCCTATTATTCAATCTCAAAAACATGATTTTATTTTGGGGCTAAGGCTCACTCATATTTGCAAGTTCTTCTGAGAGTTTTAGGAACTATTTTAGAACAAATGAATTATTGAATTTTTCTCTTATGACACAAATACACACATACTTTCTCCTCTAGTAGATGGCCGATTACAAAAGTTTAATTTGTAACCAAATATCCTAAACAAAATCAAGAAGTTAAAAGTTATGAAAATTTACCACAATATTGTCCCACTTTTAAAAGCTTTAATTTGAATCTCTACCCTTCATACTTGTAGTTGTCGTAGATCATCCAAAGAATGGAGACATCATCTCTCCATACTGGCATTGACCACAGATAGACACCACTAAACTGAAATCAGGGTTATGCAAACTATTAGTGATTTCGTCATTCTAAACCGCATAATGTAGATGAAGGTTAGACCACTTGGCATTGTCTACTCGGGATCCGGCTCCAGTGCGCTTGCGCCTAGACCCTTACCACCCTACACATAAAAGTAGTTGTTCTTTTTATAAATGTCGTTCTATTAATTTAATTCCCTTTATTTGTCCCTCCTACGTCTACCTTCGCCATTTTATAATTACATCCGTCAAGATATAATTTCTGTGCTTCAAGATTTGTCAGATTCTCTCTCTTCAATTCACTATTGTTTGATTTTATGTCTAAATCGACAGAGCAATTTAAAGAAACAAACACGCAGTAGAAAAAAATATTACTCCTAATTTAATCGTTATATTAAACAAATTGGATTTATATCTTTCAGAAAAAAAAGTTATGAAATGTATGCGCTTAAATTAATTAATTGCATATAATACGGACTTTCGTTTAAAATATAATAAAGGTGTATAATTATTTTCCCACATCCATACCAACTAAGGTCAAAATATTGGTATAACTGCAAAAATTATATTTGATTACAAACGAGTTTTTAGATGACAACATTTTCTATTTTTCCCAGTTATCTCAGAAGAGAAATTTGTCTTACTTTGAAAGAATAAAAAAGTGTCTCATTCATTATTTTTTTTTGATGTTTTCATTTACAAGAATTAAAACCTTTCATAGAATCAAAAATATATGAAATAAATTAACATTTACATAACAGTCATACTGTTTTTTATTCCCTGAAATTGTCTTTAAAACGTGATATAATGTCTCTGTAACTTTCATATTGCATCAATGTGAATCAGTATAAAATGTAAACAATAGTCGGAACCTTTACACTTTCAATGCTTTGGGTCACCAACCACCGAGACCCACCATTGGTAAGGGATAGTTTTTCAGTTATCGCCGTTAACATTTCGAAGATACGTTATAATATTTAGTACTACTGTGATCACAATAAATGATAGTCATAATTACAATGCAAGGAGAAGCCAACTGTGAAGTTGTTAACTTTGATTATATTTCTCTATGAGTGGTGTCCCTGTTTGCAGTATTTGTGGTATTATTACTGTTACTTTTTAGTCTATGCATATTGGTTTGTGTCTCGTAACAGACACACTGGGTTTGCAATGATTTGTTGAATATCTTAAACTTCTAAGGCGAGAGATCTACATTATTGGATTATTATTATCCAAACCAATATTCCAAAATTTGATCCAAATAGCATGGACCGATTTTGAGACAGCGACTTTATAAGATGGCGTCCATAATCCATTTTCATTTGAACTCATGAACACTTTCAAAAATAATAAGAAGAAACAAAATTAGTATTAAACTGTTTACAAACTAAAAACGTATTTTAAGACTCATTTTGTGTGGTACTATCCAAGTTCGCTGATTTTAAGATAACTTTATATGTACTTATTTTATATGTACTCTTGCGATATACTTGTAACGTTGTGTTGAGCGTTTCGGTATCTATGTTCCATCTTTAGAAGTTCGTTCGTAAGAGGTTGTCAAAATGTGTGTTCTAAATGTTTTGACGATATCTTGCGAGCGAACTTCTGAAGATGGAACATAGATTCCGAAACGTGTAATGGAACGTTACAAGTAAGTCACACGAGATGAAGTATATAAACGTATTTAAAAAATGTTTTTAAAAATAATTGTTTTAAACTGCTTTAGCAGAAAAAAAATTTAATGAAATCTCTACCTTCTAATTAATTAAAAAAGAAACCAAAGTTAGTATTTAATGAGTAAAACTTAAATTGACGAATTGGTTTTCGTAAAACACCCGATAAAAACTTAACTGCAGAAATAAATTAGAAACTATTTTTCGAGATTCACCAGTTTTACTTGACGTCTTAAAATGTTAACTCAATGCGCTGAATCAGCACTGGTTGCTAGTTTAGGATCTAGGGAGGTCATATGGGCGGAAACAATTAGTCACCCAGCTGTTCGACAGTCTTGGTTCTCTTTCATGGGTGTAATCTGTTGCTCAATTTGCTATATTTTTTTTATAAATAGAATACAGTTAACGTAAAAAACAGACAAGATTTCAAGATGAACATGTTTTCCTACTGCAATATATGCGTAGGCCTTTTTCATTTATTTCGTTCTTTTTGTTTCAACTTCTTGCTTCGATTCTTTAAATAATGTATCTTCCACATATTCGTCAATTACTACCTGACGCGTTTCGAATGGATTTCATCTTCAGAAATATATATTTCAACTTCGAGTATAGATGTCTGCCTTTAAAGATAAGATGTGATAGTTATATAATGCAGATATTATTGCTCACTACACCATTCACTACTTCTTAAACAGTTCAAAGTATTTTAGAAATTGACTTTTTTTAAAAAGTACAATTGAGGGATTGAGAAGCAAAGGGCACAAGTAACTTTTCCATAGACTACATTATATTAAACATCATACTATTTAATATTACTTCTAGCTAAATAAAAGTACATAATTAATGCTATCTTTCACTGGTATAGTCAAATTCAATAGAAATAATTACCAGAATTTACAATAAACAACAAATTTTGGAACTGTTTTTCTCAAAACTAAGAAAACGGCAATTGTACCCCTTTGCTTCTCACACCCTCAATTATATTTCAAATTAAGTGGGTTACATTAAGTTTTTACTAAATACCATTTTTGATCATTAAACCAATATCTCGATTTACGTAAATCTTTATGCATTTCACATTTTAACAAGTGTAAATTGTTATTAGGATGAGAAAACCTACTGATTTATTCCAATAATATCCGTTCACTTATTCAATCTCAGATAATTTAAAATTTGTGAATGGATTTTACAAGTTAACGAAATGAACCAAGAAGTAGACGCTTTCAAGAACTTGGGAAATTGTTTGAAGGAGTAAGGCATTTCCAACATGTAAAATAGGAGAAAATTAACAAAAAACCTCCATATGTCAGGATCAACAAACTCAGTCATCCGTACTTTTTTGTTTGTTTTTACTATCCGCAAAACGGAAAATATTTACCTCAGAAAAATTGTTGAATCCTTAAAAATTAGAAACAATCGTGATTATTTTTTAAACTTTAAACAGTTACAAAAATTCTATAATCATTCTTTGAGGACAGAGTAGTAATATAAAAGACTGTATAGAGGTCATGTAAATAAACTCAATAATTTAAAGACAATTGTTAATATGTATCACACAGTCAGTTACCAGTTTGATAAAGTCATTTAGCGGGAACCATAGTTATATAATCTCAAAATATGTGGCTGTCAATTGTCAAATATTGACTAATCGACTATTTAATTAAAGCCACTGCCAAAAGTGGTAAGGCAGAGTGCCGAGAAATATATAACAATATATATATTTAAGGGGCCCAGTTGGATGAAGATCCGAAATAATATGGAATATTAAAAAAAATAAATTCTGATAGAATAGAAAGTTTTCTTTAAAATGGGACAAAGATTATTTATATAACTTAATGGGAAGTACCTCAGAAAATTCTTTTCTTACGATTGTTCCGTTGGCTGTTTGGCAGAGGTGCGCTACGATTTACGCAATGTTGAGTAACGTGTCACATTAAATTTTATTCTGTCCCTCATGTATTGTATTTTAATTTTACCTTCAAGGTCAAAGAGAAAATTGGATTTTTTTCGGTTAACAATCTTTTCCTAGCTAATAAAGTAAAATAACAGATGAACATAAATAATAATATTTTTTGTGCAATAGATAAGTTGAGCGTAATACAAATATTTCATGAAAATCACAAAAACAATAAAAAAGTATCAAGTTTTCGTTATAATAAAAAGCTAAAATTATATTATAATTAAATTAAATTATAATAAAAACGTTTTCATTATTATACTCCAAAAATTGTAGACTATATATTTTTTTCTTCAAACTATACTTCCATAATTAATAAATATGTTTCTTTCTCGGTTTTAAATAATTTTAATGGTATATTTTAGACATAATATTGGCAATCACCCAATACACCGATATATGATTTTTTTACTGAAAAAAAAATTGCAAAACAGTTGTTTCCTGTGCAATTTGTTTCAATTCAACCCCGTCAACTTCAACCGACCACAAAACTTTATAATGGAAACTAAGCATAAAGAATACGAGTCTCAACAACCTTGAACAGAGATTGATTGCCTAAAAGTTGTGTTTACTTACGATGAAGAAATCCTGGCCATGACTTTACCCACGTAGCCTGTGTTCTACAGATCATATGTTTCTAGTTTGTTACGTAACCTTTGCAGCTTGCTCTGGACGGATCAATTTATCATCATTGGTTTCATTATACAGACTTTTCAGTTTAGCAAATTTTATATTGAACTCTAATATTTTGTATTTTTGCCGCTGTACAACTTTGACTAACCTTGTCGATCCCGGGGTTCAAAGAATGGAATGCTGACTAACAGGAAGCGGGAAAAATAGTGGAGTAATTAAATTGTGGTTATAAATCGGTAGTTGTACATTATATGCATAATTATGATAGCGGATTAATAGTTGAAACGCGTTTAAAATAATAAACTATTTCTTTTAATGAGCAACCCTACATTGTTTCGAAACTTTAATTTATATTACATTGCCAGGTGTTTTTAATACTACATTTACATAAAGGTAATCAAATAAAACAATACTTCAATAGGCCTACATAATGTTTATATTTTATTTCCAAAGTTTTATTTTTGTTTCATAATTGTTAGAAACACTTAACTTACAGGAATATGAAACTCTTTACTTAAAAATATAAGATATTCAATGTTGTATAGAAAAAAACAATATCTTTCAAAATGTCTGAATAAAATTCTCTTTAAAATACACAGCGAAAATACCTAAAGAATTTACCAGAGCGATCAGTAAAATTTAGTCCAGAATCATGTTAATTACGGTGTAATTTGTCTGATCAGCTGTTATAATTTACTATTAGCTTATTTTGAGGTTATTTTTACGTCATTACTAAAACAAACGGGTAAAACCCTTACACAGTGTCAAATAGCACCGACACAGATGCAAACATGCTCAATAAATATTATATAAATTAAATATAATTTTAAACTCAACTATAGGTTGTCATCAAATACTATAAATTGGAGTGGTGAAATTTTCTTATTTAATAAATATTGATTCAAAATGAACAGTTAATGTGATACAAACAACACATAAAATCCTTAAGAACTAATGTTTTCATTTACAGAATAAAATAATAAAATAAAAGACAGCTGTAGTATCTAATTGAACTCTTCTCTTTCCTGAGACAAAGTTAAAACTAAAGTTTTAACGATAGTTTTGTTATCTGAAAGAGGAAAAATATAACAATAAGTTTGACACACAATAAAAATACTATGATGATATTCTTGCGTGTTATTTAACCTAACCTCAAATTGATTTTATGGTTATTATAATTAATTTGTCAACTGTTATTAAATTTGTATGATTGATTGTTATGATAACGAATATTGAAATAGTTTAAACTCTCAAAAACATAACCTTCTTAGTTACTATAGGCTTTGTGTATTTTACACTTTTGCTTAATTAGAATTTTTGACTCCGTACAAATATTAAAATTTCGATTTCTTAACAACCGACACATTGTCATGTTCTAATTTCTGCAAAATCGGTGGAATCGTTTTCGAGACAAAATGTTAGTTACATTTCGATTTTAACCTTCCGCTCCAATTAAAGAATAAACATTAAATATTTTACTTGCTTGAAATTTTTCTTCTATGTGGTATAATATTGAAAATGATTATTTAGTTTGTATTGTTCAAACAGTTTTCTAATGACCGACCTCTGAGGGGCCCCGTAAACAAGTTACAAATTACTTGGTAAATCCGACTGGCTTGAGCAACAGCTGATTTGCATAATGCCAGCTTGTTTGGATGATCTCGCTAGGAATTCCAGCGGCCTACTCGTTGCCAAATGTCAGATTTAAGTGAGGTACATCCTACTCGAGCTCAACCACCTTTAACTATTTTAAACACACTTCAATATTTCTTAAGAGTTCTAAGAACGAGAACTGCTCGCCCAAATAGCTCTTTTCTACAAATTCTGTATTTTACTATGGTCTTAAATTATTAACAATTTGTAAACTTTGCAATTTTAATAATTTAAATCAAATTTGATAGCTCTAACATAACAGTATTAACATATGTAGATAAATTTATGTGGTCTTAGATAGAGAAAAAAGAGGCAATTTAGAAATTTTCCAAGATTTTTCGAGCATATTCAAGGTAAAACGTAGTTTACATACTAATTATATCTACAATTCGTATTATTGTAAATGGTTTTAAGTTTTAGGTTACTTTTTTTTTTTCAATTTTGTATTTTTCTTAATGTTTATCGTATTAAACTTGTAGGGACATCATTACATACTGATTTTAAAGTTGTACAAAATTAACTATTGGGCTTGTTGTATACAAAATCATTGGGGGGGGGAGGGGTGAATTTACCGAACGTTTGTCTGAGAACGTTTGAGAAAAACTTTGTCAAATGGTATGTAAAACTGAGCCTATACACCAAATTTGAGAAACTTTGGACTAAAATTATGACCTCGAGATATTACTAACACGTAGGCTATATAAAATAAACTGCTGCAAAAAAACTTTATTGCTGCACAAACTTTATCACTCACCCATCCCAAAACCAAATAAAATCGAACCAAAAGTAATTGTCACAAAAATGTCAGTTCAGTAGCTGGCAATCAAAAAGTGTAAATGAATGGTTATTCATTAATTTTTCACATTTTACTAAAATTATAACAATAATCAGGATTTCTAAAAATCGGCTCTACAATCAATTTAGTGAAATGTGAAAAGATTAAGGACCCAAACTACTGGGCTGGACAAATCATAAGTAAAACAATTTTACTGTTCAAGAATAAATAATGAAACTTAACTGATGTCGTTAAAAGTTTGAATCTAATCTTACGATTTATGACTTATTTATGGCACAACGAAGTAAGTTTAGGCCCTTATTTTAATATAAACTTCTTTTTTTCTTTCAAAAACTGTGTCCATAGTTCATTTTCATTTTTTAATTGACAACTACCAAAATTATATTTTTGGTGACCATTTGTTTTGGTTCTTTTCTATTTGATTTTAGGCGATGTACTTTTATTTCTTATTTATTTGTCTAAACTATTTAAATTTAATGCATTTAGAATATTTTGCAAAAATTGAACATAATCGATCGGCTATTGGATCAGATTCGGCAAATCGAACTATAATTATTATTCACTTTATTTGACTTGTTTGTAAAAAAAAAAAAAAAAAAAAAAAAAAAAAAAAAAAAAAAAAAAAAAAAAAAAAAAAAAATCAGTTACATAAAAGAAAATGGAAAAGAAAAATACTTTATATTATGTTTAGTTTCAACATTTTAAAAAGTATTAAAGTATTATCATTTTATAAACAATTTAAACTATTTTAAGAATTTGTTTGTGCTCAATGTGTTTTGAAAATCTGTCAAATATTGTAACGCCTAGAAGCCTTTCATCATAGTTTCTATTTTTATTTACTATTTTCTTCATATTTGGTACAGATTTTGATTTTTGGAATGGCTTTGAAATAAAAATCGATATTAGTTGCAAAATATTATTGCAGTTTTTTTACAAATTTCACCTGTAGAAATTCACATTTATGTTGGATTGTCATCTTTTTGGTAAAAAAAAAAATCATTTTTACAATTTGTTAAACAATTGTATAACAAAGAAAGTTCTGTTTCTAGCAAACTGCAGATTTTTATGTTTAAAAGGCAGGAGAATAGAAAACACTATTTTTTAGAGTTTTTAAACCTCATTGGTCGGTTTAAATATCGCGTTATTGTTTATTAATGGAACAAAGTAAGCTTTAAAATAAATAGAAATTCTAAATAAGCAGTTTACACAATACAAAATGTAGTTTGAAAAAGCTGTGTCGTGTATTGAACAATATATAAGCAAACTTCTCATAGCTCTGCATACGATTTTCAATAGAAGTTCTTATAAGCTTGTAACTATTTGATCAGTTAATACAACTTAAACTATATACAGAGGTGATAGGCGTGTCTATAGCACAAGGGTTGAAAAATTATCATTCCCTTTCTTAAATAAATGAAGTGATATTTTTGTTCAAAATTTGGATGTTTAACTTGTTTGCTGTATGATAATAGTATGGATAGGGTGAGTTTAACGATTGGTTAGGTATGTAATTTATGAACATAATATACAAAATCCAACTGTTTCCAACTCTTAATGTGGATAGAGTTCCTGCGTTCAATGAATGATTGTAATACTCACAAGATGTATTTCACCTTTTGTATTTTGAACACGAAATAGTAATTCTTATTTACATCTAACCATTTCACACGAAGGTTTGTTGGATTTCGACCTCAGCTGAAACGTATAATCAAACCAAAACAACCTTACGCACCTTACGTAGTACTAATAATCTGCTCTAAACTTGAAACATAAAACCTAGAATATGCTGTTTGAGACATTCAAATTATTGAAGTAACCTACAATATTACGTAAAAACTGTTTCCTAAATCACAAGGTCCCTAAGCGACCGTTTACATTCTGATTTGCAGACCTTCCACTTTCCCAGAATTTGACGGCATGCCAATTTTACACTTTATACAATTAAAGCTGTCTAGATTAGCAGACCTTCATGTTCTGTCACATTCAGAACAAGTAATATTTTACTTATCATAAGCGATAATGTTTCTATAAATGGAAGGCGTGAGAAATCAGTTGCATATTTGTTAGACTCAGAGAAATGTTTCTTACGTCACGATATAGAGAAATTTATTATTTATTACACGTACATGAATGATAGGATTTGACGTCACTTATGAATAGTGAGGTGTTTCTTTAAGAGATTACCTATACCGTTTATTTTATGGGAGAAATCTTGTATAACAATATTACGTATACATGTAAAATTGATTCAGTTTATTAGCTTGGTTTCAGAAAAATGAGGGACGAAATATTAACAGAGTTAAAAATAGTAAAGTTTTTATTAAAATTGAATATGATAACATAGAATTGTTATTCAGATCCTCACTAATTGCTGAAATAACAGTTGATTATTTTCATTGTAGACTTACCGCTTATAATTTTACTGGTAGGCCCTACGTTACTACAACCTTAATCAAATTTTCATTTTGGTTTGGTCAGCAAGTAAATGAATCACGAAGACTTTTAGTTATAACAACTGATATAAGCATAATGAATGGGACTGTTGTGTGTGATATAAGCATAATGAATGGGACTGTTGTGTGTGATATAAGCATAAATATATGGGACTGTTGTGTGTGATATAAGCATAATGAATGGGTCTGTTGTGTGTATCCGCTCTATTGCTGAATAACTTTTCATTTTTATCAAGAATAGACTTTGGGGATAATTGGCTGCAGTCTTTAAGAGGCACAAAATTACTTGGAACGTTTTATAGTGACCTAATACAAATTGTCCTTTAAAATTTGAAAATCTGTAATCATTTTAAAATTTGCTGCCGTTTTTTCCTAGTTAACGAACTAAGTGATTTCAATTGATAAAATTTTAATAAATTTGGAATCAATTATAATATACATCACGTGTTGCAAATTAAGACTCAAATTTATAAGACTTAGTGTAACACTAAGCCATATAAACTATGCAATTTTGCTTAAGCAATCAATCGTAATACAACGTGCTGCCCCCCCCCCACAAATAAAGTAAGCACTATATAAGTTAACCTAAAAATAATTTAAAACAGCTATTATAAATTCTCATACAAAACAACAAAATAAAAGTTATTTGAGAATGTTTAACAATAGTTTCAAATTATTTTTGTTGTGAAATATGTTATTTACCCAAAACGGGTATGTTATTAAATGATAAATTTAAGTGTTTCCAAGGAAATGAACAATTTTAATCAAATCTTCAGGTAACACGGTTTTATTTGACACTTCAATCAGTAAAATAAGCCCTATTATAAAGAAATACGCCACTGGCGCAGAAATTCTATAGCGAATTAAATATAAAATTGTGATGATAATCGTTCATCATTTCTTTGGTTAGCTTAACCTCAAAATGATTTTTAGATTATTGTAATGAATCGAATGTTGTTAAATGTGTCAAATTGTTTGTTTCAAAACGAATGTTGAAATTATTTAAAATTTCAGGAAACAGACAGCTGATTTGTAAATTCCTACAGGTGTATTTAAAATTTTTGATCAATTAAATTTTTCATCCACGTCTAAAATTAAAAATCCGTCTTTGTTGTCCAATGTAGACTTCTAATTATGTGTAAAAATCGTAATGATCGGTCAAATAGTTTTCGAGATGCAATATTTGTTACATTCCATTTTAACCCTCCGTCGAGGGAGCTTCACACAGTTAATTCGCTCTGCTTAAACAAATTTAATAACAAATTATTCAAAAGGGGGTCTTTATTTTATATTCCTTTCTTGCTTTTTTAATAAGGGTATGAGCGAGAGGTTTTTTGTCTTTAAACAACAACAAAAAGTGAGAATAATCAATTTGAGGTTAGGTTAACTAAGATTAGTTACATCGTAAATTGTATATTATTTCTGTTGTCACAAGAATTGGTATGGTTTTCCTCATTTAAACAAAACTACCACAAACAGTTTTTTACAGAAACTCCCACAAGAAAATGTTTTCATTACAACAAAATTGTGGAGGGTTTTTGTAAGACACCGAGTTCTTAATGATGACGATTAAAGTTTTAATACATAATATTAACTAAGAAACTATTTCCACTTCATTTTATATAATTTGATGTTTACAAAACTCTAACGTCTCTGAACGTACAAGTTGCAGGCTAACAAATACTTTTGTTGTATTCCTTTGATATTACTATTTCAATACAAAATATTACATTTACTTACATTCGCTACATTAGTTATATTTCTAAATATTTCCAGTCTGATTGAACTTCGATATATTAGTTATGTTTCAAATAACAATAATAAATGAAAAAAGAAACAAAATGCTATTCCCTTCGCTGGCAGGTGTCCTTGGTTCTAGTGTGAATGTTTTCGGAACGGCAGGCTTTCCAAGGCCAAGCTGCATTGTACAGACTTCGTTCGTTACCCAGCGTTCAAATTCTTTTGACTGCTCAATTATTGTTCATTACGATGACTTTTCGTTTCCCCTTTATATTAAAGTAAAACTTCTTTAGTATTTTAGAATTGAAATTGAAGTATAGCAATAATGTCAATTATTGTACAGGAAAGATGACAAATTGTGTCTACCTAACATCTCCAACGCTGTTTTATAAATTTTACTTATCTATTATATAACGAAATTAAATTGTAACAAGATTTGTATGTTGTTTTCTGGGAAAGGTTAGTAATGAAAAATATCAACTGTGTTGGGTTTTCAGGAAATGACAATGGAAAAAGCATAATTTAGATACTGTATTACCTGGGACTGCGCATTATTTCGATGCATTCGTTTTGAGAAATTATGTAAACATAACCTCAATAAATGATGGTAAAACATTTCACAAACTTTTTTTCACGTCCATCCACGAGACTATTTTTTATTATTGTGTTTTTCCTCACGTATTTATTATAGTAAATAAGTTGATGAGAAGGACGCTATTTCATTTACTTTAAATATTGTTGTATTTTTATTTTTTTTGCTTAAATTGTTATCTTCTATTTAGCTACTGAAAAGTTTTTAATAAACGAAAAATTAGTGAAAACATTCTTTGTACTCTATTATTTATTTATTTATTTTATTATATATACAAAAACTAATTTATAACCTCTTGTTTTTTCTTAGAAGATATTATTTATATAATTATTAGAGTTCAAGATTGCTTTGCATGAGACATTAACTAGTTCAAAGAGTAAATGTATTTGATCAAATTGAGTTTAAATTTAAGTGAAAGTTGTCCAAGTTGGTTTTTTTTAAAAAACGATTCCTGAACGGTAAATGTTTTATTTGAGATGTGGTACACTGTTTTGGGTCGTTCATTTTCATACTACTTTCCGATTCGGTAGAGAAAATTAGTTACGTTTTTACTGATAAATTTAGAATCCGGATTTGTGAGTAGAACCCATAAATACCTTTTGTTTGAAGCACAATTTGATCAAAATTGTTTGAGACGATTTTAAGTAAAAGATATTTTCAGTTTTGGTTAAATAAGAGCTATCACAAATTTTTGAAATTAGAAAAAATTCTGGTCAAAATACGCCTACATCTGACATTGAATTTGTTCAAAAATTTCACTCATTTGGACTTATGACAAATTGACAGACATTATTCCAAAAATCACTTTTTTTTTGAATTTGAGGAGAATATTATAGCAAATAATTAAACTTCAGTTTTTAAACCATTACATAACTTTCTCTATACATTGTATAGGACTATAGAGAGTTTGTGCAACTAATGATGATGACTTGGTCATTGAAACGACGTTTTGTATTTTGAAGGTTGTGTTTCTTTCGTTTGGTGATTGAAGTATCCAAAAATGTTGCTATTTTTTTCCGAAAGCCTTAACAGAGTTGGAATTCGTTTCTTTACAACACTATACTATTATCAAACTGGGAATGTGGTTGAAGGGTCGCTTCACTCACACAAGTGGAGAGGATTAGGATGTCCCGTGACCTACCCTCAAGCCGCCCGTATGTGTCAACTACTAGACTTCATTTTATAAAATTTTTATTTATTTTATTTGATATTTGAAAATAAAATCTATAATATATTTTTATTCTCACATAATTACAAGAAAAATGAGACTAACAACGTATAATTTACTGAATTATAGCCCAAAATCAACAATGTTTTTATTTACAATATTTAAATAGTACTAAATTTTTATTTAATACCTTAATTATATTGTAATAATTAGAAATTACGGTTTTGCATTATTATTATTATTATTTTTTAACATTTTCAATATTAGCACGGTAGGGAATTTTTTGCTGTTTTCAATATTATTCTCTGTATTGCAGATGAGCAAATGTTAAATTTAAAAAATAATAATTTGTTTAAATGCCAATATTACCGTTTTAATACAAATTTATTCATACACAATTTATCACAATGTAAATAATAAAGTACATACTGTATATATGTTGTAACTCTAATATTATATTGTGCTTCTCTGTTTCATTAAAATCAAAACACACATATTTCTTGATAAAGATATACGATTATGTTGTTTATTCACACTTATTAGTCATCATACAGTCATTCATTTTGTAGCAAGTTGATGTTGGACTGTATGAAAAGTAAATTATACATTTTATGTTCTCATTTTTCTTGTATTGATGTGTAGAATACAAATATATTACACATTTTATTTTAAAATATCAAATTAATTAAATCAAAGTTTGATGAAGTGAAGCCCACGGTAGTACAGCCCAGTCCTAATATACGCGCGCCTGTGTGTGATGGCGCGTGCGTTTGAGTAAGGCGACCCTTCGTTCAGCTGCATTCCCAGTTTGATAATAGTATAATACAAGCTATGAAAAAGTACATTTAGAAAAAAAAATATCTGAGTCAATTAATGTTTTGATGGTAGTAATAGGCAAGGCACAACAAATTAATTGAATGTTTAAATATAAGAAATAATCTTTATTTATTATAAACTGTATTACCATCTTGTATGGAAAATGTACATTATAGACCTACTAGACAGAAAGAAACTTGCGCAGAACCGTCATCTCGAGAGTGTTTCGCGCACGCATGTAGGGACGATGGCGGGGAGGGGATTATAGCGGTGGTGGGGATAAATTGTTACACTTTTGCCACAATATAAAGCAATTTAAAACTTATAACCTAATGTCTTTTTACGTCTTTTACTTTGTAAAATATTTAAATTTACTAATTGTAGTTGTCAGAAACATAAACAATACACATTAAAAGTTTTTAGCGCTGTAGTAGGTTTGAAAAAGACAATATTAAGCCCTACGCAATGAAGCAAGGGTATGTGTGGCCTAACTCGGGTTCTTCCTTCCCACCACAGTTCTACCTGCGCGAGACACAAACGGGGCGCAGTACTTTTCTAAGCGGTACCCGTATTATAGGCTTGCAACTAATAAGTACATATACTGCCCCAGCCATGTACTTTATTCAATTACGCAAGACACTGAAGGTATTTTTCGTGGAGGTCTAAAAACCATAGATAACATAATACAGGACTGGAATCCTGGCGATTGTTGCATTCAATGTTCCCTGAAGTCCTCGGTGTACGATACACTCTGGACGTCTTAGAAAAAAAGTTGACAAGTAATTCATATCTGTTTAACCTTCAAAGGAAACCTTGAAATTTCTCAACGAATTCATAGATCCTTGAAAAGATGCGATTGAAGTTGTCAATTGATTGAGTGTTGGACATCACGTTGAATCCATTCTGTGAAATGAAAAACACCAGAGAATGAGGTAATAGTTTATTTCTAAGAAGAAATTGTTTGCCACTTGCGTCATATTAGCTTAGACATTATTTATTGATATTTTGAACTTAATCTATTGGAGACCTCAATAATCATGATTTCATTAAGACGATTTCGATGTGATCACAAGTATGCGAGAAGATTTAATGTTAAAAATCTTGAAACAGTAATACAGATTGCTGGTGTATTAAACAAAGTTCCTTTCGCCCTACCCTTTATTGAAAACCTACCAACCCACCCACTACATAAGTTTATGAGTGCCCACCCACCTGATACTCCTCCACCACCGATAGATTGTTTGTTGTGTTGATACCCACTAATGTCTTATATAGCCTATATAATATTATACTATTAGATTTTAAGGTGTTAAACCACCATATTGAAATGTTCAAAATATGCCACAAACAGTTGTTCAAGATAAAATTAACTTCTTCTTTTTTTTTTTTAATTGCTAAATTCAATCATTCTTAATATAGTTTAGCTTGTACACTTTTTGTCAATAACGATAATGAAAAGCGTGTCTCACCATGAAGCAACAAAGTATTTCGTGTGTTACATGACACCTTTTGCAATAAAGATACGACCCACATAGATATAACCCATAGTAAGATAGCTTAGAGACATAATTTGATTAAGAATCTTGTAGACTAACGTGAAATCAATCATGAGTCCTGGAAAGTCACAACAAAGATTTATAGTAAATAGACGCCTCTGAACGATATTGCACATTCACTGGCCAAACATCGTGAAGAAGGAAGATTGAAAACGAATGAATCGTCGGCCATTTAGGATGAACTTTATTAAATAGCAAGGGTGTCGTGTGATACGTTTTTAAACAGGTTTTTAATTCTGAAAACGATGGTGGAACTGGAATTTAAATATCTCTTACAGTTTTTATAATTTTATCAAAATGACGTAATGACGATTTAAACAGAAAACAAAAGCATGAGTGTATTTGCGTTTTCAGAGGTTAAATTATCTCTCATCAGTGTTCATATACATATCTTCTATCGACTTGGTTTAGGACAAGCAGCTTATGATGTACAAGTGCGGGGAAATATTAAAATTATTTCCGCTAATATGTTTTGAGAAATATTATATTAAAGGTTTATTTTAGCGGATTCACACGAGCCGTTCTTTATACATTGACAAAATAGACTTACGCGGATGTAAGTTCAATTTCATCTGGAAGTTTAATTATAACTCAAGGTCGTCCAGTATTCCAAGGTCATTCCTAATAACTACAAAGTGTTTCCGAAACCATCCAGACGCTATGGCAACCACAGACTTTGTCTTACAGTCTTAGTTGTGAATTTTCATGTACCTTTTACAAGAGAGGAGACTGTAGACATTTGTAATTCCTGATCAATTTGAGGACACCCTATCTTAAAAAAAAAAAAAAAAAAACTCGTAATCTGAAATCACCCCATTTGGGGACAGTGTACACTAAGACGTTCTATAAAGAAGAATTCTATAAAACCTCCCCTCCCAAAGAAAGGGATTTTGGGTTAAAGATTGCAGTAAAAGTAGGGAATTCTATTGAGGAACCCTGTAGGGATATATGAAAATGAATAATGAAATTTTAATTGTTTTAAAATAATCTGACAGGAAAATATAAAACGTTTTTATCTGACTAAAAATAATCAAAACTTCCTCGTCTTTTATTTTATAATGTTTTCATTTTTATGAATTAAAACTGTTGAGTTACCTGCTATCGAGACGTGATAATGTTGAAGATAAAAATTCGTTTTCTTGGTAAAACTGTCTATATTCCAGAGTACATTGATGCTTTGTGATCCTAATGAATGGTAAATCAAGTTAATTTGGAAGGGCAAGGCCCCCATGGAAGATTTAACTCTTTCTATGCATGGTGTTTCGTGGATTACTTACTGTTACTTCTTGGTTTATGCATTTTTTAAAGCATTAGCCACAGTGGGTTAAAAAAACTGATTATTGACTCAATCAAAAAGCGAGGTCTACTGTCCATTTCAGAAGTTATGCGTTGTGGAATGTACTAAACTTTAAGGTTAGTTTTCCTTAGAGTTTCTTTAAATCGTGAAAAGTTAAGCAAAATTTTAAAAGTCATCGTTTTTTTTAAAAGAAACAAATGAAGCATGGAAATGATGTGTGAAGACATTTCTTAATATATATTTATTACAGAGATGATTTGTTTTTTTATACGTTTTGGTTTTAAACAAAAGATTTGTGACAATAATTTTTAGTGATTTATTATTTCACTTTTAAAGAATCTGTGAATTCTGTTTATGGGTTTTAAAATCAAGTTCCTTCAACTTGAAGTTACTTTCGTTATTTAATAATAAATTCATACAATTTTAGTCCACAATTTAGATAATATCGAAAATATATCGTATGCCTGAGTGGATTCGGCGGATTAAATTCTTAAAGTGAATTTAAATTGCAAAACAAAGGATGACATTAATGGTGAAATTCTTGAAATTATTTCACTAAGAATATATATGTTCCCAGTTTTTATGTTTCCAGTTAGAGGAGGAATGATTTTTAGACCAAGTTTAACGTTTTTTTTTATTGCTAATGCCAAGATTAGTAAATGGAATCGTAAATAATATCTACTTGTTGACTCCTTAAATCTCTTGCTTTTTACACGTTACAATTACGTTAATGCCATTAATTAAAAATATTTTAGGTTTATTGTACACAGATCGGTAGCACGTAGTACATGGGTGGTCAAAATGTTAATGTCCAGTTTAAGTTAAGCTAGAGGCCAGATCTTGTTTCAGAATCTATAAATCGTTCCGAGTACAATAACAAATTTTATTATTCCCAAAATTAGAATTAAATTGGATTAAGTAAATAATTTACTCTAGATAGTAAGGGATGGAAGAGAGTAACTCTACTGCTCTGCGTTCAAAATTAAAAACATTATACAAAATAATTTGATTTAATTATAGTTATGTTGACGATATTCTTTTTTTAGGCGTAGATTTCTAATATATAAATTATATTTCCTTAAAAAATGTCGACACCCAATGCTATAAAATGTCCACTTATCATACCTATAGATTTGTCATTATTGTTAGCTGACTGTAAATATACCTATCTGTGTATGCAATGAACCAAAATACTACTATCGATTATTGTTTGATTTAAAATGCATTAACAACTATCAAAACTATTTGAAATTAACTCAATTAGAAATCGCTCATAAAAAGTAACACGATGTATGTAAACACTCATTTGGCCAAAATTAAATATTTTGATACAACTTTACAGACTACCAAATTTAAATAAAAGGTATTGGGAATAAGCTACAATTAACTGATGATTCTTTTCTAACCATAGAAAAGTTGGAAAAGTTCCTAAATTTAACAACTGCTGAGACCACTGGATCCAGAAAACCAAGACGTTACTGGTTGATAGGTTGATAGAAATGATGAGTGTTTATTTTGTTGTTTAAAAGGAAAACACCTCTAGCCCTCGAATATTCTAATAGCGTCAGTGTCGGAAAAGAACAAGAGTTGGTCAAGTGACACCAGATAGGAAAGATGAGAGAGAGGGAACACAAGACTACATGAAAAAAGATGTAGATCTTAGAAATTTGGCCAAAACTGGTTAACGGGGACAACCAAAAAGTTTTTCCCATTTAATGTCTGTTCTTTGGCTTTCATATATAATTTTACCCTTGAATATTTGTTTTATATATCTTTATAATATTATACATTCACCCACAAAATGTATGATGCGTTCCTCTGTCCGAACGTTACTCAAGGAACAATTTCTTTCACTTCCTTCTCTGCCTATCGTAGAATTTATAGCACTCCTTGCTCTGAATAGTAAAATAATAAATTTTCTTTAATATTTATAATTTATATAAGCACAATTCCCAAGAGAAATTTTTACTGTAAACAATTACTATATTATTTGATTGGACTAGCTTTACCAAATATATTAGACTACGGTGACACTTTGCATTGTATATGAGACTTGTCTTTTGTTTCAAACAATGGCTATGTTTTCTGGGAAACCTACCTTCATTATTTTTACCTTTGTCACAATGTAAGCTGAGCTTTCAATACTCAGGTAGTTAAAGTACAAAGAGAGGATTGTTGCATCTCTAAGGTAGGACAATGCTAGGTTATTTTAAGAACAACTGTACATTATTAAAACCATTCTACAAAAGTATTGACAATTTTAAAGAATATCTTGTGTTTACAAATTTTCAAAAGGCAAAGATAGAGATGTGGGAATATATTCACAGAAATAAAACACCTATTTATACAAAACAATACTACATAAGTAGCTATTTTAAAACAAAGAAATTAGATTAAAGGAAATTTGTAATGAAAAAAAAAAACTACTCAAAACACCCCCCAAAAAAAAACAAAAAAAAACCAGTGAACTAACCTTTGTTTTGTTCTAATTATGTGTAAGAAATCGTTATGATCGTTCAAATAGTTTTCTAGATACAGCGTTAGTTACATTTCGATTTCAACCCTCTGTAAAATAGGTTTCTAGATACGGCGTAAGTTACATTTCGATTACAACCCTCTGTAAAATAGGTTTCTAGATACGGCGTAAGTTACATTTCGGTTTCAAACCTCTGTAAAATAGGTTTCTAGATACGGCGTTAGTTACATTTCGATTTCAACCCTCTGTAAAATAGGTTTCTAGTTACGGCGTTCGTTACATTTCGATTTCAACCCTCTGTAAAATAGTTTTCTAAATACAGCGTTAGTTACATTTCGATTTCAACCCTCTGTAAAATAGTTTTCTAGATACAGCGTTAGTTACATTTCGATTTCAACCCTCTGTAAAATAGGTTTCTAGACACAGCGTTAGTTACATTTCGATTTCATCCCTCTGCAAAATAGTTTTCTAGATACAGCGTTAGTTACATTTCGATTTCAACCCTCTGCAAATTAGTTTTCTAAATACAGTACACCGTAAGTTACATTTTGATTTCAACCCTCTGCAAAATAGTTTTCTAGATACAGCGTTAGTTACATTTCGATTTCATCCCTCTGCAAAATAGTTTTCTAGATACAGCTTTAGTTACCTTTCGATTTTAACCCTCTGCAAATTAGTTTTCTAAATACAGTACACCGTAAGTTACATTTTGATTTCAACCCTCTGCAAAATAGTTTTCTAGATACAGCGTTAGTTACATTTCGATTTCATCCCTCTGCAAAATAGTTTTCTAGATACAGCTTTAGTTACCTTTCGATTTTAACCCTCTGCAAATTAGTTTTCTAAATACAGTACACCTTAAGTTACATTTTGATTTCAACCCTCTGCAAAATAGTTTTCTAGATACAGCGTTAGTTACATTTCGATTTCATCCCTCTGCAAAATAGTTTTCTAGATACAGCTTTAGTTACCTTTCGATTTTAACCCTCTGCAAATTAGTTTTCTAAATACAGTACACCGTAAGTTACATTTTGATTTCAACCCTCTGCAAAATAGTTTTCTAGATACAGCGTTAGTTACATTTCGATTTCATCCCTCTGCAAAATAGTTTTCTAGATACAGCTTTAGTTACCTTTTGATTACAACCCTCTGTAAAATAGTTTTCTAAATACAGCGTTAGTTACATTTCGATTACAACCCTCTGTAAAATAGTTTTCTAAATACAGCGTTAGTTACATTTCTGTTTCAACACTCTGCAAAGGGAGTTTACCTCACTTTGTTTGCTCCGCTTCAACTAGAGAACAATGTGTAACTAAAACAGCATTGTGATATACAACTGAACATTTGAAATTAATACAAATAAACGTTGAAAATGAATCGATACGATACGAGCCAAACATTGGACCATTTTATGTTACATAATCAATCGTTTCAACATTGGGAAAAATAAGTGGTTTGATTTAAATTTAAATTTTAAATGAAGGAAGATTGTTATCGTTAATTTGAAAGATTTTAATTGGTTAAAAGTAATTTGCTTCTAGATTGCATGAGAAATAACACAAAATATACATTTTTACTTTTATTAAACATTAATTAGTGATACATCAATTAGAATTAAAGCCAGTCTGCTCAACGTTTGTTAAAAATTTAACTATTCGTAAAAGTAACGATTTTGTTTGTTTTGTTTTTTCAACTGTCTTTTAAATCTGACGTTAATTTAATAGATCATTAAAAAAATTACGATTTGTTTGAGACTCCTAGATCATCAGATAATACGACATTATAGGTTAAATATTGAATATCTAAATTTACGAATGAAATATTGTTGTATTTATTAGAATGTCATCTATGTTCATGAAGTATATAAAGTAAATACGAAGACATGATTTTAATAGTATTAATAGTAAGTAGTTGTTTTAACACTGCTATCAATGTTTACGTGGTCCGTCGTAACTTTAAACTTGTGTGTTTCACCATCTGAATCTGGCAACGTTGCATTCGTTGCGTTATCGGGATAGGTGACCTTACCTACCACTCACGTCCGGCCTAGTTGATGACTGGCTGGCAGACGGTCAGAGCCATGTTGCCGATGTTAATTCTACTACAGATTCCACAAACATATAGGCTATTAGACCGTACTGCGTACATTGGCTATAGTCGTCTACTTGTAGCCTTTCATTATTTTCTCTTTCATGATATTAGCTGTATTTTTCAATATATTTTTGGAGTAATTTAACTAAACTGATTCAATAAGTGTTGAAAAATTTGTTTATTTAAAATTTACTTAGAGGTTGTTTATTTCGTTTTGTTACGAGTACAAGCTGGTATAATTCAAACAAAGACTGGGTGTATACTATTAAATATTCCTATTTAACATTTAGTTCAAATCCTTATATGTATATAGGCTATATATTAAAGACAAAACATTGACAGTGATCCTCGCCTTTAAGAAAATAAAGGGGTTTAAAATGGAAAACCCTAGCCCTCTATTACTCTAATAGTGTCAGGGTTGGAAGAGAACAACAATTGGTCTAGAGAGACATGAAGGGGGGGGGAAATGAAAGAGAAGGATCTAACCCAAGATTACACGAAGAAAGGTAAAGTTCTTATTCTCTTTTGTTTGACTATATTATATTGTAATATTTTTAACTTATACATTTTGATAATCTGCTTTAGAATCATACGGGCTAAATAAAGGTGGTTTGTAAAACAATTCCAACAATGAAAGAGCGAGAAAATGAGCGGGCCAATTAGTCATAAAGTCGAATAAACGAGCTGTTAACAAGTAAACGAATGGTAACGTACCATTGGGCCAGTTTACAAATGTCGTACAATATAGACATTATACTTTTAACAAAATATAAGTAACAGGTTTAGTTAATCTTTTAGATAGACTGGGTACAGAATAATATAAATACACAATTTCAATTTTAATATAATTAAAATATTGAATAAATAGGCAAGTCCATACTCGTATATAGATATGGGTATGCCTTTAGTGATAGAAAAACAAATTATCTCCCTTATCCATATAATTTTTTTTACGAATTTCCCACCACAAGCATTTGATGTTAGAATAAAAAATACTATTTTTTTAAGCACTTCATTAAAAAAATAAAAATTTATCGATTTAAAAACATTAAATTATCCCTTTTCTTATATTAATGTTATAGTTTAAAAATTCAATTTTAAAACAATGTAATTAAATTTAATATATTTTACAATGTTTTATATATTTATGAAGATTTCATTATAAAATATAAAAATTTTAAAGAATTTAAAATGTCACAATAAAAAATGTATAATATATATTTTAAAAGTATTGTAAATTTGGGAGTAGAAAATATATTCAAATTTGGTTTACGCATTAAAAAAAAAAATGTACCGTATTTAAAAGTGTACCAAAAACAACAATTTTATTTTGTTTATTTTTAAAACGGCGGTAGTTAAACATTTTTAGTAAAGTTAACTGTTTTTCGATGTTAAAAGATTATAACGTTCACCATTTTGAAACTATAAAAAATAAAGTTTTTGTTTTTGGTACACTTGTAAAGAGTTACATAGTAAATGCGTTTGCCAAATTTGAACTAAATATGTTACCTACTTTCGAAGTTATGATGTTTAAAAAAAATACAAAATGGCGGATTGTATGTAAACGAAGTGTTTATGTTTATGTGAAGTTTTTTCGTTAATTTCCTCCAAGGAATACACCTATGAGGTATGTCCGCTTCTTGGAACATCCTGTATATTTTTGATCCTGTACATCCTGTACTCGAGCTTAGCCTTTGATTCCTTACTCTTAGGTTACCTATGTTTGGACTATTTCATGTTTGGTAGACTGCGAGTAATTTCTGCCGGTTCCTTCTACTTTACTCATGAGAAGAGCAGTTTGAGCTTGATAATCCACTAAAAGGAAATAACTAACGTTTACATTCATCAACATAATTACAAAACAAATCCCATATTTTCATTTCTTGATAATTTTGGTACTAAAAACGAATTTATCTCCATCTATTTTCAACAACACATATGTTTCATTGTTATTAAATGGAAGACATGTTTTAAGGATTAATGTAACTTTCTAAAATATTTATTATAAAACTCAGATAGCTCCGTATAGGCGTTTCTGAGTCAACTTAGGTAGTCCAGGAATCCAATTCTGTAGTGTTTTAGTCACTTGATAACAAGAGTTGATTCATACTCCCGAAACGTCGGAATTACACATAAATGACGGGAATAAATCGTATTCGAAATATGATCCATTCATTGTCAAAAAAAATCTAAAAATCGAATCTTCTACAGTCATTCATCCCTAATTATTGAATTATCTGCAACAAGCTGATTATCTCATGATTTTCTTTAATATATTTATTTCAAATTTTCAATATGTCAATTTTTCACACCATCAATAAAATTTAGAGAGAGCATCAAAAGAAAATAATTAATTTGAATTTTTGTAATGTAACTCAAGTTAAATGATACACAGTTTTAGAATTATTAATGAATCGTTAAATATAACAATGAATTTGAAGTATCTTGATTCTAACCTCAATAGAACACCACCCTTCTTTTCCACCCACCAAATTAACACATATTTATTGAAACATAACACATACAGTAGCCTCAGACTATGATTGTGTCTGGTGTAAGGGGCGTGTACTCCCTTCTACTTGCTTCCCTAGCCTGACTTGACGGTACAACCCATTCCAAGAAAACTAGGTACACAAATTACTGCTTAGCTACATTTAATTCCTAAAGTTACAACTTCGTGACAGATGTTTGTAAACGTTTTATTCTTATTTACACCGATAAAAGAAACGAAACTAGGGTACGTGTTTACACAGAAGCATTTGAGGTCTATATTTTTTTATTGAGGTTGTACCGCTGAAAGTAAACGCAACAAAGTGTGGGTGCCCCTCTTTTCCTCTCCACTCCAGACACATTTCCACCATGAGGATACTGTACCTCTCGCGTAATATTTATCAAAAATTACAGTGTTTGAAGATTTCCTAAATCAGTTTAGTGTTATGATTGGTTTTACATTTATGACGTCAACTTTCGAAAGTCTGGATTAATAGAATTTATTTTGAGCCTCAAATTGGATTTCACGTTTAATTTATTTTTAATATGAGCAAGGACTGAAAATGTAGTGTTAGAAAGGTATGCCATGGTGAAAGACAACAAGTAAGTTGTAGGTTATTTATAAATCACAGGATACCAAATTCCAATAATGGCATTAAAGGATATTAACATCTGCAAGGCGGAATCACAATATAATTCTAAAAATTTGTCTTCAATATGTGGCAATTTATTTTTACTATTAACAAACAGAAATTTCTGATTTTTTCATATATTTATAGACAATTTTCCCTTATTCCATTTCATCATCTTTTTTTAGTTATATAATTTATTGACTTCATGTACGTTTCATTGACTCCTCAACAGCCTGCCACGGAATCAAGAACCGCAGATTGAAAAAATATATTGTCATAAATGTCATCGTTTCGGCTTCAGGGTCGAGTAGTGGTGAATAGTAACACAAACACAGTCAAATCATCCAAGTGTTTCATTGTGGTCGATGTTCTTTGTAGACTGATTATTTGCTTCATTACTCAATACCTACTTCTA
This sequence comes from Aphrophora alni, assembly GCA_963513935.1. NCBI lineage: Eukaryota > Metazoa > Arthropoda > Insecta > Hemiptera > Aphrophoridae > Aphrophora > Aphrophora alni. The sequence continues at coordinate 111,710,891 of OY740769.1, forward strand.
TACTGCTACATAGACTTACAGTTGGGGTAAATTTGTAAACATTGATGTTAAATATCGGCATGATTAACAGCAATTGATTTCACCAGTGTAAAACTATCATTAACATATTGCATAATTTACAAAGGCTGTTTATATAATATATAAAATGTAATATAGAATTTAAGTAATCTATTATTTTGTATGAATTACATATTGTTAAGAGATAATTATTCTCCACGTAGCTCAAGAAAACAACAGATCTTTTAAGTTTGGAAGGTACAGCTGACAATTCTTGGGTTGTTGTTTACAGAAGTTTACAGATAGTTCTTTATTATCCAGCATAACATTTATTTGTTTTTAATACTGTTTAAATGAACCTACAATCTTAAATTTATTTTTTTACATGTAACAAACAACGTTAACATTCATCTGACTTGACAATTACACTTGAAATCAATACTAAAAGTTGTCTTTTTTGATTGGCCTTTCAGTTTTAATTATGTATATTGTCAGAAATGACTTATTACATTTACTTTGCTGAAAAAGTTGTTTTAGCCTGTTATTATTGTTTGCAGACATTATAAAATTAGTTACTTATAATTATTATTATATAGTAATCAATCATATTATACATTTAATTATTAATAAAAAAGCTATTTAAAATAATATGTAACCTTATCTTAGAGCTCTGGTATCAAAAGTAAATTATAAACTAGAAGAAATACAAGAAAGATATCAATATGAAGAGACATTGGATCCTGAATAAGTTTATAGAGTAGGTACTGAATAAAGGCAGATTTTGGAAAATCTGGACAAAAATCTTCCAGACACGAAATTTGGTATAAAGATTGGTATTGGGGTTACTTCAATGGGGCAAAAATCGGACACACCAACTTACCGCTGCGCCCCTCTGGGGGGAGGGGTTAAAAGGTAGGGTAAAACGGTTGTTTGTAAACATCTCAAAAACTAAGCAAGATATCAAAAAAAGTCTAATACAAAAGTTGTAGCTGACTAAATGTCCCAGCAAAATATTTTATAATTTCTTTATAATTTTTATCAGACGAATTGGGGCAGAGATATGAGCGCTCAAAGTTGAGACCTTTTCTACAATTGTTCAATTTTACGAAAAAAAAAATAAACTTGCATTTCTTTTTGAGTTTAGACAGATTTTTGTATAATAAAAAGCGCTAAATATGGTTATCTAAGTGTTTGTACATGTAGTAAAAAGTATTTGGATATACTATTTTCAATGTTTATATTTATGCACACATACACCCCCCCCTACACACACACACACACACACACATACACACACACACACACACACACACACACCTACACACACACCTACACACACACACCTACACACACACACACACACACACACACACACACACACACACACACACACACACACACACACACACACACACACACACACACACACACACACACACACTACAACTAAAAAAACCTGCATTTACACATTTTGGACATTTACACATTTTGTACATTTATATGAATATACTGACTAATCTATGCATATAGTTATGCATTTTGGGATTTAGACAAGTATAATACATATATGCATAAAAATATGCCTAAACATATTTGCACTAGGTATATTTGTTCAAAATATTGGTCAACATGATTGACGCCGTTTGCAGCTTTTCTTGGACACCATCTTTTCTTGGAAATTCATCTAGAATGTACTGTTTCATAAACATTACTGAACGTAGCTTACGAGCAAGACTTTTTAACCTTGACTAAACTCAAAAAATAAATTCATGCGTGTCAGGTGAAGTAATCAAAGGGGGGGGGAGGGGGTTATCCCCCCAGTGACCAGTACAATTTTTGGGAAACTCCAGACCCAGTAACTGGTGGTAACCACGTCTATTCTGAGGGATGACAGTGTTCTTCAAAATGTCCTTGTAGATATCACCAGTGACATTGAAAAAAAAAAAAAGTGGGAACCACAAACACCGTTACAGTAAAGGTCATCCTAATTGTCACACCTGTTAAGTTTCAATGATTACATGGTATTTCTCTCTAATTGTGAATAATAAACAAGATTGTGACCGTTTACACCTTAAAGAAAGCTTCATTAGATGAGAATATTTCTTCACGACTCTATTTCAATATCGGTTGTAGCTAACAAAATGCCAGTAATTATCTGAATTATTATCTGAGGTCTGTCAATTGTAATCTCTTTCTTCGTTTAGTTAACATTTTAAAAACTATAGACACCTGTCAGAATCATCCTTCATGATGAAACTATGGATGAGTCTCGGAAGATACAACATTAAACTAAAAGAACAATGCAAACTCTGCAAGGATCTTCACGTTGATAAGCTGTTTTTGCTTCGGGCTTTTAAAATGATTCAGCGACCAACAGTGCATTATTATCGTCTCAGTCCTCATAGTGACTGATTGAGCACATTATATCTGTTGTCTGCTCAGAACTTGTACAAATTTATCACGGATTTTCTAAAGGGTTTGTCTTGATGGTGATTATGTTCCAAATATTCCCTTCCACTCGCTTCGAACAGTTTCAGTTTGCTTCAGCATCTTTGCTAAAACGTTAAAGTTCCAGTCATTTTAAAACTTTTAAACTATTTTTAATTCTTGGTATTTAAATAAATGTCAACAATTTAAGAGTGACTAACTACATTATAGGACTGTCAGCCCTAAACCTAAAACTAAAACCCTAACCGAAAAATTTGAAAGAGCACTGTATTTTTTCCGGCGGGAATCTACCGGCTTAAGCACCCTTTCACCAATGTACACACACACACTCACTCACCAACATGGCTCTATTCTTCCCTATCCATTGGTTAATGGGTCACCCATGTGTTATAAAAATTGGTGATGTTATTGTCTTTTTGTGAAGATTCCATATATAACTTGCTCGACAAGAACAAATTACAAATTTAACAAGTTGCAATCAGGTGCAGTGTTCGGTAGCTGTCCATTAGTTAGGGTCGAGTTGCAGGTAGAGCGTCGCACGAGAGAGAGAGAGAGAGAGAGAGAGAGAGAGAGAGAGAGAGAGAGAGAGAGAGAGAGAGAGAGAGAGAGAGAGAGAGAGAGAGAGAGAGAGAGAGAGAGAGAGAGAGAGAGAGAGAGAGAGAGAGAGAGAGAGAGAGAGAGAGAGAGAGAGAGAGAGAGAGAGACAGAGAGAGAGAGAGAGACAGAGAGAGAGAGAGAGAGAGAGAGAGAGAGAAAGAGAGAAAGAGAGAGAGAGAGAGTGTGTGAGTGTGTGAGTGTGTGGTAGTGAGGGTTGCCTAATTAAGCCGACAGAGGCCATAGTCCGTAGGAGAACCTATACAATCATTAGTTAAATCCAGCAAATATAATTTTAAAATGACAATTTTGTTTGTGAAACTACATAGAGGATTTTGAATTTTAGGGTGATTTTAAGTTTTAAAATTTGTTGATTAGAAACTTAGTAATGGTTCTAAGGGTGAACATTTTAAATAAATGGTTGCATGTTTAAAAAATGTACAAGTAAAAATTATCTTAAATGTGGTTTTATAATACACATTATGTATAATCCTGAAATTAAAACCCCTCTGTGGGTGGGGGGGTGGGGGTTCGTATTTGGGTTGTATGATAAAAAGACAGTTCAATTGAAACAAATGACGAAATCCAATCTTGTGTTTATGTTGTGATTAGTTTAAAAGTTGTCAAACTATTTCCATACTTTTACAACACTCTGTATACTTGAAGACGTTGTAATAGTAAAGGACAAGATCAGTTGTAAGTTTTGATGTAAACCTAAATCATATATATTTCCTACTATTTAGATTATACAGTATATTATAGTAGAACTGTACAAAGTACAAACACACTGTCTTCAATTAATCATAAATGAAAATCTGCTTTGTTGTTTGGTCATGATTTGTTTGTACTCTCACATGCAATTGATAGACTTGTATTGTAGCAAGTCCAGGACAAAGGTTAATACAAGTAAAACTAAACATTGATATATTAATAAGAGAGAATAAATTACCTTTGATAGAAAGATGAACATTGAAAGAGAACTTAATTGCAATAGCGATAAAAGAAAAAAAGAATGTTGAATTGGCGGAAGGGGAGGGGTCTGAAAAGCTAATATATATATATATATATATATATTGCTAAGGTGAAGGGCATATATATATATATATATATATATATATATATATATATATATATATATATATATATATATATATCTACAACCCACCCACAAAATATACATGGAAAAAAGTAATTTTTTAAATTTGTTTAGGGTTTGTTTTACCTGAAGTTTTAAATGGGATCGAGGAAGTTCTTCAGTCATTTATTTAAATAAGGTTAAATTTATATTTAATATAAAATGGTAAAATAAGCAGTTACAAGCCTATAGGTAAAGCAATATAAAATAAAAATATAATTTTAAAATATTTGTTATATTTACAAATATAAACTATAGACTGATGAAAGCAAAGTATGTACAATAGTAAAATAGATAAATTTCTTAAGAAAATATAGTAATCATCTGGTTAATACGAATACATGAGTGTTACCGGTGGTTGGCAATATCATTGAAATTGAAAACAATTAATTGATGTATTGTAAGGAATTTAAGTTTTTAAGTTTATATAATAGGTCACGTAATTTCGTAGTTATACTTATTGTACTTTACCAAAAAAGAAGCAAGAGTGCAATGAATCACAATAGAAAATTACAAAATATAACATATTGAGTTATCAAGATACAAAAGTTAGATATTTTGACAAATATCAATAAGAGCCTGAGTAAATCTGTACTGTCCAGGCATAATCTGATGTTCAACAAAATCATCTTGTATCAAATATAAGTTGATATAGAAGACCCAGGGGGGGGGGGTTGGCTTATCTATTTTGTGTGTGTTTTTTGTATAAAGTATTTTGTAAGATATTTATAGTCTAAGATTGCTTCGGTCATAATAATAAACTCATCCTAAATCGTATTTAATTGATATCAGTTTTTCAATGACGGCAGTTAAGGTTCATATTAGTTTCCCCCCCTTTTTTTTCAAATATTTCCTGAAAAGTAATTTCGTTTACTTGCAATTTGGTGCACTGTTTAAATCGTTAATCATATATATATATATTTTTTAATTTCATCGAAATCGGTAGAGCTGATTTTAAGAAATTAGTTCTTTTATAATAACAGCTGTAACGGTGATTTTTTGTTTGTTTACTGATAACTCCCAAACTGACATTTTTAGAGCAGAGAAACAGTTCTTTTCATTTGGGTCTTTGAAGACAAAATCTTAACAGCAGATTTGTTGAAAATCGTAATTTTGATATTTGGTCATATAGCAGTTACCGCCAATTTTTGAGCTATAAAAAAAACCTTGAACTACGGCCAAAATATGACGACAATCAGAGAGTTCTTCCCAAAAGTATTTGTTTGGGGTCCGTGGAACTAAACTGGATATAGTAGTGAAAAACACGACATCTACTTTTAAACCATCTCGTAACATTATATATATTAAATAAAAGAGGAAATGTTAGTTTCCATCTGTAGAGGATATTTACATTTGACAGACATGTCCAAGATTGCTATAAAATGTCAGCTGACTGTACTTGTACAACATCCTTCAATGGTAGGTTGCTCAGCTGCTGTGAAGTTCAATAACTCGTTCTTTCAGCCTATACACCTCCAGAGTAATGAAAAGAAACTCAATAAATCAAGTATGAATTATAACGTAATAAACAGAAAGAATGACGTCTAGCGTCATTTGGAAATAATTACTTTGCTAGTGACATTTAGTTGACATATTATGATGACAATAAAATTATATTTTGCTCAAATATAGTACACTTTTTTTAAATACAGAAGCAGATTTATAAAGTTGTATTAATTAATATCGGTTTCTAGAGTGTTTCTGAATCACTGAGAAAAGGGAACTAAAACCTGAGAAAACTGAAAATAATGAATCGTACGATGTCAATTAGGACGAATCCATGAACAGATTTTCTAATTAAAGACAGGAAGACGTTTTTAAATATGATGGATATAATGTTAATAAAATAAAATAAAGGGTTGTATTTGTTAATATAATAAGTCAGTTAAAAAAAACTGGAATATTATATTTATCCTGTACGAAGTATTCTTATCTAGTTTCTCATCATGTCCACAATTGCATCTGTTGTTGAAGCACTCATTCAAGGTAATTTATTTGAGTTTTTTAAATTTTTTTAAATTTAAAAATACAGCTGTCTATTGCAAAATAAAAATATATATTAAAACTAACAAACCTAATTGTTTTTATTATTTTTTTTTACTGAAATCATGTTTTACGCCGAACTATTGAGGATTGAAAGGCGACAAATGAGCCAGTTTTAATGAGAATTCCAGTGAATGGGTTTTTATACTTTTAGATAGGGCCTAAAGATGTCTTAAAACAAAAAGCCCCAGTAATAAAGTCCTCTACATTGTAAGTCTGTCCTCGCTAAAACGCTTGTCATTTTGTATTACATGCTGGTTAGATGTAAATATACAATTGAGAATTTTCAACAGTGACGTAAAATCAGTACTTCTGGATGGATGTGATATCTGGAATGTTACAGGAGTCAAGAAGAAACTACAAAGCTTTATAAACCTATGCTTAAGGAAAACATTAAATTGTTCATGTGAAATAAGGAATGACGATCTCTGGCAAAGAATAAATGAAACACCTGTTGGAGAAGAGAGAATACGTTATACACTTCGGAAAAATATGGTGCTATTGAAATCATATTTCTCTGTATTAATCTGAAATCATGGCTTTGGACGGACAAATTTCGTAGAGGACCCTACGTTCCAGATAGAAGCAAAATGACTTACGTAAAGTAAAACCAAACACAAAAACATCTTTAGTTTTTTGACAGACCTCGTTTCTTGTTCTACAGAATGGAAAAAAAGTTTTTATTTAAAAATTTTTTTTTTTACAATAAGTCCATCTGCCTTTGTCGTTTAATTTACGAACAACAAACTAAGAGGTAGGAACTTGAATTTTATTAATTTTGAATAAATGGAAACATATTGACAAATAGAATAATCGCTATAAAATTTCGAAATTGGTGCCATTTTTCAGTTTTGTGTCACATCTTTTGAGTAATTGAACACGTTATATTATGTTAACATTAATTATATGTAATTACTACCAAATTCTTCTGGTCAGAAGTAACGAAGTTATTTCAAAAATTATATTTTGGACCATTACCTCCTAAGAAAATTTTACATTTGCCTAATTACTAGGCCAATATAGATTGTATCACCTAGCCAAAAATTGTACTTATCTAGTAAAAAGTTTTTTCCCAATATGTACATCTTCAATATCCACCAGGGCAAAAACAACATAATGCCCTGTTCAATATTGCGGCTGTTTAATATTTACAATACAGCTGCAAGAGCCATCAGTTTGCAGTTTACGATATTCAGATATAGGGATTGATTTCCATGCACCATCTTGGATCAATGGACATTTTCAGTGATCATTAATTTTTGTATAGGACCATAACTTTAGGAGTTACATTTGATAAAAATTAATCAATTAAAAGACTGCCATCGCTTTTTCAATAACACCTGTCAAATTCCCACTTGAGGAGCTAGTGTTATGTAGAATTATTTGACAGGAGTAACAAAATAAGTATGGTAGAGTAGGCCTATGTTGTGAAGAATAAAAGTTCATGTGTCTCAGACTACCAAAGTGGAAAGTAGTACAGTCATAGGTTAGGTTACGTTATATTATAAGTTTCATTAATTACTGCAATACAGTAATAGTTAAATTATACTTTCTAGTTAAAATGAACGGACAATAGGCTAAGCCACGTAACTAATCTGGGAATCTCTTGCCAGCCCTCTTATGACCGATGCAGCAGCTCCGTCAAAGATTACCCTCGTCAAATTTTGGGCCCTCACTCCTACACACTTTATTTACAGCTCTTATATAATAATTTGTTTTTCTGGTTTGGGTGGAAGATCATTCGGTATACTTGATGAGGCAAAAGTCACCTAATATAGTTTTAAGAATAACTGTTCTGATTTGAAATCTGATAATTTGGACATTTTTATCCAGTTGGTCGTTTTAAACCCACCGTATTGGATTTTGTAAATATCAAGGCTGGCATGTGACACGTGCTTTTAGATTGGATTTTAATTAAGAAAATCAAAATGTCAAAATTTCTTACAATTTTTATATAAATAAATATTTTTTTTCAAATGGCATTACAACATAACATCATCTGCATTCTAGGAAAAAGTGACAGCTTAAGAAATGATTCATAACTAATTTAAAACATAAATGAACAGTTAGAGGCTATTCTATTTCTTATCAGTCGGCATGAGGCAAAAGACCTTTGGTCCTAGTGGAGGGCAAATTTTTAATGGTTTATGATAAATCTCTAACAGATTTTAGCAAGTATTAGTCTAAGTTTCATATCTTTAATATGATATCCCTTTCCCCGTTTCAATAGTTAAAAACCATTTTGCAAAACTTTTGAAAACGGTAATAGATATTTATGTTGAATACACCAACTGTAATTAAAAACTAGTCGGAAACAAATATTTAAATTGACAGCCATGTTATGTAAAAAACAAAGATCAAATCAATGATAACGGATTAAAAATAACCTACGTTAGAGAGTGCATATTATTACATTTTTAAAAATAATTTTATGTCTCCACACTTTTGTCTCAGACGGCAGTAGTTCATGGCATATTTAAATCAGTGGAACTTCTATCCCGACCATTTATTATAATATATTGTTTGTCTTATATCTTACTAAAATGTTTCAAATCCTTTCTCAAGTTGTACGGTTGACTGGCATATGTAAAGTCCTTCACCCATGACCGTCAGTTTACAAGTCGGAGGTCTTTGCCATTTCACGGCATTAAATAGCTTGTTACACTAGACCTACGATTGTTGCGTCCTCTCCGTCTTTCCTTTAATTGTAGGGGGATAGTTTTATAATAGAAACAACACTATAATGTCTAAACTTTTAACAAATAACACGCACCAATGAAATGTGTTCCTTAAATATGGCAATGTTAAGACCTTAATGCTTTGGTAAAATGTATGGTTTGTAAAATGAGTAAGTTGATTCAATGTGTAGGTTATAAGGTTTCTTATAGATATCTTGTTATCTGCAGGTAGTGGATGTGCATGGTTGTACAATTTGGGGAAAATCATCTTTATCACGTCATTCAAAAATTAAGCATACAAAATTATCGACAAATTAAATAGGTTATAGCCACTATAAACGTAGAGCAGATTAAATGCACAGAGACGAACTTTTAAATAAAATAAAAAGACAAACTTTGAGTATTTTTCTAATTTAAAGCAAATGGGAGATTTTGGGGAGGGCAAAGTATTCTTTCAATATGGGAAAGAGAGAGAGGGGGGAATGGCTTGGTGGAGAGTGGGGGTCTGGAAGCTAAGGGGGTGGAATATGGAAGGGAAAGCATGCCGGCTATGCGGGGGTAATGTTTCAGCACAACATTTATTATTAAATTGCAATAAATTAAAAAAATTACGTTCTAGATTAATTGGCAAGCACTTAAAATCATGGATGTCTGAGGAGGATAATTATTTATTTATTGGTAGAAGCAATGACGACCAGGACCTAAAGGACGTAGGGTTGTTTATGGCGATAATTAGACAGAAATGGAATGAGGTAGATAAGTAAGATGTATATAATGATAATTAGTGGGGGGTTTTGTTGCAGGATTCGGTATGGAGATAAATATTGTCGTTTGTAAAGAATTATTATTTATAAAGTTATTTACAATTATTAATAATTATATATATATATATATATATATATATATATATATATATATATATATATATATATATAGAATGTATTTATAGAAATGGTGTGTTAGGATGAAGTATGATATATTGTTTTTTTTAGTTGGATTTATATATATGTTATTATTTATATTTATGTAATTAAGGTAATCGCTAAATTTGGTGGAGTGTATTACTTGTTAAAAATCAAGTTTTTGTAGTTATTAGTTATTTTAAGAATTATTGTCATTTTACTATGGGAAAGGGTTATGTATATAAGGCTAAATGGCTAGAAAGCTGAGCCACGAAGTTGGAATTTTTTTTTGTTTTTGTAAGAATGTGAGCAATAAATAAATAAATAAAAATAAAATAATTTAAAGCCTATGATTTGCTCAGATACAAATATTTCTCAAAATCAAAGTTGATGAATTGTAATTTAATTAGAAAGTTATATCTTTCTTTAAGTCTTTGACTGTCTTAAGTAAACATAATTTTTGTAAGAAGTTGTTATCTTCGACAAATCAGATGTAAAATCTAATGGAACTAAATTAATTGAACGGCCTCTGAATTAAAAAAAAAAAAAAAAAGGTCGATTGATCTGCAATTATTGATCCTCATATCACGAAATTTAGTAGAAAATATTGAACTTAAATATTCGTCCGGGTTTTAATGATGCAGCGTCTATATTATCATAAGTTTATTTGATAGTTCTAATATCAAAAAAGCTGCAAGACGTTATTAATAGTTTATTTCATCACTAGGACCAAAAGTGAAGCTTTTCGATACAAGCTCGAGTTTAACTTGAGGCCGGAAAATGAGCGAGGATCGAAAAGCTTCTTTTGGTCCACGTGATGAACTGTATTTTTCGTTATACTGCAAATAATATAAGAAAACAATTTCAAAAATATTTTAATGTTATAACCCATTTGCCTTCAAATCGATGGTAACAGTTGTTATAACGGTTATTTACAATAGAGAGTATCGGTTGTTTTTATAGATGCTTTACAATCGTTATTTTAATTCGTATGAACAAAGTAACAGCTGATGACCTCTACCTCAGCTGATGTTTTTAGGTCCTAGGACTAAAAATAACAACTTTAGCATCTCAATGCATGTATTGAAAACAGCTGTTTTTGAAGCAGTATGACGAAAAATTAATTTTTAAGGAGAGTTAACCTATGCAGTGTTATGTGTGTTTATAAATCATCTCTAAATACGGAACATCTGTGAAAAGATATTTTAACATAATCTAACGAAATCACATAAATTAAAAATAATACCACTAAAAACTTACATCGTCAAAGGGACATCAAATGTGACAAATTTGTTTGATTTTTTGAATGTTACAATATGATTTGTTAAATCCCAAAAAACAAACTCTAACCAGTTTCTTTGTTTTTCTAATTGAGAGAAGACTTCCTCTATGTTGATATTTTAAATAAATTATTAAATGACATTAGAAGATAAAGTTATATATTCGATAAGTACAAAATTAGCAGCTTTTAACCCAAAAGAAATTTATTTATTTTGTTTTGTTAAACTGATTTTGTCAAATTATATTCCTGCTAAGACTTAAATAAATATTCTTGAGTACACTTTTCTGCTATGTCTTCTTCAGTTGACTTGTTTCGGTGGAATTCCATTATCAAAGCTTTCTAAGTACATGGGAGACTTTGATAGAATTACTCCGAAAAGCATCAACAGAAGACAAAGCTAGGAATAGCAAACAAATTGTACCTATTAAGTTTTTCATTACTTAATGGAAATATATTTTACTTACAAGTTACCATGTGTTGTAGTAACATTACTTGAACAATCTACAATTACTGTGACAAGTTATACTATATTTTTCATTTAATAATTCCATAATACATTTTTCATTTTTATCACCGTCTAGAAATTGAAATTCATTATGCAGGATGTAAAGAAATAAAAATAAATGTATCCTTTGGATTAATTTAATAAATATTGTCACATGAAATCAATTTGCACGCGAGTGTTTAACCACTTGCAATACATTTAATCGTCCCACTTTTTGTTCCCACGATTCTGTGAGTTAAGTGTTATGGTAAAGTGTGTACACAATGTGGAATGTCGTGTTTTATATCTCTTAAACGCTTTCAATTATTCCCTCCTTATCGGATACAGGATGAAGGATTCGGCTCAGTGACGTCAATGAACCAGCAAGAGTTTGCAATTATTAGCCTTTAGGTAAGCTGATATTTAATTTTAAACCCCACTTACAGCTAAAAATTATTTAACTGTAATACAGTTTCAACAAATAATTCTTTACTTCTTCCAAGTTTAAACTTAAATTGAAGTTTAACTCCAATTTAAGATGTTTTACACATGTGAAGCGTTTACTGGATTAATGTAAAACCAAAACACTCAATTAATATTTTTCTTAAAACAATAACGTATCTATAACCTATAATAATAGTGTGTATTGTAGTATTGTATCAGAAGATTAGTCAATTTCAAAAATAAATATTTTCAATAACTTCTATAATTTTATTAATTCAACAATGTAATACAGGATACTCTTTTGGGGAGACACATAATTATAAAATAAAACCTATTTTAACTAATCAGAAAAGAAATTTTTGTACGTTAAGATGGAACCACATTTTTCACTTTTTAAAGAGTTTTATACTTTAAGGCATTTGTTTAGAATGGAGAGAAAGAGTACAAGTTAGGTTAGGTTAGGTTAAGATAGGTTAGGTGAGGTTAGGAGACGACTGGAGAGATCCACTGCCGTTGCTCTCTTTTGAACAACGACTGGACTACCTTCAGGCCCATCTGCACAGAATCGGCCTAGCCCCAAATGACTGCTGTCCTCTCTGCCAGTCCTCCCGAATGGACGCCCTTCACCTTATGACATGCACCAACCTCACGAACAAGCCCGATGACATCGCAACACACTACTGGGAGGCTCGTCGTTTAATGGCCGAACTGCCAAGGACGGATGGCGTTGGATAAAGTAAAGTAAAGTAAGGTTAGGTTAGGGTAAAGACAACATACTTACAATTCAAATGTCATACACTGAAGAAGTCATCAAAATCTCAGTCATCAAGGTCTTAAAAAAAGAAAAATAGACCATAAAATAGAAATCCTTTGCCCTCGAATACTTTGATAGCGTCAACATCGGAAGAAAGGAAGAGTTAAGATAGAGAGACCTGAGAAGAAAGATGGAAAATCAAAACTACAGAAAGAAATCTGTAGTTACAGGTAGGAAACTGTTCTGCAATAGGTTATTTACTTACGAAATACAAAATCAAATGCCGTCATAATCAATTTCATCCCTTAAAGTTATATATTTTTTAATCTCTGGAGATAATTTAAATTTAATTATTTATTAAAATTACGTGTATTATTTCTTAATCGTGTGTTTAATTAAAAACCCGTCAACAGAATAACAGTGACTTTCAATACTTCAGTGCAACTGTTCTGCAGTCAAAGGTTATTTGTTTTACAATCAAACTACCGGTGCTATTAAATTATCAACTTCAGTTTTTTATTTAAAATGTTACGTAACAAATATTTTACGATAATATCTTAGACGTGGGAGAAAGGAAAGGCTAGATAAGAATCTGATTTGTGCGATTTGTATGATTATAAAATGAAAGAGTATGTATTTGTCGGCTACGTTAAAGTTTTAATTGTTAATCATCATAAAAATATCTTCACGTTTTCAATTATTGTTTATTTCATTCTACATTCACACAATTCAACAATCTACAGCTAAATATGAATGTCATATGTCAAGGACAAGCGAATTATTTTACTTTTATGATTTGTTTTGATTGCGTTACATTACGAGAATTGTATAAAAAGAATATACCGTTTGGCTGTAATATTTTATAATGTACTTTTTACGATTAAAGAAACTTGAAAAGCTTGTGAAAGACTATAAAACTCAAATGGTGCAAATGTTTACTGTAGGTAGTAGGTTAACTTACTGGACGTTATAGGGTATACCTCTTGTTTGAGGCCTAAATAATACGCAGAGACATACCAGGTTTCATAAAATCCACAAAACAAAATAATATTTTGCTACAGTTATATATTATTGTTAATAAATTTAAGAATGTGTTATTTTATAGTATAAGTATAAATGTATAAAGTATGTGTATAAACAAGAAAATTGTGATATGATCCTATGATGATATGCAGGCAAATTTGTCTCTCTGTAATGTGCAAACTAACAAATGTTCCAAGTCTATAAGTGAAATTATTATACATTTCTTTCTTTAACGACAAAAGCTCTGATATCAAATATTATATTAAATTTAAAGTTTTGTTATGTGATGAAGTGACAAAATTCCATAAAAACACTTTATTTGAAACAAAACACGTTTTTATGTCTAGGTCTTCATTTTCAGTTGTACGCAATATTTCGCTCACTTAACCAAAAGAGTGGCACAAAATTTGGGTACATGTAACCAACACAAAAAATGATAACGTGGACATTGAAAAGTTATCTCGTCTCAAATAAAGTGTTTGTTGTAGACATTTTTATTTTCTTTAGTTTGGTGATTAACATTTCAACTAGTTTGGCTTGTATCAAGTGAATTTTTCTTATATTTTGGGATGTTTCATAATATAATATAAAGATATAGTAAAGTATTGTAAGTTTTTTGCGAAATTGCAATAGTTGAGTATCTATAAAGATCGCGAATAAATCAGTCTGAAATCTTATTGCATTTTTGAAGTATAGAATTATTGGAAATAAAAATAATGAAAACAATAATGTATTTTAAAGAAACAGAAATAATTTCTATAGAAACGCTTAATACAATGTAATTAGATTTTAGTTGTGAATAATCCCCTACGGAATCAATATTAATAGTCTGTCTGATATTTTCTGTACACCTCCAGAGCTGCAGTAGAGTATAGGAACGAGGGCCAGCCAACCCAAAATTTGAAGAGGTAATTTTTGGCATTTGTCTGAGAGAGGGCTGGTGGAGAAAACCCATTAGTTACCAGAGGGGAGGCAAGGGTTGCCCAGAATAGTCGCATTTCATGTTTAAATAGAACCATTAGAAACCCAAGCTGAGAACAATATTATTATCGTTACATTGTCAGATTTTAGTATTATATTATATATAATAACCTAACCTGTTCGTGACCTAATCTTATTATTCTTATATTGTCTGATTTTAGTGTTTTTAGATATAATAACCTAACCTGTTTCTGTGATTCTAGCAACCACTAATCTAATCTAAATCTACATATACCAAAACTCCGCTTTCTCTCGAGTTTCGGTTTCTGGCGATCGGCTGGCCCTCGTTCCTTAAGTGGAGATTTGACAAAGGCACTGGCACTAGCTCCGTTCCCCTTAAAGGGGGGGGAGGGTTAGTGGTGAATTAGTAACGCAATAAATAATAAGTTTTCTTTTTACAATATGTTTACCGCCATTTGTAAATTGATTTCTTGTGTGGAGTATTTACTACCTTGCTTATACACTGCTTCATATCGGCCAATTAGTAATAATTGGAGGTCCTAAAAACAAAAATTAGTTATAGTCTAACTTCGAACAAAAACATTTTAACATGCGTATTTTTACTGTGTTAATGAGACTGGCATAAAATTTGTAACTTTTTTTTAGCAGATTTGATTGTTTTGATTAGATAGACACCAATTCTATTGTTTGTGCTTTTGTGGGAAATATAATTCTTTGGCAAAAATTAAAACATGTCCATTTCCTTTTGGTCATGTCAGAGGTTGTATATTTATTCCCTCTGAGATTTATTTCCTTTCCGCATATTTAACAGTCTTTTAAACTAACGCGCTATCACCAATAACTTGAACATTATTGAGGTTTAAAATATTACAACATATATTACGCTGTCAGGACTGTAAGGTTAGATCTATTAATTTTTTTTATAATGCCAATACGGTTAAATGAAATTAACCTGTCACGTTTCACTAAAAACTAAATAATATAACTAACCAAACAACATTAGCTATGTCTATCGTATTTCCATGAAGTGTTTCTACTGTAGACTACAATCCAAATTGGCTGATGTTTGGAATGTAGGTCGCATCTTCAAAGTGACAGTGACGTGGTTTAAAATGTCTATTTTTACTTTAGTTTTATATTTTAACTGCAATAAAAATAAAGAAAACTGCGACATTTATGTCGAGTAGTGAAAAAGAAGGATTTTAACATATTAACAGAACTCTATTTACTGCTTTTCTTAGGAGATTCTTAGGGTATTTTTCACACGCGCAAAACAAAAACACCATGCGGGTTTTAACAAGTACATGTACTTATGCGTTTGAAGTACAGTACCCTCAGACTAGGAATGTGTCTGGTGTAATGGACGTGTCGGACGTGTCCTACCTTCTACCCGCCCTTGTTTCCCTAACCTGGCTTGACGGTACAACCCATTCCAAGAAAACTAGTTACACAAATTACTGCTTAGCTACATTTAATTCTTAAAGTTTAAGTACAAGTTAATTCTTAAAAGTTTAATTTTGTAAATGTTTTATTCTTATTTACACCGATAAAAGAAATGAAAGTAGGGTAGACGTTTACACAATAGCATTTGAGGTGTATATTTTTTGTTATTGGGGTTGTACCGCTGAAAGCAAGCGCAACAAACGAAGTGTGGGAGCCCCTCTTTTCCTACCCACCCCACACACATTCCTACCTTGAGGATACTGTAACATAACTAGCTCCGAGGAACTACGAGGGCCGGCGTCACTTAAAATTGAATATAGTAAAAGTTCTACCGCCAGGAAGTGAAAATCAGCTATGGATACAGTCTTAGAAGATCAAATATCTCAAAACCGGACCATGCGATATAACCAAATTTTTGTGAAATGTCAATAGAAAAATTGCGTTGAATCATAACGAATGTGAACATTTTACTAAAATTTTATATGACTTACGTTCTAGAAAGTCCGTGAGTCCACTTTCCAATTTGAGTTATCTAGGTTTCACTACTTCACTGTCTACTTTGATTCTTTACATATAAATAATATTACCTTTTTAGACTATGCATTAAAACAAAATCAAATAATATGTAACTAAATATATAGGTAATGGTTCGGTAATATTTTCTCTGCAGACAATAAACTGCTCATACAGCTTACAATATTCGTTGTTTTGGTTCATTCATTTGTACTCGATTCCTAATCTGTAATGGAGTTTATTGTAGGCTAGAAATATTTCATACTACTCTATCACAATTAATTAGGTTAGGTTCTCAACTATCGGTACGTCATATTAAAACATTAATATTTGATTTGGAGTATACACTGACTGTAAATAAATAAAGCTATTGGTATTAATAATAAAGTTTGTAGTTTGCTGGTGCAACTTATATAGTTTAAGTTTGATTTGCCGTTTTAATAAAAAAATAGGTTTTTCATTAAAACCTTAACAAGTTTACATCACCGTTTAGTTTACACGAATGTTAGTTGTACGTATGAGGAATTCTGTAGAAGAGCTCACAGTGACGTAACCTCGGGGATGGTTGACCTTTCGGCTCGTGGTATTTTCGGGAAGGATAGGTATAAAGTGAGGTTCGGGTAGGTAGGTCGACCCGGGAGGGTTTAGGTGTTTTGGTGCGGGGAATGGTGAAGGCGGGTTACGGCACGTTGTTGGCCCTGAGAAGGGAATTCAGGTTGACCTTTATAGTTGGCCCTGAAAAGAGCCAGTAGGTCTAGTTTTCTCAGAGCAGCATGTAAAGTGGGGCCCTAGCTCAGGGTGCGGGGTTAGAGATGTGGACGGGGCGAATAGGTATGATATCAAGGTTGGGAAGGAGTAATCAGCTTATTTCAGGACTGCCTGCTGACCTTCCGGCGGACGATATTCGCGTTCTTTATTAGTCTTTGACAAAAAGAGCATAACCTACATCTATAAAAAATGTCTAACTTAAAATATCTCATCATAGTCTCCTTTTAGTCGTTCTATAAATAAGACTTTACTGTTGATACTAGAAAAAAGTCTACACAGAACTCTTCAAAACACGGGGAAACATCTAAGTCACCTTAGACATTTTTTATAAATATTAAATTCTTTTACTCAAGTAAAGATTTTTAAATGTTTTTGACCTTTTCTATTATTTTATCACTGTTTTCAAAATTATTATCTTCTATTCCAATGCTCATTTTGTTATGAGGATATTGTTCTCATCCATATCTTAGTCAAACAATAACTATTCCCTATCTTTAATTGTTTGAAAAGAATTTGGCTAACGAATTCATTCGTTCCGTGGAACTTACAAACGTGTTTCAAAGATTAAAATATATTTAGTAGTAATCACACCGATGGTTCGACGTCAATCTTTGGGTAAATGTTCAGTTGATACCGCGTTGAGATTTAATATAAAAATTTCATGAAATCGTGTTTTACATACCTCATTATTAAATAATTGGATCACCCTTAAGCTGGGAAGACCATTTTTAAAAGTATCAAAAACCATTATTTCTGTCAAAAATAAGCAATTAAAAGTACGAAATCCTAGGTTAAGGCATCTGTCTATATTAATTCCATGGCAAATTAAGTGTCTCATCGCTCGATGTTTATGTTTATCCGCGCAAATAGGTCTGGTTAGGTAATTTTACCTAACCAGACCTAGTAAAGGAACTACAGGTCTGGTAAATATATATATTACCTTACCAGACCTTTAGTTCCTTTACTAGGTCTGGCTAGGTCAATATAATATATATACATATTTCATGAGACCTAGTTCACATGATTCTGAAATCATACAGTATAGTAATATTTACATGTTAGAAAGACAGTAAATGCGCATAAGTTACATCTAAAGACACGATATTTTATTAGTTATGAAACCTAGACGCACTGGCCCGTTGTGTATTCTGAACATCGAATGCAAACTTTTAAATTGTTTATTTTTGACAGAAATAATGGATTTCAATACTTATAAAGGGCCTTCCCAGCTTAAGGATGATCCAATTGTTTAATAATGAAGTAAGTAAAACACGATTTTATGAAATTTCTATCCTATATTAAATCGCAACGCGGTATCAACTGAACATTTACCAAACTTTTTACACCATTCTTTATATATTGATTTTTGAATTTAATGTCTCAATTTTATTAATTATGAAAGTGACCCAAACAAAGCGTTCGGGCATTTAAAAAATTGTTTTTATAATTATTAAATGTAGAAATTGAAATTTCTTTCAAACCTTAAAACATGTATTACTCAATTATAATTATACAACTTCAAATTCTTGTAATTTTTGTTTTCTGATAAATTTTTTTTTTCCAAAGTAAGCTCATATTCTGTAAGTAATTTTACATGAACTGATCCAATAACAAGTCTGTTACGTATTAATTTTGTTTAAAGTTTGGAATTAACCAAAGGCGTATTAAAAGTACCTCAATAGCTGTATGTTAGTGTTACGGTAATAAATATATACCTTTCATGTATTATATTTCTTTTTAATACAAAATATTCATTCAATTTGTTTAATAGAAATTCCATAAAATTTTAAAACTTTTATTGTAACGGTGTTTTAACCAATTACCAATATAAAAATAGTTGTTTTCGTCATACTACTACAAAAACAGCTGTTTTCAATACGTGCATTGAGAAAGTTGTTCTTTTTAGTCCTAGGACCTAAAAACATCAGCTGAGGTCGAAGTCATCAGCTGTTACATTGCTTATACGAATTAATTAACGATTGTAAAGCATAATATAAATAAAAACAACCAATACTCTCTATTGTAAATAACCGTTACAACAGCTGTTACCATAGATTTGAAGGTAAATAGTTTATAAGATATTAGATTTTGTGAAATTGTTTTATATTATTTGCAGTATAACGAAAAATACAGTTCATCACTTGGACCAAAAGAAGCCTCGGCCGTTAAACTTGAGTTTGTATTGAAAAGCTTTACTTTTGGTCTTAGTGATGAAATATACTATTTATACTTCATGATATTTTTATCTCTGTCTATTGTTTTGGAATAAAACTTTTGGTTGAATATTTGACAGTATCTTCTCCGACAGTTAAGGGTTTTCTTCGTTTTATTGCCACTGTAAACTAGGCCTATTAATATATTTACCAATTAACAAATTGAAACATTGCTTATTCAAAATTGCAAAGTAATATTTAGTTAATAAAAATATGAATACAAGGACACCTTGTAAATATACTAACATTTCCTTAAGAACATAAACGATTAATTGCTTTAAAATTAATTATCTTCGTTGATCAAGAATAAGGAAGCAAAAATGATGCGTTATTAAATCGAAGAATAATACATCTGTCATTGTCGGTATTACCGATGTCAACCACCGTATTAACCTCTCTCCATAAACTATAAATAACCTTGTAGGTTATAAGTTACAACAAGGGCAGATGTTCTCATCACTCAGTAAGTCTTCTCGACTCACCACGGATGAAATGACAGTATTGATTGGGCTCGGTATAATTTTTTCCGCTTCAAGTTGTGTAGTTAAATATAGCAACACCGTGGCATCGATAGTTCATTGTATAGGCAAGGCCATTTGTAGGAAGGTTGCAGACATACTAAACTAGACTTTCTTTAGACCTGTTGTACAAAGAGATTTAGAGGCCATGACTGGAAGATAGCGGCTACGATATAACCAGTCATAGACGTATAATTTTTATAAATTATATGAAAGCTACCGCTATTTGATACTCAACAGAAGCTGTTCATAGGTAATTATTGTCAGAGTTGGGCATCTTCCGTCAAATTAGGAGAGAGTTCAGTTTAGAGGTCAAACCAATGACGAAAAAGGCGATTAAATGTAATCGTTATTTTTTATTATAAAGACGGTTTAATAAAAAGCGTAAGAAATTTCAATCATTTAACAATATAATATTTTTAAATAAAGGCTATTTCACGTGGAATTTATTACAACACTATAAGTCTATATTGGTCTGGGAAATTTTATCAGATACATAATACCAATGAAATTAACATTAGAAATCAGTTTTTAACGCTATAAAAACAAAAAGTCATACAATTTAGTTGGTGCAGGGGATTCTTAATAAATCGTACAAAAGCATCGCACAACCTTTACTGATCTCACAGTAACTATATCAGACGAATTCCATTACAAAATCTATAGAAAACCCACAACAACCGATACCACAATCCATCCTGTTCTCACCATCCTCTCTCGCAGAAAATGGTAAGTTTACAATAGTTTCTTCTACAGAGTAATAACAGTACCACTAGCGAACAGTTATAACAGCTCTATGGTTATACTCACCCATTCTCAAAACCAAATAAAAACTAACCATAACTAATCATCACTAAATATCGGTAGTTGTTTATAAACAAGACAAAGTGACGACGTCTTCTAAAAAAATTATTTATTTAAATAAGAGCCTAGACTTGCTTCCTTTGTGCCACAAATACGTCCTCTTAAGTCGTATTTGATTCAAATTGAGGTTTAATGAAGGTGTATTTTTGATTTTTGCCAATTATTCTGGAACCGTAATATTTGCTTAATTGCGATTTTGCACACGGCTACCGTGTTAAAATTTCACGTTGGCTACTGTTTATATATTAAAAGAACACTTTTCAGACTCAGGAGACCTCAAACGATTAAAGCGTTTTTATATTTAATTTCGAATGTCTTGCCACGTTGGTTTGGGTCTTTGTCCGTTTTTGAGATATGCGACTTTCTAAGACGGCTACCAAAGTTCATTTTTGGATTTTTGAATTGTAATTTGGGTCTTAGTACGTAGGTTTAGGTCTCATTAGTCCGTTTATGAGATATCCTATCTTCTAAGACGGTTATCATGGGGTCAATTTTGGGTTTTTGAAAATCGATGACTCACTAATTGACATTTTAAAGAGATATATGGCGAACAATTAGTTTAGTTCTAAACATAAATACCAGGATGGGTAATTTGGCATCAATTTATTCTTATCATTTAGTTTCAAATTCTGAAAAAGTTCGATAACCAGTAAATAGGTTTTGAAACAGTAAATAGGTTACGTAATTCCTGTATTAAACTACATACACATTGTCTACAAAAATATGGGAAAATCAAATATTCGATATTTTGTATAAGAAAATGTAAAATTCCTCTACATATCAGATGCACTATCTATTTATAACACACTTCTTTTAACCACGTAAAAAAAAAAAAAAATACTGTAATTTTTCCCTCAACATTACTTTTGTTTGTCTAATTTCTATTTTCTTTATTATAAGTAATTTGTAATAGTTCCTACATTTAAATACAAATAGAAGATATTATTATTATTATTTTAAAAGGCTTATTTTTACCTTTTGATAATAAAGTAGGCCTACATTATACTATATTGACTTATTTTTTGAGCTCAGTTGTAACCAGTTAATTTTTAAACCTTATTCTTGGACACCGTCCTCAGTAAATTGTTGTTATATACAATTTTGTAAATCTTATTACAATGAGTATTATTTGATATCGTAAGCACATTTTTAGGCTCGGATTTGGGTCCGTATCAAATTTGTTTGCGTCATCGCACCTTTACGCTTGCAGTTACATATTTAATCACAAAGATGAATGTATTTGTTTATGTTTTCTCCCAATTGTTATCAACAGAAAGGGGTTTCTTTGTTTAGGGTCGATTTTACCTTATCACACTCACGATAGACAGAGTTGAACTGAAATCATTCTCATAATGGAAAGAATACATCCAACGTTCACTACTCAACAACACAGAGTCCAATTATGAACAATACAAAGTGCAATTGCAAGCGTTGGCTGTACCCCAGTGAGAATGTGAACATACCTCCGTCTATACTCGGCCTGTTTAGGTCCAGTTTTTCCCTTGTCTGCCAAGGTTAGGTTAGGCCATCTCTATTCTGCGCACGCTGGCTGTCTCGGCTCGTAACTTTACCTTACCAATTACAGATTTTCAACTGTACGCTTTTGTTGCCAAGCAAAATTGATAATGTTCTCATGTCATGGCGATAATCTTTTGCGTTTGTAATTTACTGTAATTATTGTCACGTTAATTGAACACCACGCAGCACGTCGTCTAACCGTAATTTCCTCAAAATAAAATTACCCCTCATGACACTCTCGCAGTCTTCAGGAACATTCTTTGATGATTCAAACGTTGGGCAACATTTTCAACGATAGTAATCAAAACTAAACACGCATACATCGCGTTCCGTTTCTTGACATCTTAATATTAAGATGGTTTTGTTATGCTTCCCTTTTAATGGTAAACACAAATGACGTGTCTGCCATTACGTATCCTTTATAAAATCAACATATCCACAATAAAATAATCGATATTTCTATTGGTTTTGTTCATTATGTTTACATTACATTTCGACGTATCGAGATTATGCATCAACTTTCATTATCACGTAAAATATAGGATGACAAATTATTATGACAAACATTCAAAGGAGCGACATAGTTTACTTGTTATGGTGTAGGTTTTCATAATGCTCGAATTAGTTTTAGTAAGTAGATGGAGTAAAGTTTAGTGTACAATTAGATATACAATTTATCTTGTTTCGACACCTATATTTTTCAAGATAGCAAATGTTGAACTATGCTATTTCTCTTTTTAAAATACTCTAGTTAAGTTATGATATAACTTCGGCAATCTTCATGACTGATTAAAATACAAATCTAACGGGAGAAATCGCTTTGCATTAACGTATAAAAATTAGATAAAATCAGAGAAAAAGAAAAATGTTTACACTTGAAAATTTAATATAGTTATGACCAATCAATTTTTGTTTGCATACCAAAGAGTAAAAAATGACCCTAAAAATGTTCTTATTTGTTTAATATTCAACTTCTGAGGATGGTAACTATGTTACTGAAATGTAAATCAGGAAATAAAGTTTGTTTTATTAAATTGTGGTATTGGGTTTGATTTTAATCTTCTTATTATTAAATAAAAAATATTTACTCTTATAAATTAATGTCTAAAATGGTGCATCATCCGAGAAATAGCTGTTTGAAAAGTTCAAAAGAGGCGGAGGGGGAAATCAAATAATTATTAAAAATAGCTGAAAAGTTTAAAATAAAAAAATTGAGTAATTTGTTACTGTTACATTGTAATTATAACTGTAATTTTAAAATAAAAATTGTAATTATAACTGTAATTTTGTACGATTTTGTGATTATACTGTAATTTTTACTGTTATATATAAACAAAATGTAAACAAATGTGTAAACATTTTTATTGCTTAAAATATTCGAACTATAATTTTTGTAAAAAGGTTATTATGAAACAATTCCTCAAATTATATTTTTATTTCTTTCACTCCTGGAGATTTCACCATAAAATTGACTAATCTGACTGACCATCAGACAAAATAACGTGTTTCACAATCAAGAAAATAATTGAAAATTAAGATTATATACTATCTTTGTATATGGTTATATGGTCTTTGATTATTTTATCCCTCCTCTTAAATCCCAAAGAGATCTTCTCCGTAACTAATTTTATCTGTATAGCTAAAGAAGAAAACAAAGATAGTTATAATAACTTTCAGGTACCCTGAATATTACACTTTTGTTACAATTATCTAAAATCAAGAACGTTAGATATTTCATTAACAGAATACAGTGTAAAGGAAACCAACTGATAGCCAGTGCCGTCTATCTCAATATCACATTATCGTAGTCAACATAAAACAATCTTTTATTTCCTAACCAGTTTTAAATCCAGAAAGGAGTAATTCATTGTTTTCACAGATAAAAAATAAATAAATAAATAAGCAAAAGTTACGCCAAAGTCGAAGAAAAGCAATAAATTGTATAAAGGTAGAGGAGTATAATAAATTTTAAGAAGCAACATGAATCCTCGTGTGGTTTAAACAAAGTGACATTCTTTGGTCGAGGAACTTCGGAACCCGCTACTTGTAATAAAATCAAGTAAATCGTAATCCTTTGGTGTCCATACCTACATGAGAAGGTACTTAGCAAGATACTGAGTGATCAACCTGTTTGTAATGGCGGCCTCGCTTCTGATTGTCGCAAAAACTGCTCTGCATTGTGAATTGTGTTCCTAGAACTGGAAGAATAGTTTTTGTTGCGTAACTCGGTCTACTTGTACTTTGTGCTAGTCTGATGACCTATCGTGGGAGCTAGCAACATACTTTGTCTTCCTTGGGCGGCCGACATGTCTACATGGGTTACGTTACTACAAGTTGTATACAGTCGGTAGTTGTAATCAATTAGTGTTGGAAGTACAGTAATGTAATTTATGCCTTTTAAATACACTGATTGATTTTAAAATAATCAAATCGGAAAACAGCACAGTTTTAAAGCATTTAATCATGTAAATTAGGTCATACTTTTTTTTAGGAAATTTTGTTTGCAGTAATATGTGTAGATTGATATAAATGTACTGTAATGGTTAGCAATTCAAACATTTAAGAAGTGCCAATTTTTAAACTGATTACCGGATTACTACGACTAATGAAATGTAAAAGTTAAGTAATATTTAAATCTCCAGGTCTTAAGAAATGCTGTAACTAAAGTTAATACGCACACTCACTAAACACCTACAATTTTCAATTATTTTGTTTATTTATCAACTGAGTTAAGGAAAAAAAACAATGACAGCTTACTGAATGACTATAGATTCTTCATGAGGCCAGCTGTTATTATGAAGAATCAGCAGACTTTAGCTGCTGAGTATAGTAAACTTTACTCAGAATAAATCGAGTAGGCTAAAGCCGAGTTTACACTGGAGTTGCAAACACGTGTTGACGACAAAATATTGCCGATTTTTGTTGCGTAAATGAAAACAGCTCTAATTTTGTCTGCAACAAAACAAGTTGCAGACAGATTTGGGGTGTCTGTAACTAAATTTTTGTTTTCCACCGAGAGTCGGTAAAGATCAAAGAATTGCAACAAATGTTGGCAATATGTGTCGTTGACAAAAGTTGCAGTGACCAATTACGGTGCAACAAAAGTTGCAGACATCCCCTCAGCCCTCCGCTCCACCAGCCAGTACCACGTGACTGTCCTGGCGCTGGCGATGCTGAATTCAGTATCGCTCACTAGGCGGATACAGTTTAACGCTATTCAAGTATTCAAAATCACTGCTGGCCATCCTTAAACAATTCTTCACACTTCCGTCCGTTCTCAGTTCACCTGTCAACGGGTCACAGTCATCTTTCAACAAGTCACTTCCACTGTACACGCATCTTGCTCTTAATGAAGGCCTTACCCAGTACCTACGGGGTGCACATTGTTTTGCCAATATCACGCAATAACAGCATCCTCCACGTCAACACTCGCCATCTTCACTGACTGGACGAGTGTTGCCTTTCTGTTGCAGATAAAAGTTGCAGTGGAACAGAAGGGACAATGCATTTGGTCTGCAATAAAAAGTCGGCAACAAAATGTTGCAGACAAAAAATTGCAGACTAAATGTCTGCAACTCCAGTGTAAACGCGGCTTTACAGTTTAGTGCCTAAAAACTAGTGAAATCTTTTTCAGGTCAAAATTCACAATCGCAGAGTTTGCAATAACTCGGTTGATACAGGGTTGTGATGACCCAGAGGCCAGTTACACACACCCAACCAAGATACTGTCTATGATTCAACAAATGTATACTAATAGGTGAACTAATCGCACCACAGAGAGCGTTTTACATAATACTTTAAATGGCGGAGAAACTGATATGTACTACAGCTATAACTCTTCTGATAACACTTTCTTTTTTTTTAAATTTCACTTCTCTATACTGTACAGTACTTTACTACAATTTGAGGTGGTTTAAAATCGTCTAAGGATGGTTAGCTAGCTATCTAAAGCTAGATATCTAAAGTAAATAAATAACCATCATACAAATTTTCGTTTCCTTATAAGACTAGGATTTCCTTATCTAAATTGTTTTTAGTTTTAATTCATGGTCCAGCCTATCGGTCTTGTCTAAAACGAAATATGAGTATATATAATTAGTTTTATGAAGTTTAATTCGTTTTACTAATTTTACATTTCTTACCACTAATAGTTATGCTTACTCAAGAATAGGAGAGAGTGAGAGAGGTTTTTGTGATTGTCTTGGTCTTACAACTGACAAGGTATATGAAATAGGTGGATTTTATTTATATCGTTTAAATCACTGCAGACTATCGTCATAACAACTTCGATGGTATCAGCGTCTGTTGAATGTTGGAAGGTATAAATGACGATAATACAATAATTTTACCAGGAAAAATTATGATTTTGTGCTTTAATATTTTTTAATCAGTGGAGTAAGGAGGCCCGAGTTTGGAAATAACATTTTATTAACTGTGTTTGAAACAGTGAATTTATTTAACTATTTCTTATTTTGACGATGGTTGAGTATGAGCGTTTATTGAACCCAGATAAATACAAAACAGCTGTGTTAACCAAAATCCCAAACTATATTTAAAAGGATAACACTTTGCAGTTAAATTTTTTTTATGCTTATAACTTGATTTTATCAACAATTTTAGATTTAAACGAAAAGCAGAACATGTTTTACAGAGTAGAGAGAACACCTTAAAGTTGAATTTTTTTCTAAGATTCAAAACTCCAGACTTTAATTGTAAGAAGACATAAAGTTCTAAACATTAATTTTGGAACTGACTGATTTATGATTAATAAACAACTACAGATTAGCATCCAGTAACTGGACTTTTCCCGCTTTTGTTCTTTATATATCTAACGAACGTGGAGCTATAAACATTTTCTAAACTTAAATTAATAAAGAATTACTCACGAAATACAATTCATAATTCATAATAAGAATTCTCAGTACTTCAAGTACAGAATATGTCAAATCAAGAACTACTGATATTAATAAACATGGTACAAATATTCGCTTTACAAAATGTTAGTCTATCACATTCTGTTCTATTAATCTCCGACTCAATTAACTTGTGACATTATGTATGCAGTAACTTTATTTATCTCATTGATATAACTATGTAAGTGACTAACACATATGATTATATTGATATATGTTCTTGTGCATAGTAAATTAATACACATTTTATTTTTATTACGTGAAGTTTTATTGATATTACTTTCTATTTATGAAGGTTATTAAGTTACATTATTTTCCAAGGAGGTGTACAAAAATAAAGTTTGCAGGAGGTGTGGGAGGGAGTTGGCTGAACTGATTTTAAAATTACATTTTAAAAAACTCAAAACGAATAACAAGTTTCATATTCTGTACAAAATAAATACAATTGATTAATAAAGAATTCGAAATATTGTTCCATGTTTATTTACATCAAACCATTGACAACATTTTGTTCTCAACCAGTGTAAAGTACAATCCACCATGAGATATAATAGTAAATTTCGCAAATATGAAAAAATCCTAAATGTTGAAAACTTAAATCCCACCCCACTCCAGTACTACAGCATTTTTTTTATTTTAAGATTGTACAAATTATAAATGAGACTGGCTTCCTTGGTCCCTCATTGATGTTATTTCTGTATCCATGGATGATTATTGTGTCTGTTTGTAATGAATCAGATAGTAAGCTCGAGAGTCTTTAACTATTTGCAAAATAATCTTGACTTTTCTAAAACTGGATTCTATTCAACTTTACGCATTTGTTAGCTTCATTTAGTTTACAATTAAGTAAATGAAAATATCTTTGAAATTTGTACATTACTAAGTTACAAAATCAAAAACTCTATATTCATTTAAATTAAAAGGTACATAATTTCTTACATAAAATCTACTCTAATAGATCAATTTCAAGAAATGAGACGAGAGCACCGAAAGAGTAAAATACCTTTAAAATGTTGTCATTGAACACCTCTTTACATTTTAAACTTTATGACGTCTCTTGTAACCCTATCCCCAATAATTGTTCTATCACTGCAACTGCCATCTTTAGAGAGATGTATTGGATGGTATCTCTTTAATTATTTTGTAATCATACCCTTAGAAACTATTGTGATGGACGAACTATTTGTAGCTACATCAGTTCTATAACTTTTTGTTGACCAGCCAAATTGGAGGACTATGATAACATCTGTATCAAAACAGTGTTTTTTTCGTAATAATTTAAAACAGACCGTATTATTTTTGGAGGACTAGCATGGCTGTAAACGTTTTTTATTGTTTCTTAAAAATGAATGTTGGTATATATATGAGAAGATATTGTATGTAAAATAGACTTTATGAATTTCTAGGTTCAAATAGGCCATGAGAAGATAAATTACAATTGGCTTATGGAAATTCAGAATCTGTTGCAAGTTTTGTGATGTCTGTAAATTTAAATAAAGCTGTTCTCCAGAAAATTGTTTTGAATAAATTTAGTGATGGGTGCATTTAGAGAGTTTTTATAACTGCATTTCTGAGAATGTAAACAAGATTTGAAATAGATTGAAGTATTTTAGATTGAAATAGTTGTAATTTTGCTTTATTTGAGTTGATAACAATGGTTGAAAGTGATAAGATAGTTTTAAATAACAAAATTTTGTGTAGACGTATAGGTTTTATTAAGTAATGGAGATATGATTGTATGATTGTATGATAAAACGTCAACCAAGCTATTTACCTTTAGTCTTCGAATTTCTTTTTCTTTCAATTCTTTTGAGTGTGTGGAAGTTAACGTTTTTAGTATAAGCTTCAGATTTACTGGAGTTGATGACGACATGCAATTTCTGAAACCATATGGAGAGTAGATTTGTTTAAAGTATATTTTATAGGTAAAGTGATATTTGAGCAATTAATATGAAACATTCTATTATTAGGTATGTCATTTAAAAGCAAAAAATAAAGGATGGGTTCAAAGAGTGATCATTGTGGGACTCCAGTACAATGTTAAACAGGAGTTTGAACAAAAATCCCAAAATCAGTCAAAATTAATAATATATTGTGTAATATGCACTGTTATTTAAAGTTAGAGAAACAATTGATTGTACATATTATTTCAAACAGAGGGTGAGGCAGGGGGAACGCAGAAGCAACAAGATTGCAGTAACTTTAAATTTTTATTTTCGTATTTTGTACTTATACAAATTTAGTCTCTCAAAGTAAACATATAGCATAATGTGGCTTGTATTTGGGCAAAAATGGTGCGTGAGGATGTTTATATAAATGGATTAAATAGTTTCACTCTTTTACAGAATTCAGATTTATAATTTTGGGGATTTAATTCTGAAACATGGGTAGTAATTCAGAAGGGAAATACAGTTAAAAATTTAAAGATACACTTTTAAAGATACATTTCATTAAATTTATTTTATTTGATGTGTATGGAAATATAATTAATAATAATTTATTAATAATATAATTTCATTCATATAATAGAAACTCAATAATATTTAAAGTTTCTTACTCCCATTTACCATAACATTGTCATTTAACATGTTGATATGTTTATTACAAATAAACTAATTATTACTCAATCCAATCATTATATATTTACAGCTAAATAATTTCAATATTTTTTACGACTAAGTTTTCACTTTAAATAGAAACAATATTATAACGGTTTCGTTTTCCACGCTATGAAAACAAGAGTTTAACTTACAAAGTGTCATAACAGTATTCTTGTTTTAGTGGTGCTGTTTTTAGCATATTACATTGAAAATAAAGTTTGTGGTACAAAGAGATACAACACATGTTCTATTATATTTTTCACAGATATACTTAAAATAAATTTGTTAAATAAATAGTATTGCTTTTATAAGGCAATATTTTCTGGGGGTTTGGAATATTATTTGGATAATTATTATCATATAAAGATGATAAAAAGATAAAAAGGTATTAACTTAAAAAGAATAAAGTAATTTTTCAACTTTATATAAATTTTTGTATATATTGAATCCTTACTTTTCTAGTAAATTCAACATCCAAACTAGATTTTGTTTTAATGGGTAAAGAAGGTTGTCGTTGTGATAGTTGTATAATCGGTAATTTTGTATCAAAATTTGACTAGAAAAACCCAACATTTAGAGTTTTTTTATAAGCTTCAAATAAGAACTGATAACATTAAATTTTTCATTAAAACCAACATGAAAGAGGGAACAGCAAGCTCATATCCCAATGAATTTAATCTATATAAATTGTCAAATCTCATGATGGTAACCACAAAGACAATATTGTAGTAGAATTTTGAATTCTTTTTACGCATTATTAATCAATATACCGTAATTTGCTCATTCATTCTTTTTAATTCTACAGGAAGTTTTTGTAATTGCTCAATCATTGAGATATTCATTGGTCATATCACACTTCATTATGTATTTATATTTATCCAATATTCTATTTTTTTTTTTTTTTTGTTTTATTTTTGTAAAGTTTTGTCAAGTTGAAGCAATTTTGTCTAAAGAAGTGTTTTCATTAAAAATATTTGTCTTTCTTGTAGGAATATTTATAGTTTAGTAGATTGTTAATTTTATAATGAGTATCACGCGAGAGGTTGGTTGTATATATTTCAATCTAAACGAAAATGAATAAAACTAAAACTAAAAGTTTGTTGTTATATTTGTGAATTTGGGAGACTTTCTAACCAATTACGTAAAAACAAGTGTCAAATATAAAAATGAAAAGCTTAAAATACATCAGTATATTTATGAATTTAATTAACTCAAAACAAAATATTTAAAAAAAATATTTCGAGTATTTTGAGTTGTTGGATCATATTTCGAATACTATTAGTACTGATAAGTGAGTGTGCTATTAGTCTTAGCGACATCTTAATCTGATCAGCTTCATAACAACATCAAACTATTGAATTTAGAAATGAATTTGATAATTTTTTACTATTCACTTTTGACTGCCATTTTAGATAGTTTTTGAGAATCGATTTAGTTTTGTAAACTCATTCAATGGTTAAGAAAATGTTTTCTTCTAAAGAGATTATATACCCTTACCTCTAAATTCTTTTGTTGGTCCTAGTTTTTGAT
Source organism: Aphrophora alni (assembly GCA_963513935.1). Taxonomy (NCBI): domain Eukaryota; kingdom Metazoa; phylum Arthropoda; class Insecta; order Hemiptera; family Aphrophoridae; genus Aphrophora; species Aphrophora alni. The sequence goes on from OY740769.1 coordinate 111,742,497, forward strand.
CAAACTAACATGAATAATCATTACAAAGGAAAAGAGTTAAAATTATTTTCTTGGAAAAACTAATTTCTCACATTGTTTGTAATAGAATTTTAGCCGTTACTCAGCTTTCCTTTTTGCAAGAAAAGAAATAAGGTATAGCCTCTTTGTATTGTCAATTTCTTAAAAAAAAAGGTAAGTCCAGGTAGAGGTCCTATACCTGCAGCTGGGCGCCGGGCGGAGAGTTGGAATGCGAGGCCCATGAACTCAAAGCCATGCTATCAAACACCTCCCACTTCCCTTCAACAACTGGTTTCTCCCATCAACTCGCAGATCCATTTTAATAAGCAACATTTTTATAACCACTTTTAGCAATGTCACAAAAACAAGTCTTGTTCCCCGTCCCAAAATTTAAAATTATGTGTTTGGTAGTGTTTGTAGACGAGAAAGAAAATATCTTTTAGTATTTATTTTTGTGCGAAGTTAGAACCGTGTAGTGTTCTTTTCTATGCACAATATTTAACTAAAGATAATTCAATCCTCAATATAATATGTAATTATGTTTTTTAAGGTTATAAGTATCTACAAGTATATCACACGACCAAATTTATATTTCAGATACATTACTAACTTTTCTTACTTCCAATTAATAATAATATATAAAATTAATACTTTTTTCCAGTTATAAATTTAATCATAATATTTCTCTTATGTTTAAAGAACTTGTAGAAATATATAAAAACTTTGTATTAAAATATTTTTAACTGCCATTTCTTACTACGTCTTAGAGTATTTTGGACTATTAATTCTTTATAATTTCAGCTTATGTGTCTTATCAGCCAAAACGTGTCTTATCCACCAAAAATAGAAATTGAGTTTTTGGTATCACTGGATTCTGTTTTTGATTCTCCACCTGTTAATGCTAAAATTTTGTTTCAAAAAAAATCTTATTCCATCCTAATTGATGTTTTAAATTTCAATTTTATTCCAAAAAAAGTCTTATCCATCACAGTTCTATTCCAAAACATTCCTCTTCCATGTCTGTTCCAAAAGCTGCCACATCCAATTCAATTAGGTCAGCCATTACCAAAGATTTATTCCAAACAAAGTCACATCCACAGTCAATAACTAAACATATAAAATGTTATATTGGATTCATACCTAAACTGATTTTTGCCTCTCCTGAACATTTTAGAAAAATGGATAAGGCACGTTTTGGAACTATACGACTCAATTTATATATATATATATATATATATATATATATATATATATATATATATATATATATGGTGTTCGAAGTTAGAAAAAAGTTTTAGCTAGCTGATTTGTTGTACATTATTTAGTAATTACAAATATATCTGAACAGTTCGAATGATTTTTTTTTCTCAATTGTAATATTTTACATCTTGTCAATGGTTAAAAAATAAATTTTTACCTTCCGAATATTTGGGAAACCTAAATTATAAATATAAATTAGAATATTAGAAGGAAAATAGATGAAGTAGATATTAAAGATTACAAAATTCTTCATAAAAAAGTTCTATACATGTCATTTTCTTTCTATACCCAGGCGCTTATCCATCCTAACAATGTCAAATATACGGTAATAATAGGTTGATTAGTGTCCTCTTTACAGCAACACCATCAATGTTGAATATACTTTATATGGTTATTTTAACAGTGAATATTTTGCATGTCTAATACATAGTTAAATATTTTTACATAATATAAATTTTTTTAAACTTGCACCTTAAATTATTAAAAACCTAAAGGGACATAAATGTGTGGTTTGTGGGAAACGTTAATGCAAACCAGGGGAACTAGTTTTGTGTAAACTAAGTGTAACTCTTATATTCACCCCAATTTCCTTACAACCCATAATTTAAAAATTAAAAATGGCAACCTACCAATTGATCAATTACTTAGATGCCACAAAACTAGTTTTTTTGGTGTATTACCGTTTCCACCAAACAGCAGATTAATGTATCTTTTATTTTATTTTTGTAAATTGAGATCCAAATTTTAAAAAACAACACCGGTTATATGTATAAATTATGCTTCTTCTTCTACTACTTTCTTGTATAAATACAAAAATGTTCAGATGAAGATTCATTTGAGTTTGTTTCAATCTCTGCTTTATTGCTTTCTCTACGATTTTATCCGAGATATTTAACCTGTAGAAAATCTATACAACAATGTATTGTTATAATTTTAATAAATTTTGCCACAGACTTCAGTTGGGTTATTTTTAACCTATATTACACTTCAATTTAAATCTTGCAAAACACTTCAGTGAAGGTATACATCACTTTAACCTAACAAATTACTAGGGATACTTGGCCTTGATAGAGGGGAACAATCAGCTCTAGTAAATGTGTTGAATTTTTCATATAGAGAATTTTTAAATTTTAATATTTACTTGACCTATTTTGATTGTAGTTTTTAAATTTTGTTGCTCCTTTGACTGTAAAATATTACCCTGCAACGCGGCGACTAGAATAAAAAACTAACACTATAGTTAACTAAACTTTACTACAAATGTTAAATTTAATATTAAATGGTCAAATTTTTAAGATTAATTGATAGTATTCATGTGTTAGGAATGATTTCTAAACACAGAAACCAAATCATCGGCTACGTTGCCTTTGGCAAAAATAAATAAATACAAAACTGAGTTTAATATAACGACAATATATGCTCGGCCTCCACTACCCATTCCCACCAAACATCATTGGTTTCTAACAGGTTGTGTTTTACATACATGATGTATTCTACAAGCTCAGTTCTGTTTGCCATTTCAACTGAATATTTTATTAAAATGTTTTCAACTCATGCAAAGCAAAGCCTGTTTTTAATTTGTTTGTTTATTTAAATTATCCCTGTGATATGTACATATTTACAGGTAAAATTGACTTTGTTGTGAATGCTAATGCGACAACCAGATCGAAGAAACTGGAATCGATCAGGTGGTTTGATTATAAGTATATAAAATTAAAGTACACTTATGCTACAACCAAAACACTTTAAATTAGAGCAAGAATCAATAAAAAGTCGATTAAGACTGAATTGATAAATACAGTATGTAACAATACAGATTGAGCTGTAGGCCTAGTTACTAAAAGGTACAGATTGTTTTATAGTGATAAATATGCCATTCAACACATTCAATCATATTTTCAAGTTTATTTCAAAATATCAACGTTTGATGGTGTTTTAATATCTAAATGTGTAGTTTAATTTAGGACTATCCTCAGAAGCTCATTTAGTAAGTAGAGGTGTGGAAATCCTGAGGACCCAGGTGTCTCTATACCTATCATGTATTCTTGGGTTAGATACCTCTCTTCATCTTCCCTATCAAATTTCTCTTAACCAACTCTTGTCCTCTTCCTACTCTTACGCTATTAGAGAATTCGAGTGCTAGTTGTCTTTATTTTATGTTCTTTTCTTCCTTTGTTTACAAGGCGATGATCACCTTTAAACGTTTAGGCCTAAACCGACTAATTTTAATTTATCATTCTGTAAAACAGATATTAGTTCTCTGCTACTAATGTACAATGTAAGCAGTATTAAACATTTATTTAGTAGAACCTTTTGGGCAGAAAGTAATCAAATAACGAGATTTTTCGCCTAGGACGAATACTTATCAATTACCATGTTTGGCTTCGTTGCATTTTAATGGGGATATTTCTTTGAATTATAAAGTAACTAGATAAACAGACAAATACACAAAAGTGAACAAAAAAATCTGGTGTAGATGTAGTCTCACATAAAAATAATAAATAAAATATTCTTTTATCAATATGACTACATTGTTTCTTAATTTTAATTATATAAATAAAAGCACTATTGTAGTTTCTGTAATATTTATTGACCTTGGTTTCGGCCAAAAAATAAAAATACTGTGGAAAGTACAGTAATATTTTTATTCATTTAATTTAAAATGGTGAAGTGAAGAGCAATTTCTTTCATTGTGTAGCCGAGTGTATTTCTACTACATAGACTTACTTGAACGTAAACAACAATGTAAATGTTGACACTGAGTATTTGAGCAACACATGTTTAAAGTTTACAGTTAATAAATTGAAAACAGTCTATCAATAGAGTTTTAGAGTCGTTATTTTTAGAATGCAAGAGTTTCTATACACCTGAGGACGATGACTTAGTAACTAAACGATGTCTTGTGTAAAGCTGTTGTTTTGTCAATAAGAATGTTTATTTCATGTTTCTTATCTCGTACGTTATTTATAACAATAACACTGTGCTTTTTACTTTTTCACATATACATAGTTTAAGCAAAAGTTATGTGTAGAAAAAAACTCGAACACAAGATCTCACAAAATTACGTTTATTTAATCAAACGCGTTTCAACGACAAAGTCGCCATCCTCAGTGATGCATGGACATCAGTTATAGTTTTGTTATTGTAGCTCATGTATCACTGAGGATGGCGATTTTGTCGTTGAAACGCGTTTGATTAAATAAACGTAATTTTGTGAGATCTTTTGAGCGAGTTTTTGTTCCACATAATATTATCTCACAAGTCAAGCTCAATATTTAATTACGAAAGTTATGTGATGGGTCAAAAAATCGTCGTCGAATTTGTTTTCTGTTATATCAGTTTCGTGGTCGCCTGAATCAAAATGGCGTTTGAGTGATGTGTCTGTCTGTGTAGCATGTTGTCTGCCGTCTGTCTCCTGTCGCATTGTTCTTCAACTCGTGCACCGATTTTCATACAATTTTGTACTTAGACTATATCTCTGGACGTTTTAATTTGTTTATAACTCAAAATTTGCGATTATAAAAACACAAAATTACAATTTTCCCCACATTGTTTTAATCAAATTTTGCTCAAGTGGACCCTAAACGTAATGATCAATAGTTTCAGTTAATGAGTTATTGTAAAAAAAAAATATCGTACTAATTGTATTATCGTATTTTGTAAACGGGCATGGGACTGTTACAAAATACGTCATTTTTTTAAAAATCGGCTAAATGCAGACAAATTTTACAATAATATGAAGATTAATAACCCAAACCCTTACGATAATCGCAAATATTACAGATCAGGAATATACAAAAAACATACAGTTCAAAAAAGAAAAAGAAACCTCAATTGCCTTAATTAAAAACTCGATTTACGCTGAGAACATGTTTACAGCACAAGGGAAGCAAGTTTAGGGCCTTTAATAAGTATTTTTAATAAGACTTTTGACTATTTAATTGACAACTACCGAATTGACGTTTCCGGTGATTATTTTCAATCGGTTTTTATTTGGTTTTGATGATGAGCGAGTGAGAAAGTTTGTGCAATGTTTTTGCACCTTTGTTGAACTTCAACAAACAGTCTTTAAAGGTAGTCAGACTAGAGAAAACATTTTCTCTCTTATTTCGTGTTCGTTTATACAATTTTATTTAACCAGTATGCGAAGTATAGGATAGGTTTGTTAATCGGAAAACATTTCGTCAGCTTTTTGATTGATCATCACGTGTCATGGCAGAAAAATTAAAAAGTTATTTTCAACTTTCCGTCCGTCCGTTGTCGTCGTTTCTACATAAGGTCGATAGTGGCTACAAATATAAAGATATGACCATCAATTTTAGTATAATGGACTATAATGTGCCTTATTGAAATTCAGAAAAATCTAAATGTTAAAATATCTGGTATTTAAAAAAAAGTTTTTTGTTAATATTTCGTGTATTATTCAACCTATAACATACCAAATTATATAACAATTAATTGAGGTAATGGCACCAATTACTCTTTACGATTTAAAGCGAAGTTGTCAATTTTTTTTTCAACCGTGAGATCCAAAAAAATGTATTGTTGTGAGATCTGACAGAGCCGTATCACCGATACAAACGTAGTGAATGAAATCTCCTTCGAAGTTTGTCACGGCTGAAATACTGACACTAGGGATATGAGTGGAAACTTTTTAATATATAAACATTTACGAGGCCCGTTATGGCCCAGTGACGTCATCAAACCTAATAGTATATAATAAACATACATACAATAACGATGTCAGAAACCTGTGTAACAACTGTTTCGTGGAAACCTACTGGGTAAGACTCCTTGAACAACCAAACCAATACTATTTAACATTTTTACAAGGCCCAAGAGAGCAACTATTGAGCATTAATTAAGAGAATCTGCTTGTATTAAATTTCTTGATGGGGCTGGGTAAGAACGATGATTTATCTAATTTTAATATAGAAATTTTAAATAATTGCTCTTTAAATATATTAGAATCGATTTTGTGAGAAAAAAGTATTATGTTGATATCAAATATATTTTATTGTGTGATATTCCACACAACTGATTTATTTTTCATAAACGAGAAAATCCTTAAAGCTAATGAAAATGCCGATAAAAATATACGTCAGCTAATAAAAAGATAAATCAACATTGCGGTAAAAAGTTTTTTTAATACTGACAAGTGTAATGTTATCGATAACTGAAAAATTACGTGTTAACCATTTAAATATTGCATTATCATTAGCTTTGATAATAGAGGTTAGGTGATTAAGTTGTATAATTATGACGTTTAACAGGATATTTTAATATACAACCAGTGAATGAAAGCGCAGGTAGTCACGGTACAAAGCAGATCTGTTTGTACTCATTGTGAATTCAATTACACAAATTTTGTACATTTAAAAAATCTCTACTCAACTATGATTCTACATGTTATCATTATACAAATAATATGGGTATAACTGAAATATGAAAATAGCTTTAATAATCTTAAATAATGTACAAACACAAACTAACAATACAGTACTAGCCCAACTTTCAGTAATATATGTTAGTCTGTTTGTTGAATGTAATTTTACTCCTCAAATGGTCAAACATTTTCAAAATGGCGGAGTTTGAAACAGTTATTTGGTAGTTTTTCTTATAGTAAGTTGGTAATAGTCCATTTTGTGCAGATTACCAGTCTGCAAAATACCATCGAGATTGGCGTCTTACTGGGAAAAAAATAAACTATTGTTAGTGTATCAACTAAAAAAATTATCTTTGAAATTTCCATTTATATACCGTAAGAAGATAAATGATTTTTATAGTTAACTCTCTAGAAAACTGATTTGAACATATGTCAATTTTACAAATAACGTAAACGTCCAAATATTTTTAAATGTCTGAACGCACTTGTTTCCTTCATAAAAAGCTGACTAAAAATTTTCGTATTGAATTAATTTTCTAATATTTTCTAACCTATAATTTAAATTTATCCGATCGATTTTGATGGGCGGTGATTGATTTATTATAAAAGAATTTACAAGGTGGTTAAAAAGTCCCCTCCTTACGTTTTCCCTAAATTTTCTTAATATCAGTTTTAGAACCTAATTAAATTCACATTTGATCACTCGTAATACCTATTTAATGATGTTTAGCGATGTTGGCTTTAAAGGTTTTTCGCCTTCAAAAGAAAAAATATATGTTTACAATTTTTGAACGTCATCATGAATTTGAGTCATGTATGTTCATGAGACATATTAATAAACATTAATTTTTAACTGTGGGCAGTGTCATAATATCTATCTCCAACTGTTAACGTAAAAACAATCTGAAATTTTACTCTTTTACAGATTGTCAATTGTATATTTAATGTTTTAAACACATGGTACTGTACAAGACTTATTAAATTTAATGGTGAAATCTGTTTTGGATTATATTATTTTATTTATTTGCCATATTGAAGTCGATAACATTAAACAGAAATTTTAAAAATGTAGATACAAATTCTTATTGCATCGTAATATTGTTATATATTTCAAAATAGTCGGAACCTGTTACTGTTATATTGTAAAACAAGTTACTTTATTCAGATAAATATCAAGGTTTTTTGTCGCGTCATGTGTAGTTTAGTATTGTCACAGTAAGTATTAAAAGTGCCATTGACAGTGTTTAAGAGAAGTAAAGTTTTATAAATAGCTGGAGACAGTTGAATATACATTTTTAATCGTCACGTATTACTTTATTTAGGGGAGGGTCATGATCGGTCAACAGTACATAGTCAGGAGTTTAGGTCTTGCTATAAGAAATTTAGAAAATTGGATAAACCCTGTTCCTTTTATCGACTAGCAGGAATAATTGTAATTTGTATAATGTTGATATTGACATGATTTCACAAGTATCCACTTTTTAAGGAATACCTCAATAAATTATTTAAATGACGTTATGAAAAACAGAATTAAATTATAAATTTTCATATAAAGTTCAATGTACCCAAAAAGAGCTGTTATACCATGGGAACTGTTTTCTTGAGAGAGATTCTTGATATGTGCACTTCAGTAAACATTCTGGAAAAGTCTCTGAATTCTCATTAGACAAACATATTGTGAGTGGAATGGGAAGGGAACTTGTTAAAAACAATTTTAACTTATTTGGTAAAGTAATTATTTTAGAGTTACTTAAAATAAAGTAGTTAACAAAGAGTCTATATAATACAGGAGAAAATCTGAATACAATATAAATCAGTTATCGTACAAATAAAAGTCAAATTAAAAACAATTAATTAAACTATTAAAATAAAAAATTGGTCAATTTAAGCATCATAAACCGTTTCGTCGTCTAATTACTAACAACGAAACATTTTACTCAACATAGAGAACATAATTGATTTTAGTTTTTAACCTCCAAAATCTCTTGTTTCAATAAATAAATTTACTAAATGTAAAAACACATTATGTTTATAGCGACTTCATACGATTGGCTAATAATTTAATAAGTGGGGATCGAAACCAGCAATCCGATTATTAACAATAGGAAGTGATGACTGCAGTCCACTTCATTGGATACCAAATTTCTATCGCACTATTGTTTAATTCTAGACGTATTAGTGTACTTTTATAAAATAAAAGAGGGACAGAGGAGTACCAAATACATTTGTAATGTTTTGGCTGTGATAGCTTCAAAATATAAGACAAAGTGGTATCATCATCATTAACACCACCTTTGAAGTTTCCACCTTGGGGAGACGTCTAGCACGACCTTTTTCGTTCTCAACTATCTCCCCACACCTGCTACCAGTGTCCATTCTGCACCTTGAATCTTCCGTCTTCCTACTTCCGTTTTCTATGCACTCATTTAGGCATTATGATTTCCTCCATCCTCAATAAGTGCCCAAACCACTGGAATCGTTGCCTCTTGATTACCTCTTTCAGCGATACAATCTGTCTCCTACCTTGTTCTATCCCTTCTTGTCACATTTTCTATGTCTCTCAACAATCTCATCTCTGTAATTTGCACTTTGCTCAGATCTTAACGGTGCTACACTATAGTTAAGCTATATATGAATATCTTTAATTACCTGTTCACATCTTTAACAACAAAATTTATTTAGATTACATGTTGGCGATTAATTTTTGGATATACATAAACGTAAAATTCATAATATTTTTCTTCAATGAGAATTTTAATCTTATACATAAAAATTAAAATTTTATGAATATTTGAACTCTTTGGAAATAAATACTGTTCGTTAATAAGGAATTGATTTGTCTACTGATTTGTTGGTTTGAAATGTTAAAAAATAAGTTATATTAATAAAAAAGATTTGTATTTAAAAGACATTGTACAATGAATATAATATATATAAACATAATAAGTGCTGATTGGTATATTGGTTTGGAATGTTTCTTTATAATTTCATAAAAAATAACTTGGCTGATATTTCACCTTTTGAACGACAAGTCTTGAACTGGAAATTTTGGGGAGATTACGACAAATCTATTTTGCAGGATTAAGTTTTGGATTTGTGTTTGTAGAGTATGAGAAAAGGAGTGCCACTTTATAAACAGTTCATTATTAATCTTTTTTTTTTTTTTTTTTCCCAAAACCTTGTTTTCATCTGAATTGATAAAATAATAATCTGGCTGATAAATAGGTAGTAACACTGAAAGTTGTTGCTAAATTGGAGTAACATTCGATGAAGACGATGTGTTAGAATCTGTTTCCCGTTATATCAACTTTTAACGATAGCGTTGGGACAAGTGAACCAATTAATTGCCTACAACGCGTTTGTTGTTTTTACTCTATTAATGTAACGGATCTACCAGCTGTTTGCATAGATTCATACCACTCCTTCAATGATTTATTACATACTTTCATGTATAAATAGAGCCGGTGAATGTTATATTGCGTAATCAGTTCCGTTATCTGGTAACTATAGCAATCATGAAGAACAAACAATGCAGCTTCCTTCCAGAATGGATATGCTGTCAAGGCAATTTTAATAATCTGACTCAATGATTAGCAATCAATTATTATTATATTGTCAATGGTAGAGCGATAGAAGGCAAAATTTCTTATCCTATATGGTTTGCATATATAGGATGGTTGTAATATATATTTTCCTTATGTCGTTGTTTCAGTTTTATTCAATTTTTCAAAACCAAATTAAGCATAGGCTACCTAGGAAGTTAAATTAAAAGTAATATATTTCTTCTATCCCGGCTGTCACAATCATTTTTCTCCATCATAGAGCCCTGCGTTCGAATCATTTAAGATAAGCTAAAGGAACTTTAACAATATTCAGTATTTATATTTTAAGGGCTTACGTTAAAGAGATAAGTGTATAAACACATAATTGGCAAAATGCAGAGAGTTTGAATGTATGGTAGTTCACATGGAAGATTTAATTGAATAAGCAGCAATAGGTTTGAGTCTTCAGACATATATATATATATATATATATATATATATATATATATATATATATATATATTTGTGTATAGAATAGTTCGTAATAGTTTTGTCCACAGGATTTGACACAAAACTGGAGAGATACCTGTAACATTTACTTCTTTCAGGTTTGTTCTTTCAATTACTTGTGGCACCGATTACCAATATTATTTACAAATAGGAATATGATAGTGTCATTGACATTGGACTCGCTAACATCTCCAAGTCAGATTAGCTCATCATAATCCTGATCCATCCATAGGATTTCAGAGAAGGAAAGCTATTATTTAAAATGATTTCCCATAAGAATTGTCATATAAATAGAAAACCTACTTGCAATCTAAAATTGTGGAAGAAGCTATTTGAAAAATATTAATTAATTATATAATTATTTAAAAAGTTTTATGTAAATATTAAGGAAAGATTCCGAACCTCTTTACATGTTCTTTGAGGTTGCTAATGGGAAACGCTAAGACCTATTAAACTTCAGCTTTCAAAGGTCAACAACTGTCAAATTTATGTAGAGGATAGCAATTAAGTTAGACGAAATTTAAAAGTCCTTGGAGATATAGATATACAATCCTAAACATTTATTTGATTATTTTGTTTACCAAAATCTGTCAGTTTTTCCTAACAAATCAAGTGATGGTCAGAAACTTGTTTTCTTGAGCAGAGCAAGACGGATTTATCAGACATCAGATCTCCGTTCCTCCAGTTATTTTTGAATATAAGGAATGTTTAAACTTCTAAACAAGTCACAATATATTTCTACTTTTCATCTACCAAAGGTAAAACAGAATATTTTTTGAAAAGAATCAATACTCATCACAGCATCTGAAACTTATACATTCATTATTACATGCTCATTAATACATTTCTGTTGAAATTAACTATCAACCGAAAAGTGACTCGAAAATTTAAGATGTACGTCATGTTAGAATTCCGTTTGAAAACATAGTAAGTAAAATTAGGTATATTACATTTTCTTAAATTAAAACAATGTTTACAAACATGACACTAAAGTTCCGGCTTGCAAGTAATGAAATGTGGGTTCAACACTCTAGTTACGCAATGCAACGCCCAGTAGATATCGAGTGTTGGCCTTCACACCTGGTTTTGTATTATAATATGTATCCACACTATATGATATATATTATAAACAGTATGTGTATCATATTTCACTGTGCAATCATAGCTACATAGATAAAAAAAATTCATTTGAATACATATAATTGTTTTTCGTTTGAAATATACTGGACAAATTTAAGTTTAGCCAAGGATTCTGTTTTTGTGAGTAATAAGAAGCTTACGGCAAAGAAAGAATTCGGCGCTTAACGACAAGATGCTAGGCCTGATTTGTTTAAGATTCTTACCAAAAACCTTTGTGTATAATAAACGTAACATTTATTTTGTATTTCTAATGAAAATACATGTTTGTCCTGTGGATTACATGTGGTATTTAAAAATAGAAGTAAAATAATGGCCGTCATCTCGGCATTCCTACTCCTGTCATATAAATCGTCCTTTTCGTTACACAGATTTACTGAATTTCATAATAGTGCTTACAAGCCTCATAGTTGTATATAAAGTAAACTGACTTCACTCTCTACTTATGTGTGTACAGGATACGGTGATACTTCTAACCACGCGAATTTATAAACATTTCCTTTTAGGTCAGGATTGTGAACCTCAATTTTGGCACCATTTTTTTCTTAAAGAAAGTAAATAATTGGAGTTGTTACCAGTACAGCAAAATATTTTAATATTATCTAATTAGTAAGTTTTAAGTTGAATTACTTTAAAGATTTGGACAAACTGTTCAAAACCATCCAAGTTTAATTATGGAGTTTAATTATTCATTGGTGATTATGTAAAAATGAAAACCAGTTTCATTAGTTATGCTTGTGTTGGCTACTTTACAACGGGTAGCTACTAGCTTATTCATAAGCGAAAATGCCTCTGGGAGCTATCTTGTCGGATACTCGGCTCTGGTCGGCCAATAAACACAACGTCGATATTTTTGTTTATAGTAGTATCATTAGTTTTAGTACCATTATCTCTTGTGTAAATTAAAGGAGCAATATCATTAATAGTTTTTTTAATTATTGAAAACAGCTGCCATTTAAAATTTACCCATTGGATTTTACTGGACTCAAAAATTTAGGCATACGATTAAAAAATATGGTTCCAAATTCTTACAAAGGGTTTTATTAATCTTTATGAAATCGAAAATCTAGGCAAAAAAATTTATAAATGTAGCTGTTATTTTAATTTTACCAATTGCGTTTTCTTGAAGTAGAAAAAAAAATGGCAAAACCATGGTATAAAAATTTAGTTAACTCTATTAATTTGTCCTGTCCTTCCTATACAGAGCACAAAAGAAAAAAAAATACGAAAACTTGAGTATTGATATTAATTTGTTTAGCCGCAATAAAACTTACGTACAAAACCTCCAAACCACAAAAACGCTCGCCAAGTTGAAATCACTTATTCTAATTTCTTTATCAAAATGTGTCAATTTGACCATCAGATGTACTAAGTTATATGTGTTATATAACACATCTAGTTATGTGTTAACTTGTTTCTAATATTTCTTGATATTTTAAAATAGTCAAGGTGAACATAGAATCAGCCGTTCCCAAAAGACAATGGCCTTTTACTTTCACAGCACATGGGAAGTATGGTGAAGGTATTATAGTCATAAACAAAAAGCAAATCGAGTTTCGTGTTAATTGCGGATTTGAAAGTTACAATACTTTTTATTTAAACAATGTTTAAACTGATTTAACTGATTTTTGAAAGTTAAGTTTTATCCGACCTACAGTCATCAATATTACAACATAGAATGTTAATAATAAAATGCTAATACGACATTAGTGTCATGTTTCTTCTCGTCTAGTCCTGGATTTTGGATCTTCGATCATTAAAGATATCCTTTAGTTACTCGCGGTTCAGTAAAACGTTTCTCCGCCGTAGAAACTTCCTGACGATAAGGTACTTTTATAGAAGGAAGTGACAAAAATTTGGTAGATATGTTTAGTTGGTCTAAACATACAATAACGCTTTATAGAACATTTGTTCAGAAGTAATTCATTTAAAGTTTATCTGCTTACAGTGAATTTTCCCCCTTAAAAATACAGTTTCTAAATAACGGGTTTATATATCAAAACCATTTCGTATGCAAGTTTTATTATGATGATTATAATAAATAGAGAATATTTAAGTAATTTAGAAAATCGTTTTAAAAAGGCGTCGATTGAAAATATTTGACTACATTGGTTGTACACACAATTTACAAAATAAAATATTTGTTGTTCCCTTAAAGCAAACAATACATTTAAATTTACATTTAGTGTATTACGTTTAGTTATAATATAAAATATACACGAAATAGTGTTAAAAAACTAATATTTAGGGAATCTCAAGAACAAGCTGTGAACTTTCACCATTTGTATTAAGGGTTTACAATCTTCAACAAAATTGAAACGGAAAACTATTTTACCAAATTTGAATAAAAGTAGTTTCACGTCAATGGTTTAAGATAAATTATATTGCTCTAAGGACGGTCATTTCTTATTGAAAATGTATAACGTATTCCTAGTATACCCAAGATTAAAAGATTCTTGAAATTGTTGACAATGGAAGAATTTGACTTATTTTATCCATTACAATGGAGATATTTTTTACTTAAATATGGAAGAAATTTCTCATTACGTAAAATTACTTAAAAATTAAAAATAATAATTTTGTTTATTTGGTTTGTTTAGTATATTATAGAAACAACGGAGATTTATTTCAACGCATTTAAGACTCGACATTTAAAATGTTCTTTTTTTGCACGCGTGAAAACTACAATTAATGAAACCAAAATAAAAATGTGTGTCTTTATGTTAATCAGTTCCTATTATATTAAAACAAAGCCTAAATAAATAGTAGTAAAAAAAGATGAGTACAGTATGTAAGAATATGACGTTCGTCACGTATGCAGACAATATAAATTGTCTTATGCTGTATTTATAAGAGTTTCCAAGGTTGTTAATCCAAATTTCCAATATGATTTTAGGATTTGTAATAATAAATAACATCTCCCCACCGAACGCTGGGTTAATTAAGTTCAGTAGTGGGGGGTTGCTGCTACCTCTCTGCCTACAAACGTGCACGATTTTAATTCACTGTTAACTCCCCTAGAATCTTTAAAATTTTCCATAGTTAGCAAAATCTTCTTCATGCGTCTTCAAGACCGTTAACTAGTTTTCACCTACACCCAGGACAAAGGATCTGTTGATCCGAGGGAGATATTTCATTTCCATCCTACCACCAATATCTGGGAGACTTTCCCCTAAACACGACCTGGGGAGGTTATAAGCTTTCTCGTGGTCTCGTAGACATTATACTGCTTATAAAGTAACGACAAATTTAAATAGTGATGAAAGAGACACAGCTGATTAATATCTATTGGATCCTCTAGAGTGGTTGAATTTTTGCGAGATACATTAGAGTTTGGATGGAGAATCGTATCCTTATAATTTTTCTGCAGACTTGTCACTGTCAGAAGATATAGACAGGATTGAGATTGAAGAGTTGCATGAAAATCTTTCAACTGGGAAAATTAGGAAATGGCCACTGATAGACGGCCTTAATTAGGAGTTAAGTACATACCATTGGAGAATAAATATTTTAGATACAATGGAAGACTGAAGAAAAGGGTCAGTCTTTCCTATCCTTACCATCGAGGAGCTAGAACAGATTGTGGTAATTATCAAAGAATAAGCTTCCTCAGTTCGGCATAAAAGATGAATATTATTGTCTTGATCCTTTTACTATGTGGAGGAGTTTGTGCACTGTATGCCGGAGACTTGACATGATGGATGTTGTCTCTTTCTCTCCTTTGTATTTAAATTTATAATATATATAAGACTGACATACTATTGTAGTTATACTTAAATGTGTCTATATTGTGTACATTAATTTACTTTTGTTTGTCACTATTTTGTTGTTTTATGATTATTTGATTATTGGAATTATTTTTGAAATGTTGTTTTTTATTTTGTCTAGTCTGTATTGACTGACTGTTGAAGAGTTTTTCTTCAGTTATTTATTGTATTTTTGTGTGTAATATTTGAAATTGTTTAATGCTATGCAATTGTATTTTCTATACGGCCATAACATTTTTTTTTTTAATTACACAGATTTTGACAATTTCATTGAGAAGTATAGTTGAAACAATCTTCCTGAAGGAATTATCTGGATTTTGTAAAAGAAGATCTTGTATGGATAAAGGTCTTTATTCTGAAGCAAATAATTGAAAAGGATACGGAGTTAACTTGTACTACTTATATTTTGTTTATTGATTACGTAAACATTTTATAAAGTTGTGCAAAGTTAACTATGAAAAGTTATGAAGAGAGGAGGTTTTCCACAGCATTTGGTAGCAGTTTTGGAGGATATATGGAAGAGAACAGAAATTTGTATCACTTCCAGGACAGAAATTAGAACCAGGAAAGTTTTAAGTTGTAAGATTAATTTAGATGTCAGACAAGGGTGTTGCGGATTAACAATACTTTTTAATATATATATATATATATATATATATATATATATATATATATATTGACGGGGCAATTAAACGAAGTTGTGTTGAGGATTATAATTTTATATTAAGCTAAATTATGATGATGACTAGGTAGTAGCAGCTGATGATCAATATACGTTACAGAGCGTACGTAACTATTGCAAGAAACGGTACGTAATTACAACGGAAAACTTTAAATTAAATTTTAGGGTTTGTTTCCCATTCCATGTAAACTCCTAACAAGGAATAAAGGAATGAAAAGTGTATATAACTTTAGATTTTTGGGCTATTATCTGTAATATACCTTTCATAAATGAAGTGGATGTTGACTGCAAGATTGAGCGCTTTATTTGTGGTACTATTACTTTATATGAGCCCTGAAGACCAAAATGCTAAAGAACACCATGTTAAAACTTTACAAAACAATGGCAGTTCCAACGAGTTTATATGGAAGTTGTAACAATGTTACTTTTTTTTGGATAGTTGGACATGCTGGAATTAGTGGAAATGAGAATTAACCTTATCAAGTTAAGCTGGTATAATATAAGGAAGTTGGTAGGTTGAATCACAGGGAACAGTCACTTTCAAAAGCACATGGGCAGGATGGGAATATTTACAGCTGAACTCCTGATCAGAAGATATGGAATGTACGAAAAGACTGCAGACCACCTTTTGTAGCAGGCTTGAGCAGGAAAGAATAGGCATCTACACGGACATGTGAAGAAAGGCCTAACAATTCCCAATACAATCTCATAGAAAAGATTCTCAAGTTCGTAAAACTTGTGAATGTATAGGATGATGACTTAGAGACGCAATATGGTAGTGAAACATATTAGTAGTGTTGGGAACACAGGAGTAGGATTCAAGCTGCGTAGATGAGATATCTACGGTCTGTTTTGGAAGTGTCAAAATGATGAAATAGGGAAACAATCTGATCAGTCTGATTGCAGAGAGTCAGATTATGGATTATGAACTGAAGATGGAAGATGAAAGGTTGTTAAAAATTCTTTTCCTCGTGTTAGAAAGAACGGTGATAGACTTCCAATGGTGAAGTGGCAATGGGCTGAGAAGACGATGGTGAGTATTTATAAGACAATTGTTTTAGAACTTTCGCATACACTTCTTTGCATATAGAGTGTTTGCAAGAGTTTATTTGAGAACTTAAGTATGTACAAGACACTGATTTGAGATGATCATATTGGTCTCCCTTATGTACTTTGGTGATTGTTACCCTATATTATCACTTGCAGTATTTGAGTTGATTTCACGTTTCTTTTCATAGTACTACGATTATAGTTAACAAATAAATGTTGTCATGCAATAAAATGCTTATTTAATAACCTTCGCAGTACATCGATAACAGTGTGCATTTGTGACCATAAGCAGTATTTATGAGAACAGCAATTTTTCCTTACACAGCACACAGTTCCAATATTAACACACGCCACCTTGTGCAAGAAATGCAAAACGCTTTTGTGAGACCATTCGTTGTTTCTTTACACAACACGTTGCCAACATGTCCAGTATTTTCAAGACGCTTACGTGTGAACATTGCGTTGGTTTCCTCACGAAGCACATCGCTATACAACAATTACATTCAACCCTCCCCACCCCTTGAATCTTTTGTCATTGCTAGAACAAAACAATGATTTATTCGCCACATAATGGGTTGTGTTTACGACTGTCTGACTACAATGTTGTTGAATACATCCAAATCATAGCCAGCCCTGAAGAACCAGAACCAGTCGAAGGATAAAACAAACGGGATTTTAACATCTCAGCCGTGACTTGCTGTAATTACAATTGTTGTGTGTTGTTCTTTGGTAGCTCTGCGAGAAGCACGTGAACTTTTATGTGGTTGAATCCGTTGATGGATGTTAATATTTCAGGCAAATGTTTTCATTTTTCTTACGTTTAACTAAATGTAGTTTAATTGTATTTATAAATAATCACTTTCTACGATTTGACAAAATTATGCCGCAAGTGTAATTTATGTCTGATTGTGAAAAATCTACTAGAGTTTCAAAATTAGTGTTTTTATTATAACCTTATTTCATTACAGCGGTCAAACTAATTTAACCCTATTTTTTTAACCCGTAGGTTTCTACTTGGAAGTTGTTAAAAATCTTCTCTTTCAGTTCTTTACGGCTTCATTTTTAAGAATGAGTTTTATCTAAAATATAGCCTACAGGGCACATAAATTGCACGTATTTTCCACACACCCATTCATAACACCAAATATTAAATAAGCTCAAAATTTAACGAAGAACCTGAATAAAATCAAAATTCCTTTTTGGAAAATCGGTTTTAATGATTTTTATGAAATGTTCATAAATTGTACGCTTTTTATGGCACCCATTTGTCGCTATTTCCCCAAAAATAGCTGTTCAGGAGTTATTATTTCCTAATAAATTTAAACTAATCATAAGTCGTAAAGGTTAGAATATTTCAAAATCGTTGAAGCTATTGTGATGAATTGCATGTGAAAACATACGACCCAAACTATTGTGTTATAGGCTACTACAAGTAAATATGAAAACTGGACGGCTGTCAACGTTACATTAAGTTCTCCCTAAATCCATACAGAAAATTTCTTTTACAAGCTGTTTTTGAATTATTGATTTGGGTTTTTAACGTACACGTTTCACTAAAATTTATTTGATGAAATCGTTAGAGACTATCTTGAATTTGATCTTATGACAGTTACTTCCCGATTTTAAGTTCATGGTGGAGAGGGGATCCACGAGATACAGACAAAATTCGTTCACTTACCAAATTTGTAATCATTTGGGCTGTACACCATTGTGCAGTCGACGGACAGGGGTAATTAAAAAACCCACAAAAAGGAAATTTTCGCGAAAAACACAAGATATTTTTATTTAACCATTGCATACATTTTTCTCTACTAAGTAAGAAAGTAAAGAAGAGTATAAAATGTAAAACATTAATCTAAATTAAATGCTAAATAATCTATTATAACCCAAGTCATGTACACCATACAAAAAGAAAATAACACTATTAATAATAAAAGACATTTATATTTACAGCAAATTTACGGGAAAGCTAACAATATAAAACAAAACAGATTGTTTTATATAATGTATAGAGTACAAAATATTACGGTTAATTTTTTTTTTTATATATATTCTTAACGTAATTTTGTGACGGTGAAGTTCATTGATATTTCTTAAGTCAAATAACCCGCGCCAAATTTAAGACTAGATGAGTTAGAATATGGAGACTTTAACTATGGAGTAGAAGAGGTTTTCAGAAAAAAAAATTAACACGGCTTATAGAAATATTCCTTACAAAACAGAAGAAATCCGATAAAGTGATTCTTACCATACGATGATGGTTTGTCGATAGCGATGAATTGGTTGCCAAAAATTGGTTGAATCAGAAGTTTAGTTTAGAGACTTTTGTGTGTCCTTACAAAATCCTATTAAGGTTAAAAAAATACCAAAATAACAACTAAACTTGGCGGCTATTTTTATTAGTTGTTTTGAATATTTCTCTTTATAACATATCCAATTAGATATGAATTTAATGATTGCAAAATAATACAACTTTAGCATGAAAATAATGAGGTTATTGTCAAGATTGAAATTTCGATTCCTAGCTACCTAAATAAATTTAAAATTAACATAGTTACAAGTTAAACTAGCCAAAACTTTTTAATTGACCCCAATTTGTTTTTACTTGGGGAATAATATTGAGATTATTACTCCACCCCCAAATTGTGATTTATAGTTTAATTTTATGACACCCAGAAATCATATTAATGCTAAAATTGATGGTAAACGTATGTCTATGAACACTCAATACGGGTTGAATAAAAATTTTAATGTAGGTTTGCAGTCACTATGTCCGACCCATTATTGAATTCGGAAACTTTCTTTTCACGTTTAAAAAGATGACTGTTCGAATATTGTTCGATATTAAATGGATCGACTATTCAGGTTCATACAGAATACAATAACACTATTGTTAGGTTTAAATAACAAATTAGCTTATTTTGCCCTAACCGCTTTCTAAGCATAGACAGAGATTTTTTATAAAGAATAAGATTCGTAATTATTTATTGTGTTGTTTTGTTAATGTAATTTATATTGAAGAAAGAAAACAACAATGGTGATATATCTGGGTGAGAGAAATGTTTTTGACACTTATATACATTCCGAGGCTGATGAAGAGTATTCGCAGCCGTGTCTCCTACTTAAACAACTAAAGCGATTCTACTCTTAGTAGGCCCTACAGTCGCTAAGGATTGAACCTCAAATTCGATTCAATTGGTTAAATAATATGTGTAGAAAAGTTTACCGCTATCGGGGGATGGCCGGATAGAATATGGGGCCGAAAGGGCCTCATTTTGGAATTTTAAAGAATAACTTGAAAAGTATAGATAATTTATGAAAGAATTAAATAGCTAAAATGAATATCAAGCTGTTTTACATAAAAAGGTCTCTTGATATTTTCGCGTAAAATGCACCATTGTCGAGAAATCGTGACCCAAAAAGTATTGTTTTGCTCGGATAATCGAAAGCACACCAAACGAAACTTTGAAATTTTGACGTGTCGTGCCCGGTAAACTACGATAAGTTATTAAAAACAGCCATATTAAAAAAAGTAAGTATTTTGTGGGGAAATGTTTTACATTTAAAATACACTCATAATAGCCAAATTGTTTTTGCAAATGCAAACGGGAATTGTATTTAAAAGGTTAACTTTTTTTTTATCCACAGACGCCTGGACTTTAATATATTAATATACTTGTTAAAGTTCATCTAAGTAAAAAACTCTTCAAATATTTTCCTTTATACATATTTCTTTTTCATTTAAGAACATACATTTCACTTACTGATACCCTGATTTTAAATGTATTGAAAATGAAATAAAGAAATATTTCTTTTGTCATTTTTTAAGGTTAGATAATTTTTGTATTCTAACTATTTAAGAAATGTTGAAAAGAACGACCACTACTCTGCGTGTATTTTTTCTTGAATATTAAAAATCTTCAAGAAATAACTTTAGAAATAAACTTTCATCACATTTTTTACACTGATTATTTTTTTTTTTAAATTTCAGAATTAGTATGTTTTTTTAAATATAATATATTCATTAATTTGACACTTTTGAGGTCAAGTTAAAGTTGGAGAAGGAAATAAATCTTTTGAGCTAACAATTACAGGTAGAGGGATCTTTCTCAGGGGTTCAGGTAGAAAATACGCAGCTGTTAAAACATTAATTTTTTTCGACTCGGGAAAAAGGTTGTAGTACTATGTACGCAGCGCCACTACTTGACTGGATTAACGTTTTATGTTTATACTTGTTTATTATATGAGAGTAATTTTGAGGTAGTTTTAATTGTGGTTTTATTTTTGAAATTACGATTAAAATTAAGTAAATTATTTTGTGCAAAGTGTTGCTTTTAAATTTGGTATTGATGGTACAGTAATTGCGATACTTAAGAATAAAGTGCTTCAATAATAATTACATTAATTTATTGAATCGTATTTTGGAGCGAGAATTTAAATTTTATGAAGCTGATGGTGTCAATTTAGCATTTGATCAACTATTTAAGTAGTGATCAAAACTTTGTTTACTTCAGCGTTTGAAATTTGAAAGTATTTACTGATATACAATAACACACTCATTTGATGTTTTTATGTCTTTTTACTATGTTGTTTATGCGGTACTGTAAAGTCGAACGAACCAATGTACAATATAATTAATGCATATTAATTTAACAGAAACGCACATTGGTCATAGACAGGTTCTGGGGGCCCCCAGACCCCACTTTAAAACTACCCAACCTGACCCTGGTGTGTATTATTTGTTGTTTAAATTGAATTTGTTCCATGAAATTCCATCTTGCTCCATATTTTACTGTATTTCGAAATTATCTGGATTATTTTAAGGTGAAGTTTAATTTTAAAACAAATTCACACGATTTTGTATTAATTTACACTCTTCTTCTTCGATAATATAAAGAATTTATTGGAAAACAAGCTCTGAAAAAATTCAGAAAAATTCAGTATAATTTTCAAAATTTGCAAAGCTACAAAATATTTTGAATCCCAATTTTCTAAAAAAAAAAAACGGTACATTTTACAGGAAAATATCAAGAGATATTTATTGTGTAGACTTACTTGAACTTCATTTTTATTATTTAATATTGCAATAAATTATTCATACTTTTCGAGATATTCTTTTAAAATCCAATATGCCATTTTTATCCGTCCATGCCCCGATAGCGGTAGACTTTCCTACATATATTATTTAACTTTTAACGAATCTATCTGGCTAAAAAAATCTAACCAATTGAATTTAATGTGAGGTTATACTATACTTTTGACTCTGGCGACTGGATTATAAGGAAAGTTTCAATCCACCTGTTCGTCATTCTGTCTGTTTACCTGAATACCTGTCCGACCTATTATTACAAGATCCGATAAAATTACGGTGGACCTACTTAATACAAACTAGAGTCGACTGTATTATCCCAGGATCGAAAGACTTACTTAAAATTTACTTTTATATCTATATTATGGAAAAAAAATAATGATGAACAAACGATGTACTAACTTTCTTGCACACCCACACACAGAACATAAAGTCTAATTTCAAAAAATAAAAACTCATTCCAATCTTTCTGAAAATTTAAAATCAGGATTTATCAATGAAAACTTGGGAGCCATGGATAAAACTTGCAAAGATCACACTTCTCAAAATCGTCCCAAATGACTAAATTTGGGATAAATAATTCAAAGCAATATAGTAGACAGAATTTTACAGCTCTTAGTAATTTCAAAAATACTCAAATTAACCCTATAGTCTAGGAAGTTTATAATTCATTTTGGGATTTTAGTATTAAATGAAGGTCATTGTTTTTTTCCCTCAAGCGATTTGGCACATAGTTTTAACTTATTATTCTTGACATTCATCCAATGTTTGATGAAAATAGTTCAGTCCAATTTTCAAAATATTGAAGCACATATGACGACACCCTATTACATTTCGCTTTTTTTTTTTAGAGATACCAGAACATACGTTTTTGAGAATATGAGAGATAATACGATTTTTTATTTTAAAAAATTGATCAAAATCGTTAGAGCCTGTTTTTAGGAAATCGAATTTTTATGTTTTCGTTTGGTGCAAGTGTCATCAAATTATGAGTTATCAAAAAAGAACTAGGAGTTGAAGATACAGCAAAAAATATGCTTACGTACTACATTTGATAAAAATCGGTTTACCAACTTTATATAGCGCTGCATGTAGGAGAGTGTTATAAACAAAAAACACCTTTATTACACTTAGACGATTTCAAAACGGATATTTGCGTGAAACACAATATAGATTTTCGTTACCCATCACAAAAAATTCTCCAAACTCTATAGATATGTAAAAAATAATCAAATATAAATAAACCTCTTGTTGATAGCGGATATTTGTATGCCGTTCATAAAAAGTAATTAAAAGATTTTCAGATTATAAAGTTCTTCTAAAATCTCCCCTAACATATAGTAAACATGTAATGCAGAATTGTAACATTATGATTATGATATAAGCTCGTATTAACACTTTTATTGTTGTCAACATAACAATTTTTGGGAAAAAGCAAATAAATGATGGGGATGAGAAAGGAGTACTCTTTCTTTGTTGTTAACAGGACCAGATATATTTATAACTTGTGACAAATACACAACAAAATTCTTTATTTTTGTGTACAATGAGCGAAATAGTCTGATTATTTATTAATAAATATTTTTTAACTTAAAGAAAAATCAATTCATTGCAAATAAGTGATTATGAAGAGTTGAAGGGGAGTACTAAGATCAATGTCAATATCTTGAACAACAAAACTACAGTCTTATGAAACTGTAGTAAGAGAGATGAGAAATATAGATATTGAAAAAATATTAGGGCTTGGTATAGCGAATAAAAACAAATAAGAACGAAAAGAATTGTATGGCCAGCCTGGGTTGGTAAAATAGTTAAAGAAATTCGATTTAGATGACTTATTTAAGCGAGAAAAAGAATTTTAAAAATGAGTTTATGTTAGGAAACAAGGAGAAAGAGAATATCTGAATGAGTTCAAAAGAGATGAGGAGGAAAACTTAAAAGTTATAAAGGACAGAAGTTAAATATGGGTATCTAAGATAAAAAATATATACAAAGCTCTTGAAAGATGTTACAGTTAATCTTTGGCAGGATTGTATTGCCAAAGGAACAGGAGCAGGTTAAAGCGAAATCACTTTAAACTAAATTGAGGAAAAGACTCAAGGATAACATAGTTTACCACATTTTTTTAACCTTATTTCCATTCATTCTGAATACTATGTTAACCTCAAATGTGTTACACATACCGTCATGCCTGACAAAGCTTAGGAAGCCATTCAAGATAGTTTTATTACTTTAATAATAAAGATAGAAACTGGATCTTCTAATAAAAAATAATAATAAAAAAGGGTAAAATCTATTAAAATCCAAAGTGCTCTACACTTTAAAAATAAAGACAACATTGTTGATTTAACGAATTGTTCATAAAAGTCTCAGTATGTAATAAAATAAGTCATAAAACAGTCTACTATAGTCATATGGAGACATTAAATCAAATCGAGATAAGAATTTACTATTACCAAACATATAATAACGCTTAAGACAAACAACAGACAGAGTAAAGTTCATAGTTTCAGACTTTGTATTTAAAAGTAAACAAATACTATTAAAAATTATAAAAGATTACCAACCCGTTGATAAAATATTAAACAAATTCATATTATGCGTCATAAGAACTTCAAATTCAATTATGAAATGAATAAGTATATTGCACTTCTTCGTGAGTGTGATACCAAGTGTGTACTTTGCTTAATGATTTGTAAAGTGATTTTATCTAAATACTTCATGACTGTGTCCACCAAGTGTACACGTAGCTTATTGAATCTCTATTGCTTAATGAATGAGAATAGATCCTGTATTCGAGTACCTATATGAATGTAGGTCCTATAAATTTATTGCTTGATGTGTGAGAGTACTAGGTGTATGCTTCCTTGATCATTGTGTTCACCACATGTATGTAGTGCTTAATGAATGTGAGTAGAACCTGTATATGGTGCTTAATGAATGTACATACAATACTACTAAAATGCTTATTGAAAGAAATGAGTGTACAACAAATGGGAGAGGCTTCATAAATGTATATAATACGTAAACATATTGCTTGATGAATGAGTATACCATGTATTGCATTGTTTCATGAATGTGAGTACCATGTATAAGCATTGTTTCATGAATGTATGTACTATGTGTATATATTTTTATTGGATCTTAATAGCTTGATGAATTTTTGTATCATGTGGTTTATATTGCTTGATATTTAAGTGTATCATGTGTATATATTGCTTAATAAATACGATTAGCACCTGTATGCATTCCTTGATGAATGTGAGTAGTACCTGTTTGTGTTGCTTGATAAATGAGTGTACCACGTGTGTGTGCATTGTTTGACAAATAAAATATTGCACGTGTGTACCACATGTATCTGTTGCTGAATTAATGTTTTTGTGTTGCCTGATGAATGAGTGTACCACGTGTATGTCACTTAATGAATCTGTGTGTTGCTTGACGAATGAATCACATGATAAATGAGTGTACCTCATGTACGTGTTGTTTAATGAATGTGTATACGTACCTTGATGAATGTGACAACTACATGTTACTTGTTGAATGTTTGTACCACTTTATGTTTAAGTGGAATGTTTACATGTTTATGCTTATATTAAGGAATGTTTATATTCCTTAATGCATCCACAAAGCACTTGTATGGTATGAGTAATAAGTGTATCTCTTTATAAATAAATTTGAGTTTTTTTTCTATTTGTGTATGTTTACATTTTAATATCATATGGAAGTGACATGAATGTATTTACGCTCTTTGTACTACATGTTATTTTGTGACTATTGAAATTACCTATATGAATTTAATATAGCATTCAAAAAACTTATTTAAAAAAATTATAAACTCATTATAGTTTATATCACCAGATGTGTCCAACGGGTGGAATGCTCTTTGATAAATTCCGACATCATAGCATAACATCATTCTAAACCAAGTTTATTTAAAAGAAATATAGAAACCACTCCTTTCTAGAATTCGGCTTGAATGCTTTAGTGCTCGTGGAAAACGTTCTGATTGAGCCTTTGTCCCAGGTTACAACTAAGACGCGGATATCTGCTTGAGATTACCTTATCAAATTCAAAGTAATCATAATCATCAAATAATGGTGGAATAATATTATTTTCTATAATATAAGCTACTTTTCATAAAAAAAATAAACCCATTTTGTAAAATTAAAATAAACGAAACAAACAATGAACTAAGTATTTTTCAATATGTGTTTAAAAAAATTTCAAATAGTTTTTGATGAGTTTTGACCGTTATTTAATTCTTGTAAAATTTCTTTGTAAAATTTCTATTTTAGCCAATGTTTGGTAGATTTATCACCCATTTTGATCAGAGATGCATTAAAGATGTTTTTTTTTACGTAACTTTATTTTTATTTCTTTCAATTCTACCCCCTAATTTATAAAGGGATTGTTTTAAAAATAATAACATTTAAGATATGAGTACAGTAATAATTATTTTATAATCCTACTTTGTAGTCATCGTATTATGAACAAACGGACAGAAAGTTTAAAATTTGAACAAAATTTAACGTTGTTAAGAATTAAAAAAGCAAATAAAACTCATTCAACCTTTTTGTCTAAAGATGTTTCAATGTTTTATAAATTAGCCTACCAAATACTCAAATTTTGTGCAAGGAGAATAATTAAGTGATTACTTTTATAATAAATAAAGTGTAATTTAAGAATTTAAGTTATTTTCCAGTTTAACTACAATTAAAGAACATGCATGTTCTAAGAGACTAAGCAACCCCTAATTTGACCCAGACAGCCACGTTTCTCCATAAACACTAGGCCTAAGTGCCCACCACAAGTTCTAAAATAAGTCTCATAAAGATGTCTGCATTTAAACGCATCTAAACTATATTGACAAATCGCTAATATACTCTTCATTTAATAATTTTAAATACAAAATATATCTTTAAATCTAGGTTATTAAGAATTTTTATAGGAAATATTTTGATGTTCAATATATATAATACAATTATTTGATGTTTGATTATGATGATGGCCGAGGTCATTAAATGAACGTCGATCTCAACATACGTTCTAAGTGATCAATCAAATTACGAATTGAGTAAAACTTGTGAATAATTAATTCACACACAATAACTAATGAAAAACTCTAATTTCCATTAACAAGAAAACACCACACTCTAAAGAGACTATCACCATCAAAGTGCACACTTCTTGTGTTTTTTAACGTGGTAATTTGTGATTTTTATTAATTATTGATTCAGTAAAATATATATTCTAATAATAGTTTTGATACTAAAGAGTAGTAAAAAACAGTATATTGAGTTAAATAAAACGACAAATAGTTTACAGTTCGTGAGACAAGGGGAGAGATTTATTACGAGCAGTTTGATTTATAGGTTAAAGAACCTTATTATGAACGTTAAAAAGAACAATGTATGCTCCTAATGCGGATTTTTTCGAAGCGTAATTATATTGACGTTTATAAAGCTACATTTTTGGGCTTTACCTAGAAGTACATTCAATAGATTTTGTATATACAACTTATAAAATTAATATTTATTTATTTTTTCGTAGTTGGTACTGCTTATTTTTAAAGAAATTAAAGGAAGTAGTGTTTATTACTAAGAACACAAAATATAAAGTTTGTGTAATTACAAAAATATTACAGTTGTGTAAATTGTCTTCAGATACAGAAAAAAAACCATTTGAACATCGTCAATTTTCTCGATGATTTATCTTTTCTATGTTGGTACAATTAATCAAATGACCTACAACCAGATATTTGCGACACTCCTAGTTTTTATTAATGGTTATGAAATATTTGATATAAAGAAACACAACATGATATAAATAAATGAAAAAGGTTTAAAATGCAGTCATTTAAGATTTGGCTTGGTCGTGGTAGAGGAGCTGAGAACTTGACGGCTCCAAGGCCAACGCGTGGAGAGAATACCTCGCTCGACGAGTTCCTTTTTAGAAAAAAACCTCTCCATAATCTCCAAGTCTTGAGTCTATTAGAGGCTTTTGCTAGGCTAGACACTCGCATTTTTGTCTAGTTCAATTCCCCGCCACAGAGCGTTGTACTTCTCCTGTCCTTTCTTGGCTACCATGCTTAATCAAGTGGATTAGATTCATACAACTGACGTACAATAAATCATTCATATTATCCATCAATTAATTAGCAGCATATGGTGTTCAGTTTTTGTTACATAATGGAATTGGGATACATGTGTATACAATGACATTATTGTAATTTCTACAAAATTCAAGATGGTAGAGTATAAAACAATTTTGAATGTGGTAAAATCTGATTATACGTATATTTATTGCATAACGTATGGTGGAATTTATTGCATAACTCAAATGCTATAATTACGTACTACAGGGTTGGCCAAACGGGGATATTGACGTTACATGCGTCATCATATTTTTAGGGGAGGGGAATTTTTTTAAGTGATTATTAAAAAAAGATTGCTTATTGGTAATTTATCAAAGACGAAAATTTCTACTGAAAAGTTAAAAGGTTAGTATATATATATTAAAGAATTGCATGAAAGAAAATATATATGTAAATTATTTTTATAATAAGGATCAATAATGTCTCCTATTTTTTCGTCTTGAATTCTTTACCTATAAATATATAAACGATTTCATAAATACCAAATAAAAACTACTTTGTATTTCGGTTTTTTAGGAACCTTTATCAAAAGTAAAAAAAAAACAAAAATTATTACAATAACTGTTTAAGAAACTAATGAAATATATACAACAAAGGACATGGGAAGAGTCCCTTTGGAATATTTATTAATTTATATTATATATTTAAACAAGTATAAATTGATTTATAAACCCATTTTTTCCATTAAACTAATCTTTTCCAATTGCTAATACTCCTACAGGTAAATTTATTCGTACACATTTCCCCCTTCTTCCTAAATGATGCCAATACCACAGAGTCAGGGGATTGCTTAGATCCACTTCTAAAATTGTTCTTTATCTTCAGTTGGACTGCGTTGCTGGTTCAGTGTCCTCCCACGGCTCGTCACCTCTTTCCATGTGGTCCTTGATCTTCCTGCTGGTCATTTGCCCAATGGCCTTGCCTCCATGAATTATTTCGGCTTCCAGTTTTCATCCATTCGAGCATCATGTCCGGACTAGGAGAGTTGCTGGTCCTCCATCCTCTTAATCATCCGTGTCTTTTTTATATCGTCCTGTATCATATCATTTATAATTCGGTCTTTTCGTGTTTTTTCACCATTCTCCTTAGACTCTTAATTTGTACTGCGGTGATTTTACTTGTATGTCGCTGTCCAGCTCCCACTTTCCTATAACAATATCGGCTCCAACTATTCGGTCCAACTTTTAACGGTCTTTTTATCAACTAAAATTTTTATTGTTGGTTAACTAAAACATTAAACGCTGAAGAGTTTATTTTCTGATGAGGTTATACTACAACACAATATTTTAGATCTCTCTCTCTCTTCATTTGGTTATTTTCCTGTAAAGAAGCAGATAGTTGTTAAATAATACATCCATTTGACTTCGCCCTCTTCATTGTTTACACAAATATTAAATTAATAAGACTTAGGAACAACTTCATTAATAGGACCTATTGATATATCAATGCTAAATCTAAATATGATAAACTTTTGGATGAATAGAGTAATATTTGAAATGGTGGAAGAGATTATGTAGTCGTTACTGGGGATAATAAGGAAAAACCTTGCTATGAGATGGTTATAATTTGCGTCACAATGTTAGGAGGTTGGTCACCCCTCCACTACAATATATTATTGTTTATTTCTATGTCTAAATGTTTTGTTGTGTTTCCACCAGATAACACTTCGTTTGAAGACGTTTCATTCCGTAGAACCCTGGCTCCACCATTTTCCCACAAAGAGTGTTGATGTCCTTCTAGAAGAGAAAATAGAATATTAAAATTTTAAAAACACATATATTCCAAATCTTAAAATTATTTTAATTGGAGATTATTAAAACAAAACTGATAACTACAACGATAAAAGAGTACCACTGTTTGTCCCCTGCAGTAAGTGACGATTAGTCTTTGTAAGATCTGTGAGGGATTATCCTTCTATTGAAACATTATTTGTACAAAGAATACAGTATAAATTTCTGTAAACATTAAATTGAGAAGAAATTTATGTACTCCTTTATACGTTATGTAACCATTCACTTCACCACTTTTTTATCTTTAACCAAATGTATATCGTCCAAATGTCTTCCGCCCAGCGGTCAGCGGTCTGAACGCCGCATCTTCAGTTAGAAAGGTTCAGAAGAATTTGGCAGGTCTAGGGGCTTTCCTCTGAGCGGCACATTTCGAAATTGCTGTATTTTAGTACCTTACTTCAGTTTGTAAAATTTAATTTAAAAATAAAAAAAAATAAGATTAATTCAAAATTTAGAAAGATTTTTTTTTTTTTTTTTTACGAATGTTCAGTAAATATTTATTGGAACATCGTGTATTAATACTATCATAAATCTAAGAATGTTGGCTGATGTACCATTGACAAACGTAATAAACCAATAAGGAGATTGTCAGTTAGCAACATGTATAGGAGTACAGGGAGCGAAAGAATGTAGGAGAAAACTGTGCCGCTGAGCTGATAACCTCTAGACCTGTCAAACCCTTCTGACTCTTGTCAACTGGAGATGCGGAGTCAGAACACTGCCCGCACAAACCACTCCCCGCTCGGTGGATACAACCGCTATGTTTGTACACAATCTTTTGTGTACAAGATTAGATATTTTCTACATTTAAATCCCTTTTTGGAAAAAAAAGTTATTAGTGTCTTGACGTGTTCAACTCAGGAACTATGAAACGTGAACCGATCCTGACCTCCAGAACAAGATTTGTACCTCCGTTATCCATTATTTGCATATATATGAATATATGTGTGTGGGTGTGAGTGTCTAGCATCATAATAACTTTTATATAAGTCCGGTTTTATGGAATGTGGTATACAGTTGTTTTTACAATATCTTTGTCAAGTTGGTTAGACAGTAAAATAACAGCAATTTTTCTACACCAAACTGTTGCTTTTTTGTCAGAATTTCATAAAGTATGATGGTTACGTTGTGTTTGGGATTAAACATGTCTGTTAGTTTTAAAAAATATATAAAAAGACAATCGGAAATATTATTTTTAGCAGATATTAAAAAAAAAAAACGATATTGCTAATAAATTTAATAATTTTTAGGGTTTGAATTCACAACCTGAGAAAATGTTAAAAAACGTATATCAAGTTTTTAAAGAAAAATACCGTCCATTTTGTGTTTAATAAAATTCTAAATATTAAACTATTGTTTAATTTTAATCTTTCTTTTATAATGATTTTCCTTGGTGGTGAGTCTGTTTCAAATATTTCTTACAACTCAATACGAAGAGTTTGAGTTTCCAGCTTACACAAACTTCCATTTTTCCACTTGATTTGCTCAAAAGGTCCAGGTGTTTTTAAATAATCACGACTCTGAAATTGAATTACTAAATAAGGTTACAAAAATGATTATTATCTTTGCTTAAAGACCCTTGTTCTCAATATCATTGTTGAGTACATTAAACATTATTATTACAGTTTATACACTTCTAATCTATAGTATAGTGTTTAACATAAGAATTGTAGGTACAGTATCTATAAATTATCTTGACAAACTTCCATTCCATAGGTTGTATCGGACTAGAGACTGTATTGTAGATTTATACAAATTAATTTCTTTTGTTCCAAAGGAATGCAAAGGTGATCCCCTAGTTGCACTTATCATCTAATAAATATAAATGACATTTAAACTTAGACTGAAGTCATTAGCAGGTAACCTGTGGAGATATTAATTACCCTGTTCATAAGATGCTCCTCGGAGATTGCATCAATTTGTTGGCCTATTTATTTAAATCTGTCTTGCTGATCGTTCGTCTGGCCTTGGCAGTAAAAATAAAAGGTTAGGCAGAGTTACTTAGTAAGTCTAGGCAACTGAATGTTATGTATTTTGTCTAATACTGGACTCTAGCTTTCGTTTTTATCCAAGGGATTTGCAAGAAGACAAAGATTTCTTTAACACGTAAAAGAATAATTTCAAATGATAATCTACAATAAGCCATACGGATTGTTTTTAAAGATTGTTTTCAATAATTTTATTTTTCTTAAAGTATTTTTTACGAAACAGTTTTTCTTCATATATTGGGGTGCCCCGAACTTATACTTTATCATTTACATAGTTTAAACAAACCAGATGGTGGGCGCCACCATAGTCGAGCGTTCTAAGACGTGTGTTTACAAAAACGCGATCCTTCTCGTATAACATTGTATCGTACAACACAAGTGTTGTATCTGCCTTTACAACACTTTCTATAATATAGATCTACCACGTAGATATTAACAAAATAAGAAGAGGTACTAGGTACAATAACATCCCACCCTCACTCAAGAAGTTAAAATAATTAATTATACCATAGTAAAATACGTGTTTTAAATGCTAAATTATTCACTTGTTAAAATTATCGTTTAACCAAATTAGAAATTATATTTTAAAGAAATTGAACAATCGACAATTGGAAGCAGAGAACGGAATTTGATTATTGAATCGCAATAACACAAACATCAAGTATATCACCAAATTTAGAGACGCTTATGAACAGATACAAACAAATATTAGACATGAAGCAGTGCAAGAGATGCGCAGATTGTAAATGATTTACTGCGCGTACTCGGCGAGTTAACAGCAATTCTTATCACGCCAATGTCACTTAAAAATTCTTATTGCCAAGTACATTCACCAAAAAACATTGGGCACCTGATTATAAGGCTTTTTAGTGATACGTTAACTCTACATTTTTAGGAAAGATATGTAACTGTCAGCCAGTCCTCTACCTACTCCAACAGCTTCATGTCTAATATTTTCACATGCATAGCAGAGTGAACAAGTACAGATTATTTTTATTAAAATATTTAACAATTCCTATACATTTCTATTGTTTAAAATTTAATACATTTCTATACATTTACATCCTTAAATGTATATAATTTACATTTAAATTCTATACATTTTCTTAAACTATCTATTGTTTATAAATTTTCAAATCTAAAATCTATATTTTTAAATTATATGAGTTTTTTTTTTTTACACTATCAATTTGAGATCCGTGAACGAACATTGCAAGGTTGTAATGTGAGATTTTCCCACCAGGATGAGACAAGTTGTAGTTTAGATAATTGATTACGGAAAGTTATTTCACAGATGAAATGGTTCAAGTTTTGCCTTGGCGTTCCACTGCTAACCTACGTGAACTATAAACGTATAAATATTTCTCAACAGAACTTGCATCTGACGGGTTCATGAGTAAGGTGGCATCAGAATCACAGCTATCCTTGCACTTTAGTAACTGCCTCATGACAAATGAACAAATGCAGAGTGTAGGCCAGAGATTAGACATAATTCACCTTAGTTTATTACATAAAGTAGAGTGGTTTAAAAGACTTATTTTCAACAAAACTTTGAACATTAAGGATATGAAATTTAATATGGAAGTATTTTTAACAAAGTTGATTAAAACTCAAGAAATCATCTACCTGGACGCACCTTGAGAAATGGTTCCTTATTATTGTTTTACATTTTGAATAAATTTAATCTGGCTAAAAAAACATTTAAGAATAATCTACCCCCCCCCCTTTCACATATACTGTCTCCTCCTCTTTTTATCTTCTCACATTTGGAATGTAAGAATGTGGAAATATTTAAACAATATTTTGAGACGTTTTATATTAGGAGCAAGTTTTAATTTCGATACCTGCATTCGTTAAGAACTTATATTCTGACTTTAAACAATCTTTCTTTGGGATCATCATTACTACTTTATTTTACAGAACACATTTCCAGTTATCACATTCCTCATCACATTTAACAATAACACGTTACAGTGTGAGATAGTTCAGCTTTATTGTTTTGCCCGCAGTTCTTGTTACTATCACATTTACTTTTGCAATTAAATTTAATCATTTCAATGTATCAATACAAAGGCTTTGATGCCGATGGAAGTATTGCCCAGGTGGGTGTACAATTACATTCTTTATCTTGTTCTCAATCCCAGTTGCTGAGGTCAAGTAATTACATTTCCTTACACACATCTGTGGCGCTTACAAATTAGCGTTGAAGTCTTTTTTATGGATATTTGTAAAAAAGTTATTTCATGATATAGTTATATGTTCTATGCTGCTTGTATCGAGGTGTTTACAAATTGTTTAAGTTCTGGTCTTTTCGTGTATCTTTGTAAAACCTTATTTCATGATTCAGTTAATATCTTCTATATACTGCTTGTATTGGGGTTGCTTACGATGAGTTAATAATGAGATTTTATAATGGATCTTTCTAAAACGTTATTTCACTATACAAATAATATTATCTATGTTGCTTGTATTCGGTGCTCTTAGAAATTGGTCAATTTGGAATCATTTCAAGAATATTTATAAAACGTTATTTTAGGTACAGTTAATATCGCCCATCCTTCTTGTCTAAGTGTATCTTACAAATTGGTTAAGTTGGAGTCTTTTCATAGATCTTTGTTAAACGTTATTTCGTGAAACAATGAATATCTTCCATGCTGTTTTTATCTTTGTTCCGTTATTTCATGAAACACTGAATATCTTCAAAGCTGCTTTTATCTTTGTTACGTTATTTCATGAAACACTGAATATCTTCCATGCTGCTTTTATCTTTGTTCCGTTATTTTATGAAACACTGAATATCTTCCATGCTTCTTTTATCTTTGTTCCGTTATTTTATGAAACACTGAATATCTTCAAAGCTGCTTTTATCTTTGTTACGTTATTTCACGAAACAATGAATATCTTCCATGCTGTTTTTATCTTTGTTACGCTATTTCATGAAACACTGAATATCTTCCATGCTGCTTTTATCTTTGTTCCGTTATTTCATGAAACACTGAATATCTTCAAAGCTGCTTTTATCTTTGTTACGTTATTTCATGAAACACTGAATATCTTCCATGCTGCTTTTATCTTTGTTCCGTTATTTTATGAAACACTGAATATCTTCCATGCTGTTTTTATCTTTGTTACGTTATTTCATGAAACACTGAATATCTTCCATGCTGCTTTTATCGTTGTTCCGTTATTTTATGAAACACTGAATATCTTCCATGCTGTTTTTATCTTTGTTCCGTTATTTTATGAAACACTGAATATCTTCCATGCTGTTTTTATCTTTGTTACGTTATTTCATGAAACACTGAATATCTTCCATGCTTCTTTTATCTTTGTTCCGTTATTTTATGAAACACTGAATATCTTCAAAGCTGCTTTTATCTTTGTTACGTTATTTCACGAAACAATGAATATCTTCCATGCTGTTTTTATCTTTGTTACGCTATTTCATGAAACACTGAATATCTTCCATGCTGCTTTTATCTTTGTTCCGTTATTTCATGAAACACTGAATATCTTCAAAGCTGCTTTTATCTTTGTTACGTTATTTCATGAAACACTGAATATCTTCCATGCTGCTTTTATCTTTGTTCCGTTATTTTATGAAACACTGAATATCTTCCATGCTGTTTTTATCTTTGTTACGTTATTTCATGAAACACTGAATATCTTCCATGCTGCTTTTATCGTTGTTCCGTTATTTTATGAAACACTGAATATCTTCCATGCTGTTTTTATCTTTGTTCCGTTATTTTATGAAACACTGAATATCTTCCATGCTGTTTTTATCTTTGTTACGCTATTTCATGAAACACTGAATATCTTCCATGCTGCTTTTATCTTTGTTCCGTTATTTCATGAAACACTGAATATCTTCAAAGCTGCTTTTATTATTGTATACAATAATAACCAAGGGTCTATAGTTTGTGAGGCGAGCGAAGGACTCCAAGAGATTAACTTGCCCTCCACCAACGCACGCACACTCGCCGGCAGGAGCGAAACAGGCCCTACCTACCCCTCGCCACAAGTCAATGACTCCCCCACTCGAGAGCCTACTACAATTTGACAACTTTGTAAATTCAAATTTTGTTCTTTTCGTTTTAATTGTTTTGTGATCTACATAAAATGTTGAGTAAAACAAGACCAAACACGATATAAATACAATGATTTTGAAGTATAGTCCAAAACTCAGTCTTATCATGAACCCGATGCAAATTGAAATATTACTGTACAATATTGGGAAGCGGGGTATACTCCAAATGAAACATTTTAATTAATAAAGTGTAAAATTGATATGTTTCATTATTAGTTGACTTTACCTTGATTACAAGGGAGTTAAAAACAATACCAACACGTATAATTCTACAAAATTCCACATTTATTGATCATTTGTAAACCTGCGCTATGAATTTAAACAGGTAAGTTTATGATTTAAAATATAATTACAATATTTAAGATAAAAATGTAAAATGTTAATAAAAAAAAATAGTTCATTAACTTTATAGTATGGCATACAACAAAGAACAGTATTTACACGAACATGACAGAATATAACAAATATTGTAAAACAGTATGAACAAGTTTTCGTTATTTACAAGTTACATGAAAATTACACATGGAGGGTGAATATCTTTTGGCTATTCACCTTTACATAGGAAAATATGACCATAAATAGTATTTAAGGTAATAACTTATTTAGACAATGCGTAAACGATGAGGTCTGGTTTTTGCGATATAATACATTTTAGTAACAGGTTTTAATGTGTAATTCAATCAACTTCATACAGTTTGCGTGTTACGGGTGTTAGCTATTATTAATTATAAAGACCACACCACTTTAACGTGTTTCATCGTTACTTAGGTATCCGGCCATGCAACTAGCTACAGTGTTACTACAATAGTTTTCTAGACGTTATTAGATGCTTTGTGGCGACGATTTAGAAGCACATACTTCATAATATTATGAAGGTTGGTCGCAGATCATTATAGCACAATATTATATTCAAGGTAGGCTTAGTTTACTGCTACACTTTATTAACTGAATAATGTTGAGGAAGGGAAGACGTTATTTATAAAATAGAACATTAATAAGTAGTAGCAATGAATAAACATTATAACAGAAACCACAATGACTATGATTGATATTTTTTCTAAATTTGAGGTTATATTTTCAACCATTTTGTTTTTAGTTATAACAATCTCACGTAGTATAAAACACGTTTGTGTATCAATATATTCGAAACTTAACCAAACGAGCTTTTGTAGAATGTTATACGACAAGCTGGTAAAAAGCTAGAAACTGTTTAAAATTTGAAAATTAGCCACAACGATTGGCGTGAAAATTAGTCCAACGATTCATAGCCTATATGCCAGACGTGGTCAAAATCAAATCAATGTATCTTCTAGAGGGTTTACCTATATACACGCATAAACAGGGTGTCCTATAAAAGTGAACTGAATATTCATTTTCGGATTATATACATCAAAAGGAACAAAAAATGTCAAGTAACGTATAATTGAACTCCGCTTCATTATCCGTCTATCCGCCATTTTGTTCTTTTACAAAAACCATTAGAAATAGATAAGATATTGAGTTCAGTATTTTTTTTTTTTTTTTACAAATGTACCAAACACAAAGACCTTATTTTTATAATTTTCAAAATGGCGGCTGTTTAAAACTTGTTTTTAAGTTAACGGTTTTGGGGGATACTCGACATTAAAAGTTTTAAACGTCGATAATTATAAAATTTGGATTTTTTAAAATTATAAAAATAAATTCTTTGTGTTTTGGTACACTTGTAAAACGTAACATACATGATGCTTATACCAAATCTGAACTATTCCAAATCTTATCTATTTCTGGAGTTGTTTTTTGTAAAAAAACAAAATGGTGGATATACGGTTAATGAAGCAGAATTCAACTATATGTTACTTGATATTTTTTGTTCTTTTTTATGTATATAATCAGGAAATGAGTAGCCAGTTCAGATTTTACAAGACACTATATCTTACAGTTATGGCAAATTACTCCTATGAGGTCTTGGGCGTCAACTTTTACACGTGGAAGATCACAATTATAGAATTCCTTAGACACATTATTTCCTATTAGCCTACATTTCCCCAACTAAGTATCAAACGGAGCTACACATGGACACACCCTATTGGCGTTTGCGGTTCCGTTTGTGACCGGGTGACACAAACATTAATCACCCCTGACCAAAATCTATTATTTTCAATTGCTGCTGCTTTATCTCAACAGCAGGCAGGGATAATTCTAAGAATACCGCATCAGGGTTTCTCAAGTTTTGGCTTTGAGTGAAGTATAATTGCAAAACACCCAGTGAAACTGTAGCAGAACAGCTGTGCTTTAACGCTGAATAATATAAAATATAAAAAATCCAATGTTTTTTACATATAATATTGTTAAAATTGTCATAAATCAATCGAATTAAAGAACGAAATTAAATTTTGTCACAGCTTTTATTGTAAATTTGTATACTCAAATGAGGTGTTACATGACACCCTACTGCTTCATTTTTCATCATATTACGAGACGATAAATGTAAAATATAAAAATGTAAAAAAGAACTATTTTTTCGTCAACTAATCAATTTTATTTTGTTTTTATTATTTTCCATCTCTACAATAGCCAACCTTCTCCTTATAACATTATTTACTACTAAATGATTGTAAGTAAAAAACGAAAACAGATATACAAAATCGTACGTTATCATCATTGTTGACTTGAGTATGTATGAGGTGTCACAAGAGTCCACTACTATAAAAAATTCTAAAGTTTAAATCATAGCTTGTGTAATTTCAATAACATCATCAGTTGTCTTAATAATTTGTTAACATTTCAAAAATATCATTATTACAATTTACGATCTATATTTGAAATATTTAATCTCCAAAAATGACAACATCCTTTGAAAAGGCATTTGGTTAGGTTATTGTAGATTTTTGTACATCAATTAACACATTTTATAACCAATAATTTTTCAGATTTTATTTATATAAATCTCTTTCTATAACGTTGGTATTTTGTAAATTGGATGCCGAATAAGTGATTTGTTAGAGATACCCTCTAAATCAAATATTAATCAATTTAAGTGATTCCATGCCTAATTTCATTCTGTATCACGATGTGCAAGGTGTTCGCACTAATCTACTGTAGGCCCTACAATTATTTACGGTATGTATAAAAAAAAGAAGTGATGTAGGACCATATAAAATCGTAAATAAGTGAAGATTCTACACTGGGCCGATGACTCTTACATATCTCATTAGACTGTGACCGACGCCATTTCGCATGACAGATATCTGAAGACAAACATATATCAAAAATTATTGAGTTTTATTTGATTTCTCCCTGTTTGAATGTTATCAAGAAAATTACCGATTCGGTAATTAGCATTAAATCACTTCCATAGAGAAGTCCAATGTTAATGATGAAGAATATTTTATAAAACAAATTGTTTCTATTTTCTTCTTTTTTTAAACATATTTTGACAAAAAGTTAATAAACTCTATGTCTTCACAGAATTATGACTAAATGTATGAGCGCAGTTAATTTCAAAATCTACAGCCCATAATTTAAAAAAAGTATGAAATTGTGTACAGAAAATCAACAATATAGAGGTTGAGAACTTTATCTTTGAGTAAAGCCAAATTTGAAAATGTGAGATTTGGAAATAACTACAAAATCAGATAAACAGAAAAGCAGAAAATCAGAAAAGTAGTCTAAACATATTAAAATTATTAAATTGTTACAAAACAACAATGGGTTAAGACAACAGTAATGGTTTTAGAACTCGACTGTCCCAAGACAGAACTATTCGCTTTGTTGTCGAGCTTACAAGGCTGTGGATGTATATTTCTTTAGACTTTGAAGAACTCGTGTCTATCTATTATCTCGCTTCGAGTTTCTCATCACGGCTGTACGGAATTGAACAATAGTTTGGTCATGAATTCCTACGTTGGTGTTTTACAAAACGATAAAAATTCCACTACCTTCGACTGAACGAATGTTTATGACACATTTTAGAAATAAACTTTGCAAGAACATTGCACCGACTTCCCTACTCGCCCATTTGGGAAACTAAATAAAAACCAACTAAAACTATTCATTACTGAAGATGGCAGTACGGCAATTGTAAATAAAAAAAGAGAAAACGATAGATAAATGAATGGTGTTTACACTTAGTTTTGGTTATATACAAACTTAAAAAATTAATACATCGTGTAGACAATGGAATTAATTCCGTTCTCTACATGATATATTCATTTTTAAATTTGTATATTCTGTCGAATTCATATTCTATACTTTACATAATACAAAACATAATTAAAACAAACAATTTTCTCACAAGTAGAAGAGGGGGAAAAACAATAAAACATTATCCTTAAAATTAAACAATATGAAAGAAAACAAGTATTAGGCCTAAATCCCTCAAATCTAACACAATTAATTGAAAAGAAAAATAGATTAACACACAAGAAACGGCACAGGTTGGCTAGGAGATAGCGGCATTAATATAACCAGTTACGGACGTATAATTTTTATAAATTATATGAAAGCTACCGCTATTTGATACTGAACAGAAGCTGTTCATAGGTAATTATTTATTGTCAGAGATGGCCATCGCTTGTCGAAGGGTTATTCCCACAGTATCTCTCAGGAGAGAGATCTGCATAAATCCATTTTATCCTCCGTTAAAAAAAAATCTTCCGTCAAATTAGGAGAGAGTTCAGTTTTAGAGATCAATCCAAGGACGAAAAGACGATTTATAGTTTTTTATTATGAAAATATTTAATAAAAAGTGTAAAAAGTATGAATTATTTTAGTAATCATTTAACATTGTAACATTTTAGAGTCTATAAATTATAATAAAGGCAATATCATGTGGAATTTATTTCACAGTTTATATATATATATATATATATAAACTTTTTGATCATTATCGTTATAGACTATTTTGAAAAAAAAAAAAAAAAGTGTTTTTCTTCTGAAAACTACCCTCAATTTTTGAGTTATGGAAAAAATGCAAAACTTCTCAAGATATCCAAAATATGTCCATATACTAACTTTGAATAAAATCTGTCAATATGTTTGAGCTGTAGAGCGCTGCACAGACCACAAACGTTAGTTAGACAGATGGACATCATTCCAAAAACCACTTTTTGGACTTGACGGATTTCAAAACGGGTGTATCGATATCTATTTTTTGACCCATCAGATGACATTACGTATATGTGAGATGGTAAAAAGATAGTTCACGTCATGTAGAACAAAAACTCGAACAGAGTTATAGTTTTGTTATTGTAGCTCATGTATCACTGAGGATGGCGACATTGTCGTTGAAACGCGTTTGATGGAATAAGAGTAGTTTTTGTGAGATCTTGTGTTCGAGTTTTTGTTCTATATAATATTATCTCACAAGTCAAGCTCAATATTTATGTATAGTTCACGTCATTTTAAGACCAAAAATAAAGATAATATTTGAGGATGTTCGTATATTTATTTATGTACCTCATAAAGAGTCTCGATGTAAGAATTAAGTATTTTTTTAACTTATGCCCTTCTTTACACTTTAATAGTTTTTCCCCCTTCTGGGGCTCACTTTAATGAGTCTTGACAATTTCGAAGTACCTAGCTGAATCGTCAACATTTTTTCATATAGTCTTGGCTTAGATACCTCTCTTTTACATTTCCTATCAGGTCTCTCTGAACCAACTCTTGTTCTCTTCCGATCCTGACGCTATTAGATTTAGTGGGTCTTGATTTTTTTTTTTTTTTTTTGACGATGATGTGAAAGACGTTTTTCGACTTTAAACAACGAAGAAAAATTAGTATTTCCTTAATTACATAGGTGTCGCTGTCTTTGACAGAATCGTCAGATCTAAGAAACATTAAAAACACACATTGATGCTATCAAAGATAGCGAAACATAGTTAAGTATCAAGAAGGTGGTAAGTTTAAAATTATTAAATTGTTTTGATTTGTACGTTCGAGGATTTTCCAAAAAATTCCTCACTCAATTTCGTTTACTTTTTTATTGTTATATTGCCTGTGACCCTTGGATATGTGCAATATAAAAAGGTTTTATAATAAAACTTATGATGATTACAGTTAAAAAATGGAGGAAATTTTAAGCAACTTTTCTTTCAAAACTGATTTTATTTATAACAGAGTCTTATTTTGAAATTTGTAGCTTTTTAACTTTGGGGAATCAAACTTTTGGATTATAACATGTTTGGTTTTTCAATCTTCTCGCAATTTGACATAGAGACCCCAGTAGTAGCCTACATGCAAACTTGACTACTACATCATTAATTACTACCGAAAGCAGTAGATTCATTGAAAGTGTATGATTTTAGGTTAGCTTTACCGACGGCAAGTACAGTTTTTTACAACAACAAAACTTTATTACGAAAATTAATTATTATTCAGTACTAAAGTATTGTCTCCTACTGTACTTTTGTAATGTGTATCAGTACTGAGAGGAGCGGAATAGTGGGCTGATGATTATCAGAGACCAATTAAAAGAAATTTCTTTATTGATTTTGTAAATCTCGTTTCCACGGGTTGCTAACTAAGGTGAGTGTTGTTTCTATCCGACTTATAAATGACCTTGCGCCTTTATGAGGAAGTAAAATAATAAAAGAGTACAATGTCGTCGACACATCCAGTCCTGGTCCACATACTGTCAGCAAGAGAAAGGAAATAATTTGCATGTCCAATAGTTTGAGAGATTCAAGTCTAATGACGGCGTTTAATCATTAAGAGTTAAAGTAAAAAAATGCAAAAAGAGTAATTGCCAGTGTTGCTAGCGGCAAGACTTAGCCTTGGCCGCCGTTCGGACGTTCACCGCATGTGCGCAGTGTCAAGGTCTGCCGCCATCTTGGAATTGGACTAAGGAAAGTTGTTCCTACGCCAAGCTCGAGTCAATCATATTAATTAAATGAAATTTTGCGGCAAATTTTATTGTTTTAATCGCAATTGTTGACATTTTAATTTCATTCCAAATAGTAAAGAAATACGTACTTACACTTTTTTCTAACTTCGACATTCTTTTAAAAATTGTTACAATGGCAACAAATTATTGTGTAAACCTGTTGTTGCAAGGGTTGATTTATAAACCACTTTCTGTCAGACATTTCTTATTCCAACAATTATCAGATTTTTATTACTCCTATTTACTGTTGTATTACCTTATGAAAATAAATGTTCTTGTTCTTTTTCCTTTCTAAATTAATTTTGTTATTAATCTCAAAACCGTAATACTAATTAATGTTAGTATATAAACACCCAATAGTTTCACAAAGTCCTAATCCATCTTATTTTATACATATTCTTAATTGCCATACCTAGCATATTTTTAGTTAATTTCAAATAAGAACGTAGACATTACAGCTCGATGGCGAGATCTAGATCGTAGATCATGAAAGAATACGCCATCTTTTTTTTAAAACTTATTGAGTTAAAATAATGTTTTTAACTATGAATATCTACCAAATTAAAATTAAATTGACGTCATGTTTTGCTTTACACTGAAACTTAATTAAACCCCTCTTGTAAATTACCTTTAACTTTTGTAAGATTAAAATGTCACCAATGCGAACGCCATGCCTTGAAATATTTAAAATATAATCAAATTTAAAACTTCTCTGAACTCTTGACTGATCATCCGGTGGTTGTACAATTTATTAATCTTGTTTTCAACATTTTATCACAACTATAATTTCAGGATTCATTCGATTATGTAGTAAATGTAATCAGTCTACAAACGAAATGAATATTTAAAGCACTAAAACAACAGTAGGATTGTACTTCCTGCAGACAAAAGAAATATAATTATCTATGGTTTAGTGGTTACAATAATTAAACTGGAAGGAAGTTATCAAATATTCGTAATTGCCAATTTTTATATAAAGACCAAGCAATTCATTTTCTGGATGAAATTTTTTAAAGGAATTTTTTTAGAATGGCTAAAGTATTCAAATCAAATGAAATTATAATGGTCTGCAGAATTTACAACAGCACAAACCTAGTAGACCACCGCAGGAGCCCAAGTATCAAAACTATAGTTGTGGACTACCTAAGATGAGGCAGAACCAGTAGGAGAGTAATCTCTGGCATTGTCCTGTCGGTCCTTCATTCCTGAGCAGAGTGGTTTGAGTTTGATGGCCACTATCTGGGGG
Source organism: Aphrophora alni (assembly GCA_963513935.1). Classification (NCBI taxonomy): domain Eukaryota; kingdom Metazoa; phylum Arthropoda; class Insecta; order Hemiptera; family Aphrophoridae; genus Aphrophora; species Aphrophora alni. The sequence goes on from OY740769.1 coordinate 111,787,053, forward strand.
GGGGGGATCAGATCAAACAATTAACTTATATATTCGTGATGATTAATATATATGATTATCATACATTGCGATTCTCATATAATTTTGGTACCAAACTTCATGCAATTCCACCTACATACAAATGTCGTCATTTTCCCTTTTTTTTAGAGAAAAAAGTTAAAATATAGAAAAATGTCTTTTAATATTTTTTTATTAATATTGAATATATTAAAAATGTACAAAAATTACACTCGGAATGTAGTTATTTTTAAAATCGATAAAATATGCTTTTAGTTGTTGAAGCACGTTCGCTCAAAATTTGATTGTAGTTATTGGGAAAGTTCATGCTACTATTTCGTTTCATTCCTGCTGAGTCGGCATGTTATTGAATGTACACAATCGTACAGCATCAGCATCGGGTTTTCAAAAATAATAACATCATACACATTGTCGTACAGGTTCAGCATCGGGGTTTCAAAATAATAACATCATACACACTGTCGTACAGCATCAGCATAGGGCTTACAAAATAATAACATCATACACACTGTCGTAAAGCATCATCATTAAGCTTTCAAATTAAACTTTTGGTTTCTTATCACTTACAAGTTTAAAATAACTCTCTCCGTTCGTGAACCTCTTCGGCCTCTGGCCTCGATTACAGTTTGTATTGGGAAGTCCTGTATATAAAATCTTAGCATTTATTGATAGTTAGATTACAACAGCCGTAAATTGATAAACACTAAAGATTTTACTGAAAAAACTTTCTTAAAAGAGATATTATGCTTGAAAAAGTTGGTATTAATTCTTAAATTGACTTACAAGCTCAAATTTTATGCGTAATAATACAAAGCCTTTACTAAAGGTTTACTTGCTCTTTTAAAAATATTTTACTATGAATAATTTCAATTTCAGAACAAAAATCAAGACTTATAAGAAGCTTTACTTTAAAATTTGTAAGCAGGAGTGTAAGTTAAAAATGACTAATGCTGCTAAGTGTTTTTAGCAAAAATAAAAAACTAGAAATTTAGACACAAATATGTTCAGAATCTCATTAATTATGGAAAATTAATAATATGACTCAAATATACAGCTGCTTATAAAATTGGCATACTGCTTCCTCATACCAAACATATTCCATGTTGTAAAACCTACGTCCTAAATGGAAATTAATTACAACGATACAATTTCAAATACTAAAGTTTTTCTACTTATTTTTTCTAATTTGTAGTTTAGACGATTAAAATTCCGTTTGTTAAAGATACCTTCCATATTTATTTTCGTAGATGGAAGCTATATTTTGGCTGCAGAATGTTATTGTGCATAAACAAACAAGAGCAACAGGGAATTGCAAGACCTGCGAATCTAACTTTGTATTCTTTTATATTTTCTTCTGGATCAATCGCGTGTCTTCCCAAAGAACTGTGCGAGTAATAATAAATTAAATACATTTTTTTAAAATATATACCACGTTTTTAAAACGGACTAAGAAGTATAAAATAATTTTTCATGACCCTTCTTTAATTTTGAGGGAGGATTGTTAGTGGCTATGGATATATTTGGAATACTTAAAGAGAAAAACGTGGGGCGCAGGCAATCTATGATAGTTAAGGTGGAGTAAATATATTGAATTACAGTGAATCTCATTTCCGATTCACATTCACTGAAATTAGCTGTGAGTTCATCCGGATTGTCTACTTGTATTATTTACTGGCTGCGCCCCACGTTTTTCTCCAAGTATTCCAAATATATCCATAGCCACTAACAATCCTCCCTCAAAATTGTAGAATGGTCATGAAAAATTATGTTATACTTTTTAGTTCGTTTTAAAAAGGTGGTATGTTAAAAACTGTTTTTTATTTGATTTATTATTTTCTGTTTTTAGTCTTATGTCCGGGTGAAAGATTTCAATTGGTTTTGTATATATTGATGAGACTCTGACAGGGACATATATAAGAAATTCCCAATGCATTGAATATCCTGTTTAGCTGCAAATGTCTGAAATTCAAAATATTACCTCTTATTACCTGTTGTTTAAACAAATGTAGAGACAAGAAACCAACTGAATATTGTATTGTCATCTAATTCTGACCTATGCTCAAAATTTCAGGTCTTTAGCTTATCGGGAAGTTAGTTTAAACTCGATTGCAAAATTCCACCCGGACAGACAGACAGACAGATATGACGGAAACGTCGGAAACCGAACTAAGAAAAAGTGGTAAAGAACAAGAGCACAAATAGAGGACAGCAAATAGAAATCAACATGTAACCACATCACTTAAGGCAATTAAAAAAATGTTTAAATTTATTTTAGAAGCCACAGTTAAGCGAGTTTTGTACATGAACAGTGCTATACTTTACATTAATTTTATTGAATTCCACAACGAGTTTAACAACTGATTTATCATGAATATTTAATTTTACACAATGAAATATTGTTATAAAATAAAGTTTTTGTCAACATTCATATTAGACCCCTCATTAAAAAAAACACGATTTCCTTTTTTTTAAATTCACTTATATAAATATATATCTGTCTGTCTTTCCATGCTCATGACGAAAACTTGATAGCCAATGAAAGCCAAATATGAACGAGTCTTCTGAAATACCACACGAATTGATTCCGATGTGAGGTGCATTTACCCCTTCTCCTTTAATAATTTACCTTAATTAAAGGTCATCATGAAGAGGCGGTGGGAAGGAGATTTGGTTTTAAAAAAATCTAAAACAGGTTGTATATAATTATGTATATTCGAGACAAAAATAGAACTCGGAGAGTTAATATACGTAAATTAATTAAAGAGCAATCGTCGAGAAATTTAAAGTAAAAAGATAAAACAACTTAAAAGCAGTATATGTGAACTCATTATCGTGAAATAAAACTAACTTCCATGGTTTGTAAAGACATTTTCATTAAAAAAAAAAAAAAAAGAATATTATTATTCTAAACATCTTCAAGATAAACAAATCTAAAAAGTTATAAATTACTTAAATTGCTAATTTATTTCGCCTTCTTTGTTTAAAGACCAAAGATAACATTTTACCAGCATTAGAGTGGAGGGGTGTCAGCGTAATTTAAATATTTCTGTTACAATTGTAGCTTATAGTAAAAACGGGGAAAAAAGATGACTTTGTAGCCAAAAATTTGTTCGTCAACCTCAGTAATACAAAAACACTTTTCCCCTGTGTATTTATTATTGGAGGAAAGTAGGTATAGAAAATTGAAGGTGGTTTATATATTTTAGAAGAGGGAGATAAAAACAAAATTTTAAATATTAGTCTTTTTAGAGTAGAACTAAATCAAATCAACTAAGGAAGAAATATGTCGAGACGTCCTCCGAATTTCCATATTGAATCTTCCAAGGTTGATTTATACATTTTGGAAATTATTTTTTACTAAATTTTTCTAGTTTTAGAATTTTTTTGTAGGTTAAGTTTTATAAATTTTCAATAATTAAAATTGATGAAATAATAACAATATTATTATCAGTAGTTACATTTTCTAACCCTAAGAGTACTAACGATAAGAATAAACCTAAACAATTAATTCGAAAGTAGAGACTTATTTTGTTTTCTAAATTTTGAAACAAATATTTATCTATGATTAGGTCTACTTGCTGCTGGAAGTAGCCAAAAACTCTTAACAGATTTGTAATCCTATAATCTCTTCCCTTTGTGGTCAAGTTGTACATACGAAACTTGTTTATTTTATTTTTTTACACACCAAACAAATAATAAAAAACCCTAAAAAAATATCGGAAAAAGTTGATTAAGGGAATTTTACACCACCTCACTCATATAAGAAATGTAAAGAGATACTTTCGAAATGAACAAATCAAGAGTGTAATTAGGAAATTACTGATTGGGGTTTATTTTGTAGGACAAACAAATAGTATCAAATAATTGTCAAAAGCCTCAAAAATTGTTAAAATACGTAATCGAAAAACTTCATTTTCTCATTTTGCAATTTTCGCATTTTCAGAGTTTTTAGACATTTAAACACAATCCGAAAAAGTAATAACTTTTTGTTTCAGATGAGGAAGACGAAAAAAAAAACCGGCATTACCATAATTATTTTTGAGATTGAACAAATATTTGGTTATAAAATCTAGTTTAAAAATGATTTTTTTTCCTGGAAAATATTGCAGCATTAGTAGTTTTAGAATTAGAGGTCTACTGCTAATTTTTTAAGTCGTGTTTTAACAACATGTTATAGTGTTTAAAAACAATATAAATGATGTTAGTTCCATTGGTTATACGTAAATAGTTACAGAAATCAATAGCGGTAAAGAATAAAATAACAAAGAATCACTTTGTGTTGTTAATCACAACTACTACTGACTTTTATTTGTTGCCTAACCTACAATTAACATGTTTTATTAATAGATATTATACCTCTATAATAACAATTAATTGTAATTCACAAGTATTATTTCTCGGAAGTTGGTAATAAAATAATCAAGTTATAGTGTCAACCAGCGTGCTAATCAAGAAATATGCTTCCTGCTGTGGTACCTGTAATTTTATTTATTGATTTATCCTACAATAAGTTATTTATTGTTTAATATACAGGTGGTATTTATGCAGGAAGTCTTTCTATAATTCTATCCCAATAGCTATTTTGTACATTTTGAATAATGATGTAAACATAACCTCAAAAAATATTATCAGAGCAGATATCTCTTGGTAGAGGGTTGAAATCGAATGTAACAAGCGCTGTATTTCAAAAACGATTTGATCAGTCACTACAATTTTGTATAAATGATTCGTAATTGACAATATGTCTGTCAATCGGAGTTAAAAGCTGTGATTGATAAAAAAAAAAAAAAAAATCAAATACAATAAAATTCAGAAATATAAATCAGCTGCCCGTTTTTTTGAAAACCTAAACTATTTCAACATTCGTCTGCATAAGAACAAAATTTACAAATTAACAGGTGATTTGTTAGAAAACCATAAAATAAATATGAGGTTAGGTTAACCAACTAAATTTTTGAAAGATTATCATCATAATATTATTTAATTTCTGATCACACAGATACTGAGTTACTTTTTCTTTTTTCTATAACAAAACGATCGCAAGTACCGTTTCACATAACCTCTCACAAGGAGAAATCACGAGTACAATAGATTATCTAGCTGTCTGAATATTCATCTATTTTTTTTATTTCTTAATTATGTAAATGAAAATGTAAGTTCTTAAAGGGTTTTTATATTAATTGTTCTATCGGATTCCATATAATAAGATACTCCAATCCAGTCTATCTAATTTGATGACAACCTAGTAAATTTATAAAATCAGATAAAAATCATCTGTTACAGTCGTTCTAAGTGTACTATGGTATAAACATCTGCTCGAATTGTATAACACGTCACAGCAAATTGAGAAATTTTATTAAACAGTCATATATATATATATATATATATACATACTAGAGAGAAAGAGAAAGGGGTAGGAGAGAGAGAAATAAAGATCGAGCGAGTAACTTAACATTTTGTCCCCTTGGCGACAGAGAGGGGAATATACAGATATTGAATTCAAATTTTGTTTGTATTTATGGAAATAATATTTAAAAAGTTTAAACTTTACGAAATTTTCCATGTTAAAAAATTATCTTTTTTTTAACGATGTGGTACTAGACATGATTACGATTTGACTATGTTTAGTTGCAGAGCATGGCACCCTCCTCCCCCCTACAAAAAGCAAATATTTCATCTTTACTTACAAATGTAGTTTAAATAACCCACAACATATTCTGAAAGTTTCAATTTTGTATTTCAAGATTTAGAAACTTATTAAAGTGTTCGAGATATGTCGGATACCAGGGATATAATATATTGGCGTATGCAACGAGAAGGCCCATCACCTTCCAGAATATAATTTTTGATGACTTGCTGTCAAAGTCTCTTGTCTTATTTTGCATATTCTTATCAAAGTGAAATTTTAGCAGAGGTAGTAACAGATTAGATTGGGCGAGTAGAGAGAGAATGATGGAATTTATATATGAATCACCAATCCAGAGAAATATATGGAGATAAGGTGAAGGGAAATTGCGTGCATGTGCGCCTCATTTGCTTTCTTTGAAAAAATCGAAGATAGTTACAATTATTTTTATTGTTAACGGAATATGTTTCAGTAACTTTTGAAAATGCCCTCCGGTAATTCCAAAGGCCAAAAGATAATTTTCATATTTATGTTTGTTAAGTTGGCACCAACTTCAATAAACAATATTTATTTCAAGACAAAATCAATTGTTTGACTATGTTTATTTAGTATTTTTTGTAGATGTTCATATGTTTTGTGTTATCGCTTTATTTATGCAAGAGAAATAATTAAAACGTGTGTACAAATTTATTGTTCTAGTTTGTGTTTAGTCTCTAATGGTGATTGGTAACTTTTTATTACCGGTACTTAAGTTATTTTCTTAATAAGCCATATACCCAGTGAATCGTGTCTCACTTGGATTATATAGTGGGATATGTTACACTGTGACTAAAAAAAAACAGTTGGGACTAAAAACTTGTCGTGGAGTTGTTGGACCGATTTAGTTAAGAGTTTGCATGAATGTTGGAGATATGTATACTACAGAATTTATTAACACGATATTCACTTTTAAGTTAGTAATAAAGGAAACAATAATCAACAGTAAAATGTCAAAGAAGAAACAATGCTCACTATTCAAATTGGAAATTATCTATCGCTATGCATAGGTAGCAACCTCGATCGAAAGCTTCTTATATCTGTTAAAAAAATGGGGGATATTGAGAATTTAATTTTCAGTAATTGTTTTTAGCTCCTCATCTATATTCATAGTGTAAGAATAAAATCGTTTTTTAAGTAACCCCATCAAGAAAAGTCACTCTGAAAATCTTGGCGGTTAGACCATAAAGTCACTTCACCCCATAATCTATAGAGCAGCAAGTTCATTGTTTCGCAAGATTAGCATAGTGCGGAGTTGCTCCAGTTTGCTACAAGATGCAAGACTCCATTTCTGGAACTGTAGGGTGTGGAATCACTGTTAATTTAGAACAATATGGTACCGGGTTGTAGTGCTTTCAGAAATCTCTTAGGATAATACTCTATTAACTGAAGTAGATCGTAGACTGTATTTGTTCACTAAACTTTTAGTTTCCAGTAGTACTATTTTCCACTTTGTTGTTGATTTTTGTGATGGTGGTTCAATATCTGGATACATAGCTTAGAATCGTATTTTTGCTTTAAGAATATTAATAAATGTGTCTAGCCATGAATTTCACGTTACTTTATGTTCAATTGATAAAACCATGATTGAAACAATAATAATAAGTTAACTAATGAATAGATATGTTTCAAACAATAAAATTTAAAACTACTTAACAACGCATCACAACAAACATAACAGCTGTTTTTAAAAATAAAAAATAAGATAATGTAATAGCCACAAAACAATGTTTTTATTTTAAAAAGTCGCAGTTTTGTTTATATTTACTTCAACATTCTTTGGTATACTTTTATATATATTTACAACAAAATTTTAACCAAATCTGTCCGAAAATAACTGTTCCATGACATGACAAATTAACCATTTGAATACCTTCATGAGACACGCTGTATGTAAATTTACGTTTTAATTGTCTGATTATTTTAAATCCAATGGGACCCATTTAAATTCATTGAGACCCAGTTGGGACACATGTGTCCTACTTCTTATCTTATCAGATATCTGTCCAAAAATTCAAAATAACCCCTGAAGTACCTTAGTTTAACCTTTTTAACAAGAATATACTAAATATATATTTCCGTACACAAGTGGGACTGAGAGGGTTAATTGAAAACCGCATTAGATAGAACGACTACTCTTACAAACCATGGAATGCAATCGTAATAAGAATGATACTACAGTACTTCACTGTATTTAACATTGTACAACCTAGTGTGTAGTAATCGATTAGGTTACAGTAGTCGACTTATTAAAAACAATATAAAAATGTGATATTGTATTATCGCGCCGCAATTCTTGGCTTTTAAATTCTAATTAGGTCGTAAATAGTTAGGTGGTAATGTAATAGCTTTAATAAAGCCTCGTAGCTGTGCAAGTTATGTGTGCAACAGACTACGGGTTAAGGAATGCTTTGTGCATGTTAGTACATGAGAAGTGCCACTAGACGCTGAGCAATTTATTTACTGGGAGAGTATAGTTTAATTTTTGAGCCAATTCCACGAATTTGGATGATTGAAAGTTATATTTCAATATCAATTTTTCATTTCCAGTTTTTTGAGTCTACAGATGAAAATCTTGCGGAACTGAAATTCAAAAATTACTGTTATATTTCTAGTAAAACTGTAAACCAAAGTATCTAGTTAAATTTTTTTTTTTTTTAATATAGACAACAGGTTTTTTAAGTTATCAACGTACATTATTTAGAGTTGGAAAAGATTCTTTTTTTTATAAATATTCTCGGATTTAATAAGAAAGTCCAAGTTTTTTCCAAACTTTCATTAGCTTACTTTTGTAAAAGCTGAAATCCAACACACAAAAAATCCCTATCTATAACTAAATTACTTCTTGTTTCAGACAAAAAACCCATTTCTGTACATCTCGTCTCTTCAGCCCAAAAATTTTAACAACTTTTTCATTTATCTTTTCTTTCGATGGTAGAATTACTTACTACTAATTCGATTTTTGAATATCTCTTTTAAACGTTATAAAAACAAAAGCTCAAAAAGTTGATGAGAAGGTACATTTCGACGTACGTTTCATCTATAAGAAATAGCCGAGGGAAAATTAAAATAATTACTTATTTTCCTCTTTTTGTTTTACATATTTTGATAGAACTTAGCACGTTCATTATTATTAAGACCTTGAACTTGAATTTTAACCTTAAATTTTACGTTTGGAAATGAGACATTTGGATAGCAAAATTTGATCACCTTAGGTTAGTGGTTTAAAAAATAAGCTTGTTGGTTTGTTTTAAATCTAAAACCAATAATACAAAATTAGTTATCCAGATTTACGTTAAGATTATTGAATAAATATCTTACATAGCCTACAATCAAACAGTTTTTACAAATTTAATACATGTATCTATAAACCGAGATGTGGGTTTATATTTAGCTAGGAATATATTAAGTTTTGACGCTAGTTTTATAAATATTTTTCCTTGTGTCCGGAGTCAATAAACCCTATTGACCATGAATTTGGCGCTTGAAATCATGTTAATTGACACGACGTAGCTCAAGTTTATTAATCCACCTCTGTAAGACGTAATAAATGAAACAGATGGGGGCTCAGGAAACCTTGTTTGAAAGGGCCTCCTTCCCCAAAAGTTTTTCTAAACTATAATCGTAATATAAAAGTTGTTGACCAAATAAACGATAACTTTGTAGAGCTTCAGAGTACTTGAGGGTTTTATCAAAATAATGTTCTAAACTCGATTTGTCATCAAAATGCTCACTCTGTAGCTTATATTGTAAGAACAAAACCAAATGTTTTAAATGTGTCGTAATCATAACGACAAAGGTTTTATATAGTTTCATTCTTGAACAGACTGACAGGTTGTATTGTGTAAAAACTTATTTCAGAGAGAGCCTAGTGCATATCTAAGCTATTCGAATAAAAATATTATAATATATAGCTCTATTGTTCTATCAAATTTTACTACACTACTTCTTTATTGTTTGTACTTTAGATAGTTTTTAGAAAAATATGTTGAACCTACACGAAGCACAAAGTACAATACTACGGTATTTAAAATATTTTATTGGCTTAGGAACTATTATAAAGACTTTTATTATATAGTTTATGTTCTTTCTCGTGAAGGGACTATCTTTGATGTTTTCTTGATACTATACGAGTATAATAAATTTTATGAAGATACAGTGGAAGACGTCACCATTATTTGTTGGATTTATGTCAAAAATTCTTAAATTCTGATTTAACAGACCCAGAACTAATGTAAAGTATTCTTTTTTCCAGATATTCAATTGTAAGTTGACATATTATGGTGACTCAACTTTCCAAAAACTTTGGTAACACTGAAGGTCATAATAATCCATGACATGTTTTTAATTCACATTTATTTTTTCTCAAGCGGTCGTTAACACCCCAATCTGAAAAAAAAGGTTTATAAACTAACAATTAATTTTTCAGATATATAAATCATTACACCCTTACGTGAATATATGTACGGTAAAATATACTACTATGCCTTCTCTCTCCCTCCCTCTCCCTCTCCCTCTCTCTCTCTCTCTCTCTCTCTCTCTCTCTCTCTCTCTCTCTCTCTCTCTCTCTCTCTCTCTCTCTCTCTCTCTCTCTCTCTCTCTCTCTCTCTCTCTCTCTCTCTCTCTCTCTCTCTCTCTCTCTCTCTCTCTCTCTCTCTCTCTCTCTCTCTCTCTCTCTCTCTCTCTCTCGCTCTCTCTCTCTCCTCTCTCTCTCTCTCTCTCTCTCTCTCTCTCTCTCTCTCTCTCTCTCTCTCTCTCTCTCTCTCTCTCTCTCTCTCTCTCTCTCTCTCTCTCTCTCTCTCTCTCTCTCTCTCTCTCTCTCTCTCTCTCTCTTCTCTTAATAAAAATCATAATATTACCAAATTTTAAGACTGAATGACTTAACTATTATAAAGATGTTATATCTGCTACCATTAAAATAATTTCGTCACTAATAACAATAACGTTATTAAACATATCAAAATTTCTATAGAAATTTGCCAAACTAATAAAAAATATTTGAAATACGGTTAAAAAAGTCATAATAAATTGCTATTATTTTCACACAAATTTAAGAGAACATTTTAAATTAGCATTTGTATAGTTTTTAATTTGTAAACTATAAAATGGAACATTCTCTTCTTCTCAAAGTACTGTTTTCTTTGTTTTATTTTAGTTTCAACTTTTGCATACATTTATAACATTACAATTTAAGACGATCAAATTGCATGCAAATTAAATACAAAATACAGAACTTCAATATGGCTGTATACCCTAAGAAGAGAGAATATGTAGATGTTTTGACGCTAAGGTATAAATAAGTCTTGTGTTTTAGGTTTGTACAAAAGAAGAAGTGATTGCTTAAAAACAGAAGAAAGAGAAGGAGTTATCCGGTCCCTGCTCTTTGGTCTCAAGGACGACGTCTCCCAAAACTCACAATTAAACCACATTTTAGAGGTTCTTTAATAGCTCCCAAATAAATTGAGCACTTTTCAAACGACAAGTCCTAAGATTATATACAACTCTTTTATTATTATTTATGATTATTTCTTTTATATCTTTTATTATAAATCTTATTATAAGGGGGAAAAGGTAAATGTCGCCAGTGACTCAAATAATCATTAAAATTATTACGTACTTCCAGACAGTGTATGAACTTTTGGAATTTAGTTACGGGAATTGACATTGGTTGAAATGTAGATTTTGTTTATGATAAAAAAGACTAGAAAAGTACGTAAAGTAGGATTTTCGAATTTGGTGAATAACTGTAAGAGGGGAAGTGGCTATAAATCATTTACGAACTGAATATTTGCGTCCTGATTCAAATCAGATTGCGTATTTGTTTCAAAACTCTACCAAATAAAAACCATTCAAATTGTACCGGAAAATGTTCACCCATTTTGTTTTCTACTTTCATGTGCGATAATTTTGTTGATTTTAAATTTACTATCGTCTTGACGAACGACTAATAAATTAATATAGCGGTAAAGAAGTATTTACTATTCTATTTTCTTTGATGTGATAAGTATAACCTTCAAATTAAAAGTGAAATGTGAGTTAAATTTGACTTATTTTTAAATTCACATGCCATATGTATTAACATTTTTTTGTAAGTCTTTAACCTTCATCTTAAATACAAAATATTGGTTAAAATTACAGCTTTTTTTCTGATTATCAACTGATTTTAATGAAATTAATATTTTAGTAAGGTTTCCATATGTTTTAAAATATAACGACATCTTTGACATGACATCAGGATTTATTTTTGTTAAAAAAAGAGAGAGAAAATGCTAGTTATAATTTGAAACTTTTTGTTCCTCAACCTGTTTTTATCCACATTTTGTCGTATTCGTTAGGACGCTTTTTTTAATCTTTGAAGTAAGACTTTAAAAAATAAATCAAAATCACTAAAAAAAGTCAGAAAAAGCCTAATTTTTGTTGTTTTGCTTTAAATATATATAAAAAATTTACTAAAGTTACAATTTTTTGTCTCTACACCGACTTTGTACAAACTTATTTTGGCCCTTTTTTGAAAATTGATTTCGAAAATGCTTTCGTCTTTGACATAGAATTAATAACTTCAAAATATCGACAACAAACTTTTTTATTTGTTTTTTAATAGATTTTTATTACTTCTAACACAGAACATATATGGTATGTCTGTCCCATGAAGAGATTGCTATTTTCGAATTAATATGCCGGACACATGGAACACTACCAACTTGACATTTTACAGTTATGTTGCATAAATATATAAAAAAGTATTCTCTAGTTTAATTTTTTTATGGTCAATCTAAACAAAATAGCGGTACAACAAAATAACAAAATAATGGTACGTTTTTACCAAAATTATTTTATTTGTATAACCATTACAAATTGTTGAATTCCAGATAATATCAAAATATGTAAAATTTCATAATACATTATTAATGATCCAAATTTGACCTTTATTCAAATTGATGTTCATAATAGATGTGCACTGATAGAAACAAAACAAATTGTGGAGGTATCAACAGTAATTCCCCTTCAATCAGCCTCATTATAATTCACCATCTGTTCCTATAGGGTGTGAATAATTTTTTATTCAAAAAACCCTAAGGAAAAAAATCGCAGTCAAGTCTGGGGATCTTTGAGGCCAGTCCACGAAGTTGCTGCCATGACCTATCCAATGCACAACGGTTGGAAAAATCTCGTTCTAAAACTCTTTTGGCCACGAGATTCTCTTTTTAGAATAATGATCCTCATCTCCGAGTGAAGATTCCACTCGTCTGTTTGGGTCATCTTCCAGTACTCCCCGTGAATTATATGAATTTTATAAAAATTACTTTGTTTTTCTTGGCATTGTTTTGAATCACTAGGTTTTTCCTTTCTAATATTTAATCATTCAAATACAAAGTACAACATAATCTGTCCTAATTAGACCTTTAAACCTTCAATCCAGAGCAATGAAAAATTATAGAATTTAACAACTCTTGTTTTCTAAACACATGAATCTGCTACCTTTTCAACATATGCCTTGAATCTCTATAAACTGTCAGTGAGCTCCTTTTGTAAGTACGTTCCTGGGCTGGTCTCTCTGGTGACCAGCAGTGTCTCCTCATCGCTGCCTACTTCTTGGATGCCACTCCTCTTTCTAGGTCACTAGCAGTTTATATAGAGCTTCACTATCCATGTCAAGCTAAATGACCTGCAAGCTAAGCAGTTGCGGCACTTTTTCAATTATTTCCCAATAACTACCGCACGTCTGATATTGGAGATTTAACTGGTTAACTGGTGCTAACATTTGACTATTAATATTTTCTAAACTTATAACAAATATTTTCTTATCCTAAATCCTAACAGCATACCATACCTTTTTTGAACTGATGGCTTTGGAGGTATTTGTAAATTAATCCTGTCTGGAGATGTCAGTAAAATAGCGCACCAGCTCTTCATTTTCTATGTAAGAAAATCTATAGTATTTCTTAAAAACTGATCCAGCTTCTAGTAGCATAGTTTTCCAGTTATGAATTGATTTTCTTGGGGAAGGAACCATATTTTGGATAGCTTCTTTGAAAACACCTTACCACTTCATATTCATTTTCAAAAGCAATAGCCCAAAACATTTCATTTTTCGTTCAATTGAAAAATCCAATGTTTCGAGGTTAGATATAACACAAAATGATTGACAAAATTACCAAATTGTTTCATTGCTCTGTGTTAACAAAACAACAGCTGATCGATTGCATTGCATTGTGGCAGGATGTGGTTCTATCCAAAAGATTAATGTTCATATTGTTATTCCACCATTTTATTTTGATTGACCATAAAAAATGAAACTAGAGGGTACTTTTTTACATAATTATGTAACATAACTGTAAATTGACAAGTTTGTAGAGTGTTCCATATGTTCAGCATATTAATTCAAAAATAGCAACCTCTTCGTGGGACACCTGGTACATGTCCCTTGAAAATCAAAATATTGATTAATTTGAATTATTTGCTTTATAATTGTTTTTCAAATTAATTCAATTTGAAGATTCTAAATTCAAACTTACCAACTACTTTGTCATAGGACTAACCTGTCCCAAAACTAAACTGTGGATAAAATTTAAAATTCTTTTTTATTCCTAATCCTGATCGATTAAATACAAACTTATTTTTGAGATATTTTTAACTCACTATTTTTAATTTACTTTTCTCTTTGATAACTTATACCTGTGTCTTAAATATTTAAATTATCTTTAGAGTTTTACTCTTTGTTTTCACTTTTTATTTTATTTATTTATTTATTTTTTAACAAAAAGAACATAAATCTTCTGGATAAAACCACTTGCCCCACTCACAATAAAAAAAAACTAGTATAATTTGGTTGCAGTAGGAAAAATAATTTTAGAAAATTATCAGAGACACAATTGCTTGTAACTAGATTTAGAATCATGACAGATTATGGTAGAAGTCCACTCCGCTTGTCGATTGCCTCAACACACACTTGATAGATTTAAATCATGTGTTCGTTACACTAATGGTTTAAAAGAATGTATAAATGTAAAATACTATAGAATTTAATTTGTCTTTAAATACCCTGTACTCACCTTAATATTCTTATTTTAAAGGTGCACAAAATCAGACCGTAGCACAATTATAGATGATCTATTCACAATATTACTACTATTTTTTATTGAAATGTAATGGTAAACTTATGTAAAAGGTGGGAATTTGATCATAAATACCTACAATGTGTAATGTGTATAAAACAAAAAATTTAACTTGTCAATATTATATTGTTATTGTCTTGGAGAGAAAATTCTACTCTATATGAATTATAAATTGGAGTTCTCAATAAAATATGCTGTTGTATACATCTACCTACTAATAAAAGTAAAGTTATAAGAAGAAAGATGATAAGTTCGTACACAATTGTGTAGTAGCAAAGGATTGTGTAATTTTTAAACATTCTATATAATAATGATTTTTAAACACTTTTGAAGGAAATAAAATTTTAGGAAGTTTTGTATCTCTCAGAACTATGAACTTGTGATAAACATTTGGTTCAAATCTGTTATAGATATTGTTGAGAAATTAATCCCAAACATGAAAATTATACAGGGAGTTTAAAAGTCAAATTTAGAAGAAACTCAAAAATTTTTGACACACATTGAGCAAATTGTGATCATTTTAAATATTTTATTCCAATAAAATATTATCGGCAATATTATAGTTACCCAAAATATATCATCTTAATGAAATTTGTGCTTCGTAACTGTATACTTCAGTATATGGACAAATTTACTATCTGGAAGAACAAAATTGTCGTTGCCAGATAAAAAGAATCAAGTCTTAAAACTCCTCATAGACTATAAAGACACATGTAAAATTATTTAAAAAATTGGAAATCAACAAAAAAGTTATAAGAATGTAAAGAAACATGAACACTTAAATAATGAAAATCTTATATTGAGAAGCAGTTGATGTTAAAAAGAAGACTTTTAAAAAAATATAGGACAAATTGATTTAACTTTTTTTTCTGTTTGGCTGCTAATGTGTGGACATTAAAAAATATACAAAGTATAATTAAAATGAAGCGAAGGATAGCTTCTCTCCTCCCTTTTTTCTTCCAATATTCCTGTAAAATTAAAATTATCATTCAATTACAAATACTGTACCAAGGAACTAAATCCTAATATATATTAGGATTTAGTTCCTTGGTACAGTACGTATATATGTATATATTTAAATATATATATATATATATATATATATATATATATACATACATACATACATATATTTAAATGGTCATATAGTTTTTGTTAACAACCACCTTGTACAGAAATAAATTACTATTTTCACCTTTCAGGTTAAACAAATTTATACTTTAGGAGCATATTTCTACAGACTAGAAATTTCATTCAAGTGTATGTTTGTCATAGGGTAGAAAGTGTGGTCACATTATACAAAGGTTTGAAATTTTTCATGCAGGTGCACTCCCATATACAGAAAAACTGCTAAGATTTCAATAAAAAAAAATAATAATAATAAATAAAACCCAAAAGAAGAAAATTGTATTTTCTGTTTTTTGCTCTAGTAGTTGGGTTAATTAATATTTGGTGCCAAAAGTCATACAAAAAGTAATAGATATTATGTACATTGAAATGAATAACCAAAGCCTTTTTCAACATGTTTAGTACAATTAGAGAGTTGAGAATAACCTACGAAACCACAGCCTACGTAGCCATACACTACAAATCTTTATATGGCCTGATCATTCATTTCTTACTATCTATTTAATACTACAAAGGTATGATCTTTCATGGAATTGTTAGGCTCTGTTTTACCTGCTGTAAGTGATTATCATGGTCAATGGTCACTGAAGGAGTAATAAACTTTTTATAAGGGACTTGTTAGATATATTTTCCGCTGTTTAAGTTCTGCAGTGTACCATTGCAAAGGCTTTATTCTTAACATTAAATACACAGAACTATCTGATGAGACCTGCTCATAGACTTATGCTCCTCCTACCTGATCAGAATACTTAGCTACATGGGATTTAAATCAGATGGGGCGTTAGCCACCTGTTTGCAATAAGGCTAGATCTAATGATAGGTTGGGAAGTCTGTGGGCCTCTCATCTGCATAAATACAAGATTTATGTTCAGGATCATTGAATTGGCTCTAGGCTATTCCAGACTATAATTCCTTTGCAACTTTTAAACTTGTACATTGTTTGATTAATTACAACCAATTTTATTTGTAAAGAAAAAACAAAGTGCAAGAAAAACAAGTAAAATAATATTCTTATTTTATTTAATCAAAATAATAGAAAATTACTGTTAACTATTAGAATATACAAACTATTAATGTCATATATATATATATATATATATATATATATATATTATAAAATGAACAATAAAACTATATAACTAAAAATATGTCAAATTGAAAAGTAAAAGAGTCAGCTGTTATTTTAAGGTAGACCTGCTAGCAAAGTAATCCCTTATTTATGGTAAGCCTGTTAATCTGTTAACAAATGGTAGACCAATGGAGTCATTCTGTTAGAAAAAAACAAATTTTTTAGTTGGAGTGTAGACTAGTATATATTTTGTGGAAAATAACATTAAAATACTTCAAGCACATGTATTGTATTCTGCAAGTCTCATAGTGAATTTAGTAAGTTTCCAGTATTGTAAAGACATAATAAACATTAGTTTTAAAAGGGTAAATATGATACAATTTGCTTTCTCATGCTTAATATCTTTTGTATCCACTGTTAATGACAAAATTTTCAAAATTAAAAAATAGGAGTTTTCTGTACATTTTTACGAGGTATTAACATGATTGATTTTTATACCAATTGGGATTCAGATTGGACAATAATTTTGAAAATTATGGTTATTAGATACATACACTTACATGTACATAAAGAATACTGCTGTTGATTATAAACCATAAACAGTATCATATTATTTAAAACATTGTCAATTTACTGCTCCAATAAGGACTTCACACAAAAAAAAAAAAATTGTCAGATCAAGCCACAAAACAAAAAGTCGTTATTGTTTATAAAAGGTGAGGTATACTTAGTTACAGTGTTGCATTAACTCACAATAATGCTCAGCCACATACTGCTGCTCAACCAAAGAGCTTATCACATCATTTGACTAAGCACTAATAGATCTCCCCTAGACCTAGTGCCTACAGCCCAGACCTAGAGTCATGTGACTTCCATTTGTTTTTGAATTTGAAGCCATTATTTTTCGGTCTATACACTACTGTAATGATAATTACGATGTCAAAAGAGGTGTGCAATATTATCTTCACAGGCAGCATCATTCTATAAAAAGGATTTTTTTTTAATTGGTTTTATGCTACAACAAATGTCTTAATATTGATGGAAATTATATGGAAAAGTAGTTTTTTAGCTGACTTATGAACTTAACTGAAAAATTCAATTTATTGATTTTTCCACTGAGTTATATTCAAATTGGACAACTGATTCAAAATTTATCTGGGTGTTAGATATAATATTGAATTGAAATTAAAATGCTTTGTTCCTTCCTTGCACAAATAACTACAAAATAATTCCAATTACAAATTTTCATAATAAACAAAACATAATTAAAAGATAATATACTGTATAGACATATGTTTAAAGAAGTTTTTATGGAACCATTTTCTATTACCCTGATAATAAATCCAGTGTGAGGTAGTAAACAGTACTTATTACTTATATATTTTTTTTCAATACCTATGGCAAAAAACAAGGAAAACAACATAAAAAGAATCAGTTGACCAGTTTCAAGCAAACATTTATGTGCAAGTTTATAAAAAAGAAATACATATTTTTTTATATTTATTATATAAATATGTAAGGATTTTTTTTTTCTCCAGAAATGTTGTGTTCTTACTTCAGTTCTTTATAAATGTAACCTAATGGAAAAAACATATATATATATATGTTCAAATGTATATAAATTTAGATTTAAACAATGTCCTTCAGTTATGAAAGATTATTTGGTAAAATGTTACAGTACAGTAGTTTACACATTTGAAATAAAAATTTTAAAAATGACTGATATTAAAACATATGTTAGGCTTAAACAATACAATATAAATATATATGTTACTAATATTTAAAATTTTTGCATATTTACAAAATAAAGAATGAATTTTTTTATTGCCCTTAAACTTATATAAATATAAATAAATAATTAAACTTATTAATATATATATAAATTAACTACTTTTAACTATGAGTGTTCTTGAGTCTTCAAATAAAATAAATTGTATATATTTTGAAAGATTATATACAACAAAATGTGTTAGTAAAATTAATTAAGTAATTCTTTAAATGTGTAGAGATAGAAAATGTGATTTTCTTATAATAATTAATTCATTTTGCAAAACTTATTTCACAATTTTTATTCCATTTGAAATTCTGAAATGTATAATCCAAACACAATAAACAATAAAGAAAACAACAGTTCTCGGAACCATAAAAACCACAATATTTTTTGTGGTTCAGGGAATCTTTGTTTTATTTATTGTGAATATCGCTACAGGCACCTCGGACAGTTGATCTGGAATAAACAACACAAATAATATTGTCAATAGAAAAAAGTAAGAATAATGTTTTGTTTTTGCCTTATGGACTGGAAGTTATAAATGTATTGGCCTTTTGTATTAGCCAGATAATGAACAAGTAAATTTTGACATGCATTTATACAAATGCAAAAGGAAAAAAATCAGTTCGATAATGCCTGAATGAAATAGGTGAAATGATCGCCACCATAAAGAAATAAGAAAACTATTAACAAGAACTGTACTGTGAGCAGAAATCATACAAAAGGAATCTATATTTAAAAGTGAGAATAATTCAATGTCATTATGTATTATGTAAATAAAGATTAATAGTTGTCTTGTTATAAATAAATAAAAATTATTATTGCTGAAAAGAAATTAGACATTACAGACATCAGACTAGGTTTTGAATACTGTCGACAAATTAAACAAGTTAGTTCCGTTGTTTCCAGACTTATATCAAATGATTTATAACGCCAAGACAAGTTCGCTACAAAACGCTTGTCTGCTTATGCATTTTGTTTTCATAATTAATTAGAGCAATATAAACATACAACTAAATATTTAATAAATTTAAGATGATATATATATATTGAGTACCGGTAGCCATTAATCTTATTCTTATGTGATATCTGATAATCCTTATTATTACAGTATCCGGCAAAATAAACAGTACTGAAATTATTAGATTTTATTTACATAGTTTTACCAACATATATACAAGTAAAAGGAAGCAAAATCGGTTAGACTCGGGTAATAACATGTTCAATATGACCTCACTTCAGTTTTTGAAGGTTTTGCATCATTTTGGTGAAGAGGGGTTGTTTCATGCTCCTTATACACATGGTTTTTTTTTTCCTGGAGTTGGACGATGGTAGCTGGTGGGTCTTCATGGAAAATCTTCTCCTTCAACATTCCCCAGACGTAGGTGTCAGGTGGTGTAAGATCAGGGAAGTGGGCTGGATAAGGAAAGTTTGTTCTATGGCAGAAGAGACGGTCGCCAAAAGTTTCTTAATGGAAAGAAATGTTGGTTAAGGCAGTGTGCCTGGTTGTGCCATCTTGCTGAAACCATTGTGAATGAAAAGACAGGTTTCGGGAACGAAAAAATATCCTGAGGTCTCCTATAAAACGATCAAGAATGACCATAATATATCGGTCCTGATTTACAGTAAGAGAATTTCCATTATTGTCTTCAACGAAGTATGGACCAATTATATGCTTCTCCCTGACACAGCGAACCAAATGGTTACACGCTTTCTATGCTGTTGCCTCCCTACAACACTGTCAGGACTTTCAAACCCAAGAAAATGTGTTGTCTGCTTCTTTATGAAACCATTAAGGTGCACATGATATTCATCTGAAAACCATATATCACTCAGAAACTCAGGTTCTCCATAGCACATTGCTACCATTGAAGTGCAGTACTGAACTCTGACTGTTTTGTTTAACCAGTTCAAAGGTTGCCCAGTTTGTATCTTGTAGAGAAAACCACCATTGTTTTTAAACATTCTTCTCAACGACTTATTGTATATATTCAGTTTAAAAAATGTTTGGTTTAGACTTCTTTTCGGTGACTGTAACACTTGCTGCAACACTCTTCTGTGGTTTTTTATTTGTACAGACAGTAGTTGGGTAACCTGAATAACCCTTCCGTTGTGTCTAAACACTACATATTCTTCGAAATTTTTGGACAACACTATTAATCACAGCATTACTAGGCGATTTTTTGTGAAAATGTTCCTGAAAACGTAATGCAGTGTATTTTCTTTGCATAAAGAAAATGTAGGTACTTCATCTTGACCTGTTTTGAAACTACCATTACTTGTAAAAACAAACACATCTGTGTTAAGAATTCATGATATTAGTGATAAATAATAAAAGTTTGTAATCAAAAAGTGAAAAAGTGTTGTGCAACTTCTTTATTTTTATTCCAACCGTCTTAAAATGACATAAAAATTGGTGATATAAATTTATAAAAATTGAATATGAATTTTTAAATAAAAAAATGAATAGAGTTTTAATAAAGAGTTATCTATTATTTAAAACTTTGAATTCATTAAATATTTTGTTTGATAAATACTTTGTTGATTTTTTTACAGCAACATTCATGATACACTTCTGAATGACATCCAATGGTGTCAGTATGGATTTACAACCACAACCTCAAACTATTACTACTCCTAGCAGCAGAGATTGACAGTATGCAAAGTACACCTCCTGTATTTCAAAAAGATGTTACATTTCATTCACAATTCTAAAACCAAACGAAGGCTATTTTTGTACTGTGATCCTAAATGTAATCATTATGCAACGCCATGGTATATTTGCATGGTCAATAAGTCAGTATTCTTTATACTAAGATCTGAGTATAGTACACATCTTAATAACCATTGTAGGCCTATTTTTATTAGCATAATATATATATATATATGGAATACATATTTGAACTAAAATATGAATAATTAGTCTTCAAAGTAAAAAATCAAAAAAAAATCCAATAGATACACAAATTATAGAAAATTATCATATAAGTGAAATGTAATTAGCTTTTTATGAAAATGTATCTTGACAACACTTTTGAGTCATTATTTGAAACTTGAAAAAACAGTTAAAATATTTGTTCAAACATAAATATACATTGCATTTAGTGCATTTTATCACAGTGTACTTGTTACAGCGTTCATTTTTGCATCTCATTTTCTTGTCTGTATGTTCCGGCCAATGGGAAGTCTGGTCTTGTTGAATGTCTTCTGTCGGTCGATGTCCTGTTGGTTTGTATTTTTGTTTTTTCTTAATTTCTTGACTTTCTTCAGTTGAGGTTGATGGTCTGCCTCTTTTTGGTGTCTCATATTTACCAATTTTACACATTGTTTCTCCCAAATCAATCCTAAATTGACATAAAGTAAGTTCTTTTGTGCAAGATGGTTTCTGTCGTATAACTCTTTTATATAATATCCACGCGTTGATAACGGATATATCCAAAAGATGGTAGAAGATACGCATATACCATTTCTTACTTCGCATAATTATCCGGTATCTTCCTATCAAACTGTCAAGGTTGTCGACGCCTCCTATATGTTTATTGTAGATTAGGATAACTCGTGGACATTTTACTTGTATTTTTTGTTTATTTTTTTGTCAAATCTCTGTACATATGTTACAGGATCAGCACCGACAAATGTTGACAACATCACTACAGGCTTATTGTCCTTCCAGAAAACTTAGTGATCTTGGTGCCATCAAAATCTCCTACATATTCAACAATATGTCCTCTTTCTAACTTTTTAGACTCTCTGTCATCTGGGACCTTACAATTAGAAATTCTGTTTCTTCTAGCTGTCCCTAGAGAAAGAATACCTTTTCTTTTTAAATAGTCTAACAAAGAAAGAGACGTATAATAGTTATCAAAATATACTTTATAATTTTGATGAGGAGGGACAGATCTGGTCAAACGTACCACAACGTTGCTACTCGCACCCAGGTCAGGTTCATTTTGAAGACAACTGTTTTCTCTGCCTGTATACATTTATAAATTATATGCAAAGCCGGATACACCGCATAACAAAAACATTTTGTAACCATATTTATATGGCTTATCCGGCATATACATTTTTAAATGATGCCGAGCCTTTGTTGCGCACATCTGTTCATCAACACTGAGGCTTTCTTCTAGTGGTATTATATTAAATTTATTTACAACATGATCAAATACCGGCCGTATTTTACAAATTTTATCATCCTTATTCTCTTTACTATTGTCATTAAAATGGAGGTTACGTCTGACTTGTTCAAACTTGTTAACTCCCATTGTTTCTTTTATAAGCGCGGTGCCTATACATGAATGCCAGTAAAGGCGAACATTTTTCATAACAATAACTGATGATAAAATACAGATACCTAATGAGACATTTTGTTTTCTATTGGACAAACAGGTTTCAAACAAAAACCAAGAATATGTTATACCACAACACCTGATTAAATGTCTACAGAATCATAAGCCATATACAAATCCGGAAAAGAACATTTATACTTTATATTATTTTACAGACCTGTCTGATTGTAGGCCATGTATGGCCTTTGTCTTGACTGGATATACATACAAAGTTTGAACATGGACTAATAATGGAAGAGATTGACATTATGATTTTACACTCCAAAGTCATTAACTGAAATATATAAACATTGGAATGTTTCATTAATAATTATTGATGTGTGTGTTTGAAAAAGGAAGTCTTCAATATGTGTGTATAGATAGGTAGCAATGTTCAGCTAATTATCTCTATAAAAGACTTAGATACTAAGACAACACAAACTTCCTCTCGGCATACGAGTATATTCTGTTGTAGAGAAGACTGAGCGTGAAATGGGAAATTTCCCGCAGAGAAAATGGATGAACAATTAAAAGTTTAATTCTGAAGTGTGAGGTGTAGTAAATCCTAAATTTAATATATTTTTTAGTAAAAGATTTCAAATTTCAACAATCATTGCTTTCTAAAAGTTTCGAATTATTCTGCACAAACGAGTAAAATTATCCAACACATAGACAAAGGATGTCATTATTCCTGACAAAGTTTAATGACTAATTTATATCAAACTTCTATGGTAATGTAAATTTCTTTGATGACAAGGTTAACTCAGATTTTAATCTAAAGCTGTAATTTGAAAAAAAACTTTATCTGTAAATATTGTGACAACTCAAGTATCAAGTTTTTCTGAAATGTGTCTAATATAAATTATTGAATGCCTTTATTCTTCTCACAAACATTCTTCTCACCACTATGATTTCTCTTAGTAATTTTCAGCAGCGATTTGGGGAGAAAAAAAAATCAGTTACTCATATGGAAGAAGAAGTTTCCTTTTGGATGTTGATTTCAGAAAAGTTGTACTGGTTATACATATTTTCTTGCAGTTGGAAAAAAAAAATATTAGAAGTGATTTCATCTAAATAATTTTCTTTTATATTTTATTCAACCCTGGGCACTCTCAGAATGGTCAGCTGAGTTTTCTTTAACTTTGTTGAATTACCTTCTTAATGGAAAATAGTCTTCTTTTTATACTCTACTGATTGAGAAAGTGAACAGAGTTTACGAATTATTTCAGAACTTTAGTGTTTTTGTGTTTTCCTACTTGTATACTATTAGGTATTATCAAGGACCACTTTCCAGGATAACCCTGTGTCTCCTGTCCATACAAAATCTAATCTGAATATAATAAATTCACTTCTCTATCATCCTTTGATTATTTTTCAAAAATAAATCCAATCAACAAGATCTTTCAGAGCTCAGATTTATCAGGCCACTTAGACGAAAAATGTTGTCAGGCTTAGGTTAGGTTAGGTTAGGTTATGTTATAATCATCACATGCTATCCAAAATGAACCAAGTAACCCTGTACTGGGGTCCAGGACACAAGGGCAATGAGGATAATGAGGAAGATGACAAGCTGACTGAGGAAGGATTTGCAATAAAGTTTGTTGGACCCGAACTTCTGTTATGTTGTGGCAAATTAGAGAGGTCATTAACAGGTGAATTACCTCAAAACACCAGCACATTCATCTAATAATTATTTAATATAACAAATAACTAATCTAGAATACAACCTCCCGTTAAAAGTACCTTGAATTTTCTAAAAACTGTCCCCTGCTCAGACCCAGTTCAATTCCACTTTGTTTGTCACAAAAGACCATCTTCAATAAATATGTTGCTATGACAAATTAAACCTAAGTATTTAAATGACTTAGAAATTGCAATCTTAGTTCCTCCCAGATTCAGAAGGGAAAGGGACACCAGATTCTGTTTCCATGAGAATGGTGCAACTACAGTCTTACTATATACTCAAGTAGAACTCACACCCGCATTGGAAGTATATCTATATTCTGAGGACCTAACCGAACCTAATCTAAAACACCAATTGGACAGTGAACTTGCGGCTAGTGAACTTTGCATTCACATTGCAAAGCTCAGACTAGCCTCCACGACTTCTCTTTACATTTTTTAATTGCAATCAGTGAGAACAAAATTATATGACTTCCAATTACGGCCTTTCTTACAATACTGTAGTTGAAAATGTTTGTGGCATGTGCTCTTTTACACCTTAGATCATCATTCCACTATCTAATGCAGGTTTGATACATCTGTTTATCATGGTAACAATTCAAGAACACATCCTGCAAGTCAATGCAATCTGATCAATGTCTAGAAAACTAGATACCTTACTATTATTGTCCCGATTATGGAAAGAAGCTCACTTTTATAGGATGACCAGTCTGTCAGTTTGGGATTGTGGTAACATTGGTCTCACAATTCTGATCAAGTGTTAAACAGATGTATTTATGATCAGAGAGAGAGAGAGAGAGAGAGAGAGAGAGAGAGACTTCTTGGGAAACATCCCATTCTTCAATGACTTTGAAAACACACTCTGTACAAACAGTAATGTCAATAATTTTGGCTCTATTTCTTGTAAAAAAAAGGGTAATTACCAAAATTACAAATATAAAAGTTGTATGAATCTAGATACTGGAGTAGAGATTCAATTCTAGGATTTGTATCTGTACTCCCGCAGCCACTACAGTGATGTGCATTAGTGTCACAGCCTAGTAATAATTGCTGACCACCACTTGAACTATGTTCCACCATTTATTTCAATTCCCTTGATGGTGGAGGATCTTTAGAGTCATGGACGGTAAACCAAGCCTAACATTAAGCTCTAATTTCCTCTCTTGGTACTCTAGTTTATACTCACAGTAGTAATATCTCTAGAACAGAATTGATACAAGGGAAGACACTCTAATTTTCTCCTCACAAGAATATATGCATCACATTAATCTAACTTAACCTAGGCCTGCGACTCATTCCCGAGAAAGCAGCCAAAGCTTCCTTACTGTGATGTAGATTTATCTGGAGGAACTTTAGTATGGATTTTAGTTTGGTTGGCTACGATGGTGACTTGCCAAAGTTCCAAATTGGCCTTGAAATTAGCAGCCTTGATGGCATTGAAGTAGACCTCATCGACCAGACAGGTGAAGCTGTAGACTTTGGAGTCTCCCTTAGCTGAGATAACATTCCATTCCTGTACTTTAAGTGTAGGGTTAATGAACATCTCCCAGACTTGATCTAAGGACATCCAAGAAGCTTATGTTAGGATGTGTCCGGAGAAACACCTTTGTGGCCTTCATTGTATCTTTCCTTGATCCAGTGATCATTTAGTATATTCACCTAACGGATGGAGTATAGGTAATATAATTATATAATTATACTCAATAGTTACTATAATAATCTATTGCTTTTGAATGCAATAGATCAAAAAGATTTAGTCTGGGATTGCGTCAAGACCCTATCACAGCTTGGTGGCCGTAACAATGTTACTCTTTGTTGGGTGCCAGGAAATGCTGGTGTTAGCAGAAATGAAAATGCTGACATGCTGCTAAATAAAGCATCACCAGCAAAGTTCACATTTATGTCCAGAGCCGTTTTGTGGAATCTCTAAGAAAAATGCTATGTTTGCCCTCAACACTTGGGCTGAGAAAGAGCGTGGGACAATATGGAAGTACATCTCAGGTTTGAGAGTGAGGTTTAAAGTGCCCCCTCTAAAAAAAATGCACTGGATCAAGTTAAGCCGTTGCAATATTAGGAAAGTGGTAGGCTGGATTACAGGACATGGCCGGGAATGCATGACGAGACTGCATACAACCTGCTCCTGGACTGAAGCAGTCTTGAGCAAGAGAGGATTAGCATCCTTGGATATGTGGAGAATGGCCCAAGACAATTCCCCAAGACAACCTCATAGGAGAGATTCACAAGTTCACAGAGCTTGTGGGTCTATAGGATGATGACTTGGGGGCACACATCATCTTCTGGGAGTGAAAAAACCCTTAATGGCTAAAGTGTCTTGGATAACAAGGACTGCCTGAAGTAAATTGAATTGAATTGAATGCACTTGATAGCTGATGACGAAATCTGATGAGCAACTGTCAACTGGGTAAACAAACAAAATTCCTGTCATGTAAGGCAAGCAGTGCCACTGGTGGTCACATGGTCATCACCTTCCTCCTCCCAGACCAGTGTTGTTGGTTTAGTTTTGAATTTCCATAGTCCGATATTGGTATTGTTCTATCCTCGACCTTTCACAAGCTATTGCGAGAATGTACAGTCTAGTATGCTTAATATTATTTCTATGTTTGGTTTGCAGCCAGCCCATAGTAACATTTTTGTTTCACTTCTATCAATAAACTATTCATTAGAAAAAATATTTAATATTAAACAGAATAAAATTATATATACAATTAATAAAGTTTATATTTCAAAGTAAGCTTATGTATAAACAATGATTAATGATTGGTGTAATGAGTTGTATTTTGTTACAGTATGTAAAACTTATATTTCTGTGAAAAGTGTGATATAAATTGGTTCCTTTATATAATATCACCTGTGTAAGAATATATCATACAGTTAGTAATCATTTTGTTCAGCGAGATTTGTTGGTAATACTTCTAGCAATGAATTGTATATCATTATTTATTTATACAGTAGTAGAAATAATGATAAATATAATTTAATTTCTATCTCAACTTCTAGTTATATAGGCATACTAAGTAAGTATAATTTACAGGGCCACCCCACAACCTTTTTTTTAGGAACTATGGATTGATGCTGCACACCACACACATCAATTCACAGTGCTGGTTGTCTGGTCTGAGCTGCTCCCCTACTGTGTGGGTCTGCAGGTGTGTAAGTTATGCAACTGTAATGTAATCATTATAGCCAAATACTCTAGATTTCACACAATACGTTCTGTTACAACTATAAAGTTTTGGATGACTGTAATGATTAGCATGCCAGAATGCATATATTCTAACTAAAGAATGTCCTTCTTATATGATAGTTTCACTTCCTTCCTACATGCGCATTCACATTGTCTTGCTTGTTTATAAATTCAAGTCTTTCTCTATGCCAATGTTCGTTAGGTCTGCCATGATATCATCATCCTACAACATTTTCTGGGACAGCCTACCAATTGTTTGCGATCTGTCCCTTCCCAAAATGTTGTACATAAGGGCACTAATCTTTAAAAAATGTCCAAAATCAGATGGCCTTAATGTATCAAAAAAAATTTCCTTCCCAAACAGTTGTTCCAACTTTTGGTTGTGTCAACATCTCCTTTCATATGTGTAGTCTTTCATACTATTGAACTTTTATGTCTATTATTTGTATTATTTCATGTAGAATTAAGTCTTCAATTTTTTATCTTATTTTTGTATTATAAATTCAACTATAGAATATGAGGGAAACGTTTTAAATAACTGCTATTATGAAGGTTTTCCTTCAATTTTTTTGAACTTGATAATTTTTTTATATGATCACCTGTATAACTACTTATACACATGAACATTTTTGTTTTCATTATCATGCTTACATACTCTGTAATATTTTTAAGATGAGTAAGAAAAATACGATTATATTCTTTAAAAGGTATTTTGTTTAAAATACTGTTCAAGGTGGTTAAGTAAGTATTAAAAACTAAGTCTTTAAGTTCACCACAAGGAAAAATAACAGCTTGTAGAAAAATTCTGAAGCAAACTTTAAAAAAGTAGGGTGGTAAAAAGCAGTTCTAGCCCATACTATTTTGTAAACTTAAAACACTGCCATTTTTGATAAGATGAACCTTTTGAGATCCGGTTTGCGGCACTGTGTTCTACTAACAATGACCTTAAATTTAATGTACATATCGACCTATGCTCTCATTTAAGATTTTCTTTTGACTTCCTGTGGACCATCCCTCATTGGAGTTAGACAGTGAGTGAACACATCAAAGCCAAGGTATTTAGGTCCATTACAGATATATCTGGAGTTTCAATGTTCAAACTTAAACCATATAAAAAAAGGTAGGGGGAAAAGAACTTAAAATTTATCCTGTATATATATATATATATATATATATATATAATAAATATATGTATGTGTGTGTGTATATATATATATATATATAAGTTTTCTTCATTTCTTTAACTATATAAACCATATTGAATAAATTTCTTTAGAATGGGGCTCTAATTCATCTGAAGAAATTAACTTATTTTTATCAATATTCATTGCATCTTTTTGTTTTTTCAATATTAAAAGATTGTCAAGTAGTATCAGATATACATAATTATAATTCTTACTTATATTGTAATGACATAACTGAATCATGAATCATTAGTCATTCAGTATAATTATTTGTGGATCTCTTTTAAGTATTTTACTTAAAAACTTGCTCCATTGGCAATGTACTACAGAACATCCAATTATTCTGTTTTCGTAACAAAATTTGTAGTCATTCAGCAAGATTTATGTTGTATCAACGTAAGTACAACCATAAATGTTAATTTATTTAGAACTGTATTTAAAAGCCCACAAGCATTGGAAAAGATCATTACATAGAAGATATATGAAACCAGAAGTAATTTTTGTTTTGTAATAGATTAAAGTTATGACCTCTCCCCTCCAGTACCAAAACCATTTTTTATTCAGTTGGAGCCTAGTGTTTTTGAGTGAATTATTGATTTTTGAAAACATACTGGATAGTTTGGTTAGTGCCATAGTGTCAACCAATCTAATTTGACCAATGGTTCATTTAATTGCAATAAATTGATAATTATATTTTTGTATATCTATTGAATATTGAATTTAGGACTAAGTTTTATATACATATTATATTGTATGACTAAGTTGTATATATTGGAGAACTAGGTGAAGGTAACTGTTTTTTACTAACAGAGTAATTGTGTGTTAGTTTTTTTAAATAGAAAATGGATCTTGAACAACCAAGTACAAGTCTTTGTAGTTGTGGCGTGAAAAAATAACGTTCTGACTTTGTACATAGGTACAATCCTGATTTTAGGACCTTATCTGTGAATTGTTAGTATACAGTGACTATGATTTTAGTGATGAAAGTAGGGTGATTAACTACTACTCAGATGAAGATCTGGATTTCATTATTCCTGATGAGCCTGATAGAGACAGCAACGGAGATGGTGAAGGCAGTTCCGATTTAGAGGGTGATGCCGTTTTAAATATGTACTGCCTGAGGAAGTCATTGTTACTCCTATGTAAGCTAATATAAAAACACCCCTGATTTTTGTATGGCAGAACTAAGAGTAATAATTCTGAACTTGGTTATGAATGGAGTAGCTGAGAGCCAACGTGCAATGTCAGAACGCCAGCAAGAAATATCATTAGAGGTGATCTCCAAGGTATCAGAGGACCCACACACTTGACAATAACATATTCTACATGCAGCCTCTCCACAATTTTTTTTTTTTTTTTTTAAAGATTTAATGACAAATGCATGTTGTTCATAATTCTAAGAATCCATGAGAACTAAATGGATAGAAAACTTTAATGTAATAGCAGATATTTCTTGTTGAAACTCCATATTCAAGGATAAAATAAAGCAAAAGCTTAAAGTTTCAAATATTTATTAGTATAAATGAGCTACAATTGTAGCTCATTTATACTAATAAATATTTGAAACTTTAAGCTTTTGCTTTATTTTATCCTTGAAATGGATAGAATATGAGGGAAATATTTTAATAATACTGCTATTATGAAAGTTTTCCTCCAATTTTCTTGAACTTAACTTTTTTTAATGGTCACCTGTATAACTATCTATATACATGTACATTTATGTTTTCATTATCATACTTACATACCCTGTAATATTTTTTAAGGTGAGTAAGAAAACATGTTTAAATTCTTTAAGGTATTTTGTTTAAATTACTTTTTATGGTGGTTAAGTAAGTATTAAAATCTATGTCTTTAAATTCACTTTCCATAGGTAGAGAGTCTTGGTTTTGTCATTAACAGTAATGAGCAAATAGCAGGTTTTGTTTATTTGTAAACCTAAACACAACACCCTCTGGTAGACCAACACAGGACCAATCTCCACTATTAATATTCCCCACAAACTCACTTCTCATTGTCTTGCAGATCTAAACTTTACAAAGAAAACTTTATCTTTTTATTGGCCCCAGTACAGAAAAGTTTTAAAGTTTACAAAAAAATATATGCTAGAACTGCTTTTTACCAGCACATCTACTTTAATAAACTGTAACATAACAATCAACCTGTGTTTAGTTCCTAAATTTTAGACTATCTCTCAATAAAATGTCTAATATCGCAAGTAAAAGTTTAAATTTCCATTTCTTAAAACTGGAAAGCAGTTTTAAATATCATATCTGAAAATGTTGTTAAAATTAAAATAATGGGATCACAAATTTTGTAGAAAATAAATTAGTAACTCATCCTTTTTAAATTCCAATTGTACTATTTTTTTTAGCGTAAAATGGCAGAACATATCACATGACTCTCTTCTTATTAAAAATTTTAGTTGACACTTGGACTTCTGGTGATCACCTAAATTTTTTTTAAGAACACAAGGAAAATTAACAGCTTGAAGGAAAAAATTTGGAGATAACTTTTTAAAAAGTAGGTCGGTAAAAAGCAGTTCTAACATGAACTCTTTTGTAAACTTAAAAACTCCGTCATTTTTGATAGGATGAACCTTTTGAGATCCAGTTTGCGGCACTGTGTTCTACTAACAACGACCTTTAATTTATTGTACATATCGACCTACGCTCTTATTTAAGATTTTCTTTTGACTTCCTGTGGACCATCCCTCATTGGAGTTAGACAGTCAGTAAACACATCAAAGCCAAGATATTTAGGTCAAATACAGAATGATATCCGGAGTTTCAATTTTCTATGTGTTAAATTCTGGTTATTCCAATATAATTTTCTATGGTTAAATTCTACATGTGGACAACATATAGTTATAGGATATAATTTAGGAAATTTTAGAAAATAGTTTCATAAAATCTATAAAATATGATTTTTTGCACCTTACTGCACAAACATATGCACACACATATGTGTAGTCAATGGTTCAGTTATGTTAAATTTTTTTAAACTTCATCTATCCAGTTATTGGCTAACATTCATGGAAGCTACTTGGTTCAAACAACACTTGTAATGCTATGATATAATTTAGGAAATTGTTATAGATTATATTATAGTTTACATTTATGTGGTAAAAAATAAAGTTCAGTAGATCTTGGTAGCTAATCAAGTGGTGTATACCTGTATAAAACCATAAAACCATTATGATTAGATAATGAAGAGTTGGCACCACCGTAGCTGCTTTGTAAAGAGGAAAAGAGTTCAAGTTAAAGCCATTCCATTAGACTCAGAAGGAGAAGTTAACACTGTTGTGAAATAACAATAGAATAATTCTAAATTGTGGAGTTAATTCTACAAAAAACTATATATTTTAACACCTTGGTGGATGGATATGTGATAAACAGGTCAATTTTAATAATTTTTAAAATAAATTTGCATGCTTATAAAATATATTGCATTCAACTTAAAGCAATCAAATTAAATAGGTTTGTTCTGTGTAATTTCCTCTTGAAAACTGTGTAAGGTTTAGAAAATGTAGTATTGTAGACAATGTAGCACAACCATTTTTTTTTTTTTTTTTTTTTGGTATTCAAAAATTACCATTTATGCTATCTTTTTTATCCAGATAACCATTTATTTCATCTTTACTTTTGGTATCCAAATCTGATCCAGGATATTGAAGAAACTTCTCTACTTTCCTCAAGTGACAAATGGTTACAGAAATGAACCCACATTTCAAAATAAAAATATTAGGATAAACAATTTTAAAAATAAATGTTAAAAAATTCTACATGAGGAAAATAAGGAGAATTTCATCTTTAATTTCACGTCAGTTATTTCACCATCACTCTTATTTCCACATCTAATCCATGATTTTGTAAGAACTCCTCTAATTCTTGAAATTATAAATTTATAAAACACACATTTCTAAATACTTGGATAAAGAATTGAGAAAATATTATAACAGCAGAGTTTAAAGACACGTTATTTACTTCGTAACTCACAACCTGTACAAATGTTGACTAAACTATATGTTTCATGTTTAACTAGTCAAAGGAATTAGACAAAATAATAAATATAATTATTATTTTATACAATAGAGTTGTAATTTAAAAAAGGGAAAATTTCTGTGTCAGTCAAGAATGGCAGAAGCCCGATCTATTAAAGTCTTCTTATTACATCAGATGGGACGGCAATCTCCAGTGTGTTAAGTTTACTTAAATTAGTGTAAAAAAGCACTATCAAAGAGGTAAATAAGATTTTCAAAAGTCAGAAAAGTAAATACTTGGAAATTTTAAATAATTTATTTAAGTAGCACTGTAATTTTCCATTTATGAAAGTTTTGTAAGTTTTACATATATACTAACAATGAATGAACTAATTGGTTGAGATTTTCTGGAGCTAGATCTGAAACATACAATAAAGTTAAAAAATTTCATGAATTTATTACTTCAATTTAGTAAAATATACTTAAATCAAGTTACTTTACAATATATAATATATATATATATATATATATATATATATATATATATATATTCATTTAACATTTATACACATATTACATTCTAGACATACAGCCTGTTTGAATGAAGAATTAATTATACACTGTACCGGAAATTAAATAGTTTAGAAATGAACTAAAACACTAATTTCATGAAATTTATTTTCTATTTAAATAATTAATGTTTGCCATTAAAACAAATGTTAAACTGTTTAACAAATTGTAAAATATAAACTTAAATTGTGATCATGATAAGTATGGATTTAATTTTAAAGGCTGGGTTAATAACAAGTACACTAACCTATGACTTGTGTCTAAAATCGCTTTACAGTATATTTTGTTAGGTAGTATATTGCTCTAATAAAATGTATGATCACTCTTATTTGACCTGAAATATATATTTTCCCTTTATTATATAATTCAAAGTTAATATGTTTTTATTCATTAATAATCTATAGATGTATAACTAGTTTTAATTATTTACATAATAACATGAATACAAGACCAACCTTTAATTCAACCATTTTTGTACTTTATGATCTATACAAGCCTTACATGTAATTACATTTGAATGTTTTGATTTTATAATGATTGTATTTCTTACCAGTAATTATAGTAAGGATAACCATTGTAAGCATATCCTGTGTATCCATTGTCATAGCCTAGGCGATCATAGTTGGCAGCATAAGGATACGGAGCAGAGTAATAAGACGAACTTGAGTAAGAAGTGGGTACTTGATCATAGTAATTATAAGCATAAGCAGAGCCAAATACAACCAAAACAACCAGAATCTGGAATAGATTCAATTAACAATTAATTGTATTTACATGGAACCAAAAGTCATAATTTTAATAAAAATTAAACTTTTATTTTATTAGTATAGTCTACTAATAGAAACCATTCATAAGCAAACATTGAAACAAGAGGCTATAAAAAACCATCTGAACCTGGAATAGATTCAATTGACAATTAATTACTTTTATTTGGAACAAAATCTCTTTCTAATATAATTTTATAACCACAAGCTACTAATTAAATCAACTGGTATATCAACAATTTTAGTTTTCACAATTTAATGCATAATATAGCACAAACAATTTGTGATAGTCTGTTATTATCATACAAGAGATGTTCAAATATAAATAAGAATTTGCATGGTCGTTCCTTGTACAAAATTTAACACAATCATGACTCATTGACCATGTGTGAACTTGTCATTAATTGTGCTAGTTCCTCTTTCCATCATTCCTGTTAGTTGTAATCAACATGTCAGAACAGGAAGTACACAATTAGTGTTGAGCAGCAAATTATCATTTGATTTTTGATTTTGTCTCTGATTTATTCATTTGGAGATGATTGTCTCTTCTAGCCCATACTGTATGATTGGTGCAAATCATTTAAATAAAGTCAGGCGAGAGTTGAAAATCAACCACATACTCTTACCCTGATGATGGTAAACAAATATGAGAGAATTGGAGAATTTCCATCAAAAAATATTCTGAGGAACTTGAAATAAGTGTTGGTAGAGTGGAAACATTAAGTCTCCAAAATAAGGAAAAAATACTGAATTTAAAAAAGAATTATGAGTTTTATTAGTTTTCAAATTTCTGACATCATTTTTATGACTTCCTCCTGTCAATCAATTTTACTAATAGTGTAGGTAAGGCAACTGTTGAATCAGATTTTGTTAGCTCAGATAAATAATTCTTTAAAATATGCTCTAATAAAAACAGTTGGTAATGTTTACTATTATTGGGTCACCCATAATTTCTTTACTATTGAGATAAATGAAGCAAGGTTTCTTTATAACATTGTAGAAGAACATTTCAACTCTCACAATGATATGAAAACCTGTAATATCTAGATCAGTGGTCAGTGGGATTTGCGTTATCAGTTGGTATCAGATGAACGAAAGTCAGTTCAGCCCATTATCTATGCCAAATGATTAGTTGTGATCATGAGCGCATAATTTTCAAATAAACAAAGACTTTCTAGTATAGTTTGCAAGTGTACTTTAACAAAATTCATGATATGGTCTGAAAAGGAGGAATCTTTGGCGTAATTTGTGCATGATCACCATGTCATTCCACAGTTTAAATGGTGTCCAGATTGTGGTAATTGTGTGAAATTGGAGGAAAAAACTTTATTTTTGGATGCAATAAAAGAATTGAAATTGAAATTGTTAATACTCACAAGAAAAGAGTGAAGAAATGGTGTAAAAAGTAGTTTCTCAATATACAGGTAATTAAAAAAAAAAAAAAAATCATAACTTAATATGATAGGAAAGTTGCAGACTTATGGTTTTTTGGATCAGATTTAAAACACCCTGGTAGAATTTATTGTGCCACAAAATAGGAATATCACGGCAAACATGTTTCACTGGTGTTTGTATCTTCCTGAAGTGTACATTTTTTTCAGTTCAACAAATATCAATTGCGCAGGTGGAGCTGTAAAAATCTGTTGAAATTGACGAGGCAAAAATTGGTCACAGAAAATATAACAGAGTGTGAAACATTGAAGGTAACTGGATTTTTGGTGAATAAAAAGGGAATATGACCTATGTCTGTGCCAAACAGGGTAAAACATTTGCCTTATAAAACAACATATTTTTTCTGGAACAACTATAGACTGTTAGAGATCATATAATTGTTTGCAGTTTGTAGGACACAAACATTTAACAGTTAATAACTCAGACAATTTCATAGACCTGGCACTGGCATGCATATGCAAACTATAGAAAGAACACGGGAAGAAGAAAGTGTGCACCATCGTTTCGTGGTACGACAACTAAAAGAACCACCTTGAAAATTTTATTTTTTGTTGCCTTCATCCAAATTAAAAACAATGGGTTCACAGCCTTTTTGAATGTATAAGTCAGTAGAGAAACATCTTCACAACTTGAGGAAATCTATCCTTGCCCAGTACAGATTGATTCTTCAGAGGATGATTTTTAAGTCAGTTTAAAAAAAGTTTATCTACTTTTCTGACAATTTTTATTTTGTTTTATGATATTATTATACCTAACTGAACATTACATCTCAATAGTAAAGAAATTGTATACATACTCATACATATATAATTATACAGGCCTACAATATATATTAAATTTATAAACATGAATATGATCACCATATAACTTATTGTTGAGGTCCTAAAACATGAAAAAACTTTGTCTAAGATTAGACTGCCATGTTGTCAGACCAGTAAGGAAGGAAGCTCTTTACATACAATAAAATATATATGCTTTCGATAGAAATCCTTTTATATTTGTTGTGAAAAAAAATTGATATCACTTCGTTCACGTAAATTATAAAGTTTGTAAATTAATTAAAATGTTCGTTCTGTATTAAGTTCACAGTTTACTCTAATTATTACAAAAGTAATTAAAAATGAAAAGTAAGATTTACAAATACAGTATTGCATTTCTTAGTTATTTACTCAAAATTGTCTGGACGATTTTATTCTTTATTTTTATGTATAAACTTTATATTAATTGAGCAGGCACTTGAAAACCAATCAACAACCCTTTGGTCTTAGTAGCAATAGTAGCTGCTGTTAATTAAATCCAAATCTCTGCAGTATTGTGAGCAAAGTCATATATTTTTTACTTTTTTTTAGAAAAAGGTACCTAATGAAAAAAAAATGTTTGTTGTATTAATCAATTTATTTTAACAAATCGGACAAATTATATATATATATATATATATATATATAATATATATATATATATATATATATATATATATATATATATATATATATATATGGTTTTTTTTAGTTAAAACCACTTGAAAGTTCAACATTTGTTTAAAACAAAAATTTTAAGAACTTATTTACAGAAAATATTTATACAACACTAAAATATTATCACAAACACTAATCAAAACTAATTTGTCATCTATATAATAATCAGAATATACTCGATATTGATATGTGGTATATAACATAGTAATAATAACAGAGGTGATATGTAGGACCTAGAGTATGCCAATGTTTAGGTAAAGAGTTTTTGTGTGAGAAAAACTTAATATTTCCCAATAAACGAAAATGTATGCTCTAAATGTATTATACATCATTTTATATTACACAGGTCTAGTGAGTAAAATTAACTTTATTCAAAACATTCTGTTATTTTCTGTGAATATGCCTCTAGTTTACATTTTCCAAGGTAGTATTTATTAATCAACCATTTTGAAAAATAAACTAGCTGTTTAAAAAAAATTAAACCAATGAATATTTAAATCATAATTAATAGCTTCTTTTTATTATTATTTTTTAAATCTTGCACTATTTTTGTAAATTAGTTTTTAAGTAATACACAACAATTTTATAAATTTTTAACCTTGTAGATTGTTTGTTTGATGATAAAATAAATAATTAGGGAAACCCTTATCCCTAATAAGGGATAATCATCCTTATCCTGTGAAATTATGTTATACACAAATCTGTTATTTAATACAAGATTATTCAATTTTACACAAATATAGTTGGTATATAAACATTGCAATGTACTGAGAGGCCTCAATTAATGTACAATGTGACTCAGTTCATATAAATATCTTGTTGTGAAATAAATGTGATAGTATTAGTTTTTCCATTTCATCTTCCCACAATAATCATATTAATAGTTTTCAAGGATAGGAGAAGGAATATCTGAAAATTGTTGGTGTATAATTTTTTTAATAATTTGAATTTAATAAGACAGGAATGTAATTCAAAAATGATTGATATGGTTATATTTATCAGTAGATATGAGAAAATCAGTGATAAATATTGTTAATTTTCTCATTGTTACTTTTAATAAACATAAACAGGTGGACAAATAAAATATTGTTTTAAGCCTAGAGTAGATCCTAGTGTAATGCATTGCCACTCTACGATTATTGTACAGATTAAATTAACAACAGAAACTAATAATAATGAAGTAGTAAACTAATCCATGCTAATAAGAAATGCTAATACATATGTTTTTTGGGAGCACACAACCAAAAAGTTAGTTTCAAAATAAAATTACCAAGTTTCATCAAACTAGAAAAACAACAATGTCATTTTTTAAACTTTTACTTTTACCCCTATATTTCCTATATGAGAAAAATAAGTACTTTATAGAAAGGGCCCCCTCCTTACCTCCATTTTATAATTGTTTAATTTTATTATTTTTATTTATTTGTTATAGCTATTAATACAGCTGTTAATTTTCTTAGTCTTCAAGGTAATAACAAACAAAAAGAAAATAATTTGTTTTTGATAGCAATTTTATACTGTAAGTGTATTTATGAAGTATGTTGTGTTTTGCATTATTTTTGATGAAATTCTTTATTGAACTATTTAAATAACTCTTTAATACATCTTAATTTTTATAATGCCATTGTATATATAAAATTTATCAAATCTAATTCTATAAGCAATATAATTTTTAAATGTAGTAAGTCTATACATTACTCATAAACTCACCAAATTGAACATATTGAAGAAGTTTGTTTGTCTTACTTTGCAAACTAAATAACTGTTAAATGTAGGTAGTTATAGTTTTTATACTTTAAGGAACCACAATGTAGCTGTGAGAGTATTACTCAAGTGTAACGATAAAATGTCCTTAAATTTGTCCTTGGTCATACAACTTCACTTTAACCAAAAATCTGACCATTACCTTAATTAATCAAGCATGACTGCAAATAGGTATCATTATTTGTCAGAGTAAGGTTCCATCTCCATAATAAGTTTTTATTGGACTGAAGTACTTTAATAATTTAATCAACTATAAAATTAAAATCATAAACTACACAAGAGAAGTGAATTTCCAATTGTTTCATTTTCATTTCAATTTATTTGATAATTTCTTTAAGAAAAATTAACTATTTCAACATCCTTTAAATGTAAGGCTTTGATCCAAAAATGTGAAATATGTTCAGACTTGACTTTAACTTCTAGAACAAAGTCTAAATGTCTTAAATTGTTCTAAAACTAAATACAAATTTTGAAATTTGTGTTGTAGCCCTGGACTGAGTAACAAATGTAAACTACTTCATGGCATCTTGCCATTTAGTTCTCATGAATACTTAGAATGGTGAACAACGTGCATTTGTCATTAAATCTTTTTAAAAAAATGTAGAATATGTTGTCACGATTATGTTCACTTACAATTTTGAGAAATTGTAACATTCCATGGCCCCCCCCAGATCCCCTAATCTGATGGCGTTTAACGTTATCTTGTCAGCTCACCTTAAAAGAAAAGTGTAGTGTATCACAGTCAGCTTAATACAACTGAAGAATTGAAAGCTAAGATCCGAGAACCAATTAAAAAATTACTTCGAACCGTACACAATTTCACTAAGAAACTGTAAGAATGTTTACTCAGAGATGGAGCTCACCTGCAAGACGTCATGTTCAAGAAATAAATTTCCACTGTGTATTCTTAATTTGCATGTGTTTTACTATTAAATGACATAAATAAATTTATTAAAAAAATTGTTTTTATAACAATAATTCAATTTTTAAATTTCTTGTTTCTCTTAATCAACTTGTAATATGTTTATATACAGGATGTCCCTGAACTCTGAAACCTTTTTAGGTATTTTTGCTAAGCCAAAGAGAAATCAAAATATCATATTTAAAATATCCAAAACTCCTTCGTTATCCTTACAGCTGCCATTTTGATTTTTCCACTTAAACATTTTTATTTTACAACAGGTTGTTGTATTGAATTGGTATGGAGCTTTATAATTTTTAAAGAATTAATTTTTTTTAAATAATAAAAAAATTCTTTCAATGACTATTTTCA
Source organism: Aphrophora alni (assembly GCA_963513935.1). Lineage (NCBI taxonomy): Eukaryota > Metazoa > Arthropoda > Insecta > Hemiptera > Aphrophoridae > Aphrophora > Aphrophora alni. Next base: position 111,827,494 of record OY740769.1, read on the forward strand.
AAATGGTGGCTTATTTATTTTTTTACCTTAAACAACTTTAAAACGGCAAGTTGTAAAAAAGTTACTATGAATACCTTTTTTGGGTAATTTAATTAGAAACACAACAATGTAAATTTTTTAAAAATCGGATAAAAAATAACAGAGAATAATCAATTTATATGAAGCATGTACTAAAAAATATCTCCAGTCATGTGGCGTCACCTCTGCTTTTGTACTAATCAGGTGAGTAAATATTTACATTGTAATAACATTTATATTGCAACCGTATTTAGATAATTTGTATCCATAGTTCCAAGCTTAGTTTAGTGGCTAATTACACTATTGCAGAATATTGTGATATCTATTTCATTTATGAAGCTGTTTTTGGAAATACCAGTGAGGCAAGAAAGTTGTATGCTGAGGAATTTCCAGACAGACGATGCTCCAATTAATACCTCTACTGTTGTACACAACCGTCTCTTTGAAACAGCCAGTAGTAAAATATAATTGCATTAGTTGGTAATTACGGTATGAGAAAATCTGCTTATCAACTCGGCTATTACAAAGCCATCATTGTAATCAAGTAGCACTATTGATTATTGCTAAATATTCTACCATTTTAGAGCCTATTGTTAATGCTTTACAAGCAAAAAGCATGAACCTTATCATGGTAAGAAATCACATCAACCAAATCCTGACTTCCTCCAAAAGAACTGCCAAGACTTGGAATGAATAGCCAAAGAGATACTTGAGAAAGCCAAAGATATTGCCAAAGATCTCGAGAGAGAAATCACCATACCACTTCAGGCTATAAAACAAAAACTTAGGAGTATTACACAAGTAGAATCTGTCAATGAGTATTGGACGTGGTACTTAGACTCCATAACAACTTCTATAAAGCTTCGATTCTCAATAGAAAACACACCAGCCTTCACCCTTATGAAACTCCATCCATTCATGATGTGGAAAAAGAGTATCATGAATGTTCAAGACATATCTAAGTCTTTTACAGAGTTCTATGGATTGGATGATATAAAGGTTGATTGAATCTCTGATATCTCTGTGGAATACAAAAAATCTAAAGGAAGAAAATTTTGAAAGAGCTCTAGGTAGAAGACTTGTTCAAAAAAAACAAACATCTTCTACCATGAAAAAATATGAGTTTCATCCATTCTACTAGCTCTCCCGCTACTACCTATGGTTGAGGTCAGATTCAGCACACTTCAAAGAGTGTAGCCATGGTTGAGAACAATGGAGGAAGAGAGGGTGATTGGGCTGTGTTTATTGAGAGTACATAGACAATTCATAAAACAAAACCAAGATTGTATAGAAAATATTGTTTTAGATAGATTTTCTGCAAATCCAAGAAGGTTAGTGTAGACTGTCATTTCTTTATTATGTTCCTTGTTTATTATTATAATAAATCCATAATAACCAATTATATCAGCTTTTCTTAAATTTTGTGTTGTACCTTATCCCAGTTACACCCCCCCACAGCCACCCATCCCTCATATGACATGATCTGCCCCCTCCCCCTAGTTTATAGTTAACAGATAACAATGTTCAAAAGTATATTTAATTTTTTTAATAAGATTGTGTATCAAGTTAAATCTTACAAAGCTCCCTTGATGTAATCTAAAACGTGATTTTCTCAATGATGCTGTTTTTCAACAAATATGCAACCATTTTGAATTAAATTTTCGGTAATTCTGAGCAATTACTTGGTCAACCCCAAACTTTTTCATATTTTACTACGGTCATAAGGATGTTCTCAGAAAGCAAGAAACATATAATTCAAGGCCCGCAAGGCCATCGTACAGGTTGCCGAGCGATAAGAAGGTTCAAAGTCCACGCAATAACAGTGGCTTGCGGGAGACGTGCGGAAGGCCAGTTGTGACAGTACCGTTATGGCTAGTGGTTCCTCCGATAATCCTTTTTTATGTGACAGGTGTGAGAACACGTTACTTAGTTTCACGGTTTTAAGTGAAGATCAGGAAAAGTTAACACGTTTTTTGTACGAACACGGCGTTTTGCAACATACCAAAGTGTGTCCAACATGTGGCGGGTCGATGACGTAATAAAATGGTGTTTTGATTCATAAGACTAAATAATGTTTTCTTTGCTGTAAATATGTAGGGCTGTATTATTATATGTCACGAAAGGTTTGGCCAGGTTGTTATATATATATTATATATATATATATATATATAAAACCACCTGGCCAAACCTTCCATACGTTTATTGAAGTGACTTTGAACCTTCTTATCGCTCGGCAACCTGTACGATGGCCTTGCGGACCTTGAATTATATGTTTCTTGCTTTCTGAGAACATCCTTATGACCGTAGTAAAATATGAAAAAGTTTGGGGTTGACCAAGTAATTGCTCAGAATTACCAAATTTTCTATATAACGTTACTGTACCAAGTCTCAGATCATGAAGAGACCTAAATTTGATAATTCCCTCTGTCACCTGAGATATTTTGTACATTGTCATTGTAGTCAGACCAACTTCAGTTGTAATTTCTGTGTTTTTTTCATTTATAGTATATTGTCAAAAGTACGATCATTTTTATTCATAAAAAATAAGCTTCATCTAATGCAACATAAATACAAAAGATAAGTATAGGCCTATATGTTTTGATTTTGTTTAAATATACGTAATAATAGAGAACTATTACGTTCTCTATTATAAATTGATAGTGACATCAATAATAATAATTTTGAGCGTTGACATATTTTACGTAATGTAAATGTTGTTTCAGCATTCTGTGTGTTTATTATCTTTATTGTTTAGAATTTGCGTACGCTATCGGCCTGTTACGTTTCAGGAATCAACATTCAACCAGCTTAGTTATTTATTCATTAATTAATAATAAAATAAAGCTATCGTAAAATATAATATAATAGACTTCAATCTTTTAAAAAATTGGAACAAAATATTTATTGTTTCTTATAGAATTTAAAGTAACTTCATCTATAGGGCTGTGGTTGTTTTGTTCATGAAGAAACAAAAATAAAACATAAAAAAGCCTTATTAAAGAGGGAAAGAGTGTTGACCTGCATACAAGTTTATCAACAATTTTAAGTTTTGAAGCAGGTGAATTAACTGTACCAGTAGGGAAACGTGTTTTTGATTTTGCATCAAGTGATAATTAGTGCAAAGCGTCATCATTTATAACTGCATCAGGCTTTGCTGTTAATTTAGAAATTTTATGAAATCATGTTCTATATAGACCTCATTATGATATAGTTGGAGTATCCTTAAGCTGGGAAGACCATTTTCCCATGTAGGGAGACCATTAGATGTGTGAGCATTAACTGTCTTCTAACAACAGGTAAATATTACTATTTAACATTGATAATTATGAATGTCTTAATTATGTCTGGGAAGGTAACTATAGTCCTAAAGAACAAAGGTCTGGGGGTAAATATTTAGTTTAAGGTGGCGCCGTATTTTTAGGATTTTATTTTATTATCATATACTACATCCTTACTTCATAAGAATAAATAATGTTTTCACTATTTTTCACTGAAAATCACAATAAAAACTATCAAATCTAATGTATTTAGCGTATAGGTTATACTTGTTTAGACATGACAAATGTTCACTTTTACATCTCATGTTATTAAAGATATTTCAATTTAATATATCAGTGATCACAGATTTTACCGTGATCTAATATCAAATTATTAACTTCAATTAACTTACGAAAGGTTTGGCCCGATGGTTTTTTTTATATATATGTATAAGGTTTGGCCAGGTGTGTGTGTGTATATTTAGATACCTGGCCAAACCTGTCGTGATATTTATATTATCGCAAAGTAAGCAAATTATTAACTTCAATAAACGTACAAAAGGTTTAGCTAGGTTAATAATGATCTAGCTTAGTCATTGCTTAATGCGCATGCGTCAAATCATATGATATTTTAATTCCTATTATGTCTTGCCATCATGTGTAACCAAAACCCCTCAATTTGATAGTTTTTAAATTGTGATTTTTCAGTGAAAAACATGGTAATTGTTTACAAATAAAATTTAAAAAAATCATGTTCTACATAGGCCATATTTCTTAATAATAAAATAAGTTTTCAATGCGGACCTTAATTAATGAGGACCACACTTACACGGACATAAACACAAATTTGCAAATATTACACAAAACCAATAAAGGCACAACAATGGATATATTAGAAGAATTCCAAATATATACAGAATATAAGAACAACCCAGACAACATGTTAAATGACAAACTGAACTTTTCGTCCAACCCTATATATGATATAATATCCAAAATTAAAATTAAATAAACACAGCAAACATGTCTACATTTCATTTCAACTAAACTTAATTATCTGTATCATACTGATAACTGCTGTATATATCCTGCAGCTGGACAAGTAAGACCTTATAATGTGGCCACAAACAATTTTATTATTTATGTACGACGAGTCATACTCTGATTTTATATGTGTTAGTGTTGTGTTGTGTTACGTGTTTATGTGTTATTGCGGGCCTGACGAAGCTGAGAGTGTTCGGCGAAACAGCGCTGTAGCCATAACTATAATACGGACTGAGGACAACCTCTAAGGTAATTAACTATATTATATATTAAACAGTCCAAGGCAACACATTATACTTTATAAATTTTTTTTCTCGAAAAATCGCAATTTCAAAACTATAGATTTCTAATCACTTATAGATCACCAAAGTCAAGCAACATTGAGTGCGGTTAGGATGGGTGACTGCTTGGGAAATAATGCACAATTTCTTTTTTTTAACAAATTTACGTGTAGGTTTGGTAGCTATATATATATATATATATATATATATATATATATATATATATATATATATATATATATATATATATATATATTAGTAATTGTTTACACAGAAAGTTACCAGTATTTTTGGCAATTTTTGACCTTACAACATCAAGTAAGGTGGCTCTCTCTCTCTCTCTCTCTCTCTCTCTCTCTCTCTCTATATATATATATATATATATATATATATATAGCCCATATATATATATATATATATATATATATATATATATATATATATATTTTTTTTGTTACCTGCCCAAACTGTTGTTTCATTACTTTAAATTAATTGTAACAACATTCTATTATTAGGGTGGTAGTTGTGATCATTTGCATATCGCGTAAAGCATACATATGTAAGTACGTTTCTTACTTCATACATATGTTTCCATAGATATTATTCTGATTTTCTTGAGAAATAATGATATATTAATGATTTTTTTATACTTGAAATGTGTCAAAAAACGTGTGAATAATGACAAACAAGATTAATAGTTTAGTGTCGTCATTTATATTAACATCTGTATTTGTAACCTCACCTGAATTTTGTTCTTTTATATTTCTTATTTTTGACAGATATATTGAGTTTTGGTACTTTAAAAGTGTCTTACGAAAACAAATATGATCTAGTTCATTCAAATTAAGGTAGATTGCAAAAAAGTAACCGATTTCATGATTTTTTTGTCATTAAATTCAACCGAACTGTATGTATCGAAATACAGCCTGATAATTCGGAGATAGTGAATGATCCATTCATTATCTGAAAACACAAAACAATATATTTTATTTGTGAGAAAAACGAAAGTAGACTAAAATAAAGCGTAAAGGTTTCCAATATTTAGTTCTGAGAAAAATGAAAGTAGACTAAAATAAGGCGTAAAGTTTTCCATTATGTAAAAAATACGCGTACAGTGGCAGTTATCTTTTCTCTACGTAAACCACAATGCTTTAATTTGAGTGAACAAGCTGCACAGGCTAGTAAATGGCCACAAGCCAACAAACTGACTTCTATATCTGATTGGTAGAAAATTTTACATAGCCTACACTCGCATATAGTGGTCAGGCTGCTGCTGTTATTTACTATAAACATGCTACGAACTCTTTCCAGTGCTCTTATATATCTACATCTATCCGACATCCATTTGTAATGTTCGACAATAGGGTCTTCATGTGGTTCTCAATCGCCAAGACCCAAGCCACAGGTAAAACAATATGTATGGTCATAAACACCTGCGTAAAAAAATCCTACACAAATAAAAAATTACCATAGACACCTCTTAACGTCTGCTTGAATGCACTGTATTTTCGACTCTAAATATTGACGCCCAGACCATGTGTCCATTTTCTGGACGTCAATGATGTTATTTCTTGCCATGATGATACTGGAATGGGCTATTAAATTCAAAGTTGTGCTTTTATATAGTAGAGGCTGACCTTCCGTTCCAGGTCAACCCCTTATAATACCATTACGGGGAAATTTATTGACGTTAGATTACAGTTTGAACAACATTATTTTAGGTCATGGTTTATCATTAGTGATATGTTCTCATTCTGTTTCAGATGTTGCAATATCAGCGACCTGTGGAACTTGTGCAATCTAACATTTTGTTAATCTAACGTTTTTGGTAACATGGAAGTGAACCTGCCCTACTTTTTTCTGGCCAAATGTCGTTTCTTTGATTCATACAACTCCTTTTATGGAGGTGCAAGGAATGATTTAACTTTTATTTATAATGATGAACTTGAAGCTAAAAAATTGATAGATTACTCTATGGTCGGTTCGAACCATCATAAACCTTCTAATACAATCAGAAATATTTTAGACTATCTGCAGTATGACATAGTTCCAACTTTATGTCTTAGCGGAAATCTTGACATTGATTACGATTTATGTCATAACATACATTGTAAGGGTGACAAGCAAAAACTCTTATTCTTTAATTTCTACATTCAAGCTACTATTTCAATATGGATGGGATTGTAGCGAAAATAATCATACATCGCAATGTCGATATTTGTCCATAAGTTTTCATACATAAGTACATAAGTTTTCATAGGACACGTATTAATATCACTAATGAATTAATTACCAATATGACATTCGTCAGACTATGTCCAGCCTTACTAACTTTAGAGATTAGTGTAAAGATGCGAAAAATATGTTTACCTCCAGGTGTGTGGCCGTTATATCCTTCGAATACTTTCAGTAAATGTAAATGTATAAAAATTTTAGCGCAATTAATTTCAATAATTTTAAAAATTAACGACTTGGACTAGTTAGATCAGTCCCTTTTAAAACGTATAATATTATCACCAACCTACTAGTACTGGCCCGAACCATCGGCATACATGTACCTATACGACTTTGCAAAGACATACTTTGGGTCCTTGGGAGGTAATTACAGACTCCCATCACTTGACCAGTATACGCTCGTAGAGTCAGTTATAGATACAAAACAACCATTTAGGTTTCGGTCCAATGCTGAGGACGATATTATTTACGAGTGTAAAGTTATCGCTGACATATGTGAAACTGCCAACACACAGTTACACTACACAAAGAGTTTTTCGGCAATGTATGGTGTGAACGTTAATATAGGAGTTGTATCGTTTTGTGACTAACCCATTTGACGAATTACATAACATTAAATGTTATCACGCCTCTGATCGTTATACATTGCCCAATCGATGTACTACGAGTTTTCGCCTCTTATCGTTATGAGTTACTAAAAACATATTTTGTTCAATTGCCTGAACATTCAATGGTTTTTAACATGTATAGGCCTATATCATTGTATTTTAACAATTGTATTTTTAAAACTGTACATCTATGTGTTTTTGGAAATTGTATAAAATAGTACTTTTCTCATTGTTTAACATTTATACATCATTGTACCTATGTGTTTTGGAAATTGAACTTTTTATAAAATTGTACTTTTCTCATTGTTTAACATCGTTGTAAAACTGTAAACCTATGTGTTTTTGGTAATTGAATGTAGTATAAAATTGAACTTCCATGTTGCCAATATAGTTCTTAGATTTATTTAAACTGTTAACCTATGTGTAATATAAAACCTATGTGTGTGTGTGTGTTAACCTATGGTAATTGAATGTAGTATAAAATTGAATTTCCGTGTTGCCAATATAGTTCTTAGATTTTTTAAACTGTAAACCTATGTGTTTTTGGTAATTGAATGTAGTATAAAATTGAACTTCTATATTACCAATATAGTTCTTAGATTTTTAAACTGTAAACCTATGTGTTTTGGTAATTTAATGTAGTATAAATTTAACTTCCACGTTGCCAATATAGTTCTCGGATTTGACTAGATTTTTTTTTCTTCCTATCAAAAACTCCTAAACCTAGAGGGTACGAGACCCGTACCGTAAGAAGTACGTGAGTTTTTCGCGACCGCGAAAAACTCGGTACGTCTTACGGTAAGGGGTACGTGTCCAAACTTCTACGAAATGTACAGGCATATCATTCAGGGTAAATCCTACGGTGGTGCGCTCTGGTGGGAGGTTTTGGTGGGTCCTCTGGAGGGACTTCTCGAATAGAACACGATTGCTCAGTCGGTAGTGTGTTCGCCTTTGGGTAACACACTAAAGGGTCAAACGTCACTATCGTCAATGTGTACATGTGACGTCAAGATCCAACCACTAGCACTACACCTTCCACAATCTCCCACCACCATCTCTCACCACCATCTCCCACCACACCTCCCACCATACCCCAACAGCCCAGCCACTCCCACAACACCTCCCATCATTTCCCACAACACCTCCCATCATCTCCCACCACACCTCCCATCACCTCCTACCATACCTCCTACCATCTCCCACCACACCTCCCACCATCCCCCACCATACCTCCCACCATCCACAAACACCACCCCCACCATACCTCCCACCACCTACAACCATGCCCAACCACACCTCCCACCATCTCCCACCACACCCCACCATCCCCCACTCCAATCTAGATCTAACATATCGCACACTCTACTCAAAGTATTTACCTTGTAATAAAAGGATCAGATCATATTATTTGTCAGAAGATACGTTTCCAATGCCTAAATGAATTTCTTCACTGTTAAATAACACAGAAAACAAGGGAATACAGCTGTTGTTAGGTTAAGGTCTAATTACGAAAGCCTATGTTAACTCTCCAGAGACACTGGGGTGTATCACACCCAAAACACTTTTTTTCAACTATTACAAAGTTATTATTGGCACAGGGAAATTTTAATTCCTGTGTAAATTAGGTTGGTAGTCTTGGCAGCCCCATCCAATACTTGTTTTTGTCATTTTTGCTAATGCCTAGACTGTACAGTAACCAGAGAAAATTGTCTTGGGGTTCGTCACACCCCAGTGTGTCTGCCGTGTTCCAGTTGTGGGGTTTGTTATACCCAGTGTGTTGTTCATGTTATAATTTTTTAGTTAATATTTTCTTTCCAATATAGGCTACAGTTTAAGTGATAAATAAGTGGCTTTCTTTTATTGTTGTTAGTATTATAATTTCTTAGTTCAATAAGTGGCATTCCTCTAATGTTTTTAAACAGATTTAAATTTTCAGGAATCTGCCTAAGGTTCGACGACAAACAGATTAGACAGACCAGAAGAGTAACCGACAAATTCGCACCGATCCGTGACGTTTGGGAAAAGTTTAACAAAAATGCTAAATCCGTCTACTCTCCATCTGAATATTACACTATAGATGAGCAACCTTAACCTAGAAAACTTGAATTTTTTTCTTCTTTTTTTTTTTCGGTGAAAAACATTTTTGCTCACAAAAAATACTATTCTTATATAGCCTAGTACAAAAATAATGTAAGGAAAAAAAATCAAAATTGGGTCATAATTATTATTATTAATTATAAGGTACAGTACGTAGAACATGATTTTTTTTTTAATCACCAAAAAGAATGGTTGCAGTTACAATAAACAACTACCAGTAATTATTGAGTGTGCAGTTCGGTTGAATTTAATGACAAAAAAATCATGAAATCGGTTACTTTTTTGCAATCTACCTTAATTATGTACGACTTATGGCCAACGGGGTCATTTCAGCACCCGGCCTCACTAAGTATGGCCGGATTTTTCTATAAAGAGAAGGTGGACGAGACTATCTTCTTTGCGTGTGGTGGGGGCCTAAGTGGCTGGAGGGCTTATGATAGCCCTCTAGAAGAACACAAAAGGTGGTTCCCTCTGTTTCCTTTTTTGAGGGACATTGAAAGACAGACATCTTTGGGGAGGAGCAGTGGAACATAGAGAGCTTTGTAAGTCAACGAGTATAACTTAATACTAAATTTAGGACTTAATACTAACTATTAACTAAACAATTAATACTAAATACTTAACAGTTAATAACTAATAGTTAATATCTAACAGTTAGTAACTAAACAGTTAGTAATAATTACTTAATACTAAAAACGGTGGTCTTCATTTGACCCCACTCTATCTCGCACCGGACGAGGAGTGACATTTTCGATATAGACTAACTGTACTTACTAAATTTATGACTATTAACTAAAGAATTAATACTAAATACTTTTAACAGTTAGTAATAACTACTTAATACTAAAAACGATAGCCTTCTAAGGCTGAGCGTAGAGTGAAATGTCAGTCTTGTGGCTGTCTATATATTGTCTTAATAGAAGAGTGGGGTTTTAACCTTGTGTGCAGTCTTCACACACTCACACACCCCCCCACACACACACAGCTATCTTGTTGACCTCAATGCAGTTGTGCCGGGACCAGTCTGGTTATTCAGAAATTTCTTTTGATCAATCTAAATACAAGAATTTAATAGCCTACACATATTTTGTCTAGTTATATCACTCTGTTTTTAATTGAACAAGTTTATTTACATATTCACACTCCCTTTGTCATATATATATATAGATTTATAATATAGATTTATAATATAGACTCCCTTTGTCACACTATATAGAGAAAATGTGTGTTTGAAAAAAAGTGTACTTATTACGTTTTAGCAGATATTCTACTGCCTAATTTATGTACAACTTACACGCTCTGTTTTTATTTATACAATTTTTAATGACACTAATATATTGATTGTTGTGGAACAGAGTAGACACACTCGAACCAAATATTTGCATGTTATTCAGTACAATTTAGAAATACGTTGTGTACACTGGATGTTTCAAATAAAACACTGTGTAATTATGAATACACTTTTATTAAACTATTTTTCTAAATACTTATTTTTAAAGCAGATTTCGTAATCGATCACAATCAATAGAGGTCTACACCTCTACTGCAGCAATCTCTCTAGGTATTTCCATTCCTCCTCCGGAATGTTTATGTGGAGATACTCGCAGGGCTTAACCTCCAATAACTCTTCCAGAGTTGGCATTGAAGCGTCCTCCAGAGATTGCGCTGGTGGTGGTGGCAGTGATGGCGGCTGTTCATTCCCTATCTCATGCCGTGTTTCCGGTGTCTGGGTGCGACGGCTACGTAGTCGAGCCCTTGGACGGCTATATTCCTCATGGCAGCGACGTACGTTTTCGACAGGCCGCCACTCAACCCTTGATCTAAACTCCCAGAGCACCCGTGACTCTCCGGAAGCTTGAAGCCCTCGGTGCTTTCTAATTATGTCTCTGAAACAAAGTAAAACACACACACACAATTGGTTTTTTGTCATCGTATAAGCTAGCCCACACAACAAAGTAAACACACTTTATTGCCTCTGAGGTAAATAATAATTTTTGTTTATCATTACAAGCAGTTTGAACAAAATACATACAACTTGTTCTTTTTCAACGTATACTATCTCTACACAAATAAAAAATTACCATAGACTTTCCTCTTAACGTCTGCTTGAATGCACCGTATTTTTGACTCTAAATATTGACACCCAGACCATGTGTCCATTTTCTGGACGTCAATGATGTTATTTCTTGCCATGATGATACTGGTATGAGCTATTGGATTCAACGTTGTGCTTTTATACAGTAGAAGCTGACCTTCCATTCCAGGTCAACCCCTATAATACCATTACGGGGAAATTTATTGACGTCAGATTACAGTTTGAACAACATTATTTTAGGTCATGGTTTATCATTAGTGATATGTTCTCATTCTGTTTCAGATGTTGCAATATCAGCAACCTGTGGAACTTGTGCAATCTTACATTTTGTTTTTTTAATTGATTTAGGAAGAGACTTGTTAAAACATCAACTGTTGAGAAGAGTTCAAGTTAAAACTTTTACCTTGGCCACAAAACAAAAAATTAAAAACTGCCTAGCAAGTTTTGGAGACGTAAATGTAGAAAACCAGCCGGAAACCCAAGGTGATGAACAAGATTCCGGAAAACCTCCAAAATGGCAGTACTGCCCCAAAAGGAAGAATTAGTACACCAGTAACAAGTGCAACGAATGCAAATTGCCCATTTGCAAGGAGCACATAGCTTCAACCACATTCGTCTGCTCTGAGTGTGTCAACAAGGATGAGTGAGCTATTTTTTTGTGACTTTTTAATTTTTAATATTGACAAAAAAATTTGTTTACAACTATTATGTATTACCCACATGACAAACTCAAATATGTATGTAATAAATTTCCATTACTTTTATATAACTAACACCTTGTTATAACTTATTTAAAAAAAATCTTAACATAATATAACTAAAAAGACATAGCATAATACTAAAGAAAAGTGAGTAGAAAAGTTTATAATACATTGTCTTTTTCTCCTAATAAACTTAAGACAAATATGAAAGCTATTAATAAAATTCCTCAACTTTCCAAAATGCAATTACAAAAATGTAGTTACATATTTTTTTCTAAAAAAATAAGTTATATAAATCAATGTTTATTGCTTGAAATAGTGGCTTTATAATGTCCAATTTCATAAAAAAAATTTGATTTTAATAATTTTAAAGTTATTATGTTTAAAAAAAAAAAATAAATAAACAAAATTTCAAGGTGTGAGAAAAAATCTCTACGCCCGACTAATGTTGTAACAGTTTAAGGCCCGACTAACGGCGGGTTAAGTCTATAAAATGGAAAAAAGGTATTGGGCCTCTTAAAAATCATAGACAAAAATAGACTTTTAAACACCATTGACAATTTTTTTTTTTTTTTTTTAACTCTGCGTCTATTTGTCCAGGTACTCGATGTCTAGAATCCTGGTATGACAGTATTTTTGTTTTCTTACAGACTTTCTTTTTTATAAGCGTAAGCTAGGTTATGATTTTTGGTTGGAAACAAAATGTGAGAGGTTAGCTTATGTAAGTTAGTTTATAAATATATATTGTTAAGGTAGTCTTTATTGAATTAAAATAACAATTTTAATGTAACAGCAGGTATTTCTTGTTGAAACTCCATATACAAGGATAAAATAAAGCAATAAAGCTTAAAGTTTCAAAATATTTTAATAATATAACAATTGTTTCGCCTTGCGGCATCATCGGACAACTATCCCTGTATGCGGAGCTAACCACAGTTGCCCGATGATGCCGCAAGGTGAAACAATTGTAGCTCATTTATATTATTAAAATATTTTGAAACTTTAAGCTTCATTGCTTTATTTTATCATTAAAATAACAGTTAGCATTGTTCACTGTTAAATTCTAAGGTAATTTTGAAGACCCATTTATTAAAGAATCTTGTTAAAATTATATTTCTTTTAGATATTGTAGGTTTAAAAAAGAAATTATGTCAATATGATTCTATAGAAAATGTCTCTATTCAGAATTATCAGTGCTACAACTGTTGTTATCTGTATTTGTACCCAAAACATATATTTGGGCGCCTAACAAGTAATGTTGTCATTCTGACAGACAAAGAACATTCAGAGGCTTTATTAGACACTTCCTTTACCTTGTATAGAAAAGAAGAAGAATTTTTAAATGGTTTTATATTGTTGGGTAATAAATTAAGCAAATGTGGTGCTTGATATTTATACAATTTTAAAAAATATATTAAATTTGCTAGATATTTTGCAGTTTAGTGTATCTTAGGTGTCTTGCGGAGTTATTAGATATTGATAAAAATCATCTAACGCTAGAAGATTAAAATAAAGGTTTGTTACATATTTAAAAAAAAATTGTATTAGTTGTCATATTATGATGGAACTCATATGTTTTACATTGTAGAGAGCTAAGTCAGAATTTTATATTGTATATATATTATATTCTGGCCCCTGTATACCAAAAAATGGCTCAACACTTTTAAATTTGAATTTATTATACCAATTTTGTTAAAGTTGTAATAGTTATACTATTTAAGACACTAAGTTTAAATTTAACATTGGTTTTTAGTAATTGAAATGGCATGTGTGCTATTTGAATACTATAAAGCCATGAAGTCTTCATTACATTTCTAACTACTTATTAATGTTTGTTTGTTTTTCTTCTTTTTTTTCAGCTTTTAAAATCACTTTTATTGAAAGAAAACTTAAGTGCTTCAGCAATTACTGTATACCTGTGGACAAGAAGATTTTACTCTTTTTGTAGATTCTTGGGAACAACCATCCATTTAAAGAAGCTGACTCGGTGTTTAATTTACCAGAAGAAACCGTTTTAAATATATTTAATGATATGTGTACAAGATTATCATATATAAAAGTAAATTTATCAAATGGCCAGATATTAAAGAGAGTGATAACATAGTTAAATCTTTAGAATATCATTTTGATTTTCCTGATGTAGTAAGGGTCATAGGCTGGTGCTTGAAAAACTTGGTGGTTACAAGTGTTTATGACAGACCTCTAACATAATTTGCAAAAGTTCATTTTGGATGGTTTTAGATGTCACCTTGAACACTGTCTAGATTTAGCTTTAGAACTGTATCTAAGTCAGCACTGAAATTAATCAACCCTTTAAACACCAGAATTAGTTGACTCATTTCTCTCATCATGACCTCTAAGGCCAATTCAAATGCACCACAAAATCGAACACAATTTATAATAATACTTCATACATATCTATTTTGTTTTACCCGTTGATTATGTGCTGCAATGTTCATCCTATACGCACTATTTAATTGTTCTGCTGTTTAATAATTGTTGTTGTCCCGAAAAATGGTAATTGTAAGCTTTTTTTTATGTGGTTAGCTGATGCTTCATGTTTTTTAATTCTATCAGCAATATGATTTAGATCTTTAAATCCTGTCAACCCATGTGTTGTCTCCACCAAACAATAAAAAGGGGAAACAAAATAATGGCAATTTTTATTTACAGTCACACAACCAACTTCACTTTTTGTATAAATCCGAATTAAATTTTCTGTAAAAGACTTTTTTCCAGTTTGGACAATTTGGGTAAAACCAGGAAGGCCTACCCAATAGTTTAATTTCACATTTTTCTTCACTTGACAGCAAACTGAAAGGTCTTTGTAATAAATTTTCAACAGAATACATTGTCCTAACAAATCTGTCATTAACTAATAGTTTAACCACATCTTAATCTTAAAACTAACAGTAGCCTACTTGGTACAATAATCAAACCACTCAAAAAACACAGATAACTCCATATAAGAAGAAATAAGATTACTGAGTTTTATTTATTATGGAACAAACAAGTTGAGAATTATTCCAACACCATTTAAAACAAATACCTAATACTAAAGTCTAAATGTCCCTGATATTTTTGTTATCAGGATGAACAACAGAGGTTGAAAGTGATCGAACCACTCAAAAAGCACACATAACCTCGAAAACAAATACAAACAGACGACTCGAGTTAATAACCGGATGAACAAAAGAGTGTTGCTGTAGTCCATTCCATAGTCAAGTGTAAACTATGCACTGCGCCTGTCTGCTGTCAGGTTGCAAACTTACTGTAACCTAATAGAGAGATAGGGCATTGCTAGGCAACAAGTTAAGTTTTCAAGACGCGAAGTGTTCCATGTTATTTTACCATTAGAGAGACGGGCAGGCCTTGTGCACTCAAGCTTTGATACCTAAGCGATGACGTCACATCACACAATTCTTTCTTAGTTATCACCAGTTCTACACTGTACGTTTTTTATCTCTCTTTTTTGTTTAAAAGGATGTAGATAAAACTTGAAATAATATTACTATTTTCAAAAAATGGTTAGATTTAAAAAATATTTTTATTGTTTAGATATTATATGGGATGGGGGTTGTGCAACCTTGCAACCTTATCACGAGCCGCCACTGCTGCATGCACTTGTCAATATCTCCTTCTTTACTGGGAAGCTATGTAGATGCAAAAAGTGGTAACTATACAATAACAGTACAAGTTGTATGCAATCATAATCTTATTTTAAGAGACGTTAGCTCTGAATTTTCTGGTTCAATGTGCCTAGCTGATATCATTGTAAGGACTCCAATTTACAAAAAGCTGAAATCAAAAGAAAACCCTTTAATTTAATCTTATAAACATATTTTAGTGGTTCTGTTTATCCACACTGTTTATTCTGCCTACCATTGTAACTTCATATCCAGAAAACCATTTAATTACAGAAGAAAGTAAATTTAATATTTTACTTTGAAAACATTATGCTCTATTAACTAGGTGTTTTAATTTAATAAAATTTCAATGAATCCAAAGACTTAACAGACTTAGTTTAGAATTAGCTGGCAAGATTATTAGAGCTTGTTGTATATTATACAATTTTTATATAAGCAATGGTGATTGTTTTTTAAAATAATTAACTAAAAATCTGTGTATCATTAACTAAAACTTAAAATGATAAATATTGTATCATTATTTAATTGTTAATAATTAGATATCATTGAATATCTTTCCTATTGATTATTTATAGTGTCCAAAAGTCTCCTACAAATATACAAGCATTTTTTAACAACAAATATACAATCATTTTAACAACCAGTAGAAGCTACCATATATGTTTGATATGTTTACCTTAGACGTTATCTGTCTGGCACTATCTGTTCCTGAAATCACACAAAAAATACTCATCATCGAATGTTATTTTGGAACACGTTTTGAGAATATGTTGCTGAAGATAATCCATATCTCGATGGATCTTCTCCTAATATATAGTATCATCTTAGGTTTTCGCCATATGTAAAAGTCTAGAGGTGTGAGGTCAGTGACCACAGAGGAATAGCATCCAATCCTGGTAAATTCGGTAACTGAATATCAAGCAATTATATTTGTGCTTGTTCGGGGTGCTCTTAAATAAAACATCCTGTTCAGTCATCTTTCATTGGCCACCTTCACTTCGCGGCTCATAGATGAAGCCATTGAGTTACAGTCGTAATACATAACACAACAACATTCTTTCTCAATTTTGCAATTACAAATTGTGTAAAATAATAAAATTAAATCTTGTAAAAAAACAAATCTTGAAATAATTAATATTAATATTCTTGTAAAATACTATTTTTGTATTTTTACAAATTGAAAGAATTTGTATGATCCAAATCTTTTAAACAATTTAAAAATCTTGTACTAAAGCAAACTTGAAATAATATTAAAAATACCATTTTTCTATTTTTACAAATTGAAGGAACTATATTTATGTGACACAACTTTTTTTAAAATTAAAAAATTTAATTTTGTACAAATACAAAAATATACATTTTCTATTTTTATTTTAGGTTTAACCTCTCGATAAAACATTTGTTCTGTCATATCTGGCCTTTGTTACAGGTTTATTTTTTCAAACTTATTATCTTTCAGTGGCATGGACTTTGATATTATACTATTAGATGTTTTACATTTTCGGTTAAGCCAATCTTCATAGTTAAAAATTTTGATCAGTAGGCCTGCTATTGACTTGTGTATGAATGTGTTTATGATTAACAATATACTATCAGAAGTCAACAGTTTATGTGCTCTGGGGTTGGTATTTGAGATAATCTGTGCTGAAGTCTAAACAGATTTAGGCATTATTTGAAATCTAAGCTTTTCATGTGTCCTTAAATAAGGAAGATGCTCCAACCTTTGTCTAATAATACAATTGTTTTCTTTGTGTATTTATTCATGTGTTTCTTACCTAGTGATATTATTTTAGGTCGTAACAATTTATTAATTACAGGAATCACACCTCCAAGTTTATTTTAGGTATTTCTTAGTTCTAAAAGAGTTAGGTATGGATCAGAATTAATTGGTTAGGCGTAGTTCACATTTTTTAAACTTTTTTTTACAGTTTAATTTTTATTAACATTTAGCAAAATTGTTTGATGGAAATGTTTATGACTTGGAATAATATTTGAAATTACCATTTACCTGCAAATCTTTAAAAAAATTCAACAAATTTACTTCTCCATCTAAAATTAAAATCATTGGGTTACCATGATATGCAAAAATTTATTTAGTTGCAGTTTGAACTGCATCAGTAGTTAAATAATTTAGGATAAATATTTCAATAAATTTTGAATACAAATATGACATTAACAAATAGTGTTTACTTTTAACTCGAAAATATTTACCACCACTTTATCTCAGGGATTTTTTGGTAGATCAACATTAAATAAGGGTTCTTTGGTGGACACATTCCAATGAGGAGAAGTTGGAAACATCTCAAAACGAACTTTCTGGATTCAGTAAGAGGAAATCCTGCAATGTATTGAGATATTTATAAGCAGTTAGGTTCCTGTCATTGAAAAAGAGTCCAATAGTCAATTCACTTCATATGGCACCTTGTCAACACTAATATCCTCATCTACCTTGCTGCCACACCAATACCACAAATTTTGGTGGTTAACCTTCCCACATTCTGGTTAAAACCATAGCTCTTAACCTGTTGAACAGTAGCTTAAAATGATCCCAAATCATAGGTTAAAATGATCCCAAATCATAGGTTATAGCTGTTTGAGCCCAATAGAGTACTGACGGTTTTAACTGTTCAGAACAGGCTAATTTACATTAGCAATATTATGAGTGCTTTCTCTTTCTAGAGGTGTTTCTATATACTAATGTGAAAATGAAACCAGGCGACGTTGCTGTGCGTAATAAAGATAACATGATTACGGTCATGTGGCTCAGCCAAGGAGCCCACCAAATAAAAACTATAATAAGTATAAATTAGGATGTAGTGGGAAGGGATTCTAAATAATAAAATATCAATTGGCACTTGCAATTTTGTTGAGCAGTGCAAGATTATGTAGAGGGGGGGGGGAGAGATGAGGAGTGGAGGGCTTGAACCAGCGAGCTGGAAGAGAGTCTGTTCCGAGAGTCGCGAGAAGGAAGTTGAACGGCAGACCCGCTACGGGACGGGGTCAGTCCACTTTCGGCCACGTGCTATATAATTAATCGGTATGCTTTTCGGCCACTATTAAGGCTTTATCTAGCCGTTATGTCTTTTTTATAAATTATAATTATTTCTGTAATCTTCTAATTCGGCCCTAACATAAAAGAGAACATTAAATTTAACTTGCGGTGTGTGCGTTCATTAGTGTCCTAACCCGACTCCTTGGCCCATCCTGACAAGATTCAGCTAAAGTGTACACGGTCTACAGCCAGCCGGAACTTCCAACTGGTCAAAAGAAGTGCAGACTTTCACAGTCAAATGGTGTGATAATAGGCCCGTAAGAGGTCCAGTGGACAGAGCTCAGCAGCCGCTACGCTTCACAGAACATCATTTCCCCCACCCACTACCTGCACAGAAAAATGGCAGATAAAAGCTCAAACACAAGCTTTGTGTGCTCGAACACCACTCGAAGTGAGCGTAAAAGAAAAGCAACTGCATATACTTTGGTCTACTGCTATAGGTCGTAATAGGCTAGACGGTTATAGCCGTCAGTACTCCTCAACAGGTTAAAAACCTCTTAAACATAGTTGTAAGCACCATTGTTGTCTACTGGATGTGATTTTGGTGCCCAGATTGGCCTTCAGTGTTCCTATTGCTTTAATTTTTTTTAAATATGTAAAGATTTTGTGTGTGTATAGGATTGATTTTTAAATTTTGTAACTTTTTATTTACTTGAAGTTCACTAAAAGCCATGTTAGAGGTTGACAGAATCAATTGAAGACAAATAAATTCAAATTCAAATTTATTATTCTTTATTTTCAATATTACTGGTATTTAGGTAATATAATAAATATATAGTAATAAATGTGATCTATTAAACATTTATAGCAACTATTTGTTATCTGGCAGTGTATAAAATGATTTGACTATGTATATTCCATTTGATATTACTTTACCATTACCTATTACCAGTTCATACATCTCAAACAAGGTCGGCACAGGTAGGTCTTTGATTCGAGAGCTCGGCTTGCGTTTTTTCGTCACTAATGTATATCAACAAAAACGTCCACTATACTCATTGTCATCCAACGTCAAATTTATAAGTTCATCTCTACGACACGTTCTAAAAATACCAAATAGCAAAACCACCCACCTTGGTTAAAACTACCAATTCTCATCCGGTGCTTCAAGAATTAATTGCGTAATTTGTTCTGAAGTTCATACCTTGATTGTTTTATGTTTGTAACCAGTAGATTTTCGTTTACATAAGGCATTAGTTCTTAAGAAGTGACCACCATCTAGATATTCATTCACTGATAGAACATTTTAGTATAGAATATTTATACGATGTAAATAGTAGGTTTTAATTTGGACTTCTGTAACACAAACAAGAAGGAATATTGCCTAGAGCTTTTAAGTTTTTCTTCGTTCTCTTTTTAATACTTTATGCTAGATTTTGGTCGTAGTAATTCTGTTGTAATTTAAAAGGCTTAATTTAAAATGACCATAAGAACGTCTGTTTCAACATCTTCATCATCGAAATATGTAATTTTTAATTAGTGCTATTGTTTACTAATGTAATTTTATTTTTGATGTTAACTGTTGATTTATTAAACAGTGGTGGTATTATTGTTAGAAATCAGCTGTTTTCTGTACTAAAAGCACAAATAAACTGTATAGTCCGTGATAGTAGTTGGGGACCTCCCAAAGATATTCAAGATAACCTTACATCACCAAATACTCACTGTATTTTGTGAGCTACCTGACGAAAGTCATGTCATATTGATAATATCTCTACCAATTCTTAATGTCTGACATCCATAAACAAGAAGGATATATCGTTGGGATCAGAGTTTCTAAATCTTGTTTTCTGTCAATTTCAACGGATCTTTGTATCGGATGTAACTAAATTAATTTTCGTGGCCGTTATAGTGCTTAAGTGTAAACAACAATAATGATGGATGTATGGGGTATCAAAAATATTGTCATAAACCTAACTGATTGTACTGGGTAGTAAAAAAGAGGGTTTTATTCAACATTTTTACACAATATTATTTCAATTTTGTAGTTATTTACAGATTTTTTAAAAATCGCTGCAGAAAAGTGATGAGAAAAAAATATAGTAAAATAAATAAAAGTAAATATTTTCATAAAAGTAATGTATAATTTTCTAAATTACATACATTCTACAGTGAAAAAAAAAAAAAAAAAAAAAAAAAAATTCAATTTATTACGTGGAAAGGATGAAAAATATAGTTAAATGGCTAAGAAAGGGGATCAGAATAAGAAATTATGCTTAGAGAAATTAAGTAAAGAGAACTAGGTCATGCAAAATTTATACATAGTCAGTGATAATTGGAAAGGACGTTTAGACTAAAGCACTTCTGGGCGTAATCTCATTATATGTAAGTAGAAGATAAATAACAGTATATTTATGAATTTCATGAATAGATTACTTAGTATACATTTTATCGTCGACACTATTGGTAATTCGTAAATGATGGTCTCTGAAAGACATTAATTGGGAGTCCTTGGTCACTTTTCAAAAATATTTAATAACTTTTAAATTTATAATGTAAACTTAAATTTTGGTTCCCTTTTTGGGATTTTACACCAAATTTTAACACTATATTAATCTTTTTTTTTTGAGACCCAGTCTTTAGGAGGTGTTAAAGGCGTTTTATCTTTTGAAAATGATAAGTTTTTTAAATTTTTGGGTTGATATTTTTTCAAATTTCCCATTGTTGCATCATGTTAGTAATTTATTTTGGTACCAATGAAGTTCTAAAACTATAATGTCTAATTTGTGCAACAGATACAAACAATCTCGAATATACTGCATTTATAAGCATAAATGTGGAATTAAAAACCCAGATATAATAGCCAATCTGACCCCAACACACAAAAATTAACATTTCCCTAAGAAAATTTTAAGTTAAGTGAAATATAGGACAAAAGCGGTCATATTTTCAAATTTCAAAAAGCTTATTTTTTCATAAAAAAGTTACGAATGTCTCATTTATAGTTTATTAAAGGATTGAAATGTTAATTAAGATATATGAACATATTTTTGTATCATCTATGTATAAAAAAAGGAGGAAAGTAACAAATTAAAGCCCTCTAACCCTCAAATCTTTAATAGAGTTGGAATAGGAAGAGACTAATATTTGACAAAGGGAGGTCTGATAGGAAAGATGAATGAGAGGATAACACAAGAATACATAAATAAATAAAGGCGTACATCCAGGCTAGGTACCATTAGGATTACCACACCTGTATTCATTATAATTACCATTTGAGAATATTAACAAATAAATAGTGTACTGTCTTGTTTAGCAAGATAGAAGCTTTTCTTGTATGTGTCCTTGTTAGTGATGTGATAAGAATAGAAACAAAGGATCACTTCTAGTATAATTATCCTATAATACTTTATACTTTATAAACCTATATTATCCTATACACTTTAGGTTTTTATAATCTGCTAAAATAAAGTAGAATGTACAACATAAAATGAGCGCTACAGTAGACAGTATCGGTAGCTTAATATATATTGCAGTGAGCACATCTAACAAGATAATGTCTTAATCAGAAGTCAATACACTATAACAAGCTCAATACTTGTTTAATAGCTTTGTCTTTAAGATAATGGACAGACAGTGTTGGAACTGTTGACAAAATCCTTGAAATTTTAATTATTTATGCCCCCAACCCTGATGTCACATGACTATTCATTCAAATCTATGAATGGTTAGAGCCCACACACTAAATCTATACTCATGAATGAAAATCATATTACAAGTTTTGACACTCGAGTAATTGTTCGGAAGTTTAACTTTAACAGATATTGCTCAATTTGAAATATATAAGTGCTATCCGTTGTAATCTTGGAATAGCTTTGTGTATTTTGTTGTTTTATTTTATAATGTTTTTTGTTCCTTTGTTTTAACACTATATTCTAAAGTAATATAGGAAATATTTTGTACAGTATAAAATTCATTGTTCTTAAGTAATTTTAAACCAAAATTATTGATCACACTGAATGTGTGTTAATTTTCTATGTTAAACATTTTCTATGAATAAAAACGAAAAATTGATTATAGAATAACCTAAATTCCAATGTAATGTAAAATAAAATAATTCTTAAACACTTAAACGTTTCATTTCATTTTTATATTGTTCTATAAAAGTAATTTAATAGAGAAGATATATGGTTTTGTTTAAAAGTTTATAAAAATAATATCGTTTTAAATGTATGTGGAATAATGTAAGAGATACAACTAATAAATAATAAAGTATCAAAATAAATATATAATAATAAATGAATATCTCAAAAATCCGGGAAATAAATTTATTTTGTTTTTTCAAAGTTGAAAAACGTTTCGATCAGGATCGCCTAAATTACTTAAGTTTTTGTGTAAGAGGAAGATATAGTAAATAAATAACAATCATGTACACAAATAATCAATGTAACAACGTAAAATAAATTTCCTCAGTGTAATGGTCTCTAACTGAAAGAAGTAAGCCTCCACTACATAAAAGGTGCAATAGTAATTGTGTGATGCTGTTTGAATAAGACTTGTTATTTTGTAGAATTTGTTTAATCAGAAGTTCATTAATAAATTAAACACCTCTAAGCATGAAAATAACTGAAACCAAAAGGTAATTTTGTGTTTTATTTAAATAATTATAAAATATTATTTAATAATATAAAAAAAAAAAAAATTTAAATGAAACACGAAATTACCTTTATTTCGGTTATTTTCATGCTTAGAGGTGTTTTATTTATTAATGAACTTCCGATTAAACAAATTTTAAATTTGCCCAAAATTTTAAATTAAATATTTAAATTTGCACAATAACGATATAAGGATGATGACTTAGTTATTTAAACATTGTCGTGTTTGTGTGTTTATATTTAGATTTATAAAATAGAGATTATTATCCCTGCAGCGACATTTTAAAGTGTAATGTGCAAGAAACACCCTAGGTTCTAAACATGTTGATTTGTCTCTAAGATAAGAATTAATATTCAACAGTTTAGCGGATCTTACGGGAGTTTAGTAGGTACTTGTGTTCCAAGCAACCAAAGTCTCTTGCCTGTAAGATTTGTACAAAAAAGGTTACGTATCCAGCTGTTACATTATTTAAAACATCTAGGAGTTTTGCTAAGATTGAGGAGCGGATTCAGTTAGGATTTAGTGAACTCATCACCATCCATACTTCATGTTGATTTCCTTCCTTCCATCTTCTTCCTTCGTTCTTTTTTGTTAAATATTGTTTATTTATTACCTTTTTTCCCCCAAGAATAGAAAGGAAAATATATGATTGACCAGACCAGATAAGTAGAATATAGCACACACAAGTAAAGCTACATTAAAATTTGAAATAAACAGTTATCTCAACTACATAATTCAGATACTTTTTAGGCTATGCACACTTAAGGATTGCTACACCATCACTTTGGTGGTTTATTGCAACAATACATTGTCTACCGTGTACAAACCGAAGAACAGTTTAGGTCAGGAACCAAACCGCAACCCCCGCCTTATAACACCGTACACATAATGTGTAAGAATCTTCACAGAGTTGATGTGAATATTTGATTTACTATTTACTACTCATAATGTGTAAGGATATATGCTATAACCTTACAACGTATTCCGAGTGTAATGTGAATCTTTCATTGAAGAGAGTGGCATTTTCAATTTGGTTAAGAAACTTCTTTCTGTTTGTAAATTATTCAATCAAAAATTATCCTTATACAAACACTTTATGTTAAGGCCAATATCAACACAGGCTGGTAATGGTACCGTCTGAATGTATTTTGTAAAGCTTGTATAATAATTCTATTTATCCTATTATTCCATACATAGTCCTTGAAAAAAATAGTAAGTATAAAGTTTTCATAACAAACATGAACATAGTGACTCAGGTCAACGAAGATGCTAAATGAACTGAAACTCCAAACCTTTGAAAAATGAGTGACATTTCTTCCTATATATACATTTAACAACCTGCACAATATCCTCTCTTCC
Source organism: Aphrophora alni (assembly GCA_963513935.1). NCBI lineage: Eukaryota > Metazoa > Arthropoda > Insecta > Hemiptera > Aphrophoridae > Aphrophora > Aphrophora alni. The sequence continues at coordinate 111,852,484 of OY740769.1, forward strand.
AACTTGATGCAACCATTTCTTGATACTTGTTTTATACAAAAATATAAAAATTAGGTCCACAATGATGACAAGAATATCCAAGACAATATTTTTTCGCTACTTTTTAATAATTTTACATAAAGAACTATGAACATAAAGCATTGGGTTACCATGATATGCAAAAAATTATTTAGTTGCAGTTTAAACTGCTTCATTAGTTAAATTATTTTGGATAAATATTTCAATAAATTTTGAATAAAAATATGACATTAACAAATAATCTTTACTTTTTAACTCGAAAATATTTACCACCACTTTATCTCAGGGATTTTTTGGTAGATCAACATTAAATAAATGTTTTTTTTTCAAAAATATTGTGGTCTGGCTTTGGTAGGTCATGTTGAAATTTTGTCACAATTTAGTGGGTGTACTGGCCGTGGTATAAAATGGCTCTTGCAACATTGCTTCTATAACTTTTTTGAACTAGACAAGGAGCTGTAATTTCTGTCGTGCCAAGTAAGTTCTTCATTTCATCGATAATATTGTAAAATTTAGTATCACTAGTAACAGGAGTAGTTTAAGTCCTGATAGCCTCCAGGACTTGTATGACTGTTTTGATATAATATTTGGCATGTTTTATTGAGATTTATGATCTGCCTAGAGGACCACATTAAAACTAGATGTGTAATTAATTCTGTGCGAAGAATGTGTTTAAACACCTTGTTCAAAATCAGTAAATAAATAATAAATTGACAGTTCTCTAGGCTTTGTATAATATGAAAGAAAAGCTTGTGAGTCTCTAATGTCATTTTTTGTATGCATTCAGTACCAGACTTATCAGTAGGCTAACTAGGCCATGACAACATACACCTAATATTAAATATAGATAAAAATAGCATTAAAATTATTAACCTGAGCAAAGAACAGGGACTTCATCTAGTCTAATAACAAGTTAGACAATTAATTTATTTGTGTAAATGTGTAAGCAGCATTTCATTGAAAATGATTCAATATTAAATCAAAATATAATGGAATTGACAACTAATATAAATTTCTACACACAAATTTTCATTTGTTTTAATAACTAATAATAATCTGTGAACTAATTTTTTCATATACCATTAAACCAAAGCTTAAGGAAACAAAGGAGTTTCCTTAAAAAAATCACAAAAGTGAGGGATCATTTTTTGATTAAAAAATAAAAATGTACTGTTTTAGAAGTTCGAATACCTAATCTATTCGATATTGATAATTTTTTATCTGCATAAAAATAAAATGGTACAAAAAAATTATAATGGATGGGGGCAATCTACTATTAGACTCTTGCCGCCTGCGATAAGTTAGATAGGCAATTTGCAGTGGGGCAAAGTCCAAAGGGTAGAGGACCCTAGCCAAACCCAGGAAACTGGCGTCGTAATCATCACATGCCACTGAACTTATCTCATTAATTACTCAGAACTTACTTATTACAAAATTGAAGAAATTCTTATTTGAATGGGCAAGTAATTTATTAACTGTAAAGTGTACATAATATGAGTTCAGTTACAATATGTATATTATCTATGTAAAAATTGTAATTGCATCTAGCCAGAGATACAGTACTTTAGGCATTTTACTAAAATACTTATATAATAGTAAAACAAATCAAGATCTAAGCCTGCCCTATGATTTTAGTCTAAGTAATAAGAAACTAAAATGAATAATACGAAAGATGTAGACGAAAGTATTCATACAAGGGCATAAGCAATTTCTGCGTTTTTAACAAATTTATTTTATTTAGTTAAAATTTTGACAATTCACCATATCATATTAAAGTGTGTACATGTTCCTACACAAAGAAATCATTAATTGTAGAAATATTATGTGCGCAGTAAATCAACAGAAGTCAATATTATTTCCAAACAGATAAATATTTAAAAATGCTAGAATGTATCTTTACTGGACAATAATAATAAATTATTATTATTATTAGATATCCATTATATTAAAATAAAGATTTCATTAACCATGTTTAACACACAGTTTGATACAATGTATACGAAATGTTTGAGCCTTTGTAAAGAATTAGACATTCTTGTATCATTATTCTAGATATAAATGTTGTTTTTGTTTACTTCTTTCATCTTTTTAGATAATTGTTTGATACTTTGATTATATTACAGTTTTATTTTGATTTAATGCTTACAAAATAATGTTTGGATCTTTACGTACCATACAAGATTTGTTTGGATTATTTTTGAATGAATGTGGTATTTTTTTATTTCTTGCATAGTTTTAGGTGTTTTTTTTATACCTTTATGGTAATGTTAAAATTTGATTTGATTTAATGCTTTCAAAACAATATTCGGGTCTTTGTTAAGTACCGTACCATACAAGACTTAATTAGATATAACTTTTGTTTTTATTTACCACATTCACCCTTTTCATTTCATGTTTAAATTTTAATAATAAATATACATTTTTTTTCAAATATACTTATAAAGTTAATTATTTCCTTTTGTATGAACATCTACACTATGATAAGGTGAATTTGTCAAAATTGTAACTAAATATTAACCAGAAATTTGAATGAATATTTTCATCTTCATTTTTGTATACAAAATATTTCAGTATAAAATGAATTAATTGGTTTCCAAGGTATTTTCCAAAGAATAAAAATTAAGTAGAATTATTGACAGTGATAAATGGTTTTATTTATTAATCTTTTCAATTTATATACATTTTAATAGTAAGAATTAATTTTAGTCTCTTATTATTTGGACTTCACACAGTTCATGTCCATAGGGCAGATTGGATTAACATTTTTATTAGTATTAATAAAAGTGTTATTTTATGTTTTTTACTATTGTTTCATATAATATTAATATTTTGGTTAAATACTTAAAGTACAGTAGGAGCTCTGGCTAGATACAATTTACATTAATCGTATACATAATACAAATATTGGATCACAACTTATATTGTATACACCATACAGTTTATAAATTAAATATGTCCATACAAAAATGAATTTATTTCATTTTAATAAAAGCTGTAAAGAAATTTGTATTTATATTATGTAAAAAATGTGTAAGGTGCATATTTATAAAAACTCGGAATTAATACTTTACTCTTGAAAGACACACATTCTTCCATTACAACATAATTATTTATTTAAAATTTTGAATTTGTTTTACCAAATGGGTAGTTAGAGTCTCTTTAATGAGATTGTATATCAAACAAAACTGAGATCAAAGATTAATAAGGAAATGTCGCATCCATATTAGAATGTTAAAGGAATTTAATAAGCTTGAAATGAAATCTAAATTTTTAAAAGAACTGAGAATCTGGTTTATAATCTTAATGGTGTGAAATATTTATATATGTTGTATGTGTATGTGTGTGGTACAACTGATTTCATATTTGGTCTTTCTGAGAGGAGCTTTACTCTTTTCATTTTGTGGATTGAATAAGGCAAGATATTATTTAAATTGTGACTTTATTTTTGAAACGGTAGCGAGAAAATGGGAATTACATGGGGGACGATTTTGGGTGGTCCGCGGATCTCAACTTAGGCTAGCCAAGGGAAGTACACTGGGCGAATCTCAACTTAGGCTAGCCATTTTTGACGAGTATTACTACAAACTAATTAACTAAAAATAAGATAATTACACCAATACCAATGTTAATATTAACTACACTGTATTGCAACAACATGTCGGTCTATAGCAGGGCCTAACGTAGCCGCGTATAGTTCGACCAATAATTTTACGATAAACCAAAATCGCGATGCGCCCAGATATAAACCCAAGGGCCGAACGGCCCTATTCCTTTGGGTTTAGCAAGGTATGTTAATGATACGGCACAATAATATAAATTTAATAAGAATGGTGACAGAGGACTTGTCTCACCGCTGTCTCGAATGGGGAGTGGTGGTAATCACCACAGTCACCCCCTCTAACCAAAAAACCAAAAAAAGGGGTACGCTGTGCGCGGAACAGGAGTGAAGGTATATGGATGGGACAAAGTACAAAGTCAGTTAGTGTTAGGTGACATTGTCGCAGTGGTCAGCTCGCCAAGAAAAAATTAAACGCGAACACTTAGGCAGAACCCAAGTGCTATTTTTGATAGTTTGTTGGTTTTTGCAATGCAATTTTGTACTATGATTTTAGGGTTTTATTCCTTAAACCCTTTAATAAATACAAAAGCAGAAGTGGATTACATTAAAATGGAGGAATTGTGTGGTGCCTTAAGAAATAAAAAAATGGAAAGTGCAGTGTTGGATGTATTCAATTCAGAACTGATAAAATATGAAGGTCCATCTATGGAGCAAAAATTATTGCAAATATACAATTGTTGAGCTGAATGTTAGATTCCAAATGAGTGTAAAACCGTTAAGGTTATTTTCATCATTAAGAAAGGAGAGTGAAACAACACCTCAAACTATTAGGGTTATTAGCTCATTGAATGCAAGTTATAAGACATATAGTAAAATAATTAACAACAGACTTTAAACTATCTTTGACACAGTTTTATTAAAAGCACAAGCTGGGTTCTAAAGAGGAACGTCATGCATTGGCTTTGTTTTTACACGGAGACGGATTGCCCCAAAAACAATGTGAATTTAATTTGGAGACTCACCTAGTATTTATTGATTACACAAAGGGATTTCATAGGATAAAAAGAGATAAAATATGGTGTATTATGAAGAGAGAGATTATAAAGAAAGAGATTTCCTGCAACACCTGATTGAAATGTGTAAAAGCTTATTAAGAAGTAGTAAAATAGTAAAGTATTGACACTGGTAAAGAACTAACCAAAGAAATTTACACTATTCAGGGGGTACAACAAGGTTGCAATACATCACCAACAATGTTTAATATCTTTATAAGGGAATGGGAAAAAACAGGGAATATTAGGTATCATAATCAAAGACAAATTCATGACTACAGCACGGTTTGCAGATGATCAGGTTATTTTAGAAAATAGTAAAGAACTGCAAATGTCTATTCACAAATTACAGTTAACAAGGTTATGTACTTAGAAGTTGAAAATAGCTAGTTATGGCATTCTCTGGAAATTATCCTGTATATAAAATCGTCTCAAGGAAATCAATTCAGGACATGTTTCACGTTTCAGTATTTATATTAGTCCAGATGGGGATATGCATTTTAATGAGACTAGGTGCTGCTTTTTACATGTAAATAGTAAAGAGAAAGCTAAGTAATGAGTCAAATATTGTTGATATACTGTTTTAGTTTTACAAAAGTAGTTTTATGATGTCTCCCTTACTCTACAGCTCAAATACTTCGGTTTTAATTAAATGAAGTATAATAGTAGTGTGTAGCATATTTTGGCCTTAGAACTTTTTTTCTATAGCTGAAAATTCGAAATTTCTTAGATTTGATCAAATTTAATTCTAAAGACAAACAAAACTTAATGGTACAGTAGCTATTTCTTAAAAAATGCTGGTTTGTGAGTTTTCAGTAAAAACAAGAAAATCTGCCACGAAGCTGTTATAAAAGACAATTTCTCAAAATCGCCTCTATTGATTTCATTTAAATTTTAGTGAAAGGTGTAGATTAATGATCTAAAACCGTTTGCATAATCCCAAATAAAAAAATATCTTAAATAATTCCACATATCAAAAATAAAATATTTTACCAAAATTGTATAAAATGGAATACAAAAACAACTCGCACATATATTTCTACTTGTAAATTATATACTTTATGAAGTCTCAAGTAGTAGTTTTAAATATTATAAATGTTTTTTAAAAGGCTATAAATGCTAAAACCAGGCATTAAATAAATTGCATAAAGAACAAAATAATTACTACAAATTTCATACATGTCGGTGCAATTACAAATTTGTATATTCATAGCATAGTGGTAATAATCATTATATACAGATATTTTCCCAAGATGTATATATTTGAAGTCATCTAAGCCTATTACGACCTGACTCTCCTAAGGTCAAAAGCATGGTATTTACTGTAATTATATTAAATTATGAAAACAAAAGGTAGGGTTGCGTAGACGTATTTCTTGCTAGCCATGAGAACGTGTCTGGCTTATAGTCTATCTCCCTTGTTGCAGGCGCCACGCTATCAGTATGCCGCGCTAATCGTACTTTAAATTTGTATGGGATACAGATAATTTATTTTCTAAGAGATGTAAAAATGTCATAAAATTAACTTAATTTACATAAATTATTTAAAATATCCCATTTGGATTTACGTAAAAATCTACACAGATTTAAAATTTATTAATTCATGAAAAATAAAATTAGTCAGGGCAAAAAACGGGAAGAACAGCGTTTACTTTGATCCAGAGTGAAACTGCACGAAATGACTTGTGTCAAAGCTCATTTTATTTGTTACAGTGTCTAGATCAATGATGTAAACAGTTTTTTTTCCCGGAAACTTAATAATTTGTTTATTTATTAAATATAAACAATAAGAATGATGTCCGACTAAACGTAATATGAAATAAGAGACGGGGTTCATAAATCGATATAATATTTTGATTTCAATGTTATTTTTTATGTATTTGGGGTCGCTCTTTCCGATTCTGTTGTCCAAAAAGTGCGCATCCTAGAGGGCGCCACAGGAAAAAATAATATAAGATGCAAGTAATGACAAATTAAAGTTAAATGAAATAAGGACACATGTTGTCTCATAGTAACACTAGGACACTGCTTGATGTTTTGTATCGTACTAAACACTGAGTAAGATACTGGAACATTATCTGAAGTTAACAGACTAGATAACCTACCAATAAATATAGATTGTTGATCTCATTTCTTGTGGATCGATAACTCAAAATAATATTTTGCATGGGGATAAAACCAATAATGTAGGGCTATATTTGCTATATTTACAACCGATTGTTAGAAAAATAGAATTGTTATTTGTTTTAATTTGGGAGGTATCCCAAAATTTTAATTATTAATCCAAATTTATTCATACGTCAATTTGTAAATTATGCCAAGTCGCTCATTCAGTTAAGGCACAACTCAAGAATTCAGTACGTCCAACTTTCTGATAGATATTATTCTAAAAACTTACTTTCTTTACAGAATTTGTAAAGAAAATTCTAAAAGTAAATTTGTCGGCCTGAGGAATGCAAAGGAACAGGGGTGGAGAGGTAGAAGGAGAAAAATGATTAAAAAAGTTTACATCTCAATGTATAATCCATTTCAATTCTTAAGTTGTTTCTAGTGAATTGTAAAATTTACAAAATGACTTATTTCACACATTTATAAATTCAATAATTTTTATTGCGTAATTTTTTCAATGTAGTAAACTGAAATCTATTTAAAAAATCCCAATTACAGTACTGTAATACCAAAATCAAGAATGTTGACTACAGCGCAATCTCTGAGGAAATATATACAACTACGTAGTTAGGACATTTGACAACAGGTTGTGCTGGTACATTGAGTGACGTCTGTATTGGTATGATTTGAATAACCAAGTATTGATAAAATAGTTAACATATTAGTTTCCGCTTTTGAAAATAGGTACAATCTAATTATAATTTCGAAAAAAAAGAACTTGGTAATTAAAAAAATCATCAGAGGACGTTCAAATGAATGTCTCTACAATTAAAGTGGTAACAGATTTTTGTGCCGTTTTCATTAATATTTTCCTTGAGTGACGATAGTTGTGCATCACGTAACCCATATTTTTGTTTATAAACTCAGGTAACATGAAAAACCATAATAAAAGTTGGAGTACCTACTTTTGTCCATAAAAAATACTGAGTTCAACAAAACTCGAAACTGAAAAAAAAAAGTTTTTCGTTTATAAACGATACTGTACAAATATTTGGCACTAACCTTCTAGATATTTTATCTTTTCAGGGAAATATAGTAGCTCTATATTTATAGTAGCTCTATATATATATATATATATATATATATATATATATATATATATAGGCCCTTATTCTTGAAATTGGTGTGCTTGTAACTAGTTTCATTTCCCGATTTCGTAGCATTTGTCACCTTAATGTTTTAACTTTTTGCGCTTTAAATTATTCAAGACAGGGGACAAATGTGCGTGAAAATTTAGCATCAGCATCTGGTCTCAAACCTGTGCAACCTTGTCAAACATTACCAGTGTTTTTGCCTGTAGGCAAATTGTGCAATTGAATCTAGCGAGCGTGTTTCCTACGAAAGTAGCTATGTTACACGAAACTGAAAATGGTGTTTAATCTGCAAGTGAGTAATGGACCGAGTGTTTCTTTTATCTCAACTGAAAAATGACAGGATCAATCATCCCTACATTATTACGCCTATAATTTTGTCTTGTCATTTCATGAAATTGTCAATTCTGGTTAAAGTTTATTTTGTGTGGCAGTAAATTAGGCATTCTTTTGCTATCTTCAGATAGAATCAGAGGAGATGTATAATTATAGAGATTTTAACTTTCAGGTAAAACTAGCACATTTTTTATACTCATACAATAATTGTGTTATTATTGTAGTTAGACTGCTTTAACCCACAATATTTAAAACACCACATCAAAATGTTGACATTTTACAATCTATGTAGTTTTATTTTTTGAAAATAGCTGGTGGCTATATATATATATATATATATATATATATATATATATATATATGGTGGCTAACTGGTGGTTATATTTTATATTATATGGTGGCTACTGCGTAGGCCAAGTGTTTCTCGCTTACCCTCTTTGTAGAATCAGAATTTTATCAAATTCAGTTAAACAAGATAGTTAAAAAAATATCGATAGTATCAAATTTATAGTGTTCGAATTTAGGACTTAAAAACATAATTAACTATCATACCTTCTTTAAACGTTAATTGAAATCTGATAACAAACGAAATAGTTTTAGCAAAAATCTAAAATTTGAAAAGTTTGTAATTGTTTTTAACAAATGGGAAATATTCTTTGAGGACTAATAATAACTTTTTGATAATTTTATTATGTTACGGGGTTACCACACATCAGTTAATATTCGATTCCAGACCAGCGTTACATAAAAGTGGTAGAAAAGCCTAAAATTGTAAAACAAAATAAAAAAACATTGATAATTTTATAATTACAGTGCGTGTCATGAACTCTACCCTAAGATTCCCAAAGGTACCATTTGCATTATGACACTATGGAGGGTAAGCAGTGCAGCCTAGAAGCTTTGGTTTATAATAAATAGTCCTAAGGGTAGGATAGGTAATGTAACTTCTTTATTTATAATCTACTAAAATGTAGCTCTTCCAGTGTATTTTTGTGGTGTCAGAGATATATTAAAAAAAATAATATCCTTAAAATAATTACTAATGAAAATTAACATTAAGATAAAACTCAGTCTAGGACAAATTCAGGTTGCAATAACGACATGTGTTCAGTCTATGTTTTATTGAAATAAACGTTTCCAGAAAAATAATCAAGCTACTCGTAAAACCCTAAAAACAACTTCATTTTCCTCATTCGATTGTTGTTACATTAGCCTATTCTGAAAAGGACAAAACATGGCTATGCATGGCTGGACAAGAAGTCCCAAATCTCGTTTATTTTTCACACAATTTTAAAAACAAAAGAGAAACTTTAGATTTGTTAGAAAATTTACTGAAAAAGGTTTTTCCAGTAAATTTTTGTAAAATTGCTAGTTTTTAGAGTTATTTTAATTTAAAAAATTTGAATGGCCGCCATTTTAAAACTAATTGGGTTACAATAATAAAACTTAAAACACTAACTGAAACTAATAATATCAACAATGCACCTAAATTTAGTTTAATACTGTAGTCACATTTTAAAAACAATTTTTTTAGTAAAAAACACATACGGACGGACATACGTACCCCTGGTTGTAAGTTTTTTGCATCTTTTAATCCAAGGAGCAATAACTCGAAGTTTGTATAGAGAGTTCGGAAACACCCTTTATATTTACATTAAAAACAAAATTCTTGGGTCCAGGAACGGAGAGGATACAACCTGGTGAGAGATACGCTTAAGCAATAAATATACATTCAAGAGGGTCGATACCTTTAAATATTTAGGACCAATCATTGATAAAAAGGGTGATATCAAAGGAGAGATAGAAATAATAGTTTCAAATTGGTGATATGCAAAAAAAGAACGCAACAGCTCAAAAAATTCTAGAAAATCAGACACAATCAGTAACTTATGAATCCCCTCATTTAGGCCTTAAAGCAAAAGTCTGAGTTTGGATTTGTTATTAAAAAATACTTAATTAACATAACTATCAACAAATAACATGCCAACTATCTCTGTATACAAAATGATTACAATAATACTATTGTTCTTTAACATGCTAACACATAATCTAAACATAATAGCAGGACATATAATATATACTGCAGGTAAAAAGTTTGTATATAATAGAATTTAAGTGTTTTTATAGCTCTCGAGAAATTAACTTTTTCTCTGGTACGAGAGAAAATCTACTCTATGCTCTTTATACATAAATAAATATTTTTACTTTCGACAGCTGTTTTAGTAGCAATAGGAGGACTTTCCTTTATTTTACTTCAAATTGGTTAGGCAAGCACAACTTCCATACGTAGTAGAAATATTGACTTGCAATTATTAAATTTTTAGGTTATCTTTTTAAATGAGTTTAGAAAAAATATTATAATTTGAAACTATGTTTGACAGGCATATACAAACGTTTAGCAAAACACAAAGACAAATAAGTTAAGTTGCAAATATATTAGAATACAAAATATTTTCTCCATTTGCAATTTTTAAATTGACAAATTTTTTGTGCGTTTTAATTTAGTTGTCCTTCAGTAGGTTGACACATCGAGTGGGATAGAGGTACGATAACAAACTACCGTCATGTTCAGTGGTTAACTTATTCAAGTTTCCAGTTTATTTTGTAGAAAACGTGAAAAAACAGAGTATAGAATTCTTACTGATATATATTTACTTTCGAAATTGGTAATTTTTAAAAATGGAAGTACATATAAAACATACAACAATATCTATTATGGTTTACGACATTTAGGCTATAATTCTGTATTATTCACAAGAACAACAGAGATAGTTCAGTTCCTGCCTACTTGGAGCGCTTTACTCGTCGCAAGCTTTCTGTTCTGAATGTAGTGTCATTTCGACATCAGATGGAAGTGGTTGTGTTTTGTTTGTGTCTAATGATAAAAAGTTAAGTTTTACTTGACAGTGTTGTGTTCATTGATCGTTTATTAATAAAAAGTTATCATTCGTGGTGTGTTTTATTAAAATGGTATGAAATAAATCGGTAAAAGTTTAGTGTTTTGATAAGTTATCAACAGTTGGAATAGCTTAGTGTAACATCTGTGGACTGCTAATAGTAGTGAATAGTGAAAGGTTAGGTGGCTTTAATGTGTTAGTCACATGTGTGCTGAAGATTACGTTAATCATAAATACATAGTTGACTAGACATATTTAACTAGTATACTTTATTATTAAATTTTATTAAATAAGTAATTGGAGTTTTATTACTCCAGTTTCTCATGGGCTTTTGGCCCGAAATACAAGTGTAAATAGTGCATGGGTTGCCCATGTTGCTCCAGGCAGCCTGGAATGGTAAACTCCAGTCCTCTGATCAGGACCCTCCTTCGGGAAGTCTCGAGGAGCTTCAGGAACATTTAAAACCTGGATGGACTGTTCATGTGACTCATGACAATCGTCTATATTATTGCAAGTAAGTGAAAGATTTTCATAAATTACAAAATGCCATAGGCTATTCTAATTTAATTGTAATACTGTATAAATTATTTATTAAACTATTTTAGACCTATGTAGTTATGTACCATAATTTTACACAATTTTAAAAAAGAAATTGGTTTTTTTTCAAAATAAAACGAATTAAGTAGGATGATTAATTAAAAAGTTAGGCTTAACCTAATTAATATTTATTTAATTATAACATTGTTTATAAACAAACATCGGTGTTTCACAAATGTTATTATTCGATCCCTATTATTTAAAATAGAATCTTCGATACAAATTTAAATAAACTCAAACATAAAAGCAAATGTTGTTTTTATAAAATAGGTGACACACATCGTAAGGCAGGCTGTTGATTTTAAAAAACACTGAAGTTCATGTGTAGACTACATTTACATAAACATAATACAAGTAACATTTTATCAGAGATGGCTTGTTGCGATAGTCTTATCTTGTTTTTATCAGTAATTTAAAATCATTATTTCGTTAGGCTTTATTGTTTGCAAAGAAAATCCTAAAATTAGATCGGATAATTTCATCAAAAGCAGATTGAAAAGACCAAACATTACCATCTTGAATGTTTACGGTTTAATGAGCTGATAACGTGCCTAAAAATAAAGGGGGAAAATAAATAAATAGAAGACGAAATCGTAAAAAGTTGTGTTGACATTTATTTATGAGAAATTGAACTTATGTGCGTTAGAAAAACAATATTATTGACCTCTTATTAATTATTAATATATTTCTGCTCGATAAATAAAACATTATAGAGCCTATTTACAAAGGAAAGCTATTAAAATCTCGCTATTTAAAGAATAAATTAAAATACCTTTTAAAAGTTCAACCATTATTATGATTGCGTGTCTGCCCTGTAGCCATTGGGAATAAATTATTTAAAACAAAGTTATTATTAAGACGTCGTTTAGATGGACCTACAGTTATGATTATTCGGTTTAGATAAATATAGTTTTCACGAAGGTCGTATTGATTTGCTCTGTTTTGATTAAATATGTAAATGTCAAAATTCGGTCAATCGAAGGTTTGTTCCATGGGAATTTCGGTCAAATGAATACGTGAAGGTGTTAGAAGAGTTATACAATATTAATGAAACTCTTTAGTGTTTGTATTTAGAGCCTAATCCAATTCCCCAATTTTTGCTCAACAAGCACGAATGCGCAGCCAATTTTAAGGTTTGTTTTTTTCTAATGATAATAATTTTGTTGTCTCAGTTTTGGTGAAACGTTATGATTTAATTTAATTAGGTTTTATAGTAAAGCAATTAAGGTTTACTCATCTGCTTGTTACGGTTATTTTACGCCTTGGGGCCGAAGTGAGGTTTTAACAATACGCTAAAAAAATATTTAACTAATTACTATATTGCTAGTGCACCCATCGTAATTGTAACATAACGAATTATAGAATTTATTCCTTCCATAGAATTTGGGAAATTTTGTCTGATTCTTACTCAATTTGGTACAAACGTTTGTTAAATGTTACTAGTTATTTAGGGAGACAAGTATTTTGAAATAAGATGTTGAGTTTTTAGGCGAAAATTTGATTTAGTGTTTGGAATCACTTTTCTATTTTCACCTAATTGGGGACAGGTATTGACATTTACAATGTCTTACACAAACTTCATTTAAACTTATTTTCGGCTATTTGATCGATTATTTACTTGTTTAAAGTAAATTAAAATTCTAAAACGAGTAAAAATTATAGAAATTTTCTGTCGCTTTTTTTTTTTTTTTTGCATCAGAGCTTTAATTTTATAAGACAAGCTGTATCCTAGAAGCTTGTAGAGGAGATACAGTTGATGGCCTATACTATTTTCACCATAACATACTATCTTTAAGCTTTTTAAAAAAAACACCAACAAGATCACAACTGGGGATCACTCACCACGACAATCACCGAAGCTGTTGTGAGCGAAGCGAGAAAAGGTAGATCGTTGTTGTTTGCGTGTTCAAAGAGAATGTATTTAAGTTAAGCTATTTGGATTTGGTCGAGTAATTTTTTTATAATTATTAAAAATAGCCGTAGGAAAAAGCATTTTATTTGTTTTGTTTATCTTCTGAAATATTTTCGTAAAGTCTACCGTCCAACTATTCTTCACATTTATTCGCACGATAACAGAATTTAGTTAAAACGAAAATAAGATTTTGGGTTTTGTATTACGCACGCTCAATTAACCTGATTTGTAGTTTTTTTATATTTCTAAAAATAAGGTAATAGTTCAGGGAAAAATGAGGGAACAATTAAGATCAAATTTAATATAATAATAATTAAGATAAAACTAGTTTCACAATAAATTAAAAACTTATCTTTTTAAATCGTTAAGTGGTAAAAATAGGACTAAAAATGTTTTGTAATTGAAGGAATTGTTTATCTGAGATTGAAATAAAAAAAAAAAAATACTTTAAGGGGGGGGATGCGCGGGATTAAAATTTCTATAAAATGCCGGGATATTCATAAATAGTTATCATTTTTATTATAACTAAGTTAACTGGAATTTCATATTTTAAAAATTTCCAAACTATCTTCATTTTATACGCTATGAATAAACAAATTTAAGCAATTACAGTTGACAGGATTTAAATAGTGAAAGTTAAATGTTCAAGGTTATAGCGAGTTGAGGTTTGGCAATCCCGAGCTAGATTTTCATGTAATATTGTACTACTAGGGGTCGCTCTTGACCAACTCTTGTTCTCTTCCGACTCTGAGGCCATTTACTGCTCGAGGGCTAGGGTTAAGGCGATGATGACTGCAAGAATTTTTGTCTTTAAAAAACAAGGAAAATTTACCAAATTCAATTCTTTTGTTGTTCCCAAAAATATTAAATAATACCCCTGAATGAATATAAAAATTCATTATTATGTTAAATCCTTATGTAGTGGTTATATTGTTTGGATGATACAATGCGGTTTTTAAAGATTTTAATTTAAAATATAAAATATGTAATGAGATAGACTTCTAGAAACTTAAATCATGAAATGAATGAAATCACTACTTTACACAAAACCACTATATTTGTGCAATACAAATACAAGATGACGTTTCAATAACTAGGTTAGATTCAGAACATCCTCAGTTGTTACATGCACACAAACCCTACTCACACTAGACTTTGACTGTGTGTGTGGTGACTTCAGCCCTTGAAAGTTCACCTATATTACACAAATAAAGTGGTTATTGTGTAAAGTTGGGTCATTCATTGTATAAATACTGTTATCTGTCGTTCGTAACTTTTCCCTGTTTTCCTCAATTGAAATGAAAGAAATAACGCGTGTGGTAGGCTACTTTGAATTATTTATTTTAAAAGGTATATTATTTTATGTGTGTTTAGTATTATTCAAATGTATTCTCCTTAATAGTATATTCTTATCTTTTTTAATTATTTAGGATTGTTTAGATAAACAGTTTTAATTGTTTGCAGCCCGTTTTCTTTCTTATTCCCAAGATCTGAGAATGAATTCATGTAAAAATGTACGGTAGCTTCCAAACTAGTTTTAATAAGCGTAAAGGAAGTGCGTATATAAAATATATATTTTTTACAATTTAAGTTTTTGTTTGATTGTCCCCCTCCCTCCTTACTTTTTCATATGTACAAAATAAAGTTGTGTAATGGATAAAAAAACCGACTTCGAAATCAGTTTTGTGATCTTTTGAGTCCAAAAATATTGATTTTGGGAACAACGTGTGTCTGTCTTTCTGTCGTTTTTAATGTTCTACAGCTGAAAACGAGTGGACTGATTTTAATCAAATTTGGTATGTGGGCATATTTTATTCGTATATTTGGTATTTTTCTCAAATTTTTCGATAACTCAAAATTAGGGGGTAGTTATCATACGCACGCATGAACGCAAAGCTCTACCGATTTCGTTAAAATTTTAATGAAATGTGAAAGTCATTGACCTAAACTCGTGTGCAAAATAGCAAGTTAAAAAAAAATTATACAGTTAAGGAATAATTGGTACAAAAATAAACATCGTCCGCCGTCATTACAAGTTCGACGAAGTGAAGCAAGTTGGGGCCCTTATTTAATATATTAGTTTCAAAGGCGGCCTCGTTGGTTCATTTAAATTTTCTGATCGACAACTTTCCAAATGACATTTTCGGTGACGGTTAGTTAGTTTTACGTATGGATGAGTGAGAGAGTTTCTGAAATAAATTTGCACAATTTATTAGTTATTAACTAATTAGAAATGATTTATTTTAAGTTGTAATGTAATGTTGTTTTGAAGTATTAGGTTCTCTTTTGATAATTATTTACATAATGCTAAATTATTAAATATTTATATACAAATTTTAAAAATAGACAAAAATAATTATAATTAATTATATATAGGCTAACATGATATTGTCTATAACAAGTTGTAGGTATTGAGTAAATTATAGAAATCATTTAGTTTTAAGAGTCGTTATGTTTTCAGCATTGTTATATTGATAAAGTAATTATAACAGGAAGCTCTTTGTTATATAAAATTTAATTGTATGTAAATATATTGTTTTTTGGGCGAACTCGGTCGGCTGCACATCATCTACTTCAGGCAAAGTTAAATTAGTGAAACTTTTATGTGTGTATGTAATATGTTACTTAATGTAAGATTTTATAGGTAGGCATATACTGCAAGCCTACAGGTGTAAAAACATCGGGGTATTTTTTTTTAGTTTGTTCGGAATGTTTAAATGTATCTTGTTTGGACATTAGATTTAGTACAAGAAATTATTGTGCTTTAGTTGTATTTTGTAGAAGGGAGCAAATTGATTGATTAAATAATAAACATGATAAAAAATATATGTGCTGAACTTTATTGATACAGCTCAATGATAAAAAGATCGAGGTCGTCAACGATCCAGCAAAGTGATAAGAATTTGTGACATAATAATTAAATTTAATTATGATTATCGTAAGAAAACAAATTGAGATTTTTTCAGCATTGCCGTGTCTGGTAACATCTCCAGATATTTTAGTTTAAAACGAGATTGAAAGTTACAGATTTAATCACTAAGAAGTATTACCATTAATTATTACTAATGTCCAACTGAAACTTTCATAGATAGGTGGGCGGAGTTGGCCGTTATTTACTTTACTTGAGAAGAACTTGATTTTCAAACTTATTTTATAGAAGTAAGAGATGGCTCGGTATATAGATTAAACTGTGATATAATATGGCAACGAACGAATAACACCTTGCAACGGTTTTACAATATACCGTTCCATCCATATTGTCCGCTCTACAGGTTTAAATATAGACACTGTGACATATTTGTAATCAGCATTCCGTAGTGGATTACGGTACGTTTTGCTCGGTCCTATGTCGTACATCTTTATGTTCTTTGTCTGACAATTAGTTTAAAATAAGATTTGAATAAAGTGAGTTTTATAGTTCCCAGTTAGATCTTAACTTTAAAATGAAGGAACCGGCAAATCACACCTTCTTTTATATTGTTAAAGAACTTTCGACGATTGGATTTTGGAACAATCTAGAACATTATACATATACAGTGTTATATAAATTTTTAAAGTTATAGATCATTCTACACATTCTCTATCATTCTAGGATATATATTATTTTTTTTTAAATATCATAATATAGAAAATAGTATAGTATTACAAATATTACAATATACAAAGTTAAACTATTTAACTTGATACAAATCATTAACAACTGCAAAAAACAAACAAAACAAAGCAACTAAACAGAGGAAAAAAATAGGTATCCTTAATAGAAAACCTGTTTGGAGGGTTAACATTACTGAAAATAATTTAAAAACTAAGTTCAATATACTAAATTACCAAGACATTTTTGTTTTAGTTTGGAGGTTTGCATGGCAGACAGAATTTAAATATTGAATATAATTATATAAAGCAACAAAAGAAACAGCTCATTACCCAAAAACCAAAAAAAGAAGAAAACATCAGAGGTTCACTTTCCATACTGTAAAGACAAGACCATAAAAACAGTTTATATGTTAACAGGACGGTGGAAAATTATGACAAGGTATTAAATACCTACACATACATACATTAAGTACGCATACATACATACATACAAAACACATATACACATTCATATATACAGACCTAGACCTAGTCTTGCACTCTTTATCTTTCTCACTCACACAAACACATTACACACACATACTACCTACGAATACATAGACATACACACACATACATACACACTTACATATACATAGGTATATCCATACAGGATGTAATAAAATTAGGTATAAAAGTCAAGTAATGTGTCTACTTCGGCTAGTTTAGGAGCCTCACTTTTAGTTTTTTTTTGTAAATTGAGAAGGGCAAGGAGAATACCCCTACATTTTTCAAAACATCTCGTAGTTCATTAAATAATTTTGGAGCTGTGTAAACGTAAGAATTTTAAAATAAAAATTGTCAGATTTGCTCTAGGAGTTGGAAACTCATGTCCAGAACGAAGTGATAATCTGTAGGGATTCAATTTTGATGGAGAATATCCACTTCTTCAAAGAAGCATATATATACATACATATTATATTCTAGAAGTTTTTAGAAAATTCTGGATGTTTCTACAAGTTTTTAAACGTTATTGCATTTTGGAACAATCTAGAATTTTTGTTCTAGAAACTTTTAGGACGTTCCACAAATTACCAAAATGTAATAGTGTTCGAAAATATTCTAGAATATTCCCAAATGTTCTAGAATTTTAAATTTGTATAATGTTTTAAGGTTCTGATCCCCTACCCCTCTCCCAGCGGGTGGTAGGGGTGTCAAATACAAACAGTATTTTCTCACTTAGTAAGCAAGTTTGGTTGAAATCGGTCCTGTAGTTTAATGGGAGATGTGGAACAAATATACATACATTTCACTTATATTTACCTTTTGTTAACCAATCATAACCTGATTTAAATAGAACTACTACATACAGATTATATGGAGATTTTAATGATGGGTGGTAAGTGGTGTTCAACGAAAATACGAGTATAGCTGTAATTAAACAATACAAAGATTTACATGTACGTGTATTGTATTATTAATACGCCTTCGGCCTCGGTTGTTATAATAAAATCGTCAACCAGTTTTGCACATTTGACCTTTAGAATTGTTTATTTTACGATGTCTGTTTAATGTTTTGTCGGTAAAACGGTTCTAGCGGATATCTCACCTGTTCGCTTTCCTCCCTCGTAAAATTAACTCGGCATTAGCAAGCGTAAATAAACTTTACATATATTTAGAGTTAGTCTCGGATTACTTCAATCTTGTTTGCTAGCGGTTTTTTGTAAATGTAAGATTTAATGACATCCTTGAATTTGCTAAACTTTTCTTTGTTAAGGAATTCCTAGTTTGAATTGTCTAAATCATATGTCGTTAAATTGTTTTTTCCTATTTATCCCTGATTTAAAATTAAATCCTAAAGTAACTACAGATTTAGTCCAATGTAGGCTATATAGGGAATGTATATACCAAATTCTGTCTCTTTAGCTTAATGTCTTCGGAAAATACAATTAACTATTGAGAGTAAGAGATACAGACACAATGTTAACCTATGTTCCTAGCGTCTCATTAACTCACAAGAACCCTATCAGTCTCGTCATTGTTGCATAACGACAGTATTTCTGAATTGGAAATCGGACATATTTATGATTTTTAAGCTTTCTCATACCGCGAATGAAAAATCATCCCTCTCATATATAATATAGTTAACATGTGTGGATAGATTTTCTCAAAGCTTTCCTGAATTATTGTGCTTTCCCGAGACTCCACAATAGTTTTTGAAGCTCTCCGCAATAATTTCGACTTTTAATTTGTTAAATTTGTTTGTATATTATAGGCTACCTAGATTAATTCTTAATTAAATTTGGATTGATAACTGTTCTCGAATGTAGGCATTGATTTTTCTGACATATCATATTATACGAGCGCTTAAATCTATTGAGTTTAAATTGTGGACATTTCGCAATCAAAATTGAAAAATACTAATTTCTGCAACAAGAAAAAACTTCAAGAAAACGACGTATCAACGACCAAATCATTGTCAGTTACAATCATCACTAAAGTTCTAGATAACATAACTATTAAGGTACCTCAAACCAGTAGAGAACTACTAAAAGAAATTGAGGTGAGAAATTAAACATCCTACCGATGCAAATACACCAACTTACCAATGTTATTACTGTATTATAATTTTAAACTATAGAATTTTAAATATCAAAATTTAAATACAATATATATATAGGTTGTGAAACACGTCAAACAAGTGACACAATATTAATGACAGGAGTGGCGTTTATCAGCTGGTAGTAACACGCACTTAGTTTTTGCTGCAGTTCAGGCTAGTGAATTGTCAAAGGTTTTGAAAGTTCGAGTCCCATTAATGGCTTTACGTTTTTACGTATGCTGAGTTACTCCCTCGTCTTCATTAGACTTCCATTTAAAAGGAAATATATAAAATGTTATGTCTGTAAAGAGTAAACAGAAATTAATACACAAAGTCTTCAAATCATCCAAGAACTATAAATCGGTTTATAAATGGTATGAGATGCTATTTATGTCATAGTGAAATTTCCAAAATCTTCTCCTTCTTGACAGGTATAAGGCAACAGGTATATACCAATCTGTGATCCTCATGGCCTATAAGACTTTTTAAAAATACATTCTTATACTTATGTAGGGTAGATATGGGGTTTTTACGTCCTCTTTATTTCTTGAAATAACTTCCAATTTTCGACAAATTTGGTGAAATATTTTAGCCCATTAAGGTCTGTTAACAAGCGAATTACGTTCTGAAGTTTCAAAATGGTAGTCGTTAAAAATATTATCTTAGTTACCTTTGGCATTTAACAAATTTTTTATTTTGTATTTTAATGAAGCGAAAAAACAAATTCCAAGTATAATTTGAAATTTTTATATTGTGATAAATTTAATCAACTGTAAATGAAGTTGTCCAAAGCAATGTTATAATTACGTTATTTTTCGCTCATACCAATAGAAATTCGTTTTTATATGTAGGGTGCTTCAAAAAGGACTTTACAACTTTATAAATTCATATAAATTTATTGAGTTTGATTGGATTTGCTCAAAACCAAGGATTTCTAATAACGGGGTGGTTTTTTTATTTAAAAGGGATAAAATTAATTTTATGTAGTTCGAGTTTTTGTTTGATTGGATTTACTCAAAATAAAGGATTTTCTAAAATAGTACTTTTAAGGGTTGTTTTATACGTTAGAAGTGTAAATGCGACCTTAGAGTTGATTTTTGTAATCTTTTTTTAATTTTCGTTTAATATTACTTAGTTTGATTGGATTTGCTCAAAATTAAGGATTTTAAAGTAGAACCCTTAGGGGTGGTGTTTTTCCTCCCAAAAAGGGATTTAAGGTTTTTTTTTGTAATTCACATTAAATTTTAAATCAGGTTATATATACAGCATTTTGTTGCATCAAGTGTCACATAAATTTCAATCAACTGATAGACTAATACAAATAAGTTTGGTTGCATAGTTTCTATACTTCAGTTAATGTGAGAACAGGCAGTGTAATTGTATATTGATTATTGTAAGTTTTGTAAATACATATGTATTCGGAATCGTCATTTACTTCAACTAAAACTTATAAATGTTCCTAAAATTAAATTGGAGCAATGCTTGAGACAGGATAAGACCACACAGACTCTCCTTGCGGTTTATTTCTGAGTACCATTAATCTTGTCCCGTTAGCAATCACTGGGTATTATTGCAGTGATTTGCGTTACTGATAAGATTAATGATAGTTAGATATTTCTCATTTATTGGGATTTTTATTTTAATATAAACTGTGAAAATGATGACGTTATCGCTTTCTTGCATCACGATAATTAAACAGAGTTATTCCAAGTTTACTGTATCTCATTTTGAACTCATTAAATAATTTTTTATGAAGATATTAATTAAAAGAGATTGAAGAAGTATTGTTCATGGACATAGTTCCTGGTAACATATTTTGATGTGAATTTTAAAAGAACGTAATAAATATGTCAATTAATTTGGTAACATATTAGTTAATTTTGATTTGTGAGCATAATCATTAACACTGTATTAAAATTAGTTTTTTAAATAATTTGATTTTTGATTTTTCACGTCTTTCGTATTTTGTATTAAAGAAGGTATCCTGATGATACAACAGTTTTGTATTTTCACGTCTCTTGTATTTTGTATTAAAGAAGGTATTCTGATGATACAACAGTTTTGTACTAGTTCTGGACGTTTTGGATGTGTGTGCCTGACTGGCATTTATGATATAAGTACTACTTACTTCATTGATTAATTCAAAAACCATGTTAACAGTGATGGATTTTTTAATGAATTATCTGTATTTACGATATCTTAATACGTGAGAATATGTGTTTTAAAACGCATGAGTTCATATTTGATATCAGTTTGAACGTGATTTGTCCTGCATCTCCCTTCGAATTTCAATTAACTCAAAGTTAAAACTGCCGTGTTTTAAGGAAACTTATAATATTTATGTTTTTCCATGCGATAAGTTCGAATTTTTGTAAGTGATTAAAAATCGAAATAAGTATTGGCAACATCAAATATGAATTTTATTTTAGTTACCGTAAATTTTGAGCCTTGTTTATTTGAGTATTTACGTTAAGAAAACTGAACTTCCAACCGATGTTGCCTGTCCGCGAAGTTGCCCGTTTAAGTTGGGTAATTCTTCAATGCTCGAACTGTCGCCCTATTCTCATCGCCGTAATTCTAGATTTCTCAAACATAATTCGCCATCAAACATAGGTCCCACCACACCGGATCAACACCGTAACTTTTCAAACCCCCGAACCGAGAATTTTTAATTTAAATTGTAAGTTTTTAAAAAATTATTTCGAAAGGTTGTTTAAAAAATTGGACGTAACTCTATTTTCGATGACGTGAATTTATTAAAAAATTAATATAACATTATATAATTATAAAATATTGAAATTACCCTTAATCTTTTATAATAAGTGTTCAACATTTTTTCCTCCGTTTGGAATGCAGGTTCGGACACGTTTCATAACATTATTTACAGCCACTGTTCGTAGTGTTTGCTCAGTAATGTTTGAAATCTCACTTTCAATGTTATCCTTCAATTCATCAAGTGTATGAAGATTGTTTTGAAAAACCTTGCTTTTTAAATACCCCCAAAGTAAAAGACTGTGCTTTTCCGATCATATACAATGCCAGTCTCAAGAAATTTAATAATCAGAAGCGATATTGTTAACTTGTTAGGTACTGAAGAATTGGGGGACTCGTCTATCTCAATAATAAACACACGTTCATCTTTGGAAAAAGACACACACAACGACAAATGCATACTGGAATAGCACTAGTGCATTACAATGTCACATGGCAAGTCAACAACGAGAACAGTTTTGCCAACTGATATTTGGGGAAGAAAAAATTTACCTGTGCGTAACTTATACCTTCGGGTTGCGTCCTTTTCAAGACACCCGTTTTTACATCATTGAAACGTTTGGTCAATGTCGAATACGTTTTCATAACTATTAAGTCTATATAGTCATAATAGAGTACTTAATAACGTATTAATTTGTTTGTTTCAACTTAGTTTCTGAATTGGAATTTATAAACATACGTATTGTAGTAAGTATGGATTCCACAACAGCATTGTATTCTCATACATTTTAATAAAGCTCGAATAATTTACACGCTATTGCAGATGTTTTAATGCTATTACTGGTTATTGTTTCAGTTAAACTTTGTCATAGTTAATACCAGTTAGTTTCAAGTTATAAATAACAAAAATGTAGTACAAGTTGTAATATAGTCATAAGGCGACCATGATTATGATGTTTTTTTCCCATTTGACAAACTTTTTATTTACTAGTTTCTAGGAAACTCTGCAACTTTGCCCATAATTTACCGTACAAAGGCTTAAATATTGGTAACGTATTAGATATCATGTAGAAACATTTCAATCGATATACATAATGCACGTCATTCTGTTTAGCTGTTTTCGTTTTAAGCCAACGTGCAATTTTTATAAAACTCAAGCTTTTATTCCGTAACCTATACAAGTTTCCAGTACACAACTTTACCCTCCTTGAAGTTCTCCTCTCTCCTTAACGGCTGATTACATAATAGGTCATTAGCTGCAAGAACAAAACAGCAGTTCGTGGCGAGGGGAGCCAAGTGGGGTGTGAATTTAACTGTGGCGATTAGCACGAACTTTCAACCCCCTTTTCAAAAGAACATTGCCCACTTCATCGGCTTCATCTTCTTAGAGCAGTAGCTGCGTGTAAGAGACATTAACTGGGGTGAAATATTTGACTCTACACATGTACAGTACGTTCTGAGAAGAGATTATCAGTTGTAGATATCGATAAAGTTGTCCTTCTCGTTAGTAAGAAAGACTTCACACAAAATTCAGATACTTTTCAGTCGTAACATCTTGTTATTGATTTTGTCCGATCTCCCGCATGGTTTGACGGTGCCTTGAGGCACTCACACTCCTGTACGTACTAACACACATGTTTTGTTGTACATATCATCTTTTCTAAACATAATTCCCCCCCCCCCTAGAAAATCGAGTCTCCTGAGACGCATTGTTAAATGTTTGCCTAAAATTCTCGAATGGTTTTGCAGAATATATCTCACACCGTCTTATTTCATATCTAGGAGGAGAATTTAAACTTAGTGGCATAAGCGCATATAATTAAGTGGGGCTGCTATACCATATGATCTGCAAAGAGTTCTCTTGTAACTGAGGAGGGATAGGTTAATTTAAGAAGTACCAAATTAAAGGAAGAATGTTGGAAAAGTTAAATAAAAAAGGAAGAATGGAATATAACATAAACTAATACATATATCAGAAATAGAAATGTTTATTGGAGAAATGGTATATTAGTTGACGGTTTTTGACTTTACATATTGTCAATTTTATTTTCCATCTGCTGCCGTTTGGAATTAAGTGATAAAATGGGAAATGTATTTTTACCAAAGTTGTTGTTATTAATAGATCGTCAAACGAACCAACACTCAGTTATATAATAAAGGATTTTGTAATGTTAATTTTATTATGGCTGCCAAATATTAAAATATCCAAAAAATACTCATTTTTACATAAAAATGAATGGGGCTGGTCTTGAAATAATACTACATAACCGTAAAATAATACTATAAAACGGTAAAATAATACTACATAACGGTAAAATACTACTACATAACAATAAAATACTACACAACTATACAATAATACTACATAACGATAAAATAATACTACATAACGATAAAGTAATTCTACATAACGGTAAAATAATACTACATAGCGGTAGCACTGTAGTTTTTTGGACTGTACATGACACTCGTTACACCTCAATCTGCTCTTTAAGTCGAAGATACAAACGAGTAGGTTATTTTCTAAAGGTGGGGGTTGGGAGAGGTAAGGTTCAAAATTTTGATACCATCCATAGATGACAGTTATACCACCTGATCAGACTTAAAGAATGGAAATGACTTTTCTCATGTATTTGTATATTGTCAATATACATAATATATTATATCCTTAGCTACATCCTAGGGACAACTCAATGCTGAATTTCTTTCTTCAAGAACTTTTTTTATTAACCCGTAATTTAGAAGGGATATTGCACTAAATTATCGTGGGTTCACAGGGTGCTTAAGTTGTCCCTTATTTTTCCACACCCCCTTTTTATTCTACATATTATTTTATCAACAAACATGGTTTCAATTTTATTTAACTAAACGTCGGGTGTCATAAAAAGTTGTTTTGTTCTTCACAATAGTTTTGTCATTTCCCTGGTAGATTATAATTTGAGTCTTATTCAAATTTTAAAAAATTAGCTAAAATTGGTTACTATTTTAAGAAGTCCTTGGTCATGCCAAATAGTGTGTGATGTTAGAAGCATTGAAAATATGTTAATTGTTTATACCAGAACATGACGTGTGTATCAGAAGTGATAGAAACGGAACTGTGTGTATGATATTCATATATGATAGAGTTGAGTAAAATATGCAACACAGAAACACTATAGCACAGAATAATTTGTGGTACTTGTATTTTATGAAAATTATTTAGGATACATTGAATATACATTTATACAAATCTGATAAATACTTGAATAAAAATTATATTGCTATTATCGGACGATCACAAGTAGCCGTGAAGGAGGGTTTTGTAAATCTGGAAAAAGCTGCAACTACATATTAATTAAGAAAAAAATTAAATACTTGTCAGCAACTAAAAAACGATTGTTGAAATATCACTTTTCAGATAGAAATCGACAACTACAAACTTGATGTAGTTAGAAGCTTCAATTACTTACCCGGGCTTATTAGAACTTGACTGTGAAAATATCATGAGTGTAGAAATCAAAAAACTAATTATCACATCAAATAGCGTTCTTACAGACTTAGAACACACTTTAGATCTCACATGATTTCAAGATATGTTAAGATGTTACTCTATAAAGTATTAGTAAGGTCAGTAGTGACATAAGGTTCTGAGACCTGTCCAATAATAAAATCAGATGAGATAGCATTGGAGATATTTGAGAGAAGAATGTCCAATAGAGAAGGCGATAAATATAATGGTGAGTTGTTAGGTCGTATAATGAACCAGACTTGGTTAAACATATAAAAATTAGGAGATTACAGTGGGCTGGACAAGTGATGCGTAAAAATGACGATCGAATTACCAGAAGAATATTTGTTCCCAAGTCTGAGGAAAAGATAAAGAGGAAGACGTAAAATGAGATGGGAAGTTAGTGTGGACCACGATATTGCAAGTCTGGAGAGAAGAATGAAGGGATTTTTTAAAAAAGTGAAAACACCCTTTGGCGGGTTTTTGCTGAAGAGTGAACCTAAGTGAACCGTCACTCTCGGGTCGGTTACGCTGAATCGGGTTTACTCGGCATCAAGCGCGCTCGGGTCGGTGACGCACTGAATCGTCTATACTCGGCTTCAGTCGTCCACGTTTACTGTCAGACAAGAAGTGCATCGTTCCAATATTATTGTATACGATCAAGTAATATTTAAAGGGTTTACAATTTGTGCTGCATTTTACTAATAGTGAAACATTTATTTCGCATCATGGTAACTTTTAGCATTTCTCTAATAATATGAAGGACTTAGACATCAATTAATATAACTTAATAATGATATTAATAAATTTTTCGCAGAAATAAATAATACAATAGTTTTTAAGTAAAAATTTCATGGACACTTTTCCACTTGAAATTTTATTTTTTCCCCCTTTATTTAAATATTAATATATTTTAATATTACTATTATTTATTTACATTTACAAATCTATATGAAGATAAGCCGGCTCGGCTCTTCTGAATCAAAATCTACACGAATTACCAATGATTTTGAGTGGAGATTTTAATATGGATTTTTCGAAAAACAAATGAAACCTTTAGTTGATTTTTTGAAATCAAAATTCAATTTAATTTTGTCAAATGAAAGGACGACGAAGTACGGATCAATACTTGACGGAGTTTTTTTGTCGATAAATAAATAAATTTGAATCGAAAGTTTATATAACATATTTCAGCTTCCATAAAACCGATTGTTTCATTCTTAGAATGCAATTAATTCACAAATAAATAATAAGATTGTATTTCTTGTAACTAATATATAACTTTATGAGTACAGACATAAGAATAAATAATTTTATATAACAATATTAATATTACCTTGTTTTTGATTCACCGAACTAATCCTATATATAACATGAATGTAATTAATTATATATCTTAAAATCGGAAAATTAGAAGTTTTCAGTTCAACCTTGTGGTCATAAGCACACATCCAGATTTTTTTTTTTATAAAGTGATGATGACAGAAACGTTTTTTGTCTTTGAACAACAAGGAAAAATCCTCCTCTATTATTTCCTCAAAGAGTTGAACCCATAAGACTTTCTAGACCATGCGATTATACATATTACCTAATACATATGTACAAGAAAAAACTCAGATGTTAAATGGAGCAGAATTATAAAATTATTACTGGGTATTTATTGTTCCAATTGCTGAGTGGAAACCGAATGTGTAATATAGTCAGGACACTTTCTTCTTATGTCCTGTATAGATAAAAACTGACATAATTAAATCAGTACGGATTAACTGAAAATATAAGCTGTCTGTTTTATAGATACATGTACTGTTTAAAAAGTATTACATTTATTTATTTGTATAAATTGGTTTGTAAATATTGTATTAAATATTTTTCGTGTAAATGTATTAAACATGTATTAAATGTATTAAACAGCCTCTGAAACTGTAGTCTATCCAATAAAAATACAGCATTGTTGCCAACATTGAAACTTTGTATTTTAATTAAAAACTAATCTTAATAAAATGAAATTGTATTATGAAAAAACCAACATAGTTTTATATGTCTGAACCGGGCAAGAAGAAATGGTTTCCATTTAGAATTTTCAGCCGCAACTGATATCGGAGAAATCCTGTCGTCTATAAGATGTTCTCTTGCCAAGTAAATAAGGAAGTTTTTCTTGTCAAGATGGAAAATGTCAGAAGATAACACAGAATACTGGGGAATCCTTTCCCCCTGATATACTCACGAATCCATTTAGTTTTAGACCCAGACATATTTTATATCAAGGCACAAGTTGTGTGCAGTCAGCATTTCCAAAGATAAAAGGAAAATAGACACGTTCTTGTAAAACCTAAGCCGATGGAGTTTCATCATTTTATGTCATTCATTATTGTTACACAAATTATTTCTTTAATTCATGTTTTATAATATTTAAATAATAATAAAAAAATTATTATTCACCGTGGATTGTAAGGTCCTGAGGTTTTGGAAACGACCTCTCTATATATATTTTATGTAAATAAAGTCTAAACCTTCCTTGTTTGTGTCATAAACTTGTTCAAAGTATAAAAGTATTTAATGAAATCATCTTATAATGACACCAATCGAAATTTGTTTACGTTTTTCCAAATTATTTCTAAACGGAAATTTTCCTTTACGTGAGATTCGTCACACTGTTTTGGGGCGTTAATGTTCACATTTTACTGTGCAGCAAATTTTGAGAAATTAGCTCATCTAGTTGCTTCATGGAAGATTTTGTTGTTTTTACAAATTACTCTCTAACCAGCATTTTTAGAGAGATTGCAACCAATACGTTTGTTTAGCGTCGTTAAAGGTTACATGTTAATACAATTTTGTCAAATTCATTATAACAAATTTAGAGTAAACCTTAATTACGAAATTTTTCTTAGTTTTTTTTCCCACCAAATTTGAGTTATCGAAAAAACAAAACAAATGGTTTAGATATAGTCAAATAAGTGGAAATACCAAATTTTATTAAAATCGGTCCTTTTGTTTATGCTATAGAGCAAACAAACTTCATTCCAAAAACGTTTTTAGGCTCAGTAGACCTTAAAACGGGTTTATTAGAGAAAATCTCGACATCGATTGTTAGATCTACCACATAACTTTATACTACTTATATGTGAAATTTTAAAAAGAATTATAGAAACATTAGTAGATGTGCTGCTTGTTCATCATTTATATTTTGCTGTCGTGTAACTTCAGGCTATCAGTCTTAATCATCGGGTCGATTGATAGGTGATAGCATTTACACAAAAAGGTCAATTTGATTCTCTTGTTGCATTATTACTTTAGCTTTTACTTTCTTACATATATGTAGTATAAAGAAAGTCATGTAATGAAAAAATAATAAATAATGATAAAATTGAGTTTTTCGCAACTTTATCCTTTTTGAGGTCCTCTGATTAAAAAAGGTGTTTTTTTTTTTGAAATGATGCTTGTCTATCGTCTTTGAAATATTTTTCAGCCCAAACAAGTGAACACATTTTGTAATCTTTGATATGTGGACATATTTGACTTTATCTCTAAGCGTTTTTCCTCCATTTTTTGATAACTCTAAATTTGGGGCTCTAAAGATTTTCATTAAATTTTGCTATATTGTAGTGTGTAAAAATACAGTAAAATGTAATAGTGGTCATCCCTGGAAAATGCAGGTTAGTGGGGTGTGTTTGTCAACAGCGATCGTCCATGAAGCTGTTTTGAAGGCCTAATTTTTCAAAATCTGTTTTGTCGATTTTGTTAAAATTTTGATGAATTGTGAAGATTAATGTATCAAACCAACGAGAATTTCACATTATCACTATTCATTTTACATTTAGTTATATTATTTATGACAAATGCTAAATGAAATAAAATGTAGTCGATATTAACAAGTACAATACCCTAAATCAAAATGAAGGCTCTCCGGAGCTAGTTAAGTTATAAAGTTTAAACTCACAAGTACATGCACGAAAGTTATCCTGAGTCGGAATACTCGGCGGCATGGAATCTTCCGTCAATTCCCTGACGGAATACGAAGGAAAAACCGTAATGCTTTATGGGCCACGAAGCCGAGCGATCTGCCATAGCTTAGAATGGCGGCTTGCGCCTCCGAGAGTGCGTGTTGAGGAAAGGTTTCGTAGTAACTGTTCTGGTAGTGATACTTCCTTCGTCCCTCTTGTGAGTGGTGGTCGGTGATGTAGCCGAGAGGTGCTCCAGGTCTCCTTGTTTTTAGAAGTTCGAAATTATCATAACAACAAATCGTTCCGCAAAATATTATCCGTCTAACAACTTAATAAAGCAGACAAACAGAAATGTTACTCAACTGACTTCTCAGTAAAATCACAGATGGTGAGTTAGACCTGATGCTATATATTTTGACTATTAAAGTAAGGTGATGTATTGGTCTTCAGAATATCCCATCATTTGAATAAAAAACGACTTCACAATCAGCGTGGAGTTTAGATAATATTATCATAGGGCCATTAGTTTTAGACATGACTGTCAATACAGAAGTATACCTGAGAACTCTCGAAGAATTCTATGCCCAATGACTGATGGTGAGCGCTTTGAACCATATGAGACGACGTCTCGTGCTTCATTGGCTTTAACAGAACAAATTGTTAGCACAGATCAAAGGGCTGTGAGTTTCCTGGATTTGTCCACATGTGATTTTTATCTGCGGGGAATCTTGGCAGTGTACAAACTAAAGGCGAACTTTCAAAGTGTTTTCCAAACCAGACTGTACAGTTTTAGGTTGGGGGTCTCTCAACATATTTGTAAGATCATTTCTGCGCGTGCGCTCATTTATAAAATAATTGTAAAAAATTGTACTATTTGATTTATTAAGTTACGTTAGTTTTGATATAGGCTGATATCTACAGTAGTGTGTAACTTACGTTATCAAAGATAATAGATTGTCCATAAAAAAGAAAGAACGTTTAAGTTTTCTAAATGCATTGATTTTTCTTCCCCTTTCTTTCAAAATCCCCAAGTTGCTTCAAATGTGTATTTTTAGCTCATAACTCACAACTTGGATTCAACAGTAATGAAATGAAAAATTAAAATGTTTTAGAAAGGGAAAGGATTTTGTAGTCATGAAAGTATGCACCGTCAGTTAATAATAAGCAACTGTAACGCATCGCTGAGCGTTTTCATCAAATTTCAATTCAGAAAAGAAATGTCGTCAAAGCGGTCCACATTGGAGGAAGGCTACAATCGATATGTCGCTGAGCCTCGGGAATGTTTTGTTGGCTCTACGTTCAAAGAGTTATTAATGATAGGACTCTATGTTTAGGTGGTTTATTTTGTGTTCGTAATTATTTTGTTTTTGATGAGCAAAGGCCATTGGAATTTATCAGTTTCGTGTAGTCAAATAAGAAATTTACTTTGAATTTTGTAAAGTGTCTTATGTTTTTGAAAGGGTAACTAAGCAACTGATTATATAAAAGTGAATGTAAATAAAATGACCGTTCGAGAATAATGAGAAAATGCAAAAATAATAATAAACCTGTGGTAACTAAACTTTATGAAAACAGATAATTAAAACAAAATTTGAAATTTATATTGGCGATGCATGTTTCATAGTTCTGTCATGAAATTTGACTAAGAAAGATGGAATACCGATGAACAATTGAATTATTTCTTCGTTTTACATAGTAGACAAGATTACTAAATTCAAATTCAATTTGTATAAGTTTAATTCACTAGTACCTAATTTACTCATATTCTCAATCAGTTGGAATGAGAAAAGAGAAGTTGCATTTATTATGTATCACAAGTTTTGTGTTGAAATATTCGTAATTACCTGTAAGAATTATTAAATTTTAAGATTAATTAAGTAAACCTTACTATTCTTGTTAGTTTCTTGTTATGTATTTTGTTGTTTCTCTTTGTTTAGTGTTTTCATATAATTTGCATATTTGCTGTACACTACACATGCTCACACTAAATACCTATTCCAAATGTTATGTTTTTTTTATATTTAAATTTCATGGAAATAAATAAAATAACAATATTTATTTTAGTTTTTGATATGCTTTTACAGTGATATTTTAGAGTTTTCATAAGTGTTTGAACGTTTTATTACTCTACATTTTAATGTTATAGGTTCAATTTGTATACTAATTACTTTATAATTAGAGCTAAAGTGATTGCTGTTTAAAACTTATTTAAAATAAATTAAAACTTTTAAACTGCAAAGATAAGTCACGTTTTTTATTAGTAAACTGCTTAGAAACTCGGTTTTATCTTGGAAACAACAATCATTTCCCCGTCATCCAAAGGCGACTTTTATCTGAAGTAAAACTAACCAAGACATAGTTAACCTATCTGGTATATTGTTCATTAAACTTCAAGGTCATTGCTTAAGGTCTTGGAAAGTAAGTACCTTTATTGTAAGTTATAATTAGGGTATTTCCTATTTTTAAATATCCTATTGATTAAAGCCATCCATCCTTATCGCCTTCTCCTTCTATTCCTTTCCTTCTTCCCCTCTTTCCAAAACAAATCAGTCTTCATAGATTATTATTGTCTTTTGGTGCTTTAAGAGATATTGTTTCCTAAAGAGACACATATATGGTCTTCAGCAACATCAGTATACAGGGTGATTGAAACAGGGGTGACCGCTGTTTTACCCGATAAGTAAAAATAAAAAATAAAAACTTTAAAATGTGACTCCCCTTAATTGTTTGAGTTAAAACTAGAAGTATTATCAAATTGTTTATATCATACGCCCTTTTTATAATATAATAATTTTCCAAATAGTAATTATAATTACAATTATTATTTGGCAGTTCGTAATTATTTAACAAGAACCGTTATTTATTATGGCGATTTTAGATATAATAGTCATTATTTTAAGACTATTTTTATTTTTGGGTATTTTTATATCTCTAACCGTTTAAGAGGTACGAGGCGTACAGGCACTTAGATGTTTTAAAATTTCGCAAATTCATGCATTTTCCACAGATAATTGTTTTTATTTTTCAAAGTCATATAAGGTGAAATTTTAACTAGAGGTGGGGTAAAAGGTGTAATAACACTACTGTTATTTTTATGTGTTCTGTAGGTTCAGAACACAGTTATTGATAGAAAATAAAAATACAATTTTTCTGGTAATTATCAAAAGTCTCGAACATCCACTGGCTCACACCAACTCTTTTGTATTATTAAGCAGTGTTACTACATTTGTTTCGGCTATAATATCTAAATTCACAACGTCTAATAAATAAAAACAAATTTAAGCCAGTAGCTGTTTTAGACATTTACCAGAAAATATGATTTTTGTTTTCTATGGATAACTCTCCCATATAGCCTACAGATCTAGTATAAGTAACAGTAGTGTTTTACTTTTTTCTCAAGCTCTAGTTAAAATTTCACCTGCATTTAACTTTAAAAAATAAGAAAAAATCCATTACTCTGGAAAATGGTCGAATTTGCAATTTTTTATACATTTAAGTGCATCTAGTTCCTAAACAGTTGAGGATGTAGAAAAATATCCAATATATATATTTTTTTTTTAAATAATACGTTATGCCCAAAATCTTCATGAAATTAGGAAATTACGAATTGGATAAACGGTATAAACAATTTGATAATACTTCTAGATTTAATTCTAAAAATCCTGGGGTTACCTTTTAAAGTTTCTTTGTACTTATCGAATAAAGCCGCTGTGTCACTGTCATACCTGTTTCAAACAAAGTAGGTATATAGTATAGCGTTGTTTTCACTAAGTTGTACATTAAGTGATGATTGTTATAGAGTGAAATACGTTTTGTTGTTATTCTATAACTAAAGAAGTTTTATCCGCATATGTGTGTGACCGGTAGAATTAATTGATGTAGAAACAGACAAAACAGTACCTCGTCTGTAGACAGACATTATAGTAAGAGATGTAGTAGAGCAATTGTTGCCTAGACGCAATCCTTTAGCGCTTGCCTAATAATTCTCTCGAATTCATCTGCGTGCAATTTGGCACGCTGGTCTTGGAAATTATTTTTCATATTTTACCAAAATTTGAATAAAATCAATAGAGCCGATTTTGAGATATTAGGTCTTTTTTGTTTGTTCTCCAATCTCCATTTTGTTGTTGTTATTGATAATTTTTGGGAAATGGCTACTATTAGATTTTGGGTTAATATTCAGGAGAGTTATTCGATCGATTTAAGTGCGAAATCTCGGCAATTCGTTTTCAAAATAGTCTTTTATCCATCATTTCTTAACGACGCATTTCACTTTTTATGTTTCACAATTCATTATTTCTGTGCGATATAAATAATTGTTTAATGGAATTTTGAGGTTATTTCGACAAATATTTCATCAATTTTAATAAAATCTATAGATGTTTTTTTTTTATTCCCGCAAATATTTCTGTTTTAAGAATTGTCAAACTAAATATGATTTAGTATCAATGTTGTCGTAACAACTCCTAGTTAAAGAACTACAGGCCTATATATATATTTATTTATTTACGATACTTGACCTATAGTACTTTTACAAGGTCTGGGTTTCAGAGACCTAGTCATCATGAATCTTGTATCATAGAAGCGTAGTAATATCAACCTGTATAAGTGAATGAAGTGCGCATGCGCCTACGAGTGATTTCAATATGTCTATACGATTGAATGTGTTACAAATTTGTCAATTTAAAAGATTGAGTAAATAATGAATTGTGAGAGATAAAAAAACCACTTGCGTTGAATAGGAGTATTAAATTGATGGAAAAAACGCTATTTTGAAGACGAATTGCCGAGATTTCTCACTTAAATCGATCGGCGAACTCTCCTGCATATTTACAGATTTTGTTTGGGTACTTAGAGTCTACAGTTTACCAAAATTAATAAAATCTTTAGAGCGGCCTTTGAGGAAATCAGAATTTTAAGAATTTTTATGGTAAATACCTCCAAATATGAGGAAAAAGTATCGGGATTTTTGGATTTCCAAAAAAGGTCTATTAGTTTGGGTTGTAGCTACAGATGGCATACGACAGACTGATGGACATTATTCCAAAAACGATCCCAGAGG
Organism: Aphrophora alni; assembly: GCA_963513935.1. Lineage (NCBI taxonomy): Eukaryota > Metazoa > Arthropoda > Insecta > Hemiptera > Aphrophoridae > Aphrophora > Aphrophora alni. The sequence continues at coordinate 111,887,492 of OY740769.1, forward strand.
AACTCAATACTCAGGAGAAACAAGAGAGGTGTAAATAAAAGTTATAATATAATTAAAATTATAACTGTTAAAACTATTCTGTTGTAAAAGCTACGCTGTTTAATTCCGATGATTTTCTGTCACCAAGATTAACACAATTGATACGTGATTTTTCTCTTTGGCCACAACTTACAAGGTTGAACACCTTCCATTACTTCCATTATGTGTAAACGTCTTCAACCAAAGTATAGATAAGAGCTCAGTGTTTGCCTGTGAACTCTTATTTTTATTGTTATGTTCAATGTTATATTGAGTGGGGTTTATAAAGAAAATTCCAACTTGGATTGCGGGAATCGATAAAAAAAACCTGTTTATAAAAAAAAATAAAAAAATAAAATTAATACTAATTCATCTTAAAACTAGGTTTTTTTAATTGCAGTATTATTTAAAAAATCATTAAAAATAACATTTCATAATTTCTTAAACAACACAAAATCGTAGTGTAAGGGGGATTGAACTAACGTGGCATATATTTGTTTTTTATTTGGAAAGTGAACAATCATTTCATTAAAACGCTTCCTGTGTTTTATGTCTGGAGCTGAACTAAAAGAAATTAGTGAAAACAAATCAAAGGGTTTCTAAAGAGGTATTTTTTACCCCTATCTATGTCATTTGTTTTTTGAAACAATGAAAAGGGATATATTGCATTCCTGTGGAGTGGTAGAAGAGAATTAACAGTTTGTCGAGAGATAAATTGGATTTGGAAAAAACGTTCTGGAACGTATTGTAGAAATTGGTTTGGTTTTTGTGTCCATTTCCTATATTAGGACTTAGCGAGTCAATTACTTAGACCCCGCAAAGTGGATCACATCTGTACCGTATTTCAAATCTTTTAATATTTGTCCCTTGTTCAATGTCGATTGCTACTCTTTTGTTCCATTCGATTTGTTCTTTATTGTTACAATTTATATCTCAAGATATTTGCTACGTCATATCAACTTTATTTTCAATGAGAATTCTTTTATTTGGATGAATAATAAACGAGCAAAAATAGTTTATTAATTTAAATATTTAAACACAAACACATATCTAGAAATGCTCGCAGTTGTATAATTTTGATAAAAAAAATTTGTGTTTTTTAATCCAGTAATTGTATGTGCGAGATACAAAACGTGTCATGTAACATCACCTATCAAACTTTCAAATTTTGGTTTATTAAGAGAAGGACCAACTAATTCATACCTTAACTAATTAAAATTATAATTAATTAATAAAATACTTCCTTGAACAAACAATGTTAAAAGTATGTCTGCCGCACCGCCTGAATGCTGTTGGATTCCTTCATTTGTCATCGTTGGAGTTCGGTTAAATTCTTGTTAACTTATTTACGTAGTTATTGATGCTAAAACAAAGTTTGAAAGTTACAGAAGTGTCAAAACAACTCAGAGTTAAAGTAAATAATTAACTGAAATCTATGCGCGCACAGCACAGCCATTCTGTTGTCAATATGATTGATAACAAAACAAAGGCAAAGCTTTACAGGACAAATACATTACTGAAGGAGGGGGGAGAAACCGTGTACTTACTTTCTAAATGTGTTAATTTTTAAAAGTATTTCAAAAGATATCCAAAGTTTAAGTTTAATCTGTCGATTTTTTGATGTTTTCAAAAAAATATCAATCAATTTGGTTGTCGATTTTATTTTTGGTTTAGTTAAATATTGGACAAACTTATTCGTCAACACACTTTGGTACTTAGAATAAGTAAATAACTTGTCTATCCGCAATTTGTTAACTAATAGATAACCATTTAATTATCAATCAAATTTAAATTTGCATTTGTAAATTATTATAAATATTTTGTTTTCTCAGCTACCGTATATTTTAAAGTAATTAGTAATTAGAAGCAAAAATTTGGTCGATTTAATATGCTGTGTAACCATTTTGCAAACCTACTATATTTCATTTATAAATTTCCGATATTGAAATAATAATTCCCGATGGTTAGTTTGATTTTGATTGCCGCCATTTCTTCACGCACACTCGAGCAGACCTTGGAAACGATAGCATTTCAACCACAACTGGGGACTGATAACAGGTCTTACAATCAGTTGATATCCATGGGTCGAAGGCGTTGAATAATCAGACCAGCGTTGCGCAACTAGAATTAAAAACAAATATTACGCTCCCATATACGTTTAGTTTTAGTTTGTAAAAACTCCAAACGAGCTTCCAATAGAATAATACAAAAGAAATAAGGAAAAACAGTGGGTTGATGGAGGAAATTTAGAGGTACGTTTACACTTTCTGACAAAGTACGTTACTAGTATTTTATCAAATTTAATGTATTTTTTCAAACTATGCCCTCCATCAGTTAATTATTGGCTTTCTGGTAATCGAGTTACCTGTAGTAAATCCAATTTTTCAGTTTCTGTTATCTTTGTCTAAAAATAATAATTTCATTATGAATGGATAATACGAGGTGTTTTTAGGAACTAAGTCATTGCCACAGATGATACTGGGTATCTTCAGCAGGTCACTCACTTATAGTGAGTACGAGTGTGGCAATTCCGAAGTAACTGAGCTGAATCTACACCTTACTTTATGTAGTCTTGGGTTAGATCCCTCTCTTACATCTTTTCTAACAGGAATCTCTTGATCAACTGGTTTTCTTGCGATCCTTACAATACTAGAATATTCCCTGTGGATCCATTTTATGCTCCTTCTTCTTCTTCTTCTTCTCCTTCTCCTTCTTCTTCTTCTTCTTCTTCTTCTTCTTCTTCTTCTTCTTCTCCTCCTCCTCCTCCTCCTCCTCCTCCTTCTCCTTCTCCTCCTCCTCCTCCTCCTCCTCCTCCTCCTCCTCCTCCTCCTCCTCCTCCTCCTCCTTCTTCAAGCCATGATGAATGCGTGGTTTTTCGTCCTAAAATACAAGGACAAATGAGTAAAACTACGTTTTATGGACACTTTGTTTAAAAATTCTTCGTTTTCCGCTTGTCTGTGATAATGAGTTTAAAAATAAAATTGAGACATATTTACGACATAAATTTCTAACATGATATATAGGTGTCATCCTAATTAATTATGCACTTGGTCCCAATTAATTGAAGACAAAATTGGTCAAACTTTTCCTTTCAAATTTTACAAAAACTATCCTTTTACTAAAACATTACTAGTATAAGAAAAGTTGTGAAATGTTTCCAAAAATCTAAAATTACCAACTTTTAAAATCGGATTCATATAACGGAAAAATCTGCATTTATATCCATGAAGGACAGGTCTCTTTAGAATACTGTACCATAGAGCTGTTGAAACAACGAGATATGGATATCTTGATGGATATAAATGGTGATTTATTTTGAATATTTATGCTGTTTATTTGAAATCCTATTGCTACAATTAGGTCTTTAGAATTTTAAATTAAATTGTATTATTTACACTCGTGTATAGAACTATTTCGTGAAATTTGGCGTCCTATATCGTCTCACGACCATTAGGCTACTGCCTTTAACTTTAAAACCACCATCAGTTGATGACATTGCTGTTTTGTAATTACAGCCGATCCCTACCTGTATTTTTTACGCCATTGTAGAACTTTGACCGTTTCTAATATGCTAATTGAATCATGAAGCATGAAACAGTAATTTGTGATAGTGTAAACTAACTTTAACTTATCTCAAGCTTGTTTAGATGCCCTGTACCCTTGTGAAGATAAAATGTTGTTTGTTTGAAACAAATCTACTGTGACAATTGTAATCCAATATGGACTAATAATTATACGCCATTTGGGAAATATTGAAAAATGTTTTTCAAAAAATCAACTGATTAAAAATAAGTAAAACTTAGAAAATAAAACTTTATTTTGTATCGTACGGTAAAGGTTAGTTGTATCTCTAATTTAGGTCAAATGAAATGTTCTTGTGAAACTACGGAGTTAGATTAAAAAAAAAAAAACTTAACTTTCTGAACTGTTTATCAAACAAGGTGGCGTAAAATGACGGTAAAATTCATCATTTTTATCAAAATTAGAGAAAGATTGTCCCTGTTAGAGCGAAACGCAAAAATGTAACTAAGTTTGTGTGATGAAATATAACAATAGGTAATGAGGAATAAAAAAAAAAATTACTAATTTATTAATTGTTGTATCTAAATATAGCAGAGTATCAGTATCATTAATATTTTTTATTATATATTGCTTTAATAAAAAATAATTGAATATGGAATAATTTTCAATATTAAAACCAATTTTTTTTAATGTCAAAATTAGTAACTTTTTAGGTCAGAAATTTTAATTTTAATTTTAGTGGCTGTAGTGTGAATTTCTAATTTTTGTTTTTTTTACACTACAGTGTATAATCGTAATGTAATTGATTGCGGAAATGTGAGAGATCAGATTAGATAGGGGAAATTAATGATTTTATCGACGATAGTTGAGTCATACCTTCGCACAACACAACTGATAAGCTATTATGTTTAGACGTATCAGAAAACAACTATTTTAAATGATTAGCATCTCACATCTTGATTCGTACTAAATAATTGCTGTTACCACACTGTTATGGATCGTAATTTAAAATGGATTTGAGTTTTAAGAAGTTAATTTTGGTCAATGTCTTTTAATGACGTGATGATATGTAGTTGTTACCATGCACATTCGTTTTGTACAACAATGTAAAAACAACTTAAAAATTATGGTAATAGTTTGAGAAAAGCTGTTACAAAATAACGTACAGTTTGTACTGATTGTTGGGTTAAACAATATTTAATTCAACGTCTGCCATATATGATATATATATATATATATATATATATATATATATATATATATATATATATATATATATAGTGTCCTAAAAATATATATAGATGGCAGAATATCTAAAAAAATAATTTTAAGACGAAAGTTGTAGGGCACTCGATGTTGGCTTTAGGACCAAATTTTGCAATGATTTGGAGTTCAATTTGATTTAAAATAAATGGAAACCTCTACTTTTGACACAAACAAAATAAAAGAACCAACAATTTTAGGTTCAGCTATGTATCCAAGTTACGGAGTGAAGTAACTTCTAGAGGTCATTTCAAAATTAAAACAACTTTTCTGTCCATATTTTGTAGTTATGAATTTTGAACAGAATGTTTCAGATAATAGTTGCAGGGCACAAAAGGGCCACTTAATTTTCACCATGAGACCAAATTTAGGGGTTATTTTAAGGTAAATTTTCTTACTTTTAATTTCAGAAGATAAAAAGAACCTTCAGCTATGTATTCAAGCAAATGGTGAAAATAATCCCGGGGTCACTTCAAGGTGTAACGGAAAATTATAATAGAAAGCATTCTAGTGAAATTCACTCTATGAAATTTGTAGAGATTTAAGTTGGGCGATCATTGTTGTAACCTCAACCTTCTCTATAAATGGTATCTCTATCGGGTCATTTTAATGTTAATCTTACTTTTAAAATGGAATTCGTATTACTATTTGGATCAATCTTGCCTTCATTTTTAAATTTTTCGTTGAAATTACATGTTGTAAGTTGAACTTAAAAATTTTAGTTCTCATAATTTTTTCTGTTAGATATAAGGTTAGATATAAGGGTTTCTATTTAAGAAAATCAAGCTGACCTTAAAATGACCCTTGAATTTGGTCCAAGGTCAAGATCAAGGTCACGAATTGCTCTACTTCTTACACGCTGTATCTACTCTTATTTTTAATTAATATACTGTAATTGCTTCTTTTAAAATAGTTATAATTCATAATATTTCCAGTTGTGATATACCTTTCAAATCTACTTCATCCTTTTCTTTATAATTAAATTGGGGACAGACAATGGAACATTTTCTCATATTCATTTATGACAGAGAATGTCATATGATCGGTGATTTAATGGCTTTTCAGAATTGAAATAAAAAAGACATGTTGATGTAGGCTTATCAAATAAATGTTTTCAGTGATGTTCTGTTCATTGATGATTCTTTATAATGTAGACAAATTTTGTTCTATTAGAGTCTTATTTTGGAACACAGGGTTTGTTTCCAATCATTAAAAAAAAAAAAAAAAAAAATTCCGCACAAGCATACACATAAGTATAAATAAATATGATTTTCATAAGATATCTATTATAGATTATATGTTTTTAAATTTAATTTATTAATTTTTCCGCTTGTACGATTTTTTACTTAGCAGGTATTGAAAATACAATAATATTTCAAGTGAAAAATATGCTACCTAGACCGGGAATCGAACCCAGGACCTTTGGCTTTACGCGCCAATGCTCCACCAATTGAGCTATCCTAGTCGCTTCTCAGTTGGTGGAGCATTGGCGCGTAAAGCCAAAAGTCCTGGGTTCGATTCCCGGTCTAGGTCGTATATTTTTCACTTGAAATATTATTGTATTTTCAATATATGTTTTTATCGCATCCATAGATTAGAAATCATACTTTAAACTTTATACTTTACAGTTTTGTGTGTTTTATATGTAGGCCTAACTTATGCGAAACTTTTGTTGAGTTCAATGAAAATATCGATCACTTGATGTCAAACAAACATCTCGTGTTGATTAACTAGAAAAAGGTTTTTTCAAAAATTCTATTAACGAATCTATGTAAAAAAGTTACAGCAAAACTAATAAGATTAATTAATTCTTTAAATTTCTTAGCAGAGGTAAAAAAATCTTCAAACGACAAAGAAAGTCAAATAATATATTTTGAATTTAAACATAGGTTATATACTGTGATCCATTAAGAACGTCAAAGAATCGCCAAAACAATATTATATTTAGGAAATATATGTTTTTAAACTAAAACTTCATAATCTATGAAAACTTCCTAGAAGCCTTTTAAACACAAGTTGGGAAATTGCAATGAGGCTCTTACGAGTTGTAGATTGCTAGGGGTTTTAATTGCATCTTTGCCTAAGTTCTCTTTGTATTAAAGTACTTGCCCCAAATACGTCACCGGCGAGTTTCCTGTTTTGTACAATTATGCGATATTTGTTTCTGCAGAATTTAATTTATTTCAGAACTATGTTTTGATAATTCAGATTTGTTCAATTGTTCCTGTCACATGGTTCAAAAGCTGTAATCTAGAGTTACAAAACTTTGCAAGTTTTATATCTATAATATTTAATAGCTCTATCGTAATTTTAATTACACGCTGTAGAGTTAACGTGGTATTAAAGAATGGTAGATAACTGGATTTTATAGCCTACTTACTGTTTTGGCATTTCGCCGTCTCATTTTCCGCGTTAGACATGTCTTGATGCTTGTCATTCATTTTTATGAAAACTAGAAAACACTGAATAACGAGCAAGATCTTTCCTTGATAACACATCTTGTAATGCTCCATTTGGAAAGGGTCTCGTGATAAATACAAATAAAACAAAATGTTCCGATTGTGTAGCGGAAGGAACGACAAAATTGAATCTTCGATTATGAATTTGGAATATATTAACATTCGTTTAACATAGATTGGTGTTAAACTCGTGAATAAAATGATAAGATAAATTAATTTTAACAGTCGAAGTTCTCTATTTAATTTGTTAAAAAGTCATATAGGTAGATAAAACACTGGTAATGTTAATTAAGTTTCAGAGATGTGGACATTAACTAACAAGTATAGAATAAGCTTTTTAAGAACAAACAACACGATTGTGGTAGATTGTGAAATTTATGAAATTAGAGCCAGTGAATAATCAACGGGCTGTAGGAAATTCAGTGGATTGGTCGTGCAACTACAGTTTTTTAAGGAATGCGAACACTCAAGCTTATGCTACATGTACAATGGAGAAAACGAAAGAAACATATTTGATATTAGAAAAAAGATAATTGCCAGGATGCAGCTCTTTAGAGTTCTGTTGTTTGTTCGACAGCGAGAGCCTTCATGAGTTAAAGCTTCTAATAATAATAATGATTAATATGACGGTATTTAATAAAACGTGACAAATTCCACTATTAATAGCTTGGAATGTGACGCCAGGATGTGGTTTTATAGTAGAAACAGTAACGTAATACTTTGTAGTTTCATATAACTTAAACACTCCAGTAACAAGTTGTTTAGTAAGAGAACAACATCGGAATTTAAAAAATAGAAATTTAAAGAGGATCAATTTTAAATTTCAAAATTTCAATTATTGTATGCATGTATTCTAACAGTTTTAAGTTCTCTTGGTTTGACCATTTAATTCAGAGACAACTTTATATTTTTCGCGAGATTTAATATTTCGCGGTCAAACAACAATATTTTGTAGGAACAGATTATTTATACAATTATTATTGTTTAAAATGGCTTTCAGAGATCATTTTAAAATTTGACCGACAACCAAGTTGCATTTATTTGACGGAATTACGTGTTATTCTTGCCTTTTTTCTTTAAACATTGAGACATTTAAATCACACCACTCCTCTTAGATTTAAATATATTCCAGTTGACCCCGCTACAACTCTCGTTATGAGAGAGGGCGTTTATAAAGATATTTTATGTAAATAACTGCTTTCCCAAGATTTTGGACGTTGCATAAATTTAAATATATTAAATTTTTTATTTTAAGCAGTATTTAGGCGTATACTTTACAATTATTTAATGACTCAATCAAATTGTAATACAATCTATAAATATGCCCTTAAGTTTATTACACTATAGAAAAACCTTTCAGTGTATCACAAGAGCAATATTTAATACAACACGATCCTTTTACTTCAATAAACATTGACAGTATAAAACGTTAAAACGCAAGTAATTAATATTGTATACATTATAACTTAATATTATTATTTGTGTGAATAAATACAAATATATTTAACTTTCTTAATCAACAAATACAATTTCATTCAAAATTCATTTCTGAGCTGTCAAGAAAATTATAATTCGGAATTAATTTTCGCGTAGAATAATTAAAACACCCTTTAGTTGTTGATGTTAAGAACTAAGATTATTATTTCCATTAAGGAGTTGGATCAATCTTGGTAGAAACGTCAGAATCCACCCACCCCACCTCCTCTTTATATTCACCCTTCTAAGGTCTGGTAAAACAAAACAATCCGTCTCAACTTTTTGAATTCACAAGCTACAGGCAGGTGGTTTTGTACAACTTTCAATTGAATTTATAACTACGAGCCACGAATATTGCATTTGGACGTGTTTGCATCACCGCATCAAATTACAGGAGGTGACAAATTAATTGAAATATCTTTTCTTACATTAGGCTGCTTTTATGTTTTACTACTGTTTTTAATAGTGAATACTTTTAATTAATCTGTCTACAGTACGTCTCGTAAAAACCTTTAGGAAACAATTTGGTACACCCAATTTTGCTCGGTTGACGTTAGTATGTTCTCGGCTCAACTTGGTGTTAGTCATTTCTTGTGTTAAGGTGTAGTTCTGTTGATTTGTAGTTTTGTTTACCACATTGTAGTGTTATTTATTTTGACAGTTCTGGGTTCCATCCTTAAGTTAGTAATTTCTAACATACTACCATATTTTCTTGGTCTTTTTAATGTTTTTTATGATCTAGGTTTATCACTGATACATCTCTCGAAACTTCGTTATTAGTTTTTATGTACACAAAATTCGCAAATTCCGAATAAAGTATGTCTTCAAAATCCTATCCATTAGAAGAAACTACGTTTATGATAAGATTTTAACAACATAACGGCCTTCTCTCGGTCAAATGTAAACGTGTCATTTTACTGATATATATATATATATATATATATATATATATATATATATATAAATACAGGGTGTTCCTAACAGGGAGCTGCCTCGTATTGTCAAACTTAGAAAAAAAAACTGTATAATTAATTTATTAGTATTTAGTAAATTTGATTTGAATTGGAAATTGTAACGTAAGTCACAAAGAGTATTGATAAAAAACCATGTTATGAAAATAAAAATTACAGTATTATTAATTAGGTTGTGTAAGCCTAACTAACCGAATTTACAAGGCTATTAAATTACTTTATTGTCAGGCCTTCAAAGTTTTGTGCCTATTTCATATCAACAAATGAAATAGACTATTTTGTGCCTATTAGACTCAAAATAATGTTGTACGTAACACTAAAGTGGACCTCTACGAAAATTTATCATTATTATGTATTTTTCTAATTGAGATTAATAATGTTGAGTTGCCTCTCTCAGGTGGGGGGTGGGGGAGGTTGAATGTTTTAAAAGCAGGGTTTATTTAATCAAAGAAGTTCCTAAAGTTTCATTTTCATATTTCAATTAGTTCAAAATTTACGAATGGACTCCCACACTTACACCCAGTATATATGTATAGTATATAAGTGTGGTATATATAAATATATAAATTAAATTTATCTTTATTTCAGACGTAAAGTAATTAACTCTATTTCATGCTGATTAAAATATATAATTATTTTTACATACCGGCTTTTCAAATTTGTAGGACAATTTTCAGCATTTGAAAAACTCTTAATAACAGATAAAAACAAAAATAATAATCGCTATAACGACACAATAGTATATTTCACCACTAGGACCAAAAGTGAAGCTTCTCTATACAAGCTCAAGTTTTAAAATAGCGAGGATTGAAAAGCTTCTTTTGATCCAAGTGATGAACTATATTTTTCGTTATACTGCAAATAATATAAGAAGAAAATTCACAAAAACGAAAACTTTATAACCTATTTACCTTTGAATCAATGGTAACAGCTGTTTTAACGGTTATTTACAATCGAGAGTATCGGTTGTTTTTGTTTATACTTTACAATCGTAATTAATTTGTATAAATGAAGTAACAGCTGATGACTACGATCTAAAAAGAACAACATTAGCATCTCAATGCATGTATTGAAAACAGCTGTTTTTGAAGCAGTATGACGAAAAATTTATTTTGAACAATGTTAAGAAATAATAGTATGAACAGCGATGCAAATCGAAATTTACAAATGCTGTATATATTGAACCTACATGGAAATTCGTGCAACAATTCAATTTATTTATATTTGTTAATTGGTTAACCCCCATACACTGTATATTTTTTAAACAGGATGTCTTCATTTAAATGTTTTGTTACATGTTCTTCTTTTAAACTTCGTTATATCGTGAATGACATTGTCAACGATTTCAGTACTTATCGTAAAGCTCATTCATGTACACAAGTACGGGGTTGATTGAACGACTTGTCCTATTTATTTAAATTATCGAGGTCATACTGTCTACGTGGTACAAGCATCACCATTACTGATCTTTGTTAAATCATTCCCTCTTTCTACCAACATTCAAGCAAGAAAAACTACCGTCTCCTTCAGATAACCTACAATCGGATAACCTTTATTTATAAGATTGTTATTTTAGTTTAATCTATCTTGTAAACAGGTCAATCTTTGACTATATTATCTTGGAACTCCACCTTTTTATAGATTAAGGATGGATTTAACGATGTTGGTTTGTTATTTGACTTCTGTATATAATAAAAATATTTAGAGTATTTAATTAAATCAACCTCTAATAGAAATAAAAATTTCTGTTCTCACTTTAATTCTTGATTTTTTATTTGAACATTTCAATAAACATTTGTTTTACTTCCATCACTTGAAATAAAGATCACGTGTGGAAACTTTAATCAGCAAATGAAAGAAGATAGAATAACAAGAAGAGGTTTCATGACTAAATCGTCATCTTCAGTTATTACTTGTAGTATTATGGTTTGTAAACGAAGATAATGACGTAGAATTTGAAGCGTTGTTTAGTTAGAATGAAGTGTTTGTATTGGAACAATTTTGTGTTTTTCTTTCATTTTGTGATTTGTGTTGTGTTGTGTTCTGATCATCGTGTACTTTGCGTGAAATGAAGCTAAAGAGAGTAACACAGGACGAGTAAATTGCGGTCAGATTAGGGTTTTCTCGTTTTGTTTTGTACTCTGTGTGTGGATCCAATTTTATTCAATTATAAATGAGTAATATTTACATTTGTCCCTTCAAGTTGACGTGATGCTCAGACAAGAAAAAGCTGTGCGAACGAAACGCTAAGAGGAGTCGTTGGAAAAAAAATTGAAATTGTTTTTCTAAAACTTCACCCTCCCTCTCCTTTTAAAAATGTTTCACTTGCTTTGAAAAATATTTTTATGTTTCATTGAATTAATACAATTATTTAGTGAATTACATAACAGTTACGTTTTCATCAATGTTAATTTTATAAACAGTGACTGTGAATAGTTTAAGCTTCCAGCGAATTGTGTCACCAGCTACCGATGCACACCAGCGCTCCACGGTTTATATATGCTAACAGCGATGGGAGCAGTATAATATTTGCTAACACTGTATTTCCAATGAATAATAAATCACAATCACAATGCAAAGAGCAAGCCACACTTAAATTATATAACTTTTACTAATCCATCCATTTTAGTGGTGTTTTGTTCAAGTGTACTTACTTCTTGATATAATAATGATGTTGTTGTGTCACTTCGCATACTAGACAGCAGCCACATTGAGTCTATACATTCTAATAGCGGCGTCTATTGTTTACAGCACCGCTAGTCGTCTAAGTGTATCTGTTTTTACTTCATTCTCTTTGTCTCTAAACAAAATAAAATATTTTTATGTTACTTAAATGTTTGGTTACACGATAAATTGTTTCCTTGGAATATTAACAAGTTTACTTGTTTGAGAATTTCATATGCTTTGCATGTAAGGGAGTAGGTTAATGGATACGAACTATTGTCACGAATTGTAGTCTAAATATTGCCTAGTGAACGACTTGTTTAGGAAGTACAGTATGTGGAAGCTTATATTATGATTTCATATTATATGCGGTTCTTTATCTTATAAATAATCAGATTCATAAAAGTTACGTATTATCCCAACGAGTAAGTAAGAGAAAGAGAGACATGTTTTTAAGGACATCAAATACAATAAAAACAATACAATGCAACTAAATTAATGTAACAAATATTGATTATTACGCTATTTACACCAAAAAAAAACACACATTGGAGGGCAAAATGGTCCCCGAAAAATCCCAAAACAGTCAAAAATATATTAAAAAAAAATAAACTCAATAGAACTCCAAACAATGAGTATGTAATGTGTAAAGAATAAACATCAAATAGACAAATAACATTATTATATAATATGATTTTGGTGATTTAACAGTTAATACGAACTTGTAATCACATTCACACGTTTATTCATTCTTCATATATTTTGTACAGTGATATCATTTCATCACACTCCGCGATTACCTTTCACGTCCTGTTTAGCCTTACGTTGTTTTGTAAATTGAGGATGGCTTTAATGGATTTGACGACTTCTACAATACGACACGCGGATACGGTATAAGATTTTTTGTACATAACCCTTTTATGTTTTGGAATAAGAAGCATTGTTGACTCCATTTTTGTGCTTTTCGTTGAGACTAAGAGGCAATTGTTTTGTTAAGACAGTTATTTTAGTATGGCATGTAATATTGTATCTTAAATTACAAAGAAATATTTCGGAGGAAAGAGAGAGAAAAAGAAGGGAGTGGGAGAGAGAGGAAGAATGGGAAAGAGAGAGGGAGAGAAAGAGAAAGGGAGAGAGAGAGAGAGAGATGTTTTAAAGGACCAAGTTTACTAAAAATCAGATTACCTCTTTCCATTTAAATAATATACCGAGATCAAATACAATAAGAACAATACAATGCAAACTAAATTAATGTAAAAAATATTGATTATAAGGCTATTTAAAACAAAATGCTCCTCAAAAAAATTCTAAAACACCAAATTAAAAAATAAATAAATAAACACAATAGAATACTTATTTAATTGTTAAGTAAGTTTTTTTTAGTATGGCATGTAATATTGTTGGTATATTAAACTATCTTAAACTAAAAAGAAATATTTCGGAGAGGGAGAAAGAGCGGATGGAGGGAGTGGGAGAGAGAGAGAGAGAGAGAGAGAGAGAGAGAGAGAGAGAGAGAGAGAGAGAGAGAGAGAGAGAGAGAGAGAGAGAGAGAGAGAGAGAGAGAGAGAGAGAGAGAGAGAGAGAGAGAGAGAGAGAGAGAGAGAGAGAGAGAGAGAGAGAGAGAGAGAGAGAGAGAGAGAGAGAGAGAGAGAGAGAGAGAGAGAGAGAGAGAGAGAGAGAGAGAGAGAGAGAGAGAGAGAGAGAGAGAGAGAGAGCGCGCAATGAAAACAAACATTTGAGTCATTATGGATGATATTAGAGTGACCATAAGACTTGTTGCTTCAGACTACCTTTATTCTGTAATAGTACGCATTCCAGAGGTAGTCTTAAAAATGTTTGTGATGAGAATTCATTCGATTTACACTAAAATTGTGACCTTAATCTTCTTTATATGTGTGTATCGAGTGTAATGAAAACTAATGTACAGTTTGTTATAATACAAAAAATTACTTATTTGAATTTAGTGATGGATTTTTTTTTCTAACGAGTTCCTAGAATTTCGTTTTTGTTTGGCTTGCCGTGGAAAATAGAAATTAATACTAAACTTCTGATTTTTATTTAGCATTGAAATGGTCGGCATGTAAAGTCACTCCAGACGAATTATGAATTCTATTATAAATCTATAATTAAAACAAAAATAAATTTTTTTTTAAGAGATTGCATTTTGTTGATATTTTAAAAAGTCTGCTTGGTAATTTTCAATTACGCTTCCGTTTGTGTAGTTTTTATAATTTGTTTCCGTTCGAAAATCGCAACCACCTTCGTCACGTTACCTTTCTTCGCTGGAGTGTTTACACCACAGTTAATCCTTACCTATCGATGTTATTAATGTTTCCCACTACCTCATTCAAGTTTTAAGTACTATATTTTAAGTTGTGTGTTGCGACAATAGTTGTTGCTCCAAGCTTATAGATTACCTACAGAGTAGCTTTGAAGAACTAAGTAACCAACTACTGACAAATGCGTAACTTGACATCAGGAATTTAATTGGAGCCAGTGTTAGAAATAATACGTTATTCTATTTCAGTACTGAATAACTGTTCCAAAGCTTTCTAACTTGGCACGAGGGTAATATAATTTCAACGGTTTCTATTTGCTTCAAAGGAATAATTGAACACTAATATTAATTAATTGTAAGGATTTATTCTTAATGCATTTTGGTTTTAGTTTCGCTTTTAATCCTTTACACCGAGATATTGTTTCGCATAATGTTATCCCATTCCATTTTATCCCACATTATATTGTGTATGAATATTTAGAAAAATGACTGTTACAGCATGTTGGAATTATAGCCAAGTTTCTCGTAGTAGTTTTACATATTTCTTTTGTTTTTCCCACAAGGTCTGATTTGTTTTGATATTATTATTATTTTAAATATTGTAATAGTAGATTATTATTTGGGTGCCGATTAGGAAATTATTTTTACGATTGTTTATATTCTTAAAGGTAGTGAATTTTTAGGCGCAAATTTTTATTTTTGTTAAGGTTTTAATGTTGTTTTGTTTTATATTGTGTTTCTATTCTTTAAACGTAAACATCTGTTAATCTGTCAAATAAAGCAGAAATATACGATGTTGGATCAATTTTAAGGTTGTAGAATCGCTCTATGTACAAGCCTGAGAAAAATGATTAGTTCTGCTTCGGAGTGTACAGAGGAGTCAAATAATCTGCTTTACAAGAAGAGATCACTGCATTGTTTTTTTCTTTATTGAATTGAGTTCGAAATAATACGACATTCACATAAAATTAATAATTAAGAGTGTGTTACACTATATCTTTAATTCAGTCATTGTGGCCTACGGATCTGTTATATAAATTATTTATAAAGCGATTTTTTATTCACGTCACTCAATCCTTATTAGTTTTTCTTCTTTTAACACTAAACACTATTGCAATTTTGTCAGTTTTAATCTTATATTTTTATATTAGAAGTTTTATGTGTTGTTTATAAGTTATGCTTTGCTTCTGTGATTTTTTATATAACTTGAAAATGAACATTTAGTGTTTTAGTGCTAAAAGAAGAATAAATAATAACGATTGATTGACCTGAGTAAAAAATCAGTTTATAAATAACTATATCTTTGCCTATAGATTATGAGAGACTTATATTTTTAGAAAGGGTACTATTTTGTCGAGTTAAACTAACTTGTTACAAAAACAGTGCGAGGTAAGTTCGCGTCTCTAAATTAAACCGGGTTTTTTCATATTTCTCGTCAAACAATCAATTCTATTGATATAAATCCAATTTGTATGAATAATTAAATCAAAAGTGTCGCATTTTGACGACTTAAGATTAACTAATATATTTGTTTTTTATTACAATTAATAATCGTCTGGTTACAAGCTAACAGAAGTGTAATAAAGCGACAAACATAGTACTCTGCAGTTCTGTGTTTAAGTAGAGTAAAGTGTAATAACATCGATTAACATTAAGGATTTGGTATGCAAATGAAATGGCCGCCGTTATTAGCCTAGCCGTGTTTAAGTTTTTATCTGATGGAGCTTCTCCCCTCTGTGTGCGTATGCAAATGTTGCTCAGTTATTGTGCTGTAGCTCGCCCTGTTTTTACACTTTTATATCGTATACAAAACAGTGCTTTGTGTATTAGTGATATGTTTAACGTACTGTTTCTTAGTGTGCATTTTGTAAACCGATATAAAAATGAAATTATTTAGTGGTTTTAACACTACTAAGAAGTTAAAACCCCCTTCTGGAAATAAAAAGAAACGGTTTAGAAAGGGATCTCACTATTTCCTATGTTTTATACGCCATTACTTTTTGGTATATCGTTTTTTTTTTTTATAAGTATTATTTTTCTCGTTTACCACAATACCCACTTTAACGCACTCATATGGACGCATTAACAGACAAGCAGTAATAGATAAATCTCCATCCAGCATTTAGTTTATTAATGTGAGAAGTATGATTGTTAAGAAAGTAATTTTATAAGTTATAATCTCTTTTAAATGTTGCATTATTTTAGTGTTTTATTTATTGGCTGCTTAACAGGAATTTCGACAAATTGTTAATGTTTTTGAAGTTAGTCGTATTCTTAAGTAATAAAAATCTAATAATAATGTGTATATTCTGATGTATATATATATATATACGCTGTAATCTATTTTATTTGGACATATTGTAAACATAATTATTTGACTGTACAACTATATTAAGTCTTAAATACTTATTGTGCTAAAATAATAATGAAAAACTTCATTGTTCTAAGTGGGTTCGATAACACTTATGGCCACAATGTTAATCTTAGCGAGTTTAATACACCATTCTTCAGAATATACGGAACATTGCAAGATACACATATATATTTTATGAGCTTCTGATAAATTCAATAAAAGAAGCCTCTCTTAAAATTTGTGTGCTAGTTCAAAGTATACCTGGTAAAGAAAATGAATGCTCTAGATCAAATAGTTTCTTCAAAAGGTAGAATTTATGGTGAAAACGTAGCTTATATGGGAGAAAAAAAAATTATAGAATCATTGCTTTGGAATTTGGAGTATACGGAAACCGGAAACTTACAATTCAATACTAATTTCGAACTCAGCGAACCAAAATATTTAAATAACACGAGTTCAACAAAATAGAACAATAACCATAAGGTCAACATTGTTAATAAATGTGTAAAACTCTCTTCAATAAATTAATAAATGTGTTCGGGAAATATAATGATAACGTACAATAAGCAATGAAAAATCTCAATTTATGTTGAAAGAGAGAATATTCTGGTGGCTATGAGTTTTAAGTCGTCATACTCGGATCATGGTTCGAATCCTCATAGTACGGAGTTTTTATGCACAATTTAAGTTCTTTTTATCTTCTAGTGAAGTGGAGAATGGGGCTACTAACAAACCCCAGTGATGCGTGGGAGTTACCGGTTTGGTTAGAATTAATTTTCAGCATTTAACTTTTGAAGTGTAGTAAGTTGGTAAGTTTGGTAATCGTAAACATATAGATTCTGTTTTTGACTGATATTCACGTTTCATGACCTTGGAAAAAAAAGTGATTTTCGACATGCCGTCCGTCCGTCGTCGTTGTCGATTGTACTTATGTGGCCACAAAATAAAGATGAGAACTTGAAATTATGTATAGGGTAAAGTAGCTTATATAGAACTCTATTAAATATCAGAAAAATCTAATTGAAAATGACGGCCATTTTAATTTGTGTGTGTTAATATCTTATGCTTTATTCAACTCTTAACACATTAATAGAGATAAAATTTGCAGATCAAACCCAATTCTTTCGTATGGCAAGCGGAGAGGTGTTTGTCGAAACGTAATTTCGAACTTTGGCCTTCTAAGAAAATATGATATTCGTATAGTTAGGAGATCTGACACTAGCGTCACTTTGAGACTCGTCATGGCCGAAATACTGACATGAGCGAAGCGAGTGGAGACTTTTAAATATTACGGGCCTGGCCGACTTCAATAATTAGTGATATGCACAAATACGAGGTTCAGATAAATGCGTAACAATTGTTTTAAACAAACTTTATCATACGGTCCAAAACTACTTGATCTACAAATATAATTTAACAGCCCAAGGACCAACTTTTGGACCATTATATTTAGAGAATCCGCTTGTATTTCATTGTAGAATGAGGCTGGGTAAGCACCATGATGGCCCCATGTTGTGTGTAAAAATAAAACTAAAAGCTGTAAGAAACATATAACACTAACGTATATATTATCTGAAAGTAAAAAGGAAAATTGTTTGGGAAATATTCTACTTCCTTAAATGAATCAGGTTTTTGAAAAGGGCGTATGTGTCAAAAAATAAATTTTCGGGAATCTAAAAAAAACCTTCCAAAAGATGTATTATTAACTTTTTTTTTGTTGCAGTTGGTATTTTCAGTAAAAGACTGTTTCCTTTACCTGTTCAACAGTAAACTTTTTATTTTTTTAATTTTTTGTGGGAATTGTGGGTAGTCTAAAATTTGAAACGTTCGCCCTTTTAAAAAAAACCAAGTTGAAACGGGTTGAAATGAAATATAAGTAGTAAATTTGAGCAATTTAATTATTGAAATAATTTTGTAAATACTCAAAATAAGTGAAAGAGTAGTAATACTGTTATAAAACAATTCAAACAATACATTGGTATGGCTTACAATAGCTAAAAATTCAATACAGAGTTAGTTTTTCTTCACAGTTCGACTTCAAAGTCACTGTCACCTTGGCACCGACCTGGCAAGTCACTGGTTGGCCATTGAAATATGTCTTGGTAGTACATGTCATACTCATAGGGAATATAATTTCTTAGCTTGATGAGGATCATCTCTTTTAGCCTGTTTCAGAGGCACCTTCCCTGTTGGATATTGTTTCGCATGCGGATGTGGTACTGTGCCATGAGTCTTGGCCATAAAAAATGTGTGGCGAATAAAGCCATTGACGGATGTGAAAGCCTTAATATAGCCCTTTTCCTTGCTTTCATATACAAAATGAAAGAGTCTGTTAATGGAAAAGTTCACTTTTTGATCCTGCCGATACTTCTTTCCTCTAGTCTCAGCTGATATGCAGTTTATTTTATAATCTTGGGAGTGCCAATTTTTAAAATCTAAGATCTCTGAACCATCTACTTCTTGCACTTCAAATTTTTCAGGCTTAAAATTTATAAATTAATATAAATACATTTTTATGTGTTTAGTAAAAAAATAACTTTTATTATCCCCAGATCCCAATGGATTCTTCGCTCCTGATGTTTATCACAGATTTAAATAAACGTGAAACGTAAAACAAATATATTAGTGCTCATTTTGGAAGTGTAATTTATTCTTTCTCTATATTTTATTGTCAGCGCAGAATTTTGTGCTTAAAACCTACTTTTTTGTCATGTGTAATCATTTAGGTTGTGGATTAGGATAAATCAATCAGTAAATGAATGAATGATGCATGTAGGAGTTGGGAGGTGGTTGAGAAGGGTTGTAATGTATTATGATTGGTTTTTTTAACGTAGCTGTTCAGGTGTGATTATTCACAATCATTAACATAAGATAGGAAAGTAATCTGACCAATGTTTCTATAGTAAATGTAATCTATTCTTCAAAGTGAAAGTTTAAATGATTTGAGGTCATTTGACAATTTAAATTTTTGCTTAAGTTATACAAAAATTAGTGACAATGTCTATTTAGAGCACTAACGTTGAAAACTAAGATGAATTAAATTTATAATATTCAAATAATTATTATTATAATATATGATATAATTATATCCGTAAATTTGATTTTTCATCTTGGGTGTGCTAAAATTAAAGTCAAGTTGTAACGCGTAACTATTGGAGTCAAACTATTACTTCCATTTAAACCATTGTTATTTTAAGCAAACATTTTCACAGACATAATCGCACTTCGTAGTTCAAACTAAATCAATTGCGTTGGAGAACATTGAAAATATCATGGAAATAGTTTCAGCATTACTTTTCTTTTGAAGATGACAATAGATTTTTAATAAAAACGAGTATTTACCAAAAAATTGATCTCTTTTTTAGTCACTATTTACCACTAAATTTATCTCTTTTTTAGCCACTATTTACCACTACGTTTATCTGTTTTTTGGCAACGAATTTAAATATTTTCCACCAAATCTACCCTTTATTTGGTCAAAAATTTAAATGGTTACCAATAATTCTTATCCCTGTTTTGCTCAAGAACATAGTTTTTCACTTATTCTATCCCGTTTTTGATCACAAATTTAAATGTTTACCTCTATATCTACCTCTTATTTGGTCACATATTTAAATGTTTCTCATTAAATCAATCACACTTTGAGTCACAAATTTAAAGGTTTACCACTAAATCTATCCCTTTTCTGGTCACAAGTTTAAATGTTTCCTACTAAATATATCATTTTTTGGTCATAAATTTTAATGTTTTCCACTAAATCTATCCTTTTTTTAGGTCACTAATTTAAATGTTTACAACTAAATCTATCCCTTTTTTGGTCAGTTATTTAAGTGTTTATAACTAAATCTATCTCTTTTGTGGTCACAAAATTAAAAATCAGGTAGACTGAGGAAATAATTTAATAGCAGATACCACTTTCAAAATAAGTTTAAACTTTTTTGCCGGCGAAATTGTAATTACCAAAGATGTCAGAATAAAAGATGAATGAACATGTATATTGTCCACATTTATCTAAGATCTGTAGACCTACAATAAGGTGTTAATATGGAGTAAATTAAATAATTTAAAAATCCATTTTAAAGAAGATAATGTAATTTTGTATTGTTTATATTATTGTATTATTCAATGTACATCCGAAATTATAAGCAATTGTTTAAATACGCTATAGATACACAAAAGAGATTATTAATTAATATTACTATATTCTTTGATTCTTGTTTACTAAATTGAAAAGTAAACTGGTTCACTTTATACCGATATAATAGACCTCTTGTTAAATTAATCCTCTTCGTTTAATATTGATGTAACCGATGACGCTTTGTTGTGGGGTTTATATTAAACTGTTAGATCTTAGGGGTTGCTTAGTTGAACATTTCCTACAAGTAATTGTAACGTTCAGACTAAACAGTAGTTTATTTTTATGTGACTATAAAAGTGGAAGAGATTTTTATGCATGAGATACGTAAAATCAGTGGCAAAATGTATTCAGACTTTATAGTTTGAGAAATAATTTTATAAAAATGTGGATGTATTTAACTATTATTGGTTTTCTTCTGTGAATTATTTAAAACCAGTCAAAAGAATATCTGAGGCAGTTATACTTTTAACGGAAATTTGTTTAAACGAGAAGGTTAATACCAAATATTTGTTTCAGTATAATAAGCCTAGTTTTATAAATGATATTGGCAATGAAAAAATGATTTGTTTTCCATTTATAATTCTCCACCCTTGTATTCCTTACATAAGGAAAGTAGCTAGAGGAGGGTCCTATCTTACACAATTATACTATGTTTTTTAGCAATTAAACATTGTTTGGTGGGGCTGAAAAGCAAAAACGGAATTTCGTATTGTAGAACTAGACTACCGAAAAAGAAATTAGCTTAAACATGTTAAAAAGATAGAAAAATACAGATATATCCTTCAATTTGTTTGTTTATTTTGTCCTTGGTAGATCCAAAAATTAAATCGGACGTATGTTCATCTATGCAAATACCCACATGTAAATATATCAGTGTGTTAAATAAGTCATTCATATACTCTGCTAGTATTAAATAGTGTAAACATCTATTAGTTGTTATTATTTAGTGGTTTATTTTGAAAAGTTAATTTATTTTGTGATCTTTCATGTGTATTCATCTTTAGTGGACTATTATTTATTTTCTTGTCTTCTCCAACCTTCATGTCGTAATACCACGGTAGCCTTTATCCACTACACCTCAAAAGTGCTCTATTCTGGAATATATAATATATGTGAGCAGAGGTTCTCCATAAGCTCCTTACGAGGACCTTAATATCAGCGCCCTTAAACACTTCAGGCCTTACAAAGGCTTTCCCAAGTAGGTTTACGCCAAGTATCCATCAAGCAAAAACTTAAGGCCTTACAAAGGCTTTCCCAAGTAGGCTTACGCCAAGTATCCATCAAGCAAAAACTTAAGGCCTTACAAAGGGTTCCCAAGTAGGTTTACGCCAAGTATCCATCAAGCAAACACTTCAGGCCTTACAAAGGCTTTCCCAAGTAGGTTTACGCCAAGTATCCATCAAGCAAAAACTTAAGGCCTTACAAAGGGTTCCCAAGTAGGTTTACGCCAAGTATCCATCAAGCAAAAACTTAAGGCCTTACAAAGGGTTCCCAAGTAGGTTTACGCCAAGTATCCATCAAGCAAACACTTCAGGCCTTACAAAGGCTTTCCCAAGTAGGTTTACGCCAAGTATCCGTCAAGCAAACACTTCAGACCTTACAAAGGCTTTCCCAAGTAGGTTTACGCCAAGTATCCATCAAGCAAACACTTCAGGCCTTACAAAGGGTTCCCAAGTAGGTTTACGCCAAGTATCCATCAAGCAAACACTTCAGGCCTTACAAAGGCTTTCCCAAGTAGGTTTACGCCAAGTATCCATCAAGCAAACACTTCAGGCCTTACAAAGGCTTTCCCAAGTAGGTTTACGCCAAGTATCCATCAAGCAAACACTTCAGACCTTACAAAGGCTTTCCCAAGTAGGTTTACGCCAAGTATCCATCAAGCAAACACTTCAGGCCTTACAAAGGGTTCCCAAGTAGGTTTACGCCAAGTATCCATCAAGCAAACACTTCAGGCCTTACAAAGGCTTTCCCAAGTAGGTTTACGCCAAGTATCCATCAAGCAAACACTTCAGGCCTTACAAAGGCTTTCCCAAGTAGGTTTACGCCAAGTATCCGTCAAGCAAACACTTCAGACCTTACAAAGGCTTTCCCAAGTAGGTTTACGCCAAGTATCCATCAAGCAAACACTTCAGGCCTTACAAAGGGTTCCCAAGTAGGTTTACGCCAAGTATCCATCAAGCAAACACTTCAGGCCTTACAAAGGCTTTCCCAAGTAGGTTTACGCCAAGTATCCATCAAGCAAACACTTTAGGCCTTACAAAGGCTTTCCCAAGTAGGCCTACGCCAAGTATCCGTCAAGCAAACACTTCAGACCTTACAAAGGCTTTCCCAAGTAGGTTTACGCCAAGTATCCATCAAGCAAACACTTTAGGCCTTACAAAGGCTTTCCCAAGTAGGCCTACGCCAAGTATCCGTCAAGCAAACACTTCAGACCTTACAAAGGCTTTCCCAAGTAGGTTTACGCCAAGTATCCATCAAGCAAACACTTTAGGCCTTACAAAGGCTTTCCCAAGTAGGCCTACGCCAAGTATCCGTCAAGCAAACACTTCAGACCTTCAAAGGGTTCCCAAGTAGGTTTACGCCAAGTATCCATCAAGCAAAAACTTAAGGCCTTACAAAGGCTTTTCCAAGTAGGCCTATGCCAAGTATCCGTCAAGCAAATATTTCACTCTCGCATATTTGTTCTGTTTGTTGTCTTCCTTACGTAATACTAAAACCGACAGATGTTTCGTTATGGCGACCCCGTGGTATCTCTTCGAGCAGTGTCGAGTTAGAGACGTTTTGTTCGTTGCTAGTCCTGCTCAGTGAAAGCTATATTTTGCTTTAACTAGAACATCTCAGAATTTAAAGCTTTAATTATTTTAAAAACGTGTTGCGCTGAACCTCGTGTCTGAGATTATGTGTGTAATAATTTGATTTATTTGGCTTTGCAAGTGCTATATAAGTGAGGCGTGTGCTATGGGTTTATTTATTTTGTTTTAAAAATTTGTTTATTTAATTTTATTCCCTCTAGAAACAATACGGATACAAAATATTAACACATATATTACAGCTATTTTATACAATAATAATCAGCAAACGAAAAATTTGGAGAAAGAAAAAATCTATAATAGACATAAAGTGTACATTGATCTGTACCATATTCTTAAATATATACAATTACGCCCAATCATACTTACACACCTATACATAAAACTAATATACATAGCTTATAACTATAACATTTGTTTATCTGAGCTGAAGTATAAAAAACATTTACTTGAATAAAAATTATAATATAATTCAAAGAAAACTCCACATTACTCTGGAAGAGAAAACACGAAGAAAAACACCCGGCTCCCCTAAAGGCATAGTCCGCTTTGGCGATAACCGCTCGTAAATTTTGCGAAATAAAATATGACAGCAGTAAGACAAAAATTAACCTAACGATATATAGCTCCTAAAATAAAAATTATAATTTACAAAGAGTTTTCTTTAATTTTTCCCAAAAAATATCGGCGAGCATTCTACACAAATATTAACAATATACATTCACCTGTTCTTACTTAACAAGAGAGGAAAAAAGTAAAAAGTCAAATCATAAAAAAATTTACAAATAATCTAAACCATCTGTATGAGCAATAATATAAAGGCTATACTATTAACTATATACATTAAACAAGTGTATTTAAATCTTATGATGTAATTTAGCTTTTTATTTAGGAAATATGTTTAGGTATAAACTATAGTTTTGTGGGTTAGTTAATACACACTGTTTAATACAAAGTAAGCAATAAATGTTTCATTACTTTTCTTAATTACTAAGACTTGTAGAAGAGAATCGTTGTTAGTGTTTGCTGTGTCCTCATTAACTTAATGACATGTTATACTATTACAACTTAGAATTATAAAATAATTTATGTCTTTAATACATAACTTGTTATCATTGTTGTGCCTTAGTTTACTTTTGTGAATAGATTGTCCATATGTAAAATTTGAATGTGTGGTTGGAAAAAAAACTAGTATAAATCTCATAATTAATAATATTTTATGTGAAACTTGAAGATTAATAATCTTAGTTCTTACCCTACAATTAATTTTTAATTCATATTTTATGAGGTCCTTAGTTAGTTAAATATTATAAGTACTGTATAATTAATATCTGTCAATAAAATAAATCAAAATACTTTATTTTAAAAATGTAAACATATGTTTGATAAAAAATGTTTGATAGTGATGAAACGTATTTTAAAAATTAGAATGAGGAACACTTGTGGCAAGTTCAGTCACCAAATGTAAGAAAGATGTAAATTCATTTTTATTATTAGATCGTGGTGGTTCAATTGTTCAAAATTTGTGTATCTGTAAACAACAGAAAAATGATATATTAGTTATTGAAAGCTCATCTTGATAAAGTGTATGTTTTTATCATTTATAATTGTAAATGATGCCGAGTTCGAATTTATTTTATAATTCATGGAAAGTCAAAGGAAATCTAATTCTACATAACAAGTTGTATTTATTAATATTTTAGGTTGGATTAAATGGTTCACATAGAAATGATCGTCTTCTCCCCGAGTCGGGTAAAACTTTTCACATATCCCTAGAGGAAGTCAGAGACGTTTATAAATATTTCACTTCATTTTGTAATTTTTAATCCTGTGCTCAGATGACAACAGTTTGATTATTGCATAAACAATGTGTTCTAATTATTTTAAAAACATTTATTCAGATGTAATATTTTGTTTCCTATGCACAATACAATTTTAGTTCTCTTCCTTTTACAAAGTATGCGAATAAAAAGTTTGGTTCATTGCCCTTAGGCCTTTTTCATAATTTTTTTTGTGAATCTATATTAATAAATATTGAATTTTTTTGTAATATATATATATATATATATATATATATATATATATATATAATTATATGTATATATATATATATATATATGATTAAAAGTATAGTTTATGCTTTAAAAATTTGGCCCTATAAATGTTTAAAACATGAGATTTTTGTAAATGTTTTTAAATATCATAAAAACATTTTACCCTTGGGTATAGTGTAATTTAGATGTATCATAAATAGGTTGTTCAACATAACAATGTGCAATAATTGTAATAAAATGTAGTAATTATTTATGTGTTCCGTGTTTTCATATGTTACTCTAAACTCATATATTTTTTCCATGAGTATTTAAAAATACCAAACTCTTCAACAAATTCAAATGCCGTTTCGGGATGTATGATTATTTGTTAAATATCTATTGCCAAAAATAATCAAATAATTTTGTTTTGTCCTTCAATCACCAAAATTACTAAAATATTGTAAATTTTATTAATACAGAGTCTGTCAAAAATAAGTTAAAAATTTAATTGTTTATAGTTTATTTATTTTTTAACATAGAACAAAATACAGTACATACATTCCTTTAGAATTAAATGGGATTCAATAAAAAAAAAAAAAATCAAACCAAATTCTTATTAGATACGTTTATTCAGACAGCTGTTCGATTTTCCTTCCTGCAGAAGCTATAGTCTTTCCCCTATGTTATGTCCGTCATTTGTTAATATGTTGACATTTATCTCAGCTACGTTTTGAATAATTCTACTTTTCCTAGCCTCTTCATGTCTACACCGGACCCCATGGTTTCAAACTTACTAAGTTTTTTATACGCAACTACACTGCACGGTCCGTCCCTAAACCATTCCGAATCCGAAACTTTTAAAAAATCTGGTTGATAAACTCTATTCACACTCATAATACCATTGAATCAATGCGATGCGTGTTTGTAAAGGTAAAGTCATGTAAAATAAAAAAAAAATCAACTTATTAAATGTAAAGTACTAAAAATTTACCATCATTTAGATTCCTGTTTGAAATTAGTCAACAATGAGAAAACTCGTTGCCATGGCAACAAATAAATAGCAATGAAAATAACAGCTGACGTTTTAATAAATCTCAATTATATCTGTTTACAATAAAGGAATTGGACAATAAATAACGATACCACAACAATTTAAAGTTTTAATTTACTTTTGAAAGACCTGGTTTTCAGGACGGTTTTAGTTGAAGCACTTCTAGTTAATGTGTGGCGCGCTCTCGTTCCGAGTTGCACATACTACGATATTAATGAATGACGTAATTTTTATTATGCTATTGGTAATTTTGATGTCAGTTTTTCCCTTGTACATACTTAGTGAATACCTTATACTTAGTAATATATTTCATCAAATGGAAATTGCTAAAAATAACGTTTATAATGTGTATTTTATTTTTATAATTTTCTTATTTCTCTTGAAGACTTTCCATTGTTGATTTTATTTATTTTTCCTTGTTATTTAATGGTGAAAATCAGCTATGGGTCATCATAGCGTCATATGAAAAAATAAAATAAAATAAAGAGTCCTAGACTTTTATTACTCATTGTGTCGGGGTCGGAAGAGAACAAGAGTTGGTCAAGAGAGACATGATAGGAAATGTGAAATAGTGGGATATAATCCAAGGCTACATGAAAAAAGGTGTAGATCGACCTAGGTCCCTCGGTATTGCCACCCCCGTATTCACTATAAATGAGCCACTGAGGGGGTCTTCATTTTATTTAAATTTTACTCTTCATTCGAAAGTTTTACTTTGGCTTACGTCGCCATTATTCTAGCATTATAAATGATAATTCGCTTAATTGTACTTTCCCAACTTTACTCATGATAGGACAACAACAAGCAACATAACATTGAGTTAAAATCCTAAGCTCCAAGAAAAAGATTTGTTTTGCTTAGCTTCATAAAATATCGCAAAATAAATTTTAAAATAGAAATTAGCGTCAAAAGATTCTGGGGGGGGGGGGGGGTTTGAGTTTAAAATGATTTAAAAATTACAAATTAAATAAATTGACAATATTTTTGATAGATTTGGAAAATTAGACGAAAACAAAAAAATACGGATGGATATAATATACACATCAATAAATTATTATTAATAATAATATTTTTATTAGTTCACATTCATAAGGTATTTATTTCATTAATATCTATTGAAGAAAGGGATGAAATCTTATATAGTATTTATCATGTAATATGTACAGCTTTAAGATGATACTGCATTAAAAAGTTAATTTGTTTTCTTTTCAAAACATCACTTGACTTTTCAATGCTCTTTTATACCTGTCTTTAAACATGTTTTAAAATTATCATTTACCTTCAAACTAATTAAATTGTTTTAAATCTGAAGAACTCTATTAAAGCTTAAAAATTCGAAATAAACTCCGAAACCCCAATAAAATCCAACTGATTATTTTTTCCTCGTTTAAAAATATAGTTTTTTTAAAACCACAAAACAAAAAATAATTTATTTATACAGTTCAGTCTATAGTCAGACAAAATACCAGATCTATTACAGCTTTATTGGAAACGGTTACTATTACGAGAAGTTGCAATAATTATTTACTCTAAAATTATTGTTTTATTGAAGCTCTATAAACGGTCTTAACTGTATGATAGAGTTCATGATGTAGAATTTGAAGTAATTATTTAATTTTAAATTTGCTTTACTCTAGATTTTAATTACACAATAAAAGCAAATATCCTTTACTTCCTCAAGCAGGAAGATCAATAACTGGAGAGCTTTGTAATCAACGGTTCAGTATGGAGAGAACTATTCAAATAAATTAGAGCTCAGCTAAAGAGAAGCCTGAAACATAGACTGACCTACTTCTTCCACTCAATGCATCCTACAGGTTCAGGATGTTTCAAGTACAACTCGTGCTCGTGTATTCTCTAGTACGCATAATGCTTTCTCACTTCTTAGTGTTATTAATTTTGTTGTGACATTCAGATGAGACACTCAAAATTACTTATCTACAAATAATAATAAGTTCACCAGAAGGCGTGAACATGTTAAAACTTATAAGTTTAATTGATATGGGAAGTCTTTCTGAGAGGTTAGCAAGAAATCTTGAGTGATTGAGATGTTCGGATAGGGAAGGCAGTAAGTGATTAAAGTCCTTTTCCACTTTTGGTATTGAGAAACTTGTACTTATGTCGGGTACAAGTCATTAATACCTACCTATTTGGGGAAGTAATTTGGATAGATAAAATTGTCCGCAGGTAAAGCAAAGAAAAATACAACGATATGGAGAAAAATTCGCTTTGGTTATAGGCTGTTGAATGTAACAAAAACTAATTTTTAAAAACAGGAGTTTGTAGGTTGAAGGCTTAAAAAACACAACATTTTCGCAAAATTATAACAAATGATTTTGCTCAAATTGAATCCAACATTTCCAAAGCAAAACTTTATGTCATCGACGTTTCCAATTTAAAACCAAGCATGTGAGTAACTGAATTTATTACTATTAACCTATGCTTGATCATTTTGTGTGGAATTATATAGTTTAGTCATCAATACGCTGTCAATCCTATGATGTTTTACTACAGCATTAAATAATTAATTTTGAAGTTTTCTTAATTTGGTGACGTTGCATTGACAGAGAGAAGCTTGGTCCTGTTTTAATTCGAACATTTGGTATGTTTTTATGTACGCAGTTACGGTCAAAAGCGTACACTGATCGTTGTGCAAATCAGAAAAAAATTCCTTTGCCATTAGACGGAAGAATTAATGGGCAAAGTTTTAAATTTTATTTTTTGTTTTAAAATGGCTGGTCCTCAAAGTAGTTACAATAATAATTTGAGCTTGAAAGTAGTAACTATAATGGCATTACGAGCATTCAAAAAGAAGAAACTTCAAAAGACAAACCTACTAAATTCACAGACCTACTTGTGCTTTATAAATAGCTGATTATTATAATGAAATAGAACATTCTTCTTTATTATAAAGATACAAATATGGCGTGCAAATATATTTCAATAAAATATTTTGTGTCTAATAAATTGTGTGAAGAAGTTATATCGTTAAATTTATAAAACGAAGAAATACTTTCAAGCTCGTCCTGTTTGAATGCATGTTTTTAAATTAAAATTTAAAGTAGTCATAGGAATGTGTTTGTGCATTTTTAAAACTTCTGTTTTATTAACTGTAAACCGTAGATACATGCTTAAATAAAGAATAGTCATTTTACGTTCATAACATTTTAGTTTAGAATAAGCACACTTGCATAAACATCTGTGACAAAAAGATGTCTTTTAATTTTGTAAATTTCATATTAACTACATAAATATTGCACTGTTTTTAAACAAGTACACATAAGCACAATGATTACAAGGAGATGACATGTTAGCTCGCAGATCTGATAAAAGGTAAATTACTTCATGCGCCGTTTAACCTGTTCCTAGACTATGACGTTCATTTTAAGTTGCTCATTGTTTCATCAAATGTATTTTCAGTAACTAAACTTTCTTGTATTACATTATAATTCTGTGTAATTTATTTATTTTCGTAACATTAATATATTAATTGCATTCATAAATAAACGCTAGCTATAATTATTCTCGTGGTTCCAGTATTTACTGCAAGTTCTGCTTCAGGTTTCACAAAAGTGTACTTTTTAAAAAGACAGAGAGTTGCAAAGGGCCAAGGTTTGACAAGATGGAGTGATTGGTTTTTGTTCTTGTTCAGAGCAAAGTGTGATTTCACGAGGGTGAATGCACCCTCTCGTTTCCACCCTCGCAACACCCTGCCTGACTCATTAGCAATAGATTTCAGACTATAACGATCGAAGGCGAGATTCAGATTGTGTTCAAAGGTTGTACAAGGATCCGTGGCGACGACTGTCCTGCATCGTCTGTTTTATAGTCTATGTTTTTACCATGGAAAATTTACTATGTATCGATTCTGCCCGTAATGCGTAGATTATTTTGACCTATATTATTATTTGTATTCCCTTCCAATGTATAAACATTGTAACACGGTTTAATTCTTAAGGAATAAAACTAACCTAACCTAATATTTTAAATTTATTAAAATGTTGTTATAGCTTCTTTAAAATATTTAAACCGTTGATATAATTCGTAAACATCCTGGTAGAATGTCTGTGTACCATTAGAATTAACTTAATTTGTATAGTTTAATTTGTATTTGTATAAAGATCAGAGCATTTACAATCATTGAAATTCTATGTAAAATTTG
Organism: Aphrophora alni; assembly: GCA_963513935.1. Lineage (NCBI taxonomy): Eukaryota > Metazoa > Arthropoda > Insecta > Hemiptera > Aphrophoridae > Aphrophora > Aphrophora alni. The sequence goes on from OY740769.1 coordinate 111,918,690, forward strand.
GCATGTTTTTATTAGTCAGTTCAGTTTTTATCAGATAATCCTCTGTCAACGACAACAACATTATAAATGGCACGAATGAAATTTAATCGTTTTGAAAAAAATAATATTTATTTATTTATTTTTTGTGTGGCAGTTCTATATTAACAGGTAGTATTTTTTAATTAAAAAATTCCGACTGCTTACTCAGTCAAGAGTCCTCCAAATACTTGAAGCCTACTAGAGATGGACAGTGTAAACACTACAAAACGTCTCGGAATCTGTAAAAACTTAGAAAATCTATCTATATATTAGATTACATTTATAGCTACCAGAAGTCTCTATTTTGAGAAGACCTATAGTATATTGCCGTAACTAATAAATTATACAACTTTATTGGAAACAATTCGTACCGAGAAATAATATATTTCAAACCCTATAATGAAATTTACATGGAGACAAAAATATAGTTAAAAGGTATTTATTCTTGAAACTAAAACGTGATTCAATTATTGATTTTAAATAGCCTGCTTATTATTATATTAATCACTTCTACTTATTTTTTGGAAAGTATAATTTATTCCTTTATATAAATGTATAAGAAACAAATTGATAATTAAAATATTATAGTGATGATAACATTAAACGTATATATTTCAACATTAACACAATTTTTGGTGCATGTTGTTTTGATAAATCTTAACAAACCGATAAAGATTATCTCAAAAAGGATGATTTGATTTGTTGAAATTTCTGAGATTTTTTGGTTTAATTTAAAAAATATATTTGTTTTGTATATATATATATATTTAAATGATAAATGTACAAGTTGTTTATAATTTTGTAATTTAAAAAATATAAAATTCAGTCATAAGCACTTATTTTTTGTAAAGTATTGAGTAAATGTAATTACTGTTTTAATTTTTTTAAATAGGTGAAATTAATAGGACACAAATCTATATAGGTATCGTAAAAAAAGAAAAACGTCCACTGAAAAATAAACCATCCTTTTTGTTTTTGTTTTAAAAATACCATTTTAAAAATACCGTTTGTTTTTATTAATTCAAAATCAGTTATTCGAGACATCGTTTTGGCTTCAGCTAGCCCCATGCCAACTTCTGTACTAACACATAACATTTTTGATTAAACTATATCCAGTTATGGAATCTTTTTGTAATAGTCTTTCAAATAATGATGTATCGTAAATTGTAAATTTATTTCTAAAACCAATCAAATTTTCATTAAACCACACGAAACTTTGGCTAAGTAAATTGGTCTTACTTTGAATATTTTTTAAACTACTAAACTGACTTCGAATTAATGAATTTAATAATATTTTAGCACAATCAGTAATTGATATCATGTCCTTGGAATAGTTTAACATAAATAGAACAAACAAGGCAAGGTGATTTGCACACGATTGCATGCTCTATGGTATACGTCAATAACTCGTCATTAAACACGGAATATTTAGTGTACGATTGTATAGATTAAAAAGGCCAGTGAAAAATTTACGTAAATTATTATAGCTTTATTTGCATATATAATAGGTCTACTTTACATGATATTTTCCCTTTCTCACTTATATGTATATACAGAAAGTAAAGTAGTAATATACAGAGTGTTAAGAAGTATGTAACTTTAGTAACCAAGGACTACGAGATCTATTGCTCAAATGGAATTATCTTTCTGTATACAAACAAATTTTTATCACTCAAAAATGCACCTTCCTCACACAGATGTTGTGAGTAAAAATTAGCTTATAGAAACACGTTTTTTGATTACAGAATTCAATGAAAAATCACATTTTAGGACAAAGTTAATATTGGTACTTCTTCAAAATGGAACTGTTAAGGTGATGGTAGCGTTTCAGAATTATTGAAATAATACAATTTCTAACTCTAGACCCAAAACTAAAAACTTTAAAGAATAATATACCCCTAAAAACTTAAGATAAATTAGTTTACTTGCAAATTTACAAATTATTTTTTAATTTTTGTCAAACTTCAATTTCACAAACAAAATTGTCATTTTATAAATTTTGAATTATGTTGGCAGGACTTTCTGAATAATTTTATTCATTTATTTTTTATTAGAAGTTTGGGGTTCAAGCGTTGAATATTTTATAATTTCGACTTTTTTTGAGATCCGTTCTTAGCAGTTAAACGTTTTGGCAAAAACTACTAGGATTAAAATTATCATAAAATGTGATTTTCTATTGATACATAAAAAAACTCTATATAATGCATTTATACATGGTATCGAGATTTTAGGGAAACAGTTTAGAAATATGAAGTGTTGAGAATCGGTAATTAAGAAAATATGCAAAATGACAATAGTTGTTTGAAAATTGTATTTTAAAAATTAAGTTTAGCTCCACAGAGGAAAATTTAAAATTTACATCTTCACAAATCGGGTATTAATTTTGTTTAACTTTGTATTAAAGTCCAGTGATAAAAAACTATTGATAATTTACTGTCAAACGAGAAACAAAACCAACATGTTTTACATAGGTTTTCTTTAATAATTATGATATACTTTTGGATTACTATATTCCTGTAGAATAACATGTCTAATTATCTACAAATCCGAAAACCCTAATTCTAAAGGAAGTAAAGCAAACTTGATCCGAAGTTACTGTGTATTCATCCGTGTGTATTTCTTCTTGACATTGCAGGTTAAAGTCTAAGTTACATCTTAATTAATTCTGTGTGGAAATTTATAGATGGAATTCACTGCGAAAGGATTATATATTTATTGAATTATACGATTTGGGACGGTATGCTATCAACGATATGGTGGTCGACGTAAATGGTTTATTGGTTTATATATTATATATTAACAACTTAGATATACCATCAATTTGTACAAAGTATCTAACACGATAGCTTGTTAATTTTTGTTTTCATTTATACAATCAACATTACAACTGGGAAAACAACATATTATGCGTACTCCCACTTTTTTCTTAGCACCTATAGAAAAATTATAGTGATAGTAAGAAAAAAAAAAAGGTTTTCTGTAGACAGAAAAAAAAAATTATTGTCATGAACTCTGTCTATGTTTACTTGTCTGTGCACTCGCATATCCTAAAACCACTCATCTGATTTGAGTGAAACTGATTTCTCCGTATAGTTTACCCGATAGATCAATATAGATATTCTCAATGTAGATATTATTTTGGTAATATTTGTGTATCTCTTTATAAACAAACGTCTAAAGTTTTCAAAATTGAATTAAAATTCCTCTTAAAGGTAGCAAATTCAATTTTAAATAAAGCTTTTTAATCAACCACTGTAACCTAAAAATCTGATGAGAAGCAGGAGACCGTAATAATAAATTAAGAATTGAAAATGAATCTCCAAGTAGGTCAATAAATTTGATCTACCCCTATATTGCTAATGAAATGTCAGTGATAGAAGTTAATGACTCTATATTGAATATAAACTAAATGCGGTTTGGAAGATATTGGAATGATATAAAATTTATTCTGAATTGAAGTAATTGTAACTTCTTTTTAATAAACTATATAAGTTTTTCTTAATATTGTAATATCAAATGAATTATTTTTCTTTATATTGTAATATCAAATTAATTATTTTTATTATTATTTCAATATCAAATTATTATTTTTCTTAACATTGTAATATCAAATTAATTACTTTTCTTAATATCGTAATATCAAATTAATTATTTTTCTTATTATTGTAAGATCAAATGAATTATTTTTAATAATATTGTAAGATCAAAAGAATTATTTTTAATAATATTGTAATATCAAATTAATTACTTTTATTAATATAAATATCAAATTAATTATTTTTATTAATATCGTAATATCAAATTAATTATTTTAATTAATACTGTAATATCAAATTTATTATTTTTGTTTGTAGTTAAATACTTTTAAGTGTAAGTCAATCACCACTGAAAATAGAGTTTAATATGTGAAACAATGTTAAATGAAGTGTTTCTTTTCAAGAATCGAAATGATATTAGATTCGATCAAATTATGTCTACAGACTTCCTTTTTTCATTGAAATGTTTGCACACGTTTACCAAACTAGCTCCCATTTATCGTTTTCAAAAAGAATCTCTCTAGATAAGCATAAGAAATGTACGATGACAATTGTATCGTCCATGAGATTAAATTTTTTATCGTGTCCATAAATTTTGTGATAGATTTACAGTTAGATATTTTGAATCTTCAAAATGCTATGAATGTAATCTTCGTTTACACCAAAGCGTATAAATATATTGGATTTTTCGTTCACGAAACACTGAATGGACGGTGATAGACGCCTAATGTTTCTGTTTTGTTTTACACAACCTGATCAGTGTCCACTGTGTCATACATATACGGTTAGTAATGGCGTGGGACAAGGTGTGTGATCGAAGAATGTCATTACATAGTCTGTCACATACGCTATCTACTGTATTATATAGGAAACAATATGACGGCGGGGAGGGGGGTTATATTGACTATTGACATAGTCTAGATTTCAGTTTTAAATATTTGCATAACTCGGAGTAAAGTCAACATTCCAACTTTATGTAAATTTCCAGAGGACTTAAGTTAGTGATGTGTGGAAAAGTTTATGTGATAACAAAACATTATGAGAGGAGAATTCAATGCCTCCACCAACTAGTCATACTTTGATGCATACTTCAGACAAGTTTGTTAACACTTCATTAAAGTGTCTTGTCTATACTTAGGTCTATTTAATTTATCTTTATTTTATTTTATCACGTATACTTAGTACGTAGAAAGTTATTTGATGACTCAATAAATTGACTGAGATTTTGGTAGAAATTTCTTTTAAGGTCCCCTGACACACAAAATATGTTTTAACGATGCCTATATGTCGTTTAAGCAGTGTCGTGTAGCAAAAACAAGTGACCAGATTTTGAACAAATATATTTTGGTCATAATTTATTTATTTTCCCCCAATAACGGAAACCTTCTGGGAACCTGTTGCACGAAAATCAAATATACGATTTTCTAAAAATGAACTCTAACGATTTTGATAACATTTCCCCTATAATTAGCCTCTAGAGAATCAAACAACACGCCATGTACTTCAAAGTGCCGATTCAGAGGTTAATGGTTTAAAAAAGGCATCGTCGTTAAACGTTCGAATATCTAACAATCGGGACAAACGATTTCGTATACATGTTGGTCAAATATGCTAATCGATACCAAATTTACGCGCCACCCCGAAGTAAATTAAAATTACGGTCTACGAGTAATTTGGAAAATACTGAATTGAACCCTGATTGTGAACGAATTTGATTTTTTTTTTTCAAATACTTAAAAGCTGTAATTTACTTTTACTTGATCTATGGCAATTTGGTTTCGATTATTATAATTTTTTCTTACTTCCTTAAACATAGAACGAAAACATTTGCGTCGATTTAAGATATTAAAACCTATATAACACGCATTGGTTCATTTCTTCTTATTAACTAATAAATTTCGAACAGAAAGTTTAAGAAGACGTTAACCAATAAGTTTTATTTTGGCCCTTAGAGCCAACATGTTTGATCAACAATGTTTTTAGTTCCTTCTTTGATTGGTTTTAATTTTGTGATTTGCTGTTTGAGAAAGTATGTATAATATTTATGTACTTTTTATTGTATTGAAAATTTTTATATAAACTATCTTTATAATTGCAATAAAATAAATAATTTTTTTTAAATTCAAAAATTTACTATTTCAGTTTTTAAATAATATTTTTAATATAATCATGTCCTAATTTTATGAATCAAAACTGCAATTGTATGTAAGATTTTTGACCAGACAAAATCTACACTCTCAAGTTTATATGTGTTTATCTTACTACATAATCTGCAGTGAAATTGAAAGTAATATTTATTTTTATACATATATTTAAGAGGCATATATATATACATATATTTATTTTGTATGCGTGGAGGAATTGAAGTATCGCAAATCTATAACTTTTAAACGGTTTCAAATAAATTTCAAGATATTATAAGGATTAATTATTTTACATTTTAGCAAAGGGGGTCATTTCACCTTCCTTTAGGGGAGGCAGCTTAAACATTTTACGTAATCACATTCATTCTGTGACATCTCATATTAAAGGTCTCATTAAGATGAGACAAATATCGTAAAGAACATAGTTGTGATGTTTAAAACAAAAAAAACCCGATTTAATTCCATTATTAACTTGAACTGTACGGTTACAAATAGACACTTAAAACCATCATAATATTTTATAGATAAATTACCCGACCCTTAGACATAGGTGGTGATTTTTTCTTCTATCCATAGGCCATAGGTTGGGAGCTCAAGATGTCTCATTTTAAAGTTCTCATCATTAAGTAAAAGGAAAACCCAATCGATATCCAAGAAAGGACTGACAAGAAATTGAAGAAAAAAATCTTTAAACATTTTCTTCAGCTTGAGATTAGTTTGGTTTTTAGTTATCAGGCTACTTGTCCAATGTTTGTGAAGATGGTATAGGGTTCCTCATATTTATTTAGCAAATTTTATAACTTTAAGCTTGATTTTTCTCGCTATTTTAGGTTGTGAAATAGTAGCGAATTTGTTTATGGTAGTTTCTCATAAGTCCTTTAAAATAAAGATGTTGCTATTAACAATTTTCTCCGCAGTAAAAATTTTCGTTTGACCGTAATCTTTCTAAACTTTTGGCGTTTTTTGACTAGGCACTTTTTGTCCAGTCTTTTGACTGGTCTCTTTAGACAAATTATGTGAGTAATAATCAAGCGGGTTGTATCCTCTAAAGTCCCATAATTACAGGCGATAGCCAACGATATAAATGGTTGTTTTATTAAATTGTCATCGGCGTTATGGAAATCAACTAAGGGTAGCTTGCTTGAATATTACTAGAATTGTTCTTTAGTCTTCTGTATGTCACTCTATCTAAGTCTTACCGATTTTTTAAAACTCCATTATTACGTTATATAACGTTTGTAACCTAATATACCCTATAAAGTTATAATAATATAGTACTATCTAACTACGTTTATTTTTCTTTTATGAGATTTAAGTTGGCGTGTGTTAAATTACACGGTTGTTATTAAGGTAGTAAAGATTTAGGTTAGGTTAGGTTAGGTTAGGTTAGGTTTGGTTAGGTTAGGTTAGGTTAGGTTAGGTTAGGTTAGGTTAGGATAGGTTAGGTTAGGTTAGGTTAGGTTAGGTTAGGTTAGGTTAGGTTAGGTTAGGTTACAGAATTAAGTTGTTTATTAAATTATATACTGTATATGGGTTAGGTTAGGTTAGGTTAGGTTAGGTTAGGTTAGGTTAGGTTAGGTTAGGTTAGGTTAGGTTAGGTTAGTTAGGTTAGGTTAGGTTTGGTTAGGTTAGGTTAGGTTAGGTTAGGTTAGGTTAGGTTAGGTTAGGTTAGGTTAGGGAAGGTTAGGTTAGGTTAGGTTAGGTTAGGTTAGGTTAGGTTAGGTTAGGTTAGGTTACAGAATTAAGAATGGGTTGTTTATTAAATTATATACTGTATATATATATACATTACTTGTAGTATATATACATATTACATATTACGGGTATATATACATATTACCCGTAGGACATGTCTAAAATTAAATTTTAAAAGAAGGAAACCTAAGTTTTTTCTGTAAGCTTAAAGAGGTTCAAGTGTAGTTTGGTTTACGTAGTTTCCGCAGTAAAAATAATAAAAATTAGAATCGAATTTGATCCTTTAAGGGTAGTCCTTAATTTAATTTGACCTTGCAGGAACTCTCTAAGATAAGCACTCCGCGTCTTACTTGATGTGGAAAAGTAACACATCAACACCTCGCCACATTACAATACAAAATTTTCGCTGGACTTTGTTGAAACTAATTTTGTAAATTGATAATTAAATTCAAAATATGACTATTTATGTACATTTTTCATTACTCAGAAGTAAAACAAATTGCAACCTCTACTTATCCTAAAACTCATCATTATAGAAGATACATTCATTTAAAATAACATCATCATCTAAATTCACAAAAAAAATTAGTTTAAATTGAAAACTTTGTAAAAAAATATACAATCTATTTGTCAGAAATCGTTATCGGTTGTTATTGCAATAGATTAATTCCGTAATACTTAATTAATTAGGGTTATTGTCGATGTTTTATGGGTTTCATAAACAGTAAATAACTATTTCCTAGAATTTATTTTGTTGTTAAAGTATTCTCATTTAATGATTAGTTCATATATAACATTAATCTAATAGGATTAAAATGCTTAATGGAACCAAACAGTGCCAGCTGTTAAAGTAATAAAACAATAATTTGTTGCTTAAAAAAATGTATTTATTAATTCAATTTATTTACTTGTTTATTGTGTTATTTTATGTGGTGTTTTTGCATATTTTTTTTCTGTTGAAGACATAAATTTAACGCAACACATTCTTATTTAAAATTTCAGTTCTTCCTTTCCCTCATCTCAACCTTTGTGTAAAGATACCTTTGCAAAAAGATTTTTTTTGGTATCTGGAATTAGCAAAGCAATAAATGTTTAAAGGCTGCATTTTGAATTCCCTTACATCTCATATTAACACTAAGTTTTAATGGGATATCTATTTTTCCAAAAGCTTTTGTATGAGTAAATTGATACGTAATTTGTTTAGATTTATTAATGAATATTTTGTAGGTTTATTTTGGGATATTAAATTTTAAATGATGATTATGCATAAATTCGTCATTAAAAATTTATTCTGGTAAATTATATACAGAATACATCATTGTGCTGTTTGCTTATCGCTGAACTCCAATATCTCTCAATATGTCGTTCTGTTCAAATATTGGGTCAATAGGTTGCGATTTAAAAGAATTATTATTATATGGTTACAAAGGATGGTTTTATTCAGTAAATCAATCTCGAATGAGATTTAATCACATATAATCGGATTTTATATCTACTTGTATCCTATTTAAAATTAAGAAGAAGAAGAAAACAATGTAAACAAAATAACTATACTAAAGTCTATCAATTGACTGTGAATTGGATCTCTTACAGGATAAGTTCATTATTTTAAGTAAATAAAATAAAGCTTAACTCTATTTTATTTCTTAAGTATTTAATGTTTTATCCGCACTTCATTGTAATACGTTCTTATTTCAAATTACATTATCCTTTTAATAGAAAAAAAATACACTTGTCCACCCAGACATCCATTGACTCAGAAATCAATACATCCATCCCCACATTCATCGTTCTACACACGGATTCATACCCACATTCATTCGATGATCCACACATGCATCCAACCGTACGTTCAATAATAAATTCACATATTAATCGATCCATATGTGCATCCAACCGTACATTCATTTATCAGTTCAGACATTCATCGATCCACACATTCATCCATTTAACACACTTATCTATCCACATTTTCATCCATCCACTTATTACTTCCACCACAATTCGTTCACTCTTTTACATATTCATCGATCCATTATTCATCCATCAATCTATTGACCAATCCTTCCACAGATCTTCCCATAGACCCGACATTAAATAAATCCTTAATCTATATATTCACACATTCATCCCCATTCAAATTCACCCTTTCTCGCATTTAACACTATACATACTTTCATCCACACATTCATCCGTCTATCTAGACATTTATATTTCAATTTACATGTTGGTATTGTAAGTTCACAAATGCATACTTCCATCCACATATTGATCCATCCACCATCCACATATTGATACGTCCACCTTTTCACACATTCTTCAATACATTCGTCCATCGTTTCACAACTTATCCATCCATCCATAGATTAATCTATCCATACCTTCATTTATCAATCACAGATTCGTGCATTCATCCATTTACTCACACATCCATATATCCATTTTTTCATCCTTACGTTCCTCACTTGCTTATGGAGTTGTTTCTCAACATATTTTAATAGTAAGTTACTAAGTATCCACAAAGTTTCGTAAGTGAAATCGTCATTGGTTTTTGTCTAGACGTTTGTTAGGTAAAAGAAACAAATTAATATTTAGTCATTAATGGTATATTTTGCTATAAAATAAAAATGTATTTTGCTATAAAAGATGTAATGTATAAGCAATAAAGAAACACAATAACGATATCGGTTCCGTCTTTTTTCATGATCAACTCCACCTATAATTATGTGTGTGTGTGTGTGTGTGTGTGTGGGGTGTATTTTAAATTACATCTTCCATTCTGTTCCATGGAACTAAATAGTTTTCAACTACATCTCGAGGTAGCCTATATAGCTTAGTATATTCTAACGATAATTATTTTATTATAATTTCAGAAATATTTTATTAATCAAAATTATGAATTAATTAGTCATACCTTGGATTGTCAACATATAAGGAAAGTTATTAATGATGAAGTCCAAATATACTCTTTAACATTAACTCTGAAATATTTAATTTTATTTGAACTTAATTTCCAATTACTATTTTTTTTAATTTAAATATTTTAAACTATTTGCTCAGGGGGAGCTCTTTAATGAACAATTAATACAGTGAGTGAAATTTTAATAATACAGAGAATTGCAATTTTAACAATTTAGTTTCCAATTAAAGTCTATAATAATTAGTACAATACCAAATCCACTTTTGTTGTATTCCTATGCAAGTAATCCAGTGCTGATAGTTGAGTGAAGAACTTTCACTTTATTACGTATTAATGATGTTCACCAAACACTACACTGTACTATGTGATTTATCAATAAAATGATTCACTTCAAATTACCATGAAGATGCACTCAACACTTTGTAGATGTACCTCTTTAGTACTGCAACGAAGATTACTAAGGTGTTAAATACTTTTACTTTGTAAAAACAAACACGGTTAAAACATACGTGTTAAAAAACAATTATTACTTTACTATTACTAAACTGGAATTATAACTTATAGGAAATACTAATTTCTACATTAGGAATACTTTTGGCTTTACTTCGCCGACCCCTATGCTGTGAGTTTCTCCCCAAGACTCTCTCTATAATTTTTACTTTGTCGATGCTAAAAAAATACTTATTCCCTCTCTCTTAATTTACTTTAACCAATGAACGTAAGCAGCTACTTTTTGTCAGCCAATCAAATTTTAACGTTTCAAATTTGTGACCGTTTAGAAAACTGTTGTCCTGTTACATTTTATGAGTTTTGTGTGTGATTGTCCCTAAGTTTCTAATATTATAGTTATTTATGACTTAATTGCCTACAATGATTCTGAGTCTAATTTAAGTGTTTTTCTCTTTTTTTTTTCTTTAAAGTTGTGAATGGTGTTCTGACTGATTTATAACATATCCCCCTAACGCTTCACCTTTGTCGGCTCCCATAAAACGTTTAACATGTGTTCAACAAATGTATCTATTTCTATATTCTTTTTAAAATATTAGACCATTAATGGAAAGCTTATTGATTTCGTTATAATATAATACAAAATATGTGACTGTATTATATACGTTTGATTTGTTTATAGACTGTGTACACATTTAAAGGACTTTTATTCAGTTTAAAATTAATGCCAATTTTATTCAATTTCAACTCTTGAATATCACGGTGCAGGGAACACAAATACAGCAGTAGCGCAGAATACTTTTATTTAGATTTTGTTTCATGACTTTTCACTAACAAGGAAAAAAAATTGTACCTGTAATTACGAAACGAGTAATATTTTTTAATACGCTCACATGCATGAAAACGTATTCTGAATGAAAAGACCAGATGGGAATGATGCAACATCAAAAGCGAGAAGATTTGAAAGAGGCTCCCTCTTGTGTCCCTAACTTGTCTGTGTTAATGTGAAGTTTTTGTTTACCGTGTTTTCATTATAAAAACTTTATTTACATCATTTATAATTTTCAATATGGTTATAACGCTCCTTCAAATCTTTTGGATTGAGTTAAGTAGTTGCGTTAGTATTTAAAACATTAATATTTTTAAATATGGTTGAAAATAATGAACTTTTTTTTTGTGAATGTGATTTGGAATGTTAAATCTTTAAATACAGTTGTATATACGATATAATGTCTGTACATTTTTATTAACATAGTGACTTATTAACTAAAAGAACTATAATTACATTTTTTTTTATTGAAGGGAAAACTTCTGTTAGCTGTTATACTGTACATTTTGTGTGAAGAAAATACTCCGATTTGGCGTCCGTAACACATCACGCTCGATAAACACTCTACAATTATTGCCTCTTTATTACATTGTTTTTAACCTAAATATATATTAAGTAATAAAAAATGAACCATTGCATATAGTATTTAATACATTTATTGAAAGTTTAAAATTTTATAAATTTTTCAAAAGTTTTCACCTCTGTCTACCGTCGCGTGACGGTAACATTTTTTTATAATTTTTTTTAGAAGCACACATGTTGATACAACAAACTAATATTTTATTTGCTTTGAAATATGTATTTATAATTTAATTTTAAATTGCATATTAAAAATACAATTTTTATAACTTGCGAATTACGTTCATTCGAATGTTCTCTAAAAAGTTTCTAAATTGATTTTCTAATATTGAGGTCAACCTAAAGGTCGTGGACAATCTGTGATTTTTTTAAGCTTTGTAGCAATATGAGTGGTTCAATCGACTTAAAATATTTAGACTTATTATTTAGAAGTGTCTCGTGAAGTGTCTATTATATCTTCCGGGGATTGGAGGCAAGGAAGACATTGTCATACATTATCTCAAGAATAGTTAATTCAATGAACTCAAAACTCGCAAGTTAAATGTGTTAAAGGTAAATTTGTTAGATTTGTTCGATGCCAGTGGAAGTAGAGAATCGTGACTTGTCACACGTGTCCCACGGGAGTAACTAGTGGAGGGCTTGGTATCTTTCGACATTATTAGGTTTAAGTTTGAGCCAAATATGGAAGACATTAATGAAGATGTACGCTTACATGATATTGATTATTATATTGTAACAAGCAAATGAGTATTATTACAAGAACGTTCTTTAGTGTTATTTTTATTATATTTGCTAAAGTTTATACATCTTTTTTTTAAATCTTCGAAATTACTTGTTCTATTATGAATATATATATATATATATATATATATATATATATATATATATTTTTTTTTTTTTCTTCTTTACAGTAGATCATAGAAGAAAGTTATACACATTTTAAAATCTATTTTACATCTTTTGTAGGCTAAACTAAAAAAAAAATAAAATTCTTAACACCTATTTTCAAAAAAAATATGAGTAGACCATCCATTTTAATTATTTTATTAAAAAGATAGATATACAATATATATATATATACACATATATATACATATATATATATATATATATATATATATATATATATATATATATATATATAATGTATGTAGTATTTAAAAGAATCTGAATTAAAAATATTTGAACGTTTTATCTAAAAATATATCTTTTTAATCAGGAAACGATTTTAGCGTTTTAGATAGACACAATTTTAGAAAAACACCAAATTTATTGTAAAATTATGAATACATGTTGGTATATACCAAACTGTAAAAACAGTTTAAATATTTAAAGAAACTTTAGGCTTAGACAATTTTCAGTTTAACAATTTCATGAAAGTGAGATGTAGAAGTTTATAGAGGCAATTATTATGTGAGTATAATAAAAATAAAATTACAAATATATGTTTATTTTGTTGTATCTTTTAGAAAAATCCCTGCAAAAATCTATAAGTAAGTATCATAGGGAACGGGCGTGCTGTTACAAATCAATTCACGCCAAATCTAATAAAAATAAATGTGGTATAGTGGTCGATGTATCGAGAGGGGCGAAGGCTTTACTAAATAGTCTAGGACGAGAAGGTTCGCTTCACGGTCATCATCAGAAACGATCTCGTCAGAGACTGTTATCAGATCTAAGGTTAAATCAAGTCTAGACTTTCATTTCCAGATTGATAGGAAATTAATAGTTAATTAGGTCTTGTACATATATTCAATACGTTTAAGTTATAATTATAAGCTGTATCAGAACTGTTATAAAACTTAACTGTTAGATTCTGATAGAGAATTTTTGTAAAAGTAAAGAAATAAAACTTTAAAAAATAAATAATATTTGAGTTAACATACAGGACACGTCATATAGAAGTAGTACGTGTAATATTTTACTGGGTGTAGATATAAATAAGAAGTGTTGTTTATGTGAAAGAATATAAAAAAAAAAATTGTAATAAACAAAGTGTGCAGATAATTTCACACTCTTACAAAAACACACACCACTCAAATTTAAGGTGGAGGTATTAGAGTGTCATAAGACCAAAATTTAAAATATCTGTTTTCTCGAAATTTACTCTAATGGTTTCGATCAAAATTAAATCGTATTAATCCCCCGTCTTTCCAAATTTTTCAATTCGGTCAAAAAGGAGAAATAAACTATTTGCGTAGTCGTAAAGTTCAAATATTCAAAATCAGCAATTATTATACAAAAATTGTGTAATATTTGAAGATTTATAAGCAAAACAAATCTGCAATTAAAATGTGAAATATAGTTTGAGAATAATTTTAGAATACTAAAACAGATCCCATGACGGTCAGGTTTTATTTCGTTACTATACTAATTACTCACATAATTTTCTTTTACTTGCAGTTTGGCATATTAGTTTTGTTTATAAACTTCCAACTTTTACAATATGAACTAAATATCTTGCTCAATTTTGAAAATTTAAACGATGCGACGAGGCTCACAGTTTGTTGGCTTTTTCTTTTTAAGAGAAAAATCCCCAACTAGGGAGAAGGCGGCAAAGTGTTCCATTAAAATCGTGGAAAAATCAAACAAATAAATTTGTTTTAAAACATCTTTCGTTGTTATTATCAACAAAATACACCCATTTACAAAATCGGTAAAATTGTGTTCTACTCCTTTGGGCTGAGGTGCACTTTATGAACGGGAAATGATGGAGACAAGCATCAGAAAGATGTGAACCGAAGAACACTTTTAGGCTCAAGATCACAGTGGTTATTTCCGAGAGAAAGTATATACATTTTTGCACACATAAAATAACCTTTTCTGTATAAGTGAGGCCATAAAAGTAGGAGTATACAAACTGGTTATATTTCTTTTCACAAACTTTATTCAAACTGAAATAAGTAATTGTAAACAACCAGTAATTGCAATCAATAATGTTAAACAACGTAACGTTATTTAAATGTATACCTAAATAATCTTCAGGATTAAATAAATACATAAATTACTTCCACAATTCTTATAAGTTCGTAATAAACTGTAAGTATATTTTCTAAGATATCCCATGTTATTTTTAAAAGTTGTAAAAAAACCAATAATTAAATATCCTTTTATGATTTAAATAATGAATTTGCGAACAAAAACTGGTATTACTAATCCATATTTAATACTGTTGATTATAATAAATCATATGAATAAATATCAATATACATCAATAAATATTGAGCTTGACTTACGAGATGGTATACTTGATAGGAAAAAAAACTAGAACACAAATTTTCACAAATAGTACGTTTGTTTATTCAAAACGTTTCAACGACCAAGTCGACATTTTTAGTGTTGCATGAGCTACTAAACTATAACTAACATACTATAACAGACTATAATAGTCACAGTTTAGTTATTGTAGCTCATGCTTCACTAAAGATGGTAACTTTATCGTTGAAACACGTTTAAATAAATAAACGCAATATTTGTGAGAATTTGTGTTCTTATTTTATTCTATCAAGTGAACATTCAACTTTCTCTGCTGAGCTTCGTGCAAATATATTTCTCCTTGAATTAAAAATAATAATAAATAGAATAAATTAACAGTGTTATTGATTAGCTAATTGTAATTCATGGAATTTAATCTAGTATAATATAAATTTCTTGAGATTATTTTGGATAATCCTCAATCTGTGACGAACTAATATCAATATTAATTACAGTTTAGATGTTGCTATAGAAACAGATATCCTTTGCATTTACTGGAACAAACAACATTCCAGTAAATCCATATAAATGGTTTTAGTTTAAAATATCTGCAAAAAAACACATAATTTAAACCAAACCGAGACCAATAACAAATTTACTACAACTAGCTTATTCCTGTATAAAAAGGGATAACGTCCGCCACAATACAACAGTGATTTCGTTGCGCATAATAGTCCCATATGATTGTTGTTTCACCACTTAATCACATGTTTATTTACGGGAACAAATGTTTTAGTGACTTGTTTGTCAACACGAGTTTGCGTGTAAACATCGTGTCTATGATTTAATTAATGTTTAATTTGTTGTTACTGATAAGTACCGATTAGGCTCAAAGCTTTGTGTTGACGATGTTCATCTTTTATTTCCAACAGGTACATTCTAAAAGTAATACATACTGAGATGATTTACTACTTAAGGAATAATAATTAAGTAATACACACGTATAATAACGACTGTTTTATTATACATTCTTTCTAGAAATATTACTGCTAAAAATTAGGCATTTTTTACTTTTTCCCTATACAATGGGGTTGGTCAAAAAACCCATTTCGAGTATGTTTGCAGAAATATATTTATAGAGGTCACATAAGCTCAAAAAAAGTACTTTTTTAATTGATGTCTCTCTGTTATGTGCTCTACAGCTCAAATGAGATTACTGATTTATTTTTTCACATTTTTTATGTGATTCGCTTGCTTTTAAGAAATCTCAAAGTGTTTTAAAAATTTTGTTAGATAAATTAAATTTTGGGGATAATTTTCATAAAACAAACACTAAAAAATTACAGTATTCTCAAAAAGTTTCAATGATTTGATACAATTTTCTCAAACGTTGCCAGTAAGGAAACAAACCAAATGTATCGGTTGCCGTTGCCCCAAAATGCAGGGAATGACGGGTTAATAAAAAGATCAAGCGGGTGCTAAAAACACACGATTAGGGTCCGTAGACATAGAGGCCAAATTGTTTTTATAAAGTTGACGCCTTTTAGTTTAATTAAATTAAAAGTAATTTAATTTAATAAAGTAAATAGTAAGTAGTAAATAATTCTGTCTTTTAGTAAGTAGTTTAATTTGTAAAGACAGAAACGAGCGTGAAATTATAAGGGAAATTTACCTTCGAAAATTAATATAGAGAAATCAATGAAAATTCGATTCGACTTTTTATATTAGGTATTGAGTTGTTTGTCTCACATTTCACAAAACTACGTTTAAAACTTATATGCTATGCATTTCTCATTGTGTAGTTAAATTAAGTTGTATTCGTCATAAAAAAAACTATAATATATGATTTCGAATTGCAATTTAATTTCAAATCGAAATATTTTAATTTCAGATTTGTAGGTCACACCGTGTTCAACTTAACGGAGGGAATATCTGACACTTTAAATTTGGCTTAACGTCAACATACTAATTTTGTCGTCAAATTAACATACTTATTCGTAATTGGAAGAAATTCGAAATTTAATTGATACCTCACACATAATATTTTTTTAAAACAACTGTTTAACTTGATAGTTTTTAGCCCTTATTACCCCAAACTAATTGATTTTTACCGCTATATTTCTCCTGTATGTGGGACAATATAAAGAATATAAATGCAATGTTTGAAATATATAGAATTTATCGTTTTGTCTGTGTAGACGGGTTGTGACTTACAGACAGACGAACAGACACGCGTTTGAAATAATGAGGGTTCTTGCTTTTACCTACGTATAAAATCGAGGACGGTATCTGTCTCTTTTTTCAAATAACGATTTGATCAAAACTACATGTTCGCAATTATAGGCTTTATTGTGACCATAACAGACTGATTTTAAATAATAATTTTGAAGTAAAATTTTATCTAAATTTTAATTTACTTACTTTAGTTTTGTGTTTATTTGTGATAATATGAAAACACACATGTCTTATGCAATTGTTTAAGAAGTAATTCTGAAATCATTTGTGCTCAGAAAATTCTCTCTCTCTCTCTCTCTCTCTCTCTCTCTCTCTCTCTCTCTCTCTCTCTCTCTCTCTCTCTCTCTCTCTCTCTCTCTCTCTCTCTCTCTCTCTCTCTCTCTCTCTCTCTCTCTCTCTCTCTCTCTCTCTATCTCTCTCTCTCTCTACATATATTAAAAAATTCAAATAGATTTTCCGGTACTTACACTGTTGAAGATATTTTACAAAGCCTTAAAGTCCTTAGAATTCTCTCCTTTCGACTTTTATTTGAAGTGTAACACAAATAAAGGACAAGTGACTAACTAAGTTTAAAGAAATGCGAGACTTTGTCTAAGCTTAGTGATCAACTACCCTTTGTGGACACAGCTCCGAATTGATACTGTAGGAGCACAAAAGTGATCGAATTGTCTTTTACCAGGTCTTTGAACAATAGTATCGTATATCAACACAAATAAATCCTATCCTTTTCCTTCAAGATAAAAGAATTTGGTGAGATTTTTTTTGGTATTTTAGTCGGGGATTTAACGGACCTTTTGTCGACACTTAAGTAAGTATAGCAGAGAAATGTCATAATTAGAGCGAAAGTATTAAGTACAGGATTAGGGCGAAAGAATGCGCTTCATAACGGTAATATTTGGCTATGGAATCCAAGACGAAGGTAGCGTAGCGAATGTATTATTGCACTGTCTATACGGTTATCTACTGTGCCGACCTTTACTGAACGGTTTCAAGATGGTTCATTTAAAATGTGAAAGCTACATCTGTTATGAAATCATATACAACTGTAAAATACAGCAGCCAATAAAATTATAATACAGTTTTCTTATGCAATATTTATCAACTGATTATTACAAAAATTATATATATATATATATATATATATATATATGTGATAGGTTTTCCTCGTGGGAATTACACCTTGAATGTGCTCCCCAAGTAGTGTGGTCACTCAGTTCTGTTGCATCTTGGGGTTTTATGTTTAATCAATCAACGGACTCGCCCGAGATTTATATTGTTATCAAAGGATGATTCAAATCTTGAATAGTTTTTGAAAATTTATCAAAATTTTAAGTAACTTGAAATTGCTTTTCATCTTCAACGTTAAGTAAAACAAAATTGATTTCTAAAGAAAATAAAACAGTTGAGATTTATTGAAAAACAAGTTTTCATATGTTTGTATCGAATTTATGGGTATTACTCTGAAGGAGTATTTAAACCAAGCTCTTTTCACATAGACCTTAAGTACTGAAGGTTAAGCTAAATAATAATCTGTAAGTTTTTGAACAAAATTAACCACATAAAATAATAGTTAAATAATAGTTGAATAGTTAAATTCACTCAATTTTTAGGTATAACCAATGTAACTGCTTAAATTAGCAACTGTTTAACCGTTTTAGAGGATGTGTCCATAGAAATCTGAATTTAGGCAATTTGTTTTGGATCTACAGTTTCAGAAGCTCCAATCTACCTCCAATAGTTCCAGCGTAGGCAAGTCGATTTTTTCCCTATGCTCTACAGCTTCAGAAGTTTTATCAAAAATTGATTCAGTTTTACAATTTTTCTAAGATAATATGAATTGATCTTTGAAGCTTAATTTTTTACCATTACCAAACGACGGACAGCCAAACATAGCTTATATCCTCGAGAATCTTATAAAATGGCTAACATTTTGGAAGTCTGTATTTTGTTTGATTTTTATGAAACTTGGAATATTTATTTATTACATGGCTGAAGGTGCAAATTTGATCTCAGTTTTGCCGTTGTTGATAGCTTTTAAAGAAACACGACAATTTTGAGTTTGTTTATAATTGTTACCATTCTTATGAGTGTCGGAAATACGTTTTTCATTGAAATCAGCTCCAATTTGACACAAAATTTGTATTTATTTTTATTAAACTTAAACTAAAAATAAATTTGATTTTATGTCATCGGTACTAGTGAAACTCTTTTTAAATAATAACTTCACGGCTCACCAGTATAATGTTACCGACACTGGCGTGCGACACTGCGTCAATCTCTTAAAAAAAAATAATAAAGATAAATTCCAAATTTTACCTTTATTCTCCGAAATGCATTGCAATTGTAGTGAAAGCGTTGAAAGTTACAATTTTGACTGTTGTATTCATCAATTTATATATTTTATGCTTAGAATGTGCGAAACTTAATAATCATGTTATTAAAGGTAAACCCATTTTATGATTCATAAACAACATTATTTTCATAATAACTCGGTGATTAATAAACATATAAAGTTTACAAGGAAAAATTCTTTATTTACAGCCTAAAAGCAACATTTAATATACATAAAAGTTGTTAAATCATTTTACGATTTTAGATCTTTTATTTCCTGAGAAAATATATTGTCTCTAAATTTAACTAAAAATGATTATTTTTACCAAATTTACTATTGCTATTGTTGAAAATCATAAAAAGTACGATAAAAATCAACTTCTAATTTTCCGTCTATTTTACCATCAAACTTGTTGAATTCATTTTAAACTAATGAGTCTGCAAAGAATGTTTTTGAAAATCTAGAATAATTTTGATTCCTGGAGATCTACACACAACTATTGTGATCGGTCTTATCAGGTGTTAGAAAAGTGTGAATTTCTTATAAAAATCAATTTCCCTCATGATAATTAGAAATTTTCAAATATAAACTTATATTTTTGTTTTCAGGACTTCATATACAAACAAATTTACAGTTATCATATTCTTAACTCTTTAAAACAATTGCAACCGTTTAATAGATAAGGGGGTCTTAAAAGTTGAGTTGATAATTTAGGATTTTCAGTCCCAGGACTAGTATTCTATTAAAAATGTAAGAATAAAATTGCCCTAAAACCATGTTCAGTCAGCGCCGTGGTAAAATTCGTAATAATAATAATTTATAATTCTTGTAACTACAATTTACAGAAAAAAAATTATTATAATTCTACATCAGTAGTGAAAATGGTAAACATAATGTCGAAATTTATATCAGGGTTTACGGAATAAAACTAAACAATAATTATTGTAATTTTGTGTTTTTAGTTATTGTTTATACTGTATAATTAATTTAGTCAGTGGAGATTAGATTTTAAAATTATGTTATTTAAAATTCAGATTGTCAAGTAAAATTATCATTTTACAAATTTCTAAACAAATTGATTGAATTTATCAAATGATTTTTATGTGATTTTTTTCTCTTCAAATGCGATTAGAAATGTAGTTTTAATTCTATGGATGAAAATTACAAATTTCAACAACTTTTAGAACCACTATCTTCTAAGCGGTTTTGTATTAAAAACAAGTCGCAAGAATAAAATAATCTTTTAAATGTACGTCTAATGAATCTCTTTTTTGGATGGGGAAAATTGGGATGTACACCATTTAACCAATAGTGTACCCTTCTGCTGTTATTCGGCCAATTATAATCAACCTCTCTTCATATATTCTCACACCCTGTATATATTTCCAGTATGAAAATTAACTAAGATATAATGAAGACACCGCTGTATATAAAATCTGTGGCAACATTTAGTAATACGCAATCTGTGCTCCAGGAGGTCACGTATATTCCAGTAAATCTTTGTCACGTCTTGTTCTCAGTAAAGTAACCCTCTTCATCTGAACCCAGGTGTCTATGGCGTGACAATACGCTCACGTATGGGAGAGACGAAATCTTTCCAAGCACGTTCACGATGTGATTTCAGTTTGTTAGGGAGTTGCTGTGTCAACTACAGTAACGACCAATTATTTCTCTTATTTTTTGTAGACACATACATTTACTGTTTTTTTTTAGGTCTGGTGTTTGTTTAAATAAGGTCAGTAGTTAACTTTATTTACGTACATTTATGGATGTCCAGCTTTTTTTTTATTATTAAAAAAAAAAAAAAAAATACATACAGCCATCAAAATGGATTTTTCTTGAACATATTTTTTTTTTTTAGTTTTCTTTAGATAAAGTGTGAAATCTATAAAATGAATATAAGTATAAAATCCTTTTGTTCAACCGTTAATTATCAGAACTTCAAAATATAAAAATATTTATTTTCAATAAGTTCAAAATTAATTATGCTGTAAATACAATTGGAAAAATTAAGTAAACAGGAAAAATGGCTACGTGATTGTTGAGATTATCAAATATTTAATTGTAAATAGAACAAAATTTGTATAAATTGATCACATCAAAATGTTCCAATTTGTGTATTCCTTATGAATGGAATTCAAAAATGGTTTTTTTTTTTTTTTTTTTTTTTTTTTTTTTTTTTTTTTAACTTAATCGATTTCAATCATATGGTACCGTGGTTTTCAGATTTCAAAATATCGAATAAAAAAATAAAAGATTTAAAAATTACAAAATGAATGGAATAGATTAAGCGGAATCCTCCTACATGATACTCTGCCATTCTTTGGTATATGCCTAAATAATACATCTTTATAGTGTGTGCATTGTTGAAATAAAAAACTGCAACAGTCAACATCGTCTTTGAAAAGGCGTGCTGAAAGTGTTTTATTTTTCAAAGAATATTGAATGAGACAAAGTGAAATATTTACAAAGTGTATTGAATGAGAAATATGTAACCACCACAAGATCTACTGAAGGACTTTTTCATTAAGTGAAACACACGAGGTTATTTATCTGAGATATCTGGAGCGAAAGTTTTCTGCTGCGTTTGTTTTCTTAAGGCACAGATAGCGGAGATTAAATTGGATTGACCTACATATTGGGGATATTGCGATTTTTCTTCTTCTGTTTTGACACAATTAAAGTAAAACTTTCAATTGACGTAGTTTATTTGTCTAGCTATTTATAAATATTTTGACATTTCAATAAAAATATTGTTATACCCAGGTTGTTATGAATATTAATGTAGACGCTTATGAGTAAAATAAAAACGACGATGGAGTTATGAATAACCTGTGTGAATAATATTTAGACTGTAAAGAATAATAACACAGACTGTTTCGAGTATTTAAGTAAACTGTTATTAATAATATTGTACTTGTCATGAATAACAACACAGACTGTTATGAGTAATTAAGTAAACTGTTATAATAACGTCGTAGTAGCGGTTATGAATAATAAACACATAGTGTTGTAAATAATAACAAAGACGGTTATGAGTAAGTAATAAGTAAATTGTTATGAATATTATCGTAGACTGTTATGAGTAATTATGTGAACTGTTATACATAGTATCGTAGATAGCCATGAATGATAACGCCGACTGTTATGCATAATTAAGTAAACTGTTATTATTAAATGATATGCTATTATGAATAATAACACATACTGTTATAAATAATAACAGACATTTATGAGAATTTATGTTAACTGTTATGAATGATACCGTAGACGATTTTGTGTAATATTAGTGAGTAAAAGACATATTCTGTTATGAACTATAACACAGACGGTTATGAACAGAATTAAAAACCTTTGTGAATAATAACAGGGACCGTTATTAGTACTTGAGTAAACTGTTATGGCAAATAACATTAACTGGTATGAATAATATCACATATCGTTTATGAATAATAACAGCATAAAACTGTTATGGATAAAAACATGTACGAATAATATCCTAGACTTTTGTGTGTAATAACAGACTGTTATTAATAATAACTTTGATGTTAATGAGTTATGACGTAAACTTTTATAAATGCTAACACAGATGAGTAATTATTACAAATTGTTTGGGGAGTATTATAGACCTTTAAATTGTTTATTATGGTTTAAACTTTTTTACTGTTAGTAGGATTATAAACAGATACTTTCAAAGGCAGTTCTTATGTTAAGATTAATAAATAATTCCATCGATGTTTCACTATAATATGATTATAAATTTTGCTATTTTGGTTCTTTCCTTGTGAGGTACTTGAATTAGCACCTAATTAGAAACTTGCAAATAACGTTTGACTCTTTTCCACGTCATGTTTTGTATTGGTTCGATTTCCTTAAAGCAATTGCTTTAAATAGACTTTGATGAAGGTTCGAATGTTGAATTTTCGCTCTAGTTTAAAAATTGCTATTGTTCAAATAACGTTTAAATCTTTAAAAACATTTTAAATTCGATTTATTTTTCAGATAATATTTTTAAATAACAATTTTTCGGATTTGGACTCGCAGAAATTCGTTTTCAGCACGTAAGGGCTCAATGTATAAATCTGATATCGATTAGTTTAGAAAATTAATTTTTATTGTAAATGAAGTTTATATTTACTCCTACATTTTATTGTCCGTTAACAAAAATAAAGTAGGCGTAACATGAACAAACTAATTTATAATTTTCTTGAATTATTTTACATATTAAAGGAAGTAAGCATGAGTGTGTGAGTATGTAGAACCAATATTAAGGCAAGGCAAATCGTACTAAATGTTGGTATTACATTAGCTCTGTGTTATTATTATATTTACATACGCGAAGTTGTTATTGATGTGAATTAAATGCAAACCTAATTACAATGAAAACATATTAAATGATTTAAATATCAATTATCCATACATCCAGTATTAATATCGGCTGTAGATAACATTTAGGATTAATGTCATTTTATCCCACAGACAGTTTATTGCGACAAATATGTCCTTTTAATCTCTCTAAATACTTTGATTAACTTAGATGATCGTATCGCTGCCATGACCCCTCTTCTCCGTTTAAATTTAACCAATGATGTCATTAATGTTAGTAGCCAAATTAAAGAGATATAACACGTAATAACACGTAAACTATTAGGTTTTAAAAGATTATCTTAGATATTAATAAAATATTTTACGGTACTATGAGATGGTTGAAAAGTAATTGAAATAAGAAAGTAATTTTGGTTTTTTTCCTGTTTTTAATAAATATGTTTGTTTAATCCTTAAAACTAAAGCATGGAAAGTCAATATTCGTTTAAAACACTACATACAGTTAATTCACTTCTCTTAATCATACTAGAAAATTACCTTTTCCCTTTTGAACTATCGCATATCTAAATGCACAAAATCAAATTATTTGTTAATGTATTTGTAATGTTATTTAATCCATTTAAGGAAGTAATTACTTAATGAAATGACACTATTGATTATTAAAATCTATAGGGTTTTCATAAATAATCAGAGATTGAAGGTATGACGTTTGACTTTTTACTAAATATATTAAAAGTACAAAGTCTTCTCCCATGAGAATAAAAAAGTACACAAGTAATGTATATTTGTAAGTAAAATTTAGATTTTTCCTAAACTCATTTATTTTGCAATTCAATGAGTTTACAAATAAGACTTTCGCTAAATATTGGTCTCTTTAAGTATATGTATGCTTGCCTGTATATACAGGGTATTTCGGAATTCTTGTCGGACATTTTAGGGGATTGTTCCTGGCGTTGAAGTAAACGCAGAACGAGCATACATTTGTGTAAAACAAACTTAGTTGTCTGTCTGTCTGCCATTTTCTGTTTTGTATAAAAAACATTATATTTTTGGAAATAAATTATGTATAAAGTCTAAATTTAGTATACATATTTTTTATGTAACCTTTATCAATGTACCAAAAACCATGACTTTGTTTTGTATTTTTTTTTAAATGGCCGTTAAAAATTTTTATCGTCGTATCTCGAAATAAGTTAACTTTATACAAATTTACAAAAGACAAAAATTTTTTTTAATGATAAAAAAAAATGGTTTATATATTATTATTATATCTCAAAGGCTAACCGTGATGTTGTCAAAAAACTAAAAACATAATTTCTTGGCAGATGTCTACAATACCCAAAATTAGCGTAAAACCAAAATATGTGTGAATTATGATGAATAATATCCATTGCCTGGTTTACCATGTTTTACAGTATTGTCAAAGTTGCTCTTTCCATCATTCGACTTGTAGCTTGCATTGTAATTGACAATAAGCAAAAATAAAAATCAGTACGTTGAAAAAAGGTCACATAAAAGGTATACCAAATTTAGACTTGATATCTAATTTATTTCTAAAAATATAATGTTTTTAGTACAAAACACAATATGGCGGACAGACAGACAAATAAGCTCGTTTCAAACAAATGTTTGTTCGTTTTGTGTTTACTCCAATCACCTGAAGTATCCGACAAGAGTTCTGGAACACTCTGTATATATCGGTACAGTCAGCGCAAAATCTGACTTTTTAACCAAGGATTAATCTAGAGTTTCATCCACTAGGTTTATGGATCAAATCTCAGCAATGGTGCTACCTATAAAAAAAAAATCAACGAATTTGAAAGATCAAATATTGACTTCCACAGAGCATCATTATTATCATCATCTTTGTAAAGTGTTATTTGTGATAAAATCGGGAGACAAAGGTCCAATGTCGACGAAGCAGCTTTTTAAAATATATTGAGAAAGTATTAACTGAAAATCAAAACTGAGAAAAACGTTTGGATCGAGGTAGAGAAGAGTTCTAAACACTGTGGTAATGAATTGTTTGGAAACCGAGAACGTCGGCAAATTATTAAGTCAAATATGGGACATAAAGTAGGAATCTTGTTAGAGAAATGACCTACTAAACATTGGAGAGTTATCTACAAAAAGAATTTTGTAAAGAATGTACGAATCTCGGTAAAACATAACCTGTAACCAATTCTAACTACCTCGGCAAATATATAACCTAAAATCCACTTTGGGTGACCAAGTATGAATTACGACAGAGCAGTGTCCTAACCATCGTTTCTTCAGTTGTTACGGAACTTCAGCTAAAAAATTGGAGAAAAATATGCAAAAAACCACGGGTTTTTTGATGTTAGAAATTGAATAATGTTTTCAGTGGAACAAAATTTATTTTATGAAAGAACTATAAATCATATTTTAATAAAAACCTGTTTTTTGTATGTTCATGAATATATGCAGTTTGTTAGAAGTATTTTATCTACGAAGTGTACAAATATTAAAAATGTATATTTGTAGTATGTACCAAATATATGTTTTGACGGGGTCACTAACCTCAAAGAAAATGAAATGAAATTCTGCAAACATTTCAACATTTATTTCTGTTTAATATTAGCGCAGTTAGCAAGAGTTTAAAATATGATTATTACTTGAAGTTATTCCTGGATCAAAAGAGATATGGCAGGAAGCTGGAGCCGTGGAGATATGTGCTCGCGCAGGGGTGTACAATTTACAAACTACAAATTAAGGTTGTACAAACTCACTGACTCATAATTTTAAAAGACATATATCTTTCTTTTTACTTTATATTTATCTGCTATTCCTTGACGTAAATTATGGGTTTCCTGAATTTTATTTGAATTACTCTCACATTTGTCAAAACATACTTGTCACGTAAGTTGGCAACTAAAAATAGTTAAAAATAATAAATTCTTTTTAAAATAAGAGAAATCGTGATGTTAAATCTTTTCTATAGTTTGCAAATTTGTAAGGCCCAAATTAATAATTACACGTCATAGCGCACATTTAAACTTTGACAGAGTAAAAAAGTAATATATGTAAATCTTTATAAAATTTCAAATATTGTTGTCAGAAATATTGAAAAATCTTTGGCTTCAGTAAACAAAAGGTAGTCTATGTAATCGTCTAGAAATTTCTGCCTCAGATATTATTGATCAAAAAGTGAAAATGAACTCTGGGCTTATTCTAAAAGTCAAATAACTAAATACATTCCAAAGCATTTTAATATGCAGATTACAATATTCGTGCGTAACTGGAAAATACTCAAATGAACATGACGTCGGTAAGTATTCATTTTGGTATTTTGTTTTACTAACAAAATGTAATTTTGTTTTATATTTGATTTAGTCCATTGATTTAGTTCGCATGTCGTAAAATCAAAAACCTTTAGCTTATTTAGGAACAGTATAGAACAACGTCCATTGTTTATCATCATCTCCACATATATATATATATATATATAAATATATATATATATATATATATATTTATATATATATTCAATCTCTATATTACTCCATAACTCTCAAGTCGATGGTTTTTATTTTATTATTTTTTAAATTGTTTAATATTATTTTTTTATAAATGCTAACCGTTTTGCCCTTAAGGTTAAACATTTTATCAAAATTTGAACAAATTCATTAAAATCAAAAGTTTTTGTATTTTTTATTTTTGTTGGCACTCCAAACTAGAAAATTTTGAATGATCTAAAAACTGTTTTAAAACTCTGGAAATGTGTCCAAAAATAAACCGATACCTCATACTAGTAAATATACTTAAGCATTTAAACTATAATCAGGGACAGACAGGCAACACATATCATTGTAAAATCTATTTGTTTGTAGTCAGAGACCATTAAAATATTATAAATTAATAGATGTATTTATCGCAACCACAATACTTTTATTTTCTTAATATACGCGTAAAAGTAAAAAGATACTATCTTTGCGTAATTATATTATAAAAGTTGTAATTTAAACAGTTGTCGCGTTGTTTGTAAAGTCAACTAATTCTGTAAAATTAATTGCTCCTTTATAGTACCCTGTTATAAAGTATTAATGTTTGCTACATTTATTTTAAACGAAACCTTACACTTTAGTCTTATTTACAGAAGAGCACTTAATTGTAAGCTTTTAACTAACAAGCTTTACCTGTGTCTGTGTCGTATGTCCCTCATTAAGCCATTTCTACTCTTTGACTAAAATGTCGCATTACGTCACTTCGCTTCGTAGATTTTGCAGATACTATAAATAAAAAGCAAATTGACGCGGTAATGTTATTACCTTGTCTGCTAAGTGTTGGCGTTGACAAGTCGTGCTATGTAACGAACGACCTCTGAAATAGTTTTCTCGGTTATTAGCGTTCAAATAACTCTCTTTCCACTGTATTTGTGCCTGCATTCGTTGGTGTTAAATATAGAAATCTACACAGATTTATTTTATTCTAGAAAAAAAAATATGCAGGAGTTTATGGCTCGTATCAATTCCGAAAAGTTATTTAGTTACCTTATTTTATGTACCTAATTCATCCTAACTTTAGTATATGTTTTGTATTTTCATTAATTCGTGTTATTATTATTATTAATATTTGTATCTATACTAGTAAATGATTTTGTAAACTGGTTTTAGATAGCATTAAAAAGAGCATTGTTAGCGCTTCTAAACTTAAATATACAGTTGTTAAAACTGAAAGTGGATTTAAAGATGGAGCGAATATTTGACTAACAAACAACTTAATGTTATTAGAGCTATTATCAAAATTCATAGGCTTGATTTATTACAAATAATTGTGCCACAACCTTAACAATTTTTTAAATTGATTTTACACCTGATAATAAACCCACACAACAAACATTGTTTTGTTAGCTAAATCCTTTAGCAACTTTTATGCTATTGAAATAACTCAAATTTCATTTATTAATATCATGTTACCAGTTGTACATGTATTAATTAATAACATGTTACGGAGAACATTATTTACACGTTTAAAATCTGTCGGCTTATATTTGAGTTATTGGATTATGGTTTATTATGAGTCATGGTTTAAGGTACGAATTGTTCGCTTAGAAAAAACAACATGGTTGCATAGATTTTTAGGTTATGTTACCAATATACAGAGTGTAAAATAATTCGTGATATAATTTACAGGGATTGCTATATCAACGTATAACCTCTACCATACCTATTATAATACTTTTTCTAGTGTTTAAGGGGGTTAAACTTTTTGCCTCCTTTTGAAACGGGGAGGGGGTAAAAGGGCAACTTTTATTTTTGAAATGTTAACATCTATCTTGGAAAGGTCTATGGAATAGAAAAATAATGGTTCATCTAAAAGGTTTTTAGTAGTCTACATCCCTGGGAAAATTTAAATGAAAAAATTAGTTATGACTAACTTGCGTATCTTTTACTTGTTCTAATGTAACAAGTGCTCGAATTGGTGACCTTCGGTGGTTTGCCAGTGTGCTAGCCGTTTGTAAAAAATAGAGACAGCATTCGCAAAAGATTCTCTTGAAGTGGATTGAGCCTTTTGTAAAATTCTACTCGGTAGGTCATTGACGTCAGTTGGCTTAATTTCATAAACAAGGTTTTTCTTGAGACCTCAAAAGAAATAGTCTAAGAGACCTTGCTGGCCATTCCATAGCGCTTCTTCTGCCTATCCATCTTCTCGAAAAAACATTGTCCAAGTATTGTCGTATTTCACGGCAGTAGTGTGGTGGTGTTCCATTCTTGTAGCTACTTAATGTTTCTTATTTCCCGTCTATAAGTATTTTGGAGTGGAGTCACGATCTGGTTGGCAAGCATTTCTAATTATTTCTCGGAGTTCAAGTTTCCATCAATTACAAACGGCCCAACCAAGTGGTTGTTAACTATTCCTGCCTAAACATTTACTTTTGAAGGGCGTTGCGAATGAGCTTCAACATCCAATGTGAAATTCTATCCGTCCAATAACGACAGTACCGTTTCACATGAAAGTAGCCTCATTACTAAGAAGGATTCTATTTAGTATACCAGGTTCTGCGTTTAGCTTTGACATTATAGGTTAGGAAAATTCAAGGATACCATAAATGTCTTCGATAAGCTCTTGTTTTATATGGAATTAAAAAAATATTAACTTGAAGGGTTTTTTCCCCGAAGCATGGCTGATTTTGTGCTCTTCGCATTGATAAGTGGGGATTTTCAACGAACGACTACATGACATCTAATGATTTATCTTCATCAATTGAAGGAGACATATCTGACCCTGGTCTGTTTTGTATACTATGTGTCTCAGTGAACCTTTGAACTATCCTTGTCAAAGCACACCTTTATACCGTATATAGGGTTGATACGGTTTGGAAACTCATCATTAAATAACTTTGCAACCTCACTATATGATTTCACACGATCCCCATAACCTCTCATCATCAACACAGTGATCCTTTCAAACTCAGAAACTTCCATATCAATAGAACATAGTGACTTCACGCACCAGATTAATAAACTTTTTAACCAGATAAGTAAATCTTAAGCAAAAGTTTTAGATGACAGCCTAACTGATTAACTGCTTAAATGACACTGAATGGGACACAAATGAAAGTCCAAAGTTGATATTTACAAGCAGATAGATATTTGCATTGAGAATTCCAAAACATTCTGTTACTGATAACAGAATAAGGAATTCAATGTGTTTATTGTTGTTCTTAAAATAGCTTACGAAAATGATAACTTCTAATTACTCTTTTTAACTTTAACCTGCATTCTTCTTCCCCTTAGAGAACGAATTCGTAGACGTATTTTCAGGGGGAAAGTATGAAGTAAGTTTTTGAATTGCACATCCTGTATTGCCAGGGATGTATTAGAAAACTTTTGGTGGTACCTTTATTGTTCTATTACATAGACCTTTCCAATAATATGTCACAAGATAGGGGTTGCCATTCAAAAAATGAAAGTTGCCCCCTTTACCGCTCCCCTTTCCATAAGAGCCCAATAATTTTAATCCGCTTTAAACACCAGAAAAAGAGTTATTAGGTGTGGTGGAGGTTTTACTTTGATATAGGAATCCATTTAAATTATATCGAGGTGTATAACGACTTATTTTAGACTCTGTATATTGTTTTCATTAATTATTATTGTAGAATGAGGATCATTTTATTTTAATTTTAAAACTGCATAAAATGAGCTATGTCGCGTCAAAATATAAGGAGTAATCAACAAAAAAAAAATTTAAAGCACACGGCGTTTTATTATTTGAAGACTGTTATTTTGAAAAGATCCTTAGATATTTGTAAAAATTGGTCCAAATTTGTTGACAGTCGAATTATATATTGTTAGCCTAGTTGTTGTGATGCCTGGAAGTGGAGATTTATGACGTTATAAGTTTTGTTTTCGCCCAGACAATAAACGATTGCATTTCTATAAATGCTTGTTTTTACTACAGATGGATGAATAAAGCTTTAATTTCAGTCGAATGTCGATAATCTGGTTTGGAACATATACACTAATGGATGAAGATTCATGAATAAATTAGAGTTTAAAACTAATTTACTCTTACACCGGTTTTGTCGGGAACAACATAAAAGTTAATTAACAAAATTGTGATGACCAAGCATTTGCCACAAATGCTTTTAAACAGCAATATTTTAACCTCATTTTATATAAATTTAGAAATAACTGTATCAGGCGATTCGCTTAGGGGTAAATGCCTGAAGGTTGTGAAAGGCCCGTTTCTTGTACCTGTCGGTATTAACGCCAGTAGAGTCGAATCGATAGGGAAATTCTTACTGTGTAATAAGTACGTTCTTAAGTATAGATTTACGATCATTTCTGAGAACGTTAAATTAGATAAACGTAATAAATTATATGGAAAATATTTCGTTTTAAATGTTTTGTAGTACAATATGAAAAAAAAAAATATGAAATACGTTTTGTTATATCCAGGTCAAGGAAGATAAAATTAAATTCCAGAATTAATAAGAGCCTTGAATTTCAGTTCAAACAGCGCCCAGAATAATTCAACAAACTATAATTGCTTATGAAGGAAAACTGTGCAAACTAATTTAAACATTTCATTATAACGCCGAGTTGAGAGTTCCATTTGCATTTATTTAGATTGCACTTGACATAGGGCAGTATTTGTGCTGTTGTCTGTTACAAGGAAACTTTTAATCGAGGTACGTGTAAATTTGATAGTAGTGATAATCGATTGTATGCGATCCCCTTGTGAAAGTGACTCGTAAAGTAGAATCGAAAGTAGCTCCATTAATCATGTAGCTATGAGAAACGTAGTGTGAGATAAAATGATAGAGATTATTACTACTTTGGTTGTAAATTAATTCACAATCAGATATCCTGTTACTTAGAAACTCAATCTTTGCAAATTATATGCAATCATGTATTATTTGTCTATACGAAAAGCATTCCCTCATTATAAAGAATATTTTAAAAAGTGAATGTGTGTTAATGAGAGGGGGTAATGTTAAGAAAGTAAAAACTTTACAAAATAGAGAACGAAATTCAAATGATTCAAGGATAAAAGATTATTATCTTGTTATACAAAATGTTTAATGTTAATATTATACTACTTGTCAAGTGTATCTACATCTACCGTGTAATGTGCACCGGTCATGATATGGTGGATCTTTTCAAATCTAATTTAGGCTATAGACGATTTAGCTTCTCCATAATTGCAAATATTGGTTGGAATTCAGTAAATTTGACACACATTAGCTTATAAAATGGCTGACAAGTTCATTTACCACAATTACAGGAAAACTGGGGGTTATAGTTTTATTTCATTTATTATTTTCATCTTATTTGTTGGATTTCACATGGTCAAATAAAATATATTTACATAATTAATTGGTAAAAATTGGAAATTGGGTTTGTAGTCGATTTGGGATTGTTCTAATGACGAGACCTAATCCCGGGACCATGTTGTGTCCTCCAATCATAGTTCTTAGAAACGTGAATGAGTGGATCTTTCAATTCTGATTTATATACGATGTATATTGCTCGAAGTTTGGTGGAGTATACGTTAATTTATACGACTTGATACGTCGCTGAAAACAATGGGGTTGGGGTTTTAGACAATTTTATTTATTTATCACATTTAGAAAACAACATTGAATTTTAGAAGCACCTAGAAAATATATTTGAGAAATAAATGATAAATTTTGGAAGTTGGTTTTTTCGTCAGATTTACCAATTTTTGCTGACTGCAGATTTTGTTTATTTATAAAATTTATTTTAGACGCTTTAAAGGAAGAAAGCTACAGACACGAACAAATCACTCCTATTCATTTGTATTTTATCTTAGTGAATTTTTTATATTTTATGTTGCTTTAAATAGGAAATAATTGAAATTAATGTTTACAATATTCTGTTCACATACTGTGATTTTTCAACTAATTATAAGTAATTACTATATCTATAAATTTACTTACACATTCATATATACTTATGTATACGTAAATTGTAAATTGGGTAAGTAGCTTAGAGCAATGTTATGGAGGGAAAGGGTGTTTCCTAGGAGTGTATTTAGGGCAAAATTGGTGGTAGTTCTATATCTAGATATAGTGAACCTAATTTAGTCTGTTTTAAGTTCAGTTATTGCATAAATGTAAGATAAAAACCTTCCAGTCTCAATATATTTTTGAAATTAACCAACATTCTGGAAAAGTACTTTATATTAAATTTGAACAAAATTTGTCAAAAAATTAATTATGGTTACATTTGTTATTGACGTGGTTCAAGCGACGGTGCCATCGTTTGTGTATATACAGACTAATAGACGACGTTTCGAGGGTATAAATCAACACCCGTTATCAATTGATGAACTTAGAATATGAAAAAAGTGAAAACTGCTAAAATTGCCTGGTAGCCATTTTGCAAAATAAAACTAAAACTAGTAATCTAAGAATGAAACGCAGGGTTAAGATTGAGCATTCAAAATAAGTAAGATTAAATACAAATCTGATGAGGAAGACCACAAGTCATAGAACTAAACCACAGACCGCAAAAGTCCGCTTAAACCAAATAATTAATATAAACATTCCGTCATTACTAAATAGTTGTAAAAATAGAAAAGTATATGTATTAATATTATATATTCATTTTTTGAATTATTGTTCGTTATTTTTACGATATTTATATCACTCTTCAGTTTTTTAAAAATAATTGTTGTATTTCTTAAACTAAGAAATAAGGTCTTTTCCTTATACGGAGTGGGGGAAAAACGGATTAAGCCGTTTGGAGGAATATGGTGGGGAAAGTGGCACGTCACCTGGTAGGTTATCTCATTCCGGTAGTCAACATGGTTGGAGAAAATCGAGTGTTGCCGTGCAGGTGTATTTCATAAAAACCGTTCTGGTATAGCGATGTAAAGAGTTATTCAGCGACGCTTTGACATTCTGAGCAACGATTGGCTTCCTAATGCGAACACAATTCCGTCATGGATTACGGATTTACATTCAACTGGAAACATGTCGATGCAAGGCGCATAACACCGGAAAATGTGCAACAATAATTGAGCAGCCCTCAAGGCATTCTACTCTAAAGCATTCTGTTGTTTGGGAATGACCGCAATTTGCGGATTCTTCATTTAGATTTACGGTTTCATTCGTATAAAATATTGTTGACTCAGGAATTGAGTGTAACAGATTACGCCAACCGCAAAATCTGAATAAGCAAATGCTTGAACAGTTCCCTCCGATAGAATCTTTCTTCGGTAATGAATATAAGCTGTAAGAAAAACTCTTTCTACTAGGCTGAGATTCATGAAAGACCACCACATTTCTGTAAATCAACTATGTGATGTACCGTAACAAAATACGGTGACCCGTCGATATTTTAAGGAGGAAGGCGTAACCGTCGCTGTCAATTCCAACCGTTATATTTCAATATTGAAAACTTTTCTACAGTCCAAATTGGAACAGATTGCTGAAGAGAGGTCTTGTGAGACCTTTAGTTGGTTGCAACAGGGTGGAGTCACACCTCACGCGGTGCGAATGTTTTTAAAACAATGTTTCCAGAGCGATTGATCTCTCTG
This sequence comes from Aphrophora alni, assembly GCA_963513935.1. Lineage (NCBI taxonomy): Eukaryota > Metazoa > Arthropoda > Insecta > Hemiptera > Aphrophoridae > Aphrophora > Aphrophora alni. The sequence continues at coordinate 111,953,977 of OY740769.1, forward strand.
AGGAGTGATGTAAAGTGGCGGTTTCCAAATTGAAGCATTTCCGATTTTTTCTTTAGGGGTACTTGAATGAAAAAGTGTTCAGACATCCTTGAAGAGTTACGGGAGCGGATTATTGAAGAAGTAAACGACAAGTGCCAACGAGCCGAAGGAAACTTTAGAGAACGTCTCCACTGCTAACAGCCGCCATTTTGAAGACATTATTTTTAAAACTTAATGTAAATCATATGGTAAGTATCTTTAACTAAAATCGTTATTTATTTTTACCATTCCGTTAATTTTTATACCTATTAAAAAGCAGCGGAAACCATTTTGCCCCACTCTGTATAATTGATACAGTTTTCCTCTTTTCGATGTACTGTACAATATATTTCCCATCATCCAATTCTTCGCTTTACTAATTTTATTTGTAACATTCCATTCCAAGCCATTTCTCTGCACAATAACAATTACAATGCTATAAATTCATCCGATCATTTAATAACTTCGTTATCCTATCACTTGTAATTCTATCGAGTTAATTGGTTAACATTTAAAACTTTTTAAAATTGATTTAGCTGTTAATCCCACTATATGTAGCAGTATTGTTAATCCCAATAGATCCTTTAAAATTGATTTCTCATATTTAGCTGTTAATCACAATAAATGTAGCAGTATTGTTAATCCCAATAGATCCTTTAAAATTGATTTTTCATATTTAGCTGTTAATCACAATAAATGTAGCAGTATTGTTAATCCCAATAGAGCCTTTAAAATTGATTTCTCATATTGAGCTGTTATTCCCAATATTGTAGCACTATTTTTAATCCCAATAGATCCTTTAAAATTGATTTCTCATATTGAGCTGTTATTCCCAATATTTGTAGCAGTATTTTTAATCCTAATAGATCCTTTAAATTTTTTTTTTAATATTTAGCTGTTAATCACAATATATGTAGCAGTATTGTTAATCCCAATAGATCGTTTAAAATTAATTTTTCATATTTAGCTGTTAATCCTAATAGATAATGTTCCGTTAACCTACTCAATGTTGAACATTTTACTTTTAAACAATCTTGTAATTACAAAAACATGGTCCAAACTTGTTGATTAGTTACGCTTGTGTGCCCGGATAACTAATGAGTTTCCCAACGTTGTAACATTGCATTTCAATACAACGCCAAAGAAAACCAATATTGCTAATTAAATCAGATAATTTTGTATAAATATTTAAACTTTTTACGTGTTGACATGTTCGATATGTATGGTTAACTTATTGTTCTATTTTATAAGTAATAAATATTTCATCAACAGATTACACTTCCTGTTTCGTATGAATTAATGAAATCCATAATTTTGCATCCAGAAGAAGGGATAAAACTGTAATTCAAGCTTCACTTAATGTATTGTAATTTAACCTAATTTTATTGTTATGCTATTCAGAAATTTAAATTCGTTCACAAATTTCTGATATTTCCGTAAACGAAAATAATCTATTTACTTTTTAATTCCCCAGGCGAAAAAAAAATCGTTTCTAAGCTATCACAAACCATAAAAAGCTTTTCAAACACCTTTTAAGTGAATTAAACTGAAATATTCATTGATTTTCTGTACTTTCAAAGTTTTCTCCACTTCAATGAAGATTACCTATATGTGTTTAAGCATTCCATGACATCATTTTTAAATGTTATAATTTTCCATCGCTGAACCAATAAACGTCACATCTTTGTTTAGCCTTGCTAAAAAGATTTTGTTTTAAATTGTAGGTGCTAATTTGTTGTTTAGAAAACTGGGTTTACCTCGTTTGCTGCCATGGTCATTTTAATCTTCAAATTCTTGTTCCAGACATCTCTCAGTAATGCCTGAAACTGCATCACGAAGGATGCGGTTCTTCTTGAAGCTGGTCACCATCTGGTTTTCTTCTGTGTTAACCATATTTATACAAAAATCATATCTATTAATACTCTAACGTTTCATTTTCTGTCCTATTTTGATCAAATTTAGCGTATGAATTGATATTTTAAAATAATTTTTGTAATTGAAAGATTGAACAGAGAGATTGAAATACATACACTCAAGTGTGTAAATCTTACACCGTGACGTTTTAATTTATATATATATATGAACACATTTTCATGATACAGTGCAAGCGACTGCAATACCATATTTCCTATTGTAGTCATTAATAGCTCTTGATCGTAGTTGATCATTATGTATTCTAGACTGTGCGAGGGTTGTGATAAGGAAAAGTGACGTTACATTATACGTGGGTCATTTTAAAAGTATGAACTGTTTATAAGTCGAGTAACAGCAATTATATTTATGAACATAAATTGTATCAAAAACTTACGTATGAACATATTTTTACTTTTCTATATAGTCACCAAGAATACCTAAGCATTTGTTAAGTCGTGGCACTAGCTTTTGGATCCCCTCATCATAAAACTCTGCCGCTGAGTTAGTAACAGTTTCTTTCAACACGTCATCATTTTCAAATCGCTTTTTACCAAGATATTCTTTGAGTTTAGGAAACACATGAAAGTCTGATGGTGCCAGGTCAGGGCTGTAGGGGGGATGGTCCAGTAATTCCCATCGAAAGTTGGCCAGTTGCGTCTTGGTCACTGCTGCAGCGTGATGCCGAGCGTTACCGTGAAGCAGCACGACGCCGCTATACAGAAGTCCCCGTGGGCAGTAACCTAACCTAACATATGCTTGGTTATTGTTTCGCAATATTTCTCAGCACTTATGGTCATTCCTCTTGGCAGAAAGTCACAATTGGCGGGTTTATTGAGTAACATGGCGACAAACAAAGCAGTGTTACGATAGAACCAACAGTGGCAGACACATGAAATCAACTGACTGCATAGTTGGGGACTAGGCAAGAGTGGCTAACATTGAGCGGGCGTTACGCGACAGCCTGCGCGGTTGCTATACGCAAATGGTTCTTACTTAAAAAATGATCTCTCGTACAATAAATTATCTTTAAAATATACAGTAATGTGTTTGTTCCTGTATTGAGTTACCCTTTAAATTAATTTATTCACTCCTAGCTTAACTTACACTAACCACCGGAAGTTGGAGAGGGTGTGGTTCAGTAAACATAAAAGAAACTTGTTACATTTTGTTTAATGAAACTATTATTAAAGCGTGAACATTGTAAAAATAATGGTTTGTATACACATCAAGTAGATTAAACATCATTACCCTAGAGTTGTTTTACATTAATGGATGGGTTTAATCAACTAAAATACAGTACAGTTATGTAGTCTGAGATAAGTGTGATACATTTATTGTGGTGTATTTATATTTTTTATCCATAAACTAAAAAATTGAATGTGTGAAATTTGTCGAATCAATATGATATGGTTTAAAGCACTAACTAATCGCGTAGGAAGATAAAGTTGTTCGCTGAATTTTTAGGTTATGTTACCTAAATGTTTTAAACCATAACTTTAAATGGTTTTTTAAATAGAAAGGTCATATTAGCCTCGTTAGATGGTGATTTTAAACCTGCATAAGTTAAACATTGCACACGATCTTATGCAATGTATATCGACGAAATGCAACTTAAACAAACCGCCATTTTGAAATTTACCAATAGATTTTTCTCAAAATCTCGCCAAATTCATCCTTTAGACATTCTAACTGACTATATTTGGTTCTTGTCGGGTTAGTCGTACGTTAGTTAGTTATCTTGTCAACAAAAAATGGATGTTTTTACGGGATTGTCTTCAATTTCGCTCAGAGAATAAATAAATTATAAATCTTCATAAGAAGAGTTTCAGGGACCAGCTATTGTGTACGTTTAACAAAGACTAATGTAGCCTAATTATATTTAATGTTTGAAACACCAAATAAAATTAATTAAAATGAAAGAAATGTAATACCTACTACTGTATTTAAATAAACATTATCGTATTACCTCTGATTTATTCTGTTGATTAATGGATAGGCTTAACTCTTCTATCTTCTTCTCCTTTTATGTTTTAAAATGATTTTCTTCCAAATGATGTACGATGTAGTCTAATAAACTAGGTTGAAGAACGATTGTCGTGTGAACAGAAATAAAATAACTTTGATACATCATTTTGATGTAATCTATATAAAATAACCAAATAACAGCCTAACGCAGAGGTTAGGTAGGTGGTTAGGGTTAATTTTATTAATACACGTCAAATTAATTAATAGTGTTAACTGTTAAATCTAACCATGATCAATATAAGTTATTTTTTAATCTTTAATTGTGTTTACTTTCTCATTGTGTGTGTTGGTATAGCATTGTTGTGGGGAAATTTTTCAGTACGAAAAAATCTATTGCAACTTACGTATTGATTTTTGGAATGTTATTTGAGTGATTTTATTCAAAATTGGTACCTACCAGTTTGACTTTTAACTATGTTCGTAAAATATATAAACTGTCATTAAAGAAACAGTAAATTTAAATTTGATCGAAATAGGCTTAAAAGGTTATTATAATTTTTTTCAAAAAAAGGTAGCCTACTGAACAAAGCATATTAATTTTATTGCCCCCAATAATACCAGTTCGAAAATTATCGGTATAAAAACATAAAATTTTGTTCTTAAAGACTTTTCTTCTCAAATTTTGCTCTACAGATTTTGATAAAACAGCCAGCAGATTACAAGTAAAAATAAATTACCTTTCGGGAGTAATTGTCAAAACCGGTATGAAGAAAATTCGTTTGAATCAATCACGAGACTCCGACACGAGTGAAGCAAATGAAAGCTTCATTAAAAAATGAACGTGGAATTTCCACAATAATAGCTTTAATTCTTACGTTATAAGATTTCAGTGTTTTACTTTAAACTTTGATGAACATTACTACTTCCGTTTTTACATTTAAATTAGTTAAATTTTAACACTTATTACACATATAAAATATTTCAATCCCAAAAGAAATTATACTTTTTCTAAATAACGCAATTTAATATCAAAACGAGGAAAAGTAATTTTAATTTTTTAACAAATTAATAATTAATTTCGAACTAAACTGATTGTTGGTGGAAGTATTAATTTGGAAATGGAATTTATGGCTCCAGTCCAGCATGTGTGCCAACTTCCAACTGAAGGAAAAATAAACAATAGTGCAGCCAAAACCTACAAAGTTTCATTTCATTGCAGCAATATATTGCTTTGTAGGTGAAATAGTTGCAATTACTAATTTTAATTAAATTCTCTTCAAATGCTAGTTGTTGCAATACTGAACATTAATAGGTTTTGAATCTAACAGAAGGTGACATGACTGGACATGACTCGGATATGAATGTCAAAATGTTAACATTCAAAAACCTTTTTGCCCAATTTTACTAAAATTAAAGTTTTTTTTAAGCTCATTCAGCGAAATCTTTGTTTCAATTTCCTCATGTTTGGAATTAACATTTTGTACACGCAGTTAGACTTACCGACTAGTCACTGTATTGAAGTATATAACTGGCAAAGTACAGAATAAATATTACTGAACTCAAGCCATTTTAGTATCCTTTTATGACGCAAGAGTTCATGAAAGACCTAAGTCTGCTGGACGCCTTTCCAGTCTGTTTTTGTAGTCAGTACATCGAATTCCCTCAGCCGTTATTGTAGCTTCAAGTAAAATTTGTTATCAATGGCAGCTTTCCACTCCTTCCCCAAGATATTGGGCCAACACGATAACATTTGACACCCTCATAGAAGAAGATGAGCCCGTACCTTCTGAGACAAGTGAGAACGCTCCCCACTACACTAACCAGTAGTTTTTATTTGCCACCGCGAAACTAATATTTTCTCATTAAATGTTGTAAATTCATATATACTAATCGGTAAACTCTCGTTGGTAAGTTACCTTTGTGTGTGAACAAATATATCCATACAGTACATACATTATATTTTTACATGGAAATGGACCAATTTTCAAAAATTATTCTAGAGGTCAGGATCTGTGTACGTTTAAAAGGTTCGGCTTTGGGGTTTATATGTGAAACCTTTCTAATAGTCATTTCTGTCCTAAAGATATTATATAATATATCATTATGTAACTTAGGTAAAGGTTATGTCTCATTTAGTTTTGGTACCATTACAAAATGATATATATATATATATATATATATATATATATATATATATATATAACAACAACAACAAAAGAAGAAAATATAAATTTATTTATTTACATTTCATTTATTTATTTTCATTAGCTGTAAATAATGTGGATAATTAGTAAAATACATATATAAATAATAATATCATGATACGGTACATGTATCATGATGGTTTCTAGCCTTCTTACAAAATTAGCATTACATGATTAGAGCTGATAATAAACAAACATTTGTTCATTTACCAAATATATTTAAGTTAAATATTTTCATTTATTTAAGTGCAAATAAATTATACTACAAATAAACTATACGTTAATAATTTTAAAATAAAAAGTATATTTTAACCTAATTTGTGACTCAGCCTGAAAGAAGTATTAAACATTTTTACCTATCTGTAATAATAAATAATACGCCAATTATAGTAGCAGTTTTGAAAAAAAAGAAGAAAAAAAAGAAGAAAAAAAACAAAAAAAACAAAAAAACAAAAAAAAAACACGTTTTTGTGGGAAGAACCCCGACTAACTCTAATAGTTCAGAGTTTGCGATATATATTGAATAGAAAACAAATATATCAAATATATATATATATATAAACTTACTAGTTTTTAGTGTTTATTATATCATCACCTAAGAGATAACAAATCGGAAGCAACTGATGTTTATTTATGCCACTCTTGATATACATCTTCTTATCGCTTAATGATAATTTTTGAAGTTAAGATAAAAAATAAAATTAGATTTAAAGATTGAATAACTTATTTCTTAGGAAGTATAATATGTAGAACTACGTTTATAAAATTGCCAGTTCTTTTAGTAGCACTATAAACAATACGGGTTAGAAATCGCATGTAAAATCTAACTAGTAGATTGTCAGTTTATATATTAAGCTAAAACTGAACTCCGTGACTTAATAGCCCCGAAGGACCTAGCCCTGCGAGCGGTTTTCAGTCGGTTAATGTGTGGTTAGTACATGGTTACCCGTTACCGTTGTAATCATACTTTGCAACCAATTGTAGCTTAGCAATTTTTCTCTTTATGGTAACAGCGTAAATATTTGAGCCCCCACGGGGATTGAAACAGGACTCGATCATTCATGAAGCACTAACCATTAGACTAGGTGGGGTTCTTTAAGATATTGTTCGAAGGTAATATCCCGTTAACTGCTGGGAACGCTTAAGAGGTTGAATGTTAAAAAAGTACAACTTTGAGAAACAATTCTTCACTGTATTTAGTTCAAAAGAGAGTAGAGTGAGGATACCACACGTATGGGTCCTAAACCGAAGAGCAGAAGAGGGAACTGGAACTGAAGTATTTAGGCCATGCACTAGGTCCTCGGAAGGGATGGGCAATTTCCCTAGCATCTTTTAGACAGAAATCTGCGCTATTACAGTTATTGTAACAGTTGACAGTTGTGTGTAAAGGAACCTTGACAATCGAAACAGAGGAAAGTATTACAATTCTGTCAGACAGCCGAGCTGCTATTCTAGCGCTGATTTTTCCAATCATCAGTTTAGGAATGTCTATAAAAACTTAATGAGCTAGGGAGAAGTAATATAGTAGCTCTTTTCTGGGTAACATGACAGGGTAAGAGGGGAATGAAAATCCAGATGATCTTGCGAAGAAGGGAGGGATCCACCCCATTCGTAGGATCAGAACCATTCTGTGAGCTTTGAGAAATCTACTTCAAGATGAGAATCAAAAGAGATGAAAAAGCCAGTAGATTGAAACGCTGGTGAGAAATAAAGGAACCGAGACAAGCTAAGGGAATTAAAATGGTAAGAGATCAGGGTTTTGAATTAGTCTATGCAAGAATAGGTTAAGTCTACTAACGGGCTTCCTTGCGGGGCATGACCTAAAGGATGATACGACCTGTAGGTACTGTAAGAAGGGCGAAGAAACCTCTCGTCATCTCCTAATAGACTGCAAGGCCGTAGCTATTAAAGAGCAAAACTTTTTGATGATACCAATATTTTTTAAATATTATACGAATACTACTTACTTTTTAAAAAAAATTGTTGTAAATAAAAATAATATCGCAGTTTACTTCAAAAAATATTTCTATGTATTTTTGACCACTCTTTCGGATGGTAAAATAAAAGTGTTCTGATAATTGGTTGCAGAGTTGATAGCTAATTGCTATTTTCCAGAAAAGAAAAGTAACTATATGTATAATTAGATTAGCTGCAATGCTTCACTACATGACTTTGTAGACTGAAAAGGGAGGAGATGAGGTTCATGGATTAGAAATTAATTACAAACTGTTTCAGCTCCTCCGTTCCTGGTTTTTAATGTTCTAAGAACTATAATTTCCGGAAATTGTATTTATAAATCCTTAGAAACTTTGCTTTGATACTATTTTTATTTGTTAATATTAAAACCTGATTAATTTCATACATTATATATCTATTAGAATATGTTATAATATTCACTTATTATAAAATAAAAGTGTAACCTTAATGTTTTGTTTTGTTACAGGTAAGGATATTATGGTCTTTAATCGCGAGCCTGCTTTTGTAAGTACTGAAATATTTATGTATCAGGAAAGACATAGTAAAACAACTAATTGGCCTATTAATTTCTTTGAGATAGTTTGTGAATTAATCATATCTTGACTCATCCAATGTAAAAAAATTAACATACAGAAAGTTTTATATTTTGGTTTATTTTGTTAAGATTAATCGATTTGGTTGTCAATTCTGAAAATTAGCAGTTTAGCTACAAAATTTGAAAATTTATATAATTTTCCGTTGTCGTTCATAATATGTATATGTTTTTAGCGAGTTTGGGTGTTTTTGTGTAGTTCGTTCTTCTAAACATAACCTCAAAGTTTTGAACTTCTTTATCTATAGGCCGATTGTAACAAGCGGATCCGTGAAGTCCTCCAAAAAATGAAAAGAAGAGATAGTATTTTCACTCTAAGAGCCTGACATATTGAGACAGCACAAAAAATATGCCATTAGAAATTGTAAAAAGTTTCTCATGAGGCTCTTACGCGCCCATCTCTTGTTTTATTCACATGTTAAACTTTGTTAGAATCAACTCAAGGATAATTTTAATTTTATATTATTATTTCTTGGGTTTCTTTTCAGCTTAGTAATTATCATTTACTAGAATTAATAGCATTATTTATGCCTGTTAAATGGATTAAGCAGTTGATTTTTAGTATTGATGTTATTTAATGAATGGTTATTGAAAAGTGCAATTTCTATAAGAGAAAACGTCACAACCTGAATTAGACGACGCTTCAAAGATTGGTTGCAACAGCGCACATTATTGAGTAGACAGTATTTAAGCCGTTAGGTAAAATATTAGGCCACGATTTGATAAGGGATAGGCCACTACAATTATGTAATAGCACTTGTTTATATAGCAACCAATGTGTATTTCATTTTATAAATTCTATTTGGTTCTGGTAAGTTAAATCGTTAAATTTCTTCTCAAGATGTTCTTTTTAACACATTGTTTACGATTAATCACACTTGCCATATGAACTAAACTCTTTTCAAAAACTAAAGGGTTGTATAAACACAAACTTCGAACTATTATAAAAAGAAGATACAAAGCTGTTCCATATGTTTCGAATACTGTAAGCTTAAATGTGTTAGTTTCACCAATTTTGTTTTCAACAATTTATAATGTTACTCGATTACAAAAAATATATTATTTGTTTTTAATGAATTGAGGGAAACTGAAAGTTTTAAAACCAGTGAAAAATAGTTTTTTTTCCAACAATCTATGAACGATGTCATTCGATTACAAAAATCATCTTTTTGATGAGTTAAGAGAAACTATGAACGTTTTACATCCAGGAAAAAACAACTTATATTTACAGTATAACAAACACACAGAACACAATTCTCATAAAAAAATACGCCTAAGTATCAACCTAAGTAAGATATGCCTAAGTAAGTAAGTGTTGATACTTAGGCGTATTTTTTTTTATGAGAATTGTGTTCTGTGTGTTTGTTATACTGTATAGTTTTTCTCATAAGTCAAGCTCAACATTTAATATGGATATGTATCTTATATTTAGTTTGTTTGTTTTAATAATTTATGAAAAACATTAGTAACCACAGGAAAATAGCCCAACAATACCACTTTGTGTACTGATTGCACCTGATGATAACGACTTTGTGGTTGAAATGTCTTGAGGTGTTTCTCATTAATTATTGATTACAAATTTTCTATTGCACAATATATTTGTGTTGATATTTAGTAGTTTTGAGCATTCCCCCTTCATCATAATTAATGTATCTGTAGTTAATATGCCAGTTTTTAAACTCAACAAATTAAAAACTAATTCGCACTGGGCGTGTTTTATAGGCTACTAATAACATTTAGTATTTCTAAAACGTAAAGTAATTCCCACAAACGCACACTGGCAATGTAACATGGAATTCACCGCTACCTGGGTTCTGGTGTTTATCATTTCCACATTACATTACTAGACATATTCAATTACTTTGGATGAAATTGCGCATTTATGTAGACACAAATAGGTTACACGTGGAATAAAATTGTTATTTCAGCAAGTTGTGCCAATAGAAATAGAGTTAACTTAACTTTTCATTGAAGAGTATAACTTTAAACTGATTTATAAGTATTACTGTTTGAAGCTCGTGGAAGATACGACTAGTTTCTTTGTTAAGGAAAACTTTTCTATGTGTTTCAAATAAATATAAGAACTCTTTTAAGATTCTGAATAATGTTTAGAAAGATGAACTTTATTTTTTTTTAAATAACGCAGTTATATTTCTTTAAAATATAAAATTTCAAAGTTTTTAATAATTTTACAATTGTAAATTAGTTTTTCATTACGTGATTTAGTGTATGTTAGATGAATAATTGTTATTTAATATTACGTATTTAATTAAATTAAAAATAATAATACAATGTTTATGGGGCTGAAATCACCTTAATACGATAAATAAAATTATTGTGAAATTAAATTAGACTTTATTGTTGTGTATAAATGGATTGTTTACTTACTGCACCTATCCTATTGATTTTATAGATTTACTTTAGAGAGGTTTTTCTCTATTTTTATTACTAGCAGCTCAAGATAACAGCTAAACTTTCATATGAAGAAAAAAGAATAAAACATAAATGAATATTGTACAAATTTCGTAGAATATATTGATCTTAACATTTTGTTTGATATCAAATACAGCAGCAATAAATTGAGGTTTTAAAATGTTCTGATGGCGGTGGAAAGTTAAATTGCAATATGCTTTTACAAATTATGTGTATTTTTATTATTTTTTAAGTGTATAGGACTATTCAACCTTTGTTAACACTCTGTAAATCATAAGCATGGGATAATTTAAAAAAACGCGATAGGCAGAATTATATTTGTGATAGTAAACTAAATTGGTTCAGTGAAGAAATGTTATAGAGGTGGTCAAAATCTTCTAATAATAAATTAATAGACTTTGTTCCCAAATAAGTGTTTATATAAGTTTATTAAATTAAATATTAGTGTAACTCATTACAATTTCTGTTTTTATATCACAATTCCTTATAGTAAATTGTAAATGTTTTCTTACTTTTGTGTACGTTATTTTTTCTCCTACGAAAACAGTCTTTCATTTTAGATTAATTGCATACAATGACTTAAAAAAATAGATTACACGGAACATATGGAATAAAAATACACGTTCTAACAAGATTTATGGTATAGGCTATCATATATAAAACTTTTATATGGTGGATTTATCCTAAGCTTCATCGTAGTGGACAAATGACGTAACTTTTAGGTTCAAAATTTGGTTTTGAATAACCGTGATAATATGTTTGTCTAAATTACTAGATTTAAATAAAACTTTATGATTTTGTTTAGAAGCCACAGAAGACAAGGCGTGGAAACGATCGCAGGGAGTAATTTATGAATTAATTGAACCTATTTGTACCGAGGTGATTTGCATTAGGGACTGGAATAAACTCGTGACTGGAATTGTGGTTAAATTGAGTTGGTAAAGTGCTGTAATGGCCACTTAATGTTTGTTTTTAATTAAGTGGTTGTGGTGCGTCTTCAAACTGTGTATATTGGAGACATGCAACCAAACAGTGTTATATTTATTACTTGTTATATGTTTGTATATGCAAACAAAGCTACATTTGTGAAAGACGAATATGTACATACAAAGCAACAGTTTAGTTATGAAATAATTGTAAACGGATATTTATCTATACAATCAAAAGTGGATAGAAAATAATAATTGAAAACATTATTTTACGTTTGTGTTAATAAGATAACGGTTAAAAACTAACATGGAAAAGAAGGAGAAATATGGTTGCATATTTAAACATTTCGTGGAATAAATTATTCCTAAAACATTTGATAGCTGGCGGGAACATTGGTCTGGAAACAATGAAACATCGTGGTGGCAACTTTCGTGATGACTCATCGATTCTCTATAAACAAAATATATTTCCCTTGAAATCTCTTGTATTAGGAAAGCTATAAAATTGTAAAAGGGTTCAAGTTGCTCGTGTTTACATTATTATTCATTTAATGTAAGATAAAATGAGTTTTTATACATAAGAATCGACTAAAAGCAACGTTATATATTCTAAAGAGTTTAACTGAACTATTGGAAATATCAATATTTGTGACAAATTTTGTTAAAAGTTTGACGGGTAAGGATGAGAGCTAGAGTAAAAAATTGGAAAAAAATCAGCTAAAATATTATACTAACGATTATTTAATCAAAACAACATTTGTATAGTCTAAGTAGAAAGTAAATGGTGGAATAACGTATAACATTTATTTTCCAAAACATGCAAAATCGAATCCCTAAGCTGCCAAAAGTACTGTTCAAATTAGTCAAAAAGATTGGAAAGCAGTTTCGATAGCAGTACATTTCTGTGTGTTTCATTACTCGTGAACTGATGACTCGTTGTTTACATCATCCTAATAATTTTAAACAAAATTTTGAAAATCGTTTGTGCCGTTTTAGAGATAGGCTTATACGAATTTCTATTTTTGGGAGGTTACTCAATATGACCTGGTTGAGTAGGCGTATTAAGAATAAATTTGATAGTTTGCACTTATGGAAAGTACTGTCAATTTTTAACGTAAATTTTCGAAATTTATATCATCTCTCCCTGCATAATCAGGGTGATTCTTTTATAGTGGGTACTATTGGTATATCGAAAACTATTAATATGATGAAAAACTTTTAATGGGGGACTGTTGTTACTTTTTCATAGAACTTAAAAAACTGTTTCGCAAACTCTGAAAAATGACCGCCATTTTCCAATATGGATCTCAACTTTATATATCTTACGGGATATCCCTATTTTTTATGGTGTTTTTGCATTCTATAGATAATCTTAAGACTTTTTATTCTTGGTTATTGTTTGATAAACCTACTCGTTTACGAGTAATTGACGCTTAAAGTTTCGAACATTTGACGTTTGAAGTATTTTCAGGAGGCGAGTATCCCTACTTCCCATTGTTGTATTAAGATAAAATGTAAGTCTAGTATGTCTAAATACTAATATATATATATATATATATATATATATATATATATAGCTACAAATAAAATAAATAATTTTTTAGGCTATTTAATTACTTACTTAGCTTATTCTACACTACTAGCTTACTTAGCTTACACTATATTCTAGCTAGTTTTTATTTGCTATAAACATTATTTGTTGTCCTACTTTAGTATGCACACACCATATACTATGGCTACTTATAATTTTATCATGATTGAACAATGGGAAGTAGGAAATATCCTATGGGAAGTACGGCCATTTCAGCAAAATATTTATAGTAATTTGTTCATTATTTTTTTACTTTCTCTTAAATATGTATAAATAACTGTAATAGATAAGTACAAACAATCTCTTATTTAATGATTTATATAAATAATCTCTCATGGTTTACACTAGGTTCTAGCTAGTTTTTATTTGGTGTAAACATTATTTGTAGTCCTACATTAGTATGTACACATAGACTATGCCTACTTATAATTTTATAATGATTCAACAATGGGAAGTAGGAAAAATCTCATGGGAAGTAAGGTCATTTCAGCAAAATATTGATAGTAATTTGTTCATTATTTTTTTACTTTATCTTAAATATGTATAAATAACTGTAATAGATAAGTACAAACAATCTCTTATTTAAAATGTTACTTATTGTCTTTAAGTAACAGTATATCAGCACTTTATTGAAATACTAAATTATAGGAAATACTTGGATATGAAATTCCTACTCCACAAAAAAAAGGAAAAAAAAGAAAAAAAAAGAAAAAAGTGAAATAACCATCTTAGTATAAATTCCATAATTGATATTAAGCATATTCATAAATTTATACATTTTGTGTAACATTCGGTTGTTAGTTGTCTACAGGACATTACCAAAATTTAGTTTTGTTTAAATGAAAAAGAAAAAAAAATTAACTTGTGTATATAATTATATATTATGAAAAATAGATAATAATAAAATAATGAATACAAATATTTTTTTATTAAAAAAGTCGTTTGACATTTTAAAATTGTTGCAGGATCCTTTGTTTACTGAGTGCACTCGTTGCATAGTTTGTCCCTTAAAAGAACTTTGAATTGCATTAACTGTCAATAAACTATGTATGACCTTGATTCAGCGGGAAATGCAGTGCCGACGAAAATCCGTTTGGCATTGTCCCATCATTTTATTTTATTGGCCTGACCTGCGTTATGTAATACATTTCCGTACTAGAATAAGTTGACTTTTATTACATAACTTTTAAAGATTTTCGTCTACTCGTAAATAAGGTATATCAATCTCGTAAAGAAACTTGAGTTATCTGGCAAAGTTATTGAATTGCCATCGAAGAAATAATGAAAAATGGATATATTTACTTCCTTGTAGCTCAGAAATTATAATAAATGACTTTAAAAATACATAGCTTACTCTCCTGTGGATATAAAAAGACCAAATTCTGAAATTCATAAAAATGTTTTGCTTATTTAATTTTACCATTCATAATTATATTATTCTCTATTGTGTTCGCAGTTATGTAATAAGTTTATTTATATTTTTACTGTAAATTAAAATTACTCGTGCTTATTGTAAATTATAATAATTGTATGCGTTAATACTACAGCCTACGTTATGATAGTTTATTTGAACATCTGTTAACTTAAACATAATATTTAGATAATTATCAAACTTTGCTTTTAAATCTATTTCTGGTACTACAATCATATACTAAAGGTAAAGCTTCTTGTGGGCTATATAATTTTAAAACAACCCTGTCGACTGCCTGGAATCATTAAACATAACATGGTTAATACAGGTAGGCCTGAGTAGGTTTTGCTAACCTCACTCTTCTTCTGTTCTACTGGGGACCGCTATACTATAACGAGCTTTGCAGGTTATCTAATTTATACAAACCAATTTATCTTCAGCTCAGTGTTTTATAGAAGATACCCTTCAAATAAAAAGTTGTATATGATTAATAATAACGTTCTTAAATAATGTAATAAATGTGATAAAGTATACATTCAGGAATATATAATTTGTATAGTCATTAACTTTAGTGTTTTGTTCTATTTGTATGTGTATGTCATTTTTATTTTAAAATGTTGTAATTTAACAATAAACCCGTCTAATATCACCCCGGATAATAGTGAAATTCAACAAACCAAATTGGATATTTGCCCAAGGAATGTTAAAAAAAAAAATAATAATTCTTTTTTTAACTCTTTTATCTTAAATAGATAAAAGAGTTAAAAAAATTAAATATTTATCTTATTAATTTGGTTAGTCGACTTTAGAATTTTTTTAGAATTGTTTGTAAATTTTAAATTGTATATAAATTTATGCATGTTTGTTTTTTGGGGTTTTCACTGAGGTTTGAAAAACAATTTTATTATTATTTAGTTATCATACTAAAGTTCTCATAATTTGTACAGTTTTAGGGCAACTATAGAAAAAAAAGTGTTAATAATTGTGTTCCTTAAATGTACATTTTACACTATATAACTTAAAATTGAATCTGAAATCAATATTTTAAATGTACCCCCCCCATTGGGCAGAAAACTGTATTTATATGTTTTATGCTCTAGTGATTAGTAAAATTAAAATTGAATGTAATAGAACGACTTATATACATTCAATTGAATAGCAAAGTAATCTTCAACAAGAGCAGGTTGAAAATAATCAGTTGTCGCACGTACATTAAGCTGGTACGTTCTGTACTGAAGTTAATGGAGTAGTGTCACTAGTGGACAGGAGTGAATGTGATGAGTTGATTGAAAAAAAGTATACATTAAATACATGTACAAAATATACCCTTCCCCCCTTTAGTATTAAATTATCAATTGAGTTTTTTAACAGTACTGCTCATACAAAAAAACGCAAACAATATCACACATTAGTGATTGATTGCGTTGATGCACATTGTTTTATACAAAACTGTTGAAGTCTGAACCAACAAAACTATCTTCAGGCATAATTTTGTTGAAATTGTTTATTTTAATATACGAAAATGTCAATATGACATTACCTATATTCATTTCTTTATTTAATTACATTTAAATATACCTGAAAAAAAGTACTGCCAAGGGAAAACAAAATTAGTCATAATATGTTATTAATGAAATGAAATAAAACGCATCACTTTCCACAACAAACACTTTATTCTTTCTAACAAGAAGACGTTTCAATGAAAAAGTTATTATATTTAGTTGTACACAAACCCTCTTGATATTGAGTTACAATAGACGAGACGAATGCTTCAAGTCGATAAATAAAGTAATTGTTTCATTCATTTTGTGTTGGAAGTTTCTACAATTGTTCATTTTAAATAAATAATATGTTACTGTTTATTGGGGTAGTTTAGGGGAGGGGGTGTAGTAAAACTATCGAGTATCGGGAATTTATTGTAAATATTACATGTGGGATATCAAATAACACAAGAATTTATTCTAATTATGAATATGTATGTTTATTCGACGAAGAAATTGGCGCTAGGCCGCTTAAAAGACTTCGACTTTATAAAAATAAATGTCCATATAATATGGCTACGAACCCTATGTGTGTGGTTTTCGCATACACTTAACATTTTTATTTCATCTATTTTATCCAATAAAACCAAAATTTATAGAAATTGATAAGTTTATATTTATGCATGAAACTCTTTACTTATTTTGCAAATAACTGCTTTTAATATTAACCACTTTAATCCTTGTTATGAAAAGGTAATAAACAATAATTGTAGAAGAGTAATGTCAAGAAAAAAAATTAATAAACCGTGTCGAATTTTCAGTTATAAGTGCGCATTAAAGAAATAACTTTCTACCGTTCTGAAAGTTAGTCAAATAATTAGAAAACAAATAATTAAAACCGAAATGTGTATATGAGGTTATATTGTATAATCGATTATGTAAAGTGATCGTTTCAGATGGTGTTATATTTGTGGTAAAACGATTAATTAGAATTGAGTTATCATTTGGTTATTATATATTTATTATTATTTCCATTTTGGTTATTAAGTCCGTTAGATTAATGAAACCGGGGGAGTTTGTAATAATAATATGAGTAAAATGTGTAAAGGGGTAGGACACCTAATTAATACATTGTGTGTGGTGTGGTGCTGACATGTCTTTTGTTTATTTATGCAGTATTCAAAAACCAATTAGCCAACGTAGAATCGAATTAATAAAAGTTTTTTATAGAATCATTTGAAATCTGTGTTGGTGTTGACACCTTATGGCCCATTGTACTCGTGTCTAGCGTCAATGTTGAAGGGTGTGTGGGATCATTGATTGTTTTGGCAGCATTTGGTGAGGAAAGCTGTGACCGAGCGCATCCACTACAAAGATAAATGGTGTTGTCCGAATGCTTCCTGGCAAAAACAACAATAAAGCCTGCGATAAGAAGTGATAATGTTAATACCATTTGTTCATTTCCGGTTTTTGTTGGTTTGCGGAAACGGTTTTGCAATTCAGTAGATAAAAAAAAATAGTGCATTGTTCAGTATTTGTTTAAACAAGAAATATATAGGCCTAATAAATGGTAAATTAAGGGACATTTAATGCAACCGAACCCTAACTCTCTCTATCTCTGTCGTTTTCATACATGCATATTGTAGATATGAATTTCATTTGTTCATTGTTTACAGACATCAAAACGTTTAATTGAAATCGGTTTACTGAAATAAATTTTGTGGTTTTTGTTATGAGTTAGAGTTTATAATTTTGTTCCTTTTATTGTTGGTTTTCTGTTCCAATTAAGATATTAGACTTATCAAAAAATAAGTATACTGTAGATACAAAAAAGTAATGTAACACTATATAACTACAATTAATTCTTTAATTTATATATAATATACAGACAGTGTTTGGATTTGGTAAGGATGGCTATATGATCTTATAGAAACCACTAAATAATCACTAAAATTCTATGAAAATTTCAAACCACCTGCTCTTTCAAATAATATCTTGACTTTCTTTTAGTAGTGTCACTTTTAGTGAGAAGACATGTAATTGGAAAACATTTGCAGATTTTATCTTGGCTTTGTTACTCAATAGACAAATGAGTTATGACTTCATATTATAAATGCTAGATAATAACTAACCTTCAAATTACTTCGATGAATCACCATTTGGAAATTTTTTAACCACTTTTTATATTAGATTCAATGATAACTTAAACCCTGTTAAACCTTGCATAATAAATTTGACTGAAATTCAACTAAAATTCCTGCTACGAAAATTTTGTTTACAGTTTTTGTGTAATTTTGAGGGTATATTTTTAACAATTCTGTTTTGTGATTTCTTACTTTTCATAGTTCTCGTTTGGACATTATTGGATGCAGAAACCAATCTGTACAAAATAAGCTAATCTAGTGGGACGTTACAGAAAAAAAACCTTCCACTGTAGCTCACAACAACGTATAATAAATCTGTAAAGATCTAGTTATTTAAAAAATATCTCTTAATTTTAAAAATTACTGGCTTATTGTTAATAGATTTATTCAGTGTTTTACAAAACTAAGGTTGGATAGCAACAATTTTACGAATAGTTTCAGTAAAAATGCAACATGTAGAGTGTTTATTAACATACGCACGCATACAAAAGTCTGTAGTGAATGATATGTATTATATATTCTTACCCTTTTTTAGGTTTGCTAAAATTCTATTTTGAACTTAAAATTACGTGTTTCGACAATCAAATTGTCATCACCAGATTTCTTACATCAGCATCGCTACTATGATAAAACACAACACGTGTTAAAACAAACAAAAGTCTGTTTTACATACATGTATTACTACAAAAGTCTGTAGAAGTCGTGTTTTGTAATATATTGTGGAAAGAATCTCACTTGGTAAAGCGTTGAAATCGAAATGTAATATTGTATCTTGGAAACTATATGACCGATCATCCCCCGTAGCTAGAGCTCAACAATGTGTCGGTCGTGTCAAAGGTGGATTTTAATTTTTTTATCTCGATCAAAAATTATGAATGACCAAAATTTCATATCTTCTACGCCTATAGAAACTAACAAATAAGGTGTTTATTTCTTGAGTGGTAACCATTTCAACATTATTTACCTTAACCCCTAATCATACAATTTTATTAACAACCAATTCATTACAATGACTTGAGGTTAGGTTAATAAAATTGTAAGACGTAACAAAATTTCAAATCCCCTACTCATATAGGAACTTAAAAATAAAGTGTCTATTTCTTGAATATTTACCTTAACCCCTAATCTTAAAATTTTATTATCTACCAATTCATTACAATAACATGAGGTTAGGTTAATAAAACTGTAAGATTTGTAACAAAATCTCAAATCCACTAGGCATATAAAAACTTACAAATAAAATGTCTATTTCTTGAATATTTACCTTAACCCCTAATCATACAATTTTATTAACAACCAATTCATTACAATAACTTGAGGTTAGGTTAAAAAACTGTAAGATTTGTAACAAAATCTCAAATCCACTAGGCATATAAAAACTTACAAATAAAATGTCTATTTCTTGAATATTTACCTTAACCCCTAATCATACAATTTTATTAACAACCAATTCATTACAATGACTTGAGGTTAGGTTAATAAAATTGTAAGACGTAACAAAATTTCAAATCCCCTAGGCATATAAAAACTTACAAATAAAATGTCTATTTCTTGAATATTTACCTTAACCCCTAATCTTACAATTTTATTATCTACCAATTCATTACAATAACTTGAGGTTAGGTTAATAAAACTGTAAGATTTGTAACAAAATCTCAAATCCACTAGGCATATAAAAACTTACAAATAAAATGTCTATTTCTTGAATATTTACCTTAACCCCTAATCTTACAATTTTATTATCTACCAATTCATTACAATAACTTGAGGTTAGGTTAATAAAACTGTAAGATTTGTAACAAAATCTCAAATCCACTAGGCATATAAAAACTTACAAATAAAATGTCTATTTCTTGAATATTTACCTTAACCCCTAATCTTACAATTTTATTATCTACCAATTCATTACAATAACTTGAGGTTAGGTTAATAAAACTGTAAGATTTGTAGCAAAATCTCAAATCCACTAGGCATATAAAAACTTACAAATAAAATGTCTATTTCTTGAATATTTACCTTAACCCCTAATCATACAATTTTATTATCTACCAATTCATTACAATAACTTGAGGTTAGGTTAATAAAACTGTAAGATTTGTAACAAAATCTCAAATCCACTAGGCATATAAAAACTTACAAATAAAATGTCTATTTCTTGAATATTTACCATTTCAACATTATTTACTTTAACCCCCAATCTTACTATTTTATTAACAATCAATACATTACAATTTCTTGAGGTTAGGTTAAAAAAATTGTAAGATTTTTAACAAAAATTCAATTCCACCAGGCCTATAAAAACTTACAATAAGGTGCCTATTTCTTGAATATTTACCATTTCAACATTTTTCTTCTTAACCCCTAATCTTATTAACTACCGAATCATTACAATAACTTGAGGTTAGGTGACTATATTGTACAAAAGTATAAGGTACAAATAAGGTGTCTATTTCTTGAATGTTTACTATTACTACATTCTGTACCTTAACCTAGAATTTTACAATTTTACTAACAACTGATTCATTCTAATAATTTGACGTTAGGAAAATAACTAGATCCAGGAAATATTAAATTATAATATATACTATTTCTCTTTTGTGACATATAAGGTGGTTTGTTTTTCCTTTTTTTAGATCACAAAACTAAAGTAAAAACTTTATTAAGAAAAATATTCAATACAAAAAAGAAGTAAGACATACGAGACCGAGTTTAAATGACGTCACTCAAGGTTTTAGTGTATATTTACTTTTGAAACCTGCTTCACTTCTTTTTTTTGTCTTTTGATAGTACTGTACTTTTAAATAACTGCACGACATCACCTGTTATGTTTGTTCAATGTGTCTTTTATAACGACACGACAAAACAGCTGAGTGACGGATATGATACGATAGCGCTCATGACGCACGGAGTCTAATGTCAATCTGAAGGGTTGTTAGCGAATAGAGCCGGCTTCACATTTCTTAACTGAAATTTATTTTTGTATTTTACTTACATCCGGAACGTCTTACAAGGTTTGTAGTCGTCTATGTAATTTATAATTATTTTGGTTTTGAAATGGGTTTATGTAAAGTTTTTGTTAAAGTGGTCTTGAAGAGCATCATGTTTTGTTATTACTACAATCTCATAATTAAAATATATCTATGCTTAAATGTGTCTAATATTTAATATACAACCCTTTGTGCAACTCTCTTATCTATATAAATTCTATCCTACTTCTAAAAGAGCTACAAACTTGAAATTTGGTAAACTTATAGCTTTAGCTTGTAACCGACAGTAAAATACCAAATGTTAAAATTTTTAATCCTGAAAAAAAAAATTAAAATGGCTGGCCCACCTTTTAAGTCGGTGGTTTATTGTTACTATCGGTAAGACAATCAAAAATGGATTCCACGAGTAGTTACAGATTTGGCGAGATATACAGGTTTGTTTCTTTTATTTGTTTTGTATCGCCATCTGTTATATCTTCGATAGGGCTAGAGGTTTTGTTTTTAGGTAGTTTTTGTACAAATTATTAAATTTTTTGACACACTTGTAGACTTCTAGGCTCATCAAATTAGGCACTTTTATAGGATGTGCCGATAAACCTAGCAAATGTGATGATTCTAGATGTCCTATAAGTGTGTTAAAAATTTTAATAATGTGTGGAAATTATTAATTGGTACAACTGATCCAATGTCGACCCCCCCTTCCCCTCTCTGGTTTGACAAAACCCACTGCGAGTTTGGGACGAGCGAAGGGAGTATGATTATATACTTTTGTATATTCGACTGGTTATTAAATTTATTATATATCAAGTTTTGTTTAAATAACCTAGAACATGACTGGTAAACAAAATAGAAAGGTACAAATATTGGATAAACTTTCTGAATTCTTTTTAAATTTACGCTTAAAATTTAGAAGATAAATTGAAATTTAAAATAGTTTTTTAAAAATTATCTTAAAAAAATTGATAAAATTTTACTTTTATAAGCCTAAATAAAATATACATTTTTCAAAAATTGCTCAATTGGGGATTATCAATAATAAAGGAAAATTTTCAAATAGCGGTATATCTCAAAATTAGCACAATGGATTTTGTAATGTTATCAAATTTTGTAAAAAAGTTATAACGCTGACCAGTGTGTCAAAAGGCAAGTAAAAGAAGATTTCAGAATAATTTGGAGGAAAAAACACAGTTTGGTATTTCATAAAATACTCTGGAACTGTAATTTAGGATGAATTTAATTTGAGAAAATAAAAAGGTGTTTTCTTTAGTTGTACTGATTGCTTTGAGATAACACTATCGAAAATAATTCTGTTATATACAATGATCTCATTATAACTTAGAAATAGGAATTTATCACATCTCTTTCAATTGTGCTTCAAAATTTAGCATGGGTTTTATATTATGTTATGAAAAACCGTGGAAGATTCATTAATTTAATTAACATTTGATTATCACAAATTTTAGAAATATCTGTGTGCAATTTTACAAATTTAGTAAATAAATCACATACTTCGAAATTATTATTATTATCGACATAAATATTATATAAAAAAAATTGTAATTTTCAGTTGTTTCCCTCCACAAACCTGTTCTTAGGATGAACAGTTTCCAAATTGTAGACAACCGTGACCTACTCTGATAATCTGTGTAGTAAATCAGAAATGTGCGCATATTAATACAATATTATGGCACTTGTAATTATAGTAAAGAAACACAGGAAGCTCTATCATTAGACCTTAATAATTACAAGGTGAGAAATCATGCTTCATTCCGGGTATACTGTACGAGTTGTATACTTTAGCTAATGAGCATCACTTTGCTAAGGGTGGAATTGAAATTTACTAAAACTTTTACTATCTCTAATTAAATTACCTGTAATTAAAAAAAATACAGTCTTTTGATTCTTTTATATCCATACACTCATAATCAGTATGTGGAAGCTAGATTGGTACAGATTTCTTTTTAACAAAGGAAAAGACAATAATTATTTTAAATATATTTCTGTAACGTATTTCTTATAGTTTAATAAAAGATGAGTGATATTAATTATGTACAGTTGATGAAGCTAGAGCTCGGGTGTACAGTAAACCAACTAATAGTGAGGAGCTTAGTGTTACCTTTGGGAAGACATGCAGCAGTAATCCAAGCATAAGTGCACAAAGTGTGTACCCAGAGAATGTGTCGATGAGCGCCATTCGGCAGTGATAAAGGTGAGATGATAGCAATTCCCTAATCGTGTGGGAATACTACGAGACCTTATTGATTTAATCTATTGACTCTCAACCAATTGGAGTTGGGTTGGGTGCCGGGTCATACAGAAAATGAAAAGAACGAGAAGGCTGATGAACTGGCTCGTACCTCATTCATAGGTCCGAAAACTGCTTGAGGCACAAGTAGAATTGTAGCAAGAACTAACTTCAGCTCTTTACTATCAAATAGCAGAGACCCTTAACTGCTGGAGTGAGCCCTTAAAGTGTAAGATGTTTGGGTTCATTTACCAATCCATCTTTCTAGTATTCAAGAAATATTTGAAGCTATTCATGGATATTTGAAATATAGACGCTCTCTACTCGAAAATTGCAGATACTTTAAAGTGTAAGGATACTGGAGCAGAAAAGAATCCTAGTTTTTAGCCTGTCCGTTACTCCAGAATAGGAATATAATTTAGCAAAACAGGTTTTAATCCTCAAGAAAGACGTAGAACGTTTATGTATGGGTCATTCTACCAACCCAATCAATAAATTTCTAGTATTCAAGAAACATCGATTGATTTATTAACTTCCAAACTATACTTCTGCCGTTTGTTTTTTTGCACTTGCAAATATAATAATCTGGCAACGTTGCTTCGTTGGTTCCGTTCCTAGAACTAGTCTAACAATAAAGTATCGGTTTTCGAGTTATCTTTTGAGCAACACTATCTCTGTATATAAAATAATATAATTTTATACACACTGAAATAAACCATAGAGTGTGCTACAGATAGTTTCAAGCGTTCGTTTGAATTACATAGTATGTTAACAGTAAAATGATGTATTTATTTACTCACTAAAAACTTTTGAGATTTTTTAATTGCTTAGATTAATACGTTTACAGTTTAAAATGTTCACTCTGTCACCTAATGGAACGAAGCATAACACAACTGAACAATACGCAACAGTTTTGTTGTTTAGATAATACGCGCGTACAGGTAATAGCAAGTATAGTGAACTTACTTAAAATTCTAAAACCTTGTAATATGAATATTTATTTGATTTAATTAACATGTTTAGAGATTGTTCACATGTACTGTGCCTAGAATCACACAGATTAAATTTAAATATAAAGGTCCTGTCATTATCAGTCTCATAAAATTTATTTAATAATTAATAATTGGCAATTTTACTCAAGACTTAAAGTATATTCAAGATACCAGCCATTGCAACGTGTTTTTCCTTTGGACATGTTTAATTGGATTTTGTCTCAACAAACTAAAATGACAATTAGTATTTTATGCACTTAAATCAAGTACAAGGACCGGGAGTATTAATTTTCTCGCTAACAAAGTGCTGCAACGGCATGAGTCTAACAATACTTGTTACTACCAACTTTAAAAAACCTTCATTAGGAAATTATAAAAAATTTGAAACCTAATTTTGGAATCTGAAAAATTAAAGAAATTTATTGAATATTTTACTAGTCAGTTGTATTCCACATAAATGAAATTTTATATTGCTCTGGTATAATTAATAGGCTGCATTGTCCGTAGGTCGATAAATAAATTTTTGTTTATTTACGTTATAGTTAATCTTTTTTTTTTGCATATATATATATAAAATATATTAAAATAGCTAAACTCAAAAATAGTAACGAAATCTACCTAGGGATTACAAATTCGTTTTCTTTATTTCAGTAAAAGTATTCCAAATTACTATTATTATGTATTTTTAGACTTCAATTTGATAAAATATTTCTGGTTTTCTTGTAAGTATGTATGATTTTTTTTGCTATTTAGTTTCAAGTTAAGGAATCTTCCTAATTCTGTTTCCTCCGCTAGTGTCAATATTCCAATTTAAAAAGATAATTTTAAATTTAATTGTTTACTGGAGTGAGATAGCGACCTCTAGTTTGTATAATTTTTTTCTACGTCACAATCCCTTTAAAATGAGATATCACTCGATGGGGGACATATGTT
The DNA here is from genome assembly GCA_963513935.1 of Aphrophora alni. Classification (NCBI taxonomy): domain Eukaryota; kingdom Metazoa; phylum Arthropoda; class Insecta; order Hemiptera; family Aphrophoridae; genus Aphrophora; species Aphrophora alni. The sequence goes on from OY740769.1 coordinate 111,979,793, forward strand.
TTACATTTTTAACTTTTTGATTTACCACCCCCCCCACAGCCTTAGTTTGAGGAGAGGTAAATTAACCCTATAAAAAAAGTTAAAATAAATTCTTCATTTTTATTAAAATATAAAAGAGAGAGAGAGAGAGAGAGAGAGAGAGAGAGAGAGAGAGAGAGAGAGAGAGAGAGAGAGAGAGAGAGAGAGAGAGAGAGAGAGAGAGAGAGAGAGAGAGAGAGAGAGAGAGAGAGAGAGAGAGAGAGAGAGAGAGAGAGAGAGAGAGAGAGAGAGAGAGAGAGAGAGAGAGAGAGAGAGAGAGAGAGAGAGAGAGAGAGAGAGGATGGTTTCTAAAGCTCATACGTTGGGGTTGGATTAGAGCTATTGGACGCCATTACAAGTTTTGGTTTTTATATTAATGTACACAGAGAGAGAGAAAGTATATATGTTTAAAATTGAGTGGAAATCGTTCGAATCTTTATACAATGTTTATGCTATTTACGGTGTA